>OX578136.1:95261719-95956719 GCA_951213105.1 Amaurobius ferox
TAGTTATTTATCTGCTATAAGAATAACTTATTTCTCCGTTCATAACGCTTGGCGAGATTTTGGCACCAAATTTGGCGGAATGTCGCCAACTTGGCTACTTTTTAAATGTTGCCAAATTAACGGAAATCTCGCCAAATGGATAATAAATGACACTAAATCAGTAAAAATGACGGCTAATTGACGAAAATTCAATTTCTTGGAAAGAATATAAATAGCTACTATAAGAAAAACCTTTTTTTTTATTGTGAAAATAGTAAATTCATTGCATTATATAAGGAAAGTCATGTGTTGCCCACATCAGATTTTTTTATTATATAAAACTTGTAGCTTGAGTTCCAATCAATAGTTTCTAAAATTCGAAATCTACATTCTAAGTATGATTTTCATATGTCAGTACTGTATCTGATTTTTCGTAATGTAATTTCGAAAGACTAAAAAATTAACCTCGCTATCATGACAGCCATCTAAACATAGCTAAAAGGTTTAAAAATCATAAAATAAGTCCATACCACAATGTTCTTGATAATTTTGAATGAATAAAATTGAATTAAATTTGTAATTTTATTGATCAAAGTAAAATAATTCGCAATCACGTGCAAAATCTGCATCAAAATTCAATTGACAATTTAATTTTCCGTAAAATAAATGGCAATTGGTGAATTGTTTGTCATCAAAATACAAAATTGCTGCAAAAACTGTTTTTTCCAATAATATTGCAATTGGAAGTGAACACATTTGACTATTGCTACTTGCTACTAACACATTTGACTATTGCTACTTGCTACTATCTAAATTTTATATATTCTTTTGCGTATTTTTTTGAAAAACGATCAATGTTTTAGGTTTTATGTCACTCATTTTATATTGAGGAACTTTTAGCATAAAATTACTATTTATTTAACATTATTGAATATCCAAACTTTCTCATTTTTTTTTTCAAAAATTTGTTTAAAAATTGTGGACAGGGATTTCTTTCTAACATCTGATTGCATTCAAAATCAATAGGGTTCCAGTATTCCATTTTTGTTACAAGCGTTCTAAATTGGTTTTGAAAAGCTTCGCTCGTTCGTGAGATATCGTATCTGCACTTTCACGAACATACATATAAATACATTCATACGCACAGACAACACATTAAAAACGTTCGATTCCAGTTCAAGGATGCTTAAAACGTATGAATCCGTTTAAAACTGGAACTCCGCGTTTTTGACCCCCGCCAAAATACTTTCCCTATATACATTATACTATTATGTAGCGAAAGTAATTATTTTTTTGTGTGTGTGACACAATATCATATAATAAAGATTTTAAAATTAAATTAAGTTGGGTCTCACAAAATGTGTCTTACATATTTTTAATGTTCTTCAATGCCATTTATATATATATATATATATATATATATATATATATATATATATATATATATACATTTATATATATATTGGCGCAGTACAGTTTTTATTACTCTCTTTGGCAACAGTAAATCACATCTTTTCATTTTGGCATATGGCAACATTGGTCCAGTCATATTTTGCTCGTCATGGTTGCGCTGATGAGGTGTGTTTTGAGGTATTTATGTTTCCTTTATTGTTCCAATCTATATGCTTGTCGTCCATATAACACAAGTTTATAGATAAAATCTATCTTGTGTTTCAGAAACAAGCATTTTTGTGTTCATTTCGAAGGGATATATGGACCCGAAGAGAATTTTTTCGAAATGAACTTATCGTAAGCCTAAATCTCCTCCATGTGCAAGCTTTTTTGCTTGATTTTTTGTTTTCTTATTTGCATTCCTCATTTTTGAAATTTGTTGATTGTCTTTGTCTTTATTACTTGCATTATGCTTTATTATTTCCTCTTTTTGTCTTAATTTCTTTTATTTCTTTGTATTTTGTAGAAAATTTTGGAATAGTGTATTATAAGTTACTACATACATTCTAACTTTGGATTTAATAATTTATATTTACATTTATATATATATATATATATATATATAGAGAGAGAGAGAGAGAGAGAGAGAGAGAAACTTCTATTTCTTTAAAATATATACATCAATTTTCAAACATTTTTCATAATTAATATACACTATGAAAACACAAAACACAACCGGTCACACGTTTTACTGCCGTAAACCTCTGGGTTGTCTGTGTGGTCTGGGCTTTCGACACTATGAAAACACATGTCACAATGTATCATGTAGGTATCTATCTATGTATTTCTTAGTAGCTTCGTACTCCTAAAAATCGTAGTTATTGTCTAATGAAAACTTTTTTCTACCGGAGACTGCTTCTTATTTATAAAATTAAAAATTAATAGATTTTTAGTCATTTACAAAAAAAACTAGAACCTAAAATTATATGGCTAAGCAATATCAAATCATTGTTGTAAAATATAAAAATAAAATTCAAAATAAATTCTGGATTAATTGTTTATTTTATAAAAATTTTCAACAGCCCTGGTAAAATTGACATAATTAATCACGTTTTTCATTACCCTTGCAATGGACGGCCACCAAACAAATACCATACTCGCAACGAGCAAATATGTTTGAAATTGGATAAGCCTATTTTATTATGATAATATATCCAAAACATCCTACAATACTGATAAAACTGACTGAATTAGCATTTTTAACACTTTACAACAAAGTTAAAAAGTGTTTATGGTTTTGTTCATTCTGTCTGTCTGTCTGTCTGCCTGTCCGTCAGCACGATAACTGCCATAAAAATGAATCAAAATGAAATTTTAGTATGTTGTTCAGACAGTCTGTAGGACCTATAGGAATATAAATGAATAACATCACTCAATTAGTTTTGGATTGAACCCGGGTTGAAAAAATGAAATACATTGAACCCTATGGGACCTAATTATTCAAACATTTTTTAAGCGGATTTAAAATTCACAAATTGCTTCGAAAATTTTAGGTAATATTCAAATTATTCCATAAAATATATATAAAAAATTTCAGCAAAATATATTCAGTAGTTTTTTAAATAAAAATTAAAATAATAATTACACCCCTTATATAAAGCGATAACGTGACCATGATATCAAAAGATCACGTGACCCACTTCAAAATGTAATACGGCATCCATCTTGTCTCAAAATCGTGATTTTTAAAGCTCTTTTTTATTCATATTGAGTGTTGTATTCGTCCTAAAACCTCTTTATTTTTGCTTAAATTCTGTGCATCTACATACTGAAACAACGCAATGACAATATATTTGAGTTTAAATGATCATCCAAATTCGATTATTTCTACAACGAAACCTATTTTTCACTTATATAAAATGTAAACAGCAAAATATATAGGATGAGTTGTATAAGAATTGCTGTATTTTTTTAACGCAAAAGTATTTAGATCACGGAGTCTGCATAGCTGATATGAATGAAATATTCATTGATTTTACACAGAGAAGGGCGATTTCTTCCGATGAAGTTTTAAGAATAGAGTTTAATTACTTGTAGCTCAATGGTCTTAAGTTTTTAAATAAAATAAATTATTTTAGTACTGTGATGAATGAAATGATTGGGAAAATGTTATGAATGAAATGCTGCTTTTATAGAGAGAGCCAGGCATGTTATTTTTTTCTATGACGTCATTTTAATGAATGTCAGTTGTTTTCGATGAAGTTTTCAAATATAATAAATTTTTGTAGTATTATGATGATTTTAAAAATATTACCGAGGAATGTATCGCATTTTAGAAATGTTTAAACCAGGCAATTTATATTTCAATGCCGTCATTTGAATGAAGTTCATTTTTTTCGATGAAGGTTTAAGTTTTCATATATAATAAATTAATGTAGTATTGTGATAATTTTAAAATATTACTTAGGAATGTATTGCATTTTAGAGATGTTTAAATAACATTGCATTGGAGTTGGAAAGTGTTTCATAATCAATGCTTTAAGCATGATTGATCTTTCTTGTTTAAAAATTAACTCACCCAAGGAAATGTGTTCGAAATCTACTTGAAGGAAATATATTTTCAATATATTTTTTCAATTTCTAGCCGCGTAAGGGTTATTAAAAAAGATGAATGAATTGACAGTTAAATAAATTTTGTAGTGGAGCGCAACAGCATATGCACACCCCTGTATATTAATATTTATTTAGAAATCTATTTATCCTATTTCAATAATACGTGTATGTCGTTAGCCTTAACTACTTTGCGCAAAATTTTCGTAAAAAAAGAAAACTACTGCGGAAAAAGTGCGTGTCCATATTTTATTTTCGGACTTTTAATACTACATTTGCATATGGGTTCCAGTCTTGAAACCATTTATGCTGAACGGTCCTTTTGCCTTCTTATATAATTTCAAAAGACTGCGGGAAAATGGCGCAGCTTATCTATATTTTATTTTTAAACTTTCAATACTGTATGTGTCTATCGGTTCCAGTCTTGAAACCATTTTTGCTGAACGGCCCTTTTGCACCCTTATGTATTTTATTTCAAAAGACTGCGGAAACAGTGAGTAGCTAGTTCATATTTTATTTCCGGACTTTCCACACTATATTTGTCTGTGGGTTCCGGTCTTGAAACCATTTTGCTGAACGGTCCTTTTGCACTCTTATCAATGGCGGCTCGTGAGCGAGATGTAGAAGGAGGCGCTCATCTTTGTATTTATGTATATATATCCCTCAGTTTGTGCCAACTACGTCTTTTAGACTTCGAGTTCGCAGTTTGTCCGGCACTGATAAATTGGTTCCGGCGTTACCTCGAAACACCTGTATACCAAATTATTATTACTTTCCTTATAATGTATAAGGAAAGTATTGTGACGAGGGTGAAAATTCGAATTCGAGTTTTCGACGGGAGAGCACGTTTCAAGCATCCCTGATCACGAATCAAACATTTTTGAAGTGATGTATGTGTGTGTGTGTGTGTGTGTGCGTGTCAGTGAGTCTGTGGAGACGATAACTGACGAACGAACGGACCGATTCGAACGAAATTTGGTACAAAAATCACAATCCATAAACACTGGAAGCCTATTGCTTTTCTACGCAATCGAATGTTTAGAACCCCCCCTAAATTTTCGAGTGAAATTTTGAAAAAATCAAAACCGCTAATAAAATTACGCAAATAGACATTTTTTATGTAATTTTTCATTAGAAAACGATTGACATAAAGTTTAGAACGCTAATATGAACCGTTCTCGAGATATTGCACATTTTTAAAAAAAATATATCAAAACGTTATATAAAATAAAAATTAAAATATTTTCTATTGAGAAACATGTTCACTTTTCATATGTAATACCATGCGATAAATTTGGTGACATCATTCTCGTGGATCTAGCTCGTTCCATTCATGAAAAAAGATACTTTGAGTAATACTTTTGTATTTGAACTTCAATACTCATTTATCTGCTGTAAGAATAACTTATTTCTCCGTCCACAACGCTTGGCGAGATTTTGGCGACGAATTTGGCGGAATGTCACCAACTTGGCGACATTTTTAATTGTTGCCAAATTAACAAAAATCTCGTCAAATTGATAAAAATGACGCTAAATCAATGAAAATGACGACTAATTGAAGAAAATTCAATATCTTGGAAAGAATATAAGTATCTACTATAAGAATGACATTTTTTTTAACATTTTCATTGCATTATATAAGGTCATGTGTTGCTCACATCAGATTTTTTTACTTGCACTGATATACGTGTGCAAGTTTCCTTAAAATGAATAAGAGCCTATTGTAACCATGGACATTATTTGAATACATTTCTAAATAAATTTGTATCAAATTTGTAAAAATTAAAATACTTTCAGTCGTATGCATGTGCAGTAATTTTTATGATTAGCGCAAATGTTTTTACACCCAAAATGCACACAATTTCTCTCATATACACTCTATGGCTAATAGTTTTGTACCTGATTGTCCTTGTAACCCAAACAGTAATATAATTAGAGAGCGAAAACCAACTAAATCTACTGCCGTTTATATGTAGAAACGGAAAAACTATTTTTAATACAAGTTTAAGAATGAATTTGGAATTTACAGAAAATTCTTATGCTTTATGCTTATCTCTATTCGTCTTTAAAATGATATTAGCGAGTTCTGCCTGCTAGTAGTCACTATATATAGCAATCGGTTTCTATAGCAATAAGTAGCTAGCCCGTTGCGCGGGTACATCAAAAGTGGATTAAAGTTTAGATTGAGCAGATCGAGTGGGTCCATTGTAGAGTAGAAAATACAGTGTGACAATTGCATCAAAATCGGAGCAAGAGTCACTAAGATAGATAAAAATGTAAATATGAAAAAGAGGAGGGTCTCCCCTCTTCCAGCACGGTTGTTTCATATTACATAATAACAGACGATGTTTGTGTGTCGACGTGTGTGTGTAAGGTCTGTAGCGGAAAATGTAAACGTCGTACGGCCTTGAAATGTCGTGCACGGATATTTCAGGAACCAAGGCGATGCATTTTTGTAAAACCGAAATATGAAATTGAGGCTACTTAAAGTAAAAGTTACGCCCATAGGGTTGACATAATAAGGTTGTATATCTAAGTGATTGCCACCAGCAAAATCTAAATCGCTCAATTAGAAGGCGAAATAAGAAATTTGGGGGGGCTAACCAAACTGCAAGTTACGCCCAGGGAGCTGACACAATAAATATGTATATCCAGTTCACATGTATAAATGGTGCCGGGACTATAGCCACCAGCGGAATCAAAATCGCTCAATTAAGCGCCTAGATGTGAAATTAGAGGGGGGACTACTTAAAGTAAAAGTTACGCCCAGGGGATTGATACGAAAGATATGTATATTCAAATGGTACAAAGACTGTAGGTACCAGAGATTCAAAATCGCTCACTTTAGGAACCGCGATGTAAAACCGTGCGGGCTAGTTAAACTAAAAGTTACGCTCAGGGGGGTTTGAATAAAACAATGCATGTCCAGATGATACGCGTATAGATAGTGCAGAGACTATAGCCACTAGTAGATTCAAAATCGCTTAATTAGGAAGCGAGATGAGAAATTTTAGGACTACCTCAAGTAAAATTTACGCCTGGGGTGTATCGGAGCAATATTGGTCTTCAATGAAATTAGAAGCAAAACCAGGGTGATTGAGTAGTCGCCAGTGAAGGGGCGGGGGGGGGGGGGAGGAAGATTTTAAGGAAAACAAAGTCAGATAGTATAATCAAGTATCAGGTTGAAAATTGATTTTTAACATTCTTTAACAAATATTTATAATTTTTTCAATCTTTAACGTTAAATAGCTGAAAAGTAAGACAGCTGAGTAAATCAAGAGACCCACCCCCTCAGACAACACATTTCTGAAAGTGTCACTAAAAATATCCACGGGCATGCCACAAATACAATTCTCGTGACTTTTAAACAATTAAGAGGTCAAACGCATTGAAATTTATCACAAACAAAGTATAGAACTACTCTAAATCAGAAATGATCCCCTTTCCGAAGGACAGAACCACCCTACATCAGAAATGCCCCCCCCCCCGGGCGCTTACGCAGCGAAACTAAACTGAGTGCCCCAAACAATGCATTTTTCTACCGAAGACAAAGAACGGAAACCCCCAAAATACCATAAATAACCCCCACTTATTCAATTAAGTGAAAAGCACAAAATATATATCGAAACTTTTTTGAATTTCTATTTTCTGTATCTAATACTACTAAACTATTTCTTCATGAACCCAAACTGAAAGAACTAGGTCAATAGGATCAATAAAATAAATCAGAATTACATAAATACAGTAATTTATTTTCAAATATTCATTTAAACATCCAAATTTATTAATTTAAAAAGAAGCGAGAGAGAGAACTCTCATTTATAAAGAAAAATTTGAGGTCAAATTAGCTAAACTTAGCCAATTCGAGTCAGTCGTTTCTTCTTTTCTTGGCCAATTCGGTATTCGTTTCTGTGGCGATAAGAAATCTAAATAAGTTACACTTTTAATTATTAAATTCATTATTTTTAATCACATTAACATTGCCGTAAATTCATATATAGTGGAATTAACATTAAACGTACATTGCTCGTTGTTGTGCCGCAATAAACCCTCCAATTATTTTTACCTTTTGTGTAAGTCCTGAAAATAATTATTAATTAATATAAAGAGATTAGACTATTTAAACTTAAACAATATCATTTATTAACAACATCAATTTTCATTAATTATTTTAGCGAGGGGACATATGCGACCAGAATTATTAGATTTACGATAGTGTCTAGGACCTGTGATAATCTGAGTACATACCTTCCAGTTTAGTCTTGGGCTTATTATCTCTCAAAGATTTGCATCAGTCTTAGTGCTGAAGTACGGCCATAACTCTGTGGTGTGTGGCTCCTACTCGTACTTTTAATGCACTCGCACATAGATCTCTTTCCATTACTCTGGAACCTCTACAAATCTGTTAGGTTTTTCATTTTTTTTCTACTCGTGCTCTAGTCAAAATTGGATCATCTTCTCGTCATGTCTCGTATCCCTGCTTCTCGTTGTCTGCATCTGATTTCGTCTACAACTGAACTATTTTTCTTTCTAAGCTGTGGTTCTCTCGGCGGGGAGGGGGAGCTCCGCCCTTCTTCCCATTGGCGCTCATTGATTCTTCTCAATCCAATGGCATCATTTCACATTTAGCAAGGCCCCTCTGGTCTGGCACCCCTAAATTTATAGTATTATGACCTTAAAGTTCACGTTGTCATAAACCCCGGTGCCAGCCAGACTACCGCTTTGTTAGCCGTTCTGGGCACCATAAATACTCAAATAAAAGTGTCTCATGTGAGAACAATTTCTGGTCTCACAGTTTCTTCTTGGCTTCTTTGGATGAAAGCCGCGGTAACCGGAGCGGCTCACATCGGATTAGAATATTGCAATGTCTGTTTTTTTAACTGAAATTTCTTTTGCCGTTATATTAACATACCATTCGTTCTATCAGCCAGAGGCGATAACGGGACGCGGCTCTCATTAAAATCCCTCGTCTTTCCCTGTAATGCAGTATTTTCCCCTATAAATTTAATATAGTATGAAAAGGGCATAAGAGATTTTTTTGAAAGTCAAAGCTTTAGTGCTGCCATCTAGTGACAATTTTATCACTTATTTCCAATAATTTGACTTTTAGTTGAAATAAATGTCAAATACTTTCCTTAAAAATTTTAATTAACCTATATAACTAAAAGACTTTGAAGTGCTTGATCAAGGGGGTCCGCGCGGCCCCCCTGAATAGCCGCCCCTAATTCTTATATAATTTCAAAGCATTTGGTTTTATAAAAAGTTTGTTTATTTGAATGTATATATTCTTTGCCTCCAATTCCTCTATTTTAACAACTCCATAAATATTGCGTAGAATCTCACTCAAAAACAATACACAACAAAAATTATTCTACAACCGAGGATTCTGAATTGAAGAGATATTCAAAATATAAATAATAAATATTCAGTAATTAAGAATTTCACCAATGGCAGAATTGATTTTAATCGTATTTTCAAGTGTACAAATTTGGTTTGAAAACCCCAAAAAAATCGAAAAACTTTTAGGTCTTTGTCATTCTTTTTTTCTCCGCGGATTCAAAATTTAAAGTCTCAGAGTCCAGTTCCATTTTATTAAATCAAGGTACAACCACACACATATACATAAAGAAATTGAGCATAATAGATATGAACGTTATTGTTAAAAATAAGTGTTTTTATAAAAATGCTGTATTCATGCTTAGAAAGTGTTTAATATCTAGGAATATTACAGAAATTCTTTAACAGATATGCACCACAATTGTTTAAATTAAATTTGAGGATATTGCATGCATGTCTAGACTATTTAATTTGGAATATCAAAACTGTCTGAATTCTTACAAAACCCGAAACATCACGATATTTGAAAGTGAAACTTTATTAAGCAGAGATAACATTTTATCTGTTGTAATATGAAATTGGACATTTAATTTAATCTATTATTTTCTCGGCATGCACTGCTTCATAAAGACACTTGTTTTTTCAGAAAATTATATGGGAAAACATTTACGCAAGAACATTCATGTTTATTATACAGGGTGAGGCAGAACTCTTGGACCAAACTTTAATGGGTGATAAATCACATCTAAACAAGCAATTTCTGTCATACAAAGCAGTGTCGTAACGCAAAAGGTGAACCGCTAGGTGGTAGCTCATGAATTGAGGAAATGATGACTCTGTCCTGAAAAGAGGAAACACAAAAATGACAGAGTAGGCACGAAGTACGTTTTACTGACAGAAATTGCAGCATGCATGGACAAAATTACAGAAACTGCTCAAAAGTGCGACCACTAGCAGTAATGCAGGCTTCACACCTGCGACGTAGCGAGCGGCGAACGTTAGCAAAAACACCCGGCATATCTTGGACAACGCCGGCAGCAACAGCAATCCTAGCAACAAGGTCCTCGTCGGAGTCGATGGGGCTATCGTAGATGAGACTTTTCATATGGCCCCATAAGAAAAAATCGAGACAGGAGAGATCAGTCGATCGTGCCGGCCAAGGTATAGGACCACCCCTACCAATCCATTGCCCTGGGAATGTAGCATCTAAGGTGTGCCGCACATCCACGCTGAAATGGGGTGGTGCTCCATCGTGTTGGAACCACATACATGGTTTAATGTTAGCAGGAACATGTTGCAGTAACTGTGGCAATGCCTACTGTAAAAATAGGAGGTACGTTCTGCTGTCTTCTAGCAGTTCCACCTCTTGCGTTGTGACCCTGCTTTATATGACAAAAATTGCTTGTCTAGATGTGATTTATCACCCCTTAGAGTTTGGCCCAAGAGTTCTGACTCACCCTGTATACAATAATTTAGTTATTAAAAACTTGTCCCTATAGTTTTTTACAGCATTATGTAACACAGGGTTGGACTGGGTATGATTTTCGTCCCGAGCGATTTCAAAGTAGAGGCCCTATGATGGTGGTGCTGCTGGTGATGGTTGGGGGGAGGGGGTCAGCATTAAAGAGCAAGAAAGATCAATCACGCATTGATTATGAAATACTTTCCAACTGAAATGCAATCCGCTGAATGTATCGCATCTCTAAAATGTGATGCATTCAACAGTGATATTTTTTTATTTTTTTAATTATCACAGAACTACAATAATTTATTTTACTTAAAACTTAAAACTTCATCGAAAAAAATGAACTTTATTCAAATGACGTCATCGTAATATAAATCGTCTGGTTCTATATGGAAAAGCAGTGAGTATTTTATTTATACACTTTTATTCCAGACTCCAGAGTTAAATAATTTTACGTGAAAAAAATTCAGCAATTCTTATACTATGAATTGTTGTGTAAGAGGTTTCCCTTTACGTTGAATTTATTATTGTTTGGGTTGCTGGAATTATTCACCCTTGGGGTTATTGGATGGGTTTTGATAATTGATTGTTGTATGTATTAGTTGCTGTAGAGCTTAATACTTTTATAGTTTGTTTATTTTGTATAACTTTAAGGCCTTTGCTTGGGATCATTCTTAGTTTTATTTTACCCACTAATTGCAGTAGACAGTGCTGTTGATATACTATTATGTTTCATTAGATATGTTAATTGTAAAATATTTAGTATATTGTAATGCCAATATTATTACCTGCTTTTGTGACGGCAGAAATATAGCCCTACTTTGTAATCTTTGCGTTTAATAATTATGTCTGGTAGAATTGACTGGTCCGTTGGACCTGCTTCTTGTTGGTGTTGTCGCTTTTTCCCGGCCGAAGAATTTGATGCTAAGCTATATTTTTGGCCAGCCCTGCGGTCTGCGCCTTACAGCAATTCTTATACAACTCATCTTACAATCACTTGTTTACATTCTGCATCCATTAAAATTAGGCTTCGTTGTAGAAATGATCAAAGTTTGATGATCTTCTAGACTAAAAAATATTGTAATTGCGTTGGAGCTGAATATATCACAGAAAAAAAAGCGGTTTTAGGACGGATGCAACATTAAATATAAATTTAAAAGAACTTTAGAAGTTAAGACTTTTACTGTGGGAAAAAAGATGGATGCCATATTTTATTTTGAAGTGCGTCACGTGATCTCTTAATATTATATGGGTGTAATTATTATTTTAATTTTTATTTGAAAAACTATCGGACATATTTTGCTAAAAAAACTTTTATGTATTTTATGGGATAATTTGAATATTTCCTAAAACTTTCGAAGCAATTTGTAAATTTTAGCTTTGCTTAAAAAATGTTTGAAAAATTAGGTCCCATAGGATTCAATGTTTTTCATTTTATCAACCAGGGTTCAATCCAAAATTAATTGGGTGATATTATTCATTTACAATCCCATATGTCCAACAGACCATCTTAACAACATACTAAAATTTCATTTCGATAAAGTCATTTTTACGGTAGTTATCGTGCGAACGGACAGACAGACAAAATGATCAACGTCATAAACACTTTTCAATTATGTTATAAAGTGTTAAAAAACGAGCAAGTCCGTGATTTGCTAGGGAAAGTTATTTTAAATATAATGAAGGAAGATGTCTATGTTGTTGTTGTTGAAACCCAGACCGTCCGACCTACCAGAAAGGTGGAGATGTCTATGTGTCTTACCGTTGATGTTGTTGATGTTGTTGTTGAAACCCAGACCGTCCGAACTACCAGAAAGGTGTAAGGTCTGGTAAAGGTGTAAGGTAACTGTCTTACCGTGTGTGTGTGTGCAGTCTGAGGCGGTAAATCTAACCACCGTGTGGATACGTAATTTGGTACACAGGTACTTCGGGACCCAAACAGGTGCATTATTTTTTTAACACTTTACAACATAGCTAAAAAGTGTTTATAACTTTGTTCATTCTGTCTCTCTGTCTGTCTGTCTGTCCGTTAGCACGATAACTGCCGTAAAAATTACTTTATCAAAATGAAATTTTAGTATGTTTTTCAGACGATCTGTGGGACCTATGGGAATATAAATAAATAATATCACCCAATTAGTTTGTTATTGAACCCGGATTGAAAAAATGAAATACATTGAACAATATGGGACATAATTTTTCAAACATTTTTTAAGCAAATTTAAAATTCACAAATTGCTTCGAAATTTTTAGGAAATATTCACATTATCCCATAAAATATATAAAAAAAATGTCAATAAAATATGTTAAGTGGTTTTTTAATTAAAAATTATTTAATATAGGGAAAAAAACAAATTCAATTAAATTCTGACTTTTGGGATATCCCCCAGAAAGAAAAAAGAGATATATTATATAATAAATATCTTTTCAAGAGTTTAATTATTCTGTATATGAGAGAGGCTTCATATTTTAAAATAAATTTGGTAGATAACAATTTTTAATTTTTTTTTAAATTTTATATAACTCTTCATGAAATACTTATTTGATGGCATTTTTAATGCACGTTCCTACGTCCTAGAGAGTTAAAATTACACAGCTTAAATTTGTTGAACATTTTATTCTACAAAAATTTGGTGGATTTTTAAATATAGATCCTACATTTTTTTCGAAATGGCCTGTAAATAATCCACGTTCACCTCTATACATCATTGCTGAAATATTGTTAAAAATTCTGATGTGGACAGCACATGTCTTTCCCTGCGGACTCATATTCACGTTCTCTTTATTTCTTCAATAATAATTTGAGTTTATCTGCACAAAATAACAGCCATAAGTATTTTAAATGACATTGAATTTGCACGTTAAACTTAAATTTGGTTCTCATTTGATAGCTGGACTTATTGTCAAAGCTGGCGTAGCGAAAACGCGAAAAAACTGGAATATCTCAAGAACGGCTAGTCTTAGAGTAATGGGGTTAGTCTTATTCTTTTTGTTGTCAAAAATCACGTATAAAAAAGGAATTTAATTGATATAATTGAGCACACGTAGTCCTTTATTTTTATATTTAACGATTTTTGCAGGCCAATTCGCAAAAATAGCCCGTTCTTTTTCCCGAATCGTATTAGAATAACCTACAAATGATTTATGTACAAAATTTTGTTAAATTTGGTATATAAATCACTTGTAGGTCATTGAATATTATACACCAAATTTTGTTAATTTTTTTCCATTAGTTTCTAGCTATAGTGGATAAAGGCAATTTCTGCCGGCCATTTCGCAAAGAAGGCAGATTCTTTTATTACGAATCGTATACTATAATCTAATGAACATCAGGATTTCCCACAAATAACATACCTACCAAATTTTATAAAATTCGGTCCATTAGTTTTTCAATTAGAGTGTATGTAATATCCTCACAGACACACAGAAACATACACAGATACACTCTTGCACACACAGACGTCTTCCTAAAAATAATTTTTTCGTGTTCCAGAAGTCCCAAAACGTGTAGATCCTTTGAAAATTCGAGTTCCGATCTTCGACACGATTCCAATACTTTGAATACATACACACACACACACAATATATTATCTGTGTATCTGTGTATTATCTGTGTGTATCTAAATTCAGTGCCTATGCAATTACAATAGTTGTGATTTTAAATGATCCCTAAACTTTTATTATTCCTTCAACGAAGCCTAATTTTAAGTTTTGCAGAATGCATATATCTCAAGCGATTGTAAGGTGAGTTACATAAGAATTGCTGAATTTTTTTCACACAAAATTATTTAGCTCTGGAGTATGGAATACAAGTTATATAAATGAAATATTCATTGATTTTGCATAGAGAATCAGATGACTTATATTCCGATACAGTTTTAAATATTTATAATAAATTACTGCAGTACTGTGATAATGTAAAAGATATGATCACTGAATGTATCACATTTTAAAAATTTTTAAATGAAATTGCATTTCAGTTGGAAAGTGTTTCATAATCAATGCTTATGCATGATTGATCTTTCTTGTTTTTTATTTCGAATCAGATTTTTAGTTGTTAACACTTTACAACAAAGTTGAAAAGGGTTTATGACTTTGTTCATTCTGTCTGTCTGTCTGTCTGTCTGTCTGTCCGTTAGCACGATAACTGCCGTAAAAATGACTTAATCAAAATGAAATTTTAGTATGTTGTTCAGTAGGTCTGTAGAACCTATGGGAATATAAATGAATAATATTACCCAATTAGTTTTGGATTGAACCCGGGTCGAAAAAATGAAATACATTGAGCCCTATGGGACCTAATTTTTCAAACATTTTTTAAGCGGATTTAAAATTCACAAATTGCTTCGAAAATTTTAGGTAATATTCAAATTGTTCCATAAATTATATAAAAAAAAATTCAGCGAAATATATTCAGTAGTTTTTTAAATAAAAATTAAAATAATAATTACACCTCTTATATGAAATGAGCACGTGACCATGATATGAAACGATCACATGACCCACTTCAAAATGATATATGGCATCCATCTTGTTTCAAAATCGTGATTTTTTTATGTTCTTTTTAATTCATATTGAGTGTTGTATCCGTCCTAAAACTACTTTATTTTTGCTTAAATTCTGTGCATCTACATACTCAAACAACGCAATGACAATATATTTGAGTTTAAATGCTCATCTAAATTTGATTATTTCTACAACTAAGCCTATTTTTCACGTATGTAAAATGTAAACAGCAAAATATATAGAATGAGTTGTGTAAGGTTCTGCTGGGGAAAATATCCTGGAGACCTACATGCCAATGACCCCGCACTCTATGTGCGGTATAAGTTCGGGGAAAAGACCCCACACCAACGAAATATCTCCCAGACTTTGCACGGAGGTTGTATCATGAATGTGTCAGCACAAGGGCTTAACGCCCAAAGAACGGCAGTGTGGGGACATAAACATGTCGATATAGGGACATGAGAAACATTAATGTGTCACTTGTGGAGCTTAGGCTCAAAATTCATAGTTCCTAAGAAGACGCCACAGCCAGGGGCCAATGAACTTGGTGGAATATATATACGGCGGACTTTATTGTTCGTCATGATTCACTCGGCGAGCAGCCACGACAAACGGTCGCATTTTGAATGCCCCGAGGGTTTCATCAAGATCCCTCTCGTCTCCGCAACATGTCTATTAAGACTTTGAGATAATGCAATTTTACTTAGCATCCATTATCAGGATGTGTCATCTTGGATCATTCGCCTATAATATTTTTAATCTGTAAAATTGTTTAACTGTTAAAATTTAAATAAATTCTTGTTATGTTTAAAATAAGTTTGCCGTGTCAGAATCCAAATATGTCTCCTGGTTCACTCACGAATTCTCACGGATCGTTACTCATGTGCAAAATCCGCTCGGGCAACGTTACTTTGTTGTAATTACGCATCGGTTCGATTTCGGTCACCCCATCCTGAATATTTGGGGAGAGAGACCGACGGACAGCAATCGTGTTGAGATACTCGTTTTCAACGACGAACGAAACAGAGAATTGCAACAGAATAGCATAAAGCATTTACAATGGTGGCAGTACGGTGAGATTCAAGCGAACGAACGAACGAACTACGGAAAGTGGAACGGCACGGAGAAGGAATCTACCCGGCAGAAAGACCCATCGTCAGTACAGAAGGCAGAGCTGATCCTGGATCCCCCAGAAAGACAAAAGGTTAGTGACCCTTTAACCCTACTACTCAGTGTTCTTTTTGCTAAGCGTGTGAGAGATCCAGTTAGGAATTGTTTTTATGTGGATCGCGAATATCGGGACGAAATTTTAGAAGCAATTTTAAGAGTTTTATTTTTCATTTTTATTTTATTCATTTATTTGAAAGGTTAATTAAATTCACTGTATTAATGTATTTATATATTGTTTTTTTTTATTAACTTAGTGCTCTAAATTTAATTTATTTCAACATGACGTTTTTACTGAGAGCAAGGAAAATAGATTTGTGTAAACTCGCTTCCGAGTTAGATTTGGCGGTGCCAGAGAATGCTAAGATGATAGCGATTAAAAGCATCATCTTAGCAAGCGAAAATTATGAAGAGGGGGAGATCAAAGAACTGCTGAACGGTATTACGGCGGAAAGAGTGGAAGTAGAGCAACGAGAGCTCGCAGCTCAGGCTCAGGCTCAGGAGAGAGAGAGGGATTTTAGACTGACCCTAGAACGGGAAAGGCTAAGGGCTGAAACGGAAGTGGAGCTGGAGCGTCTCCGTTTGCAGCATACACCGCAGAACGGTGGTTCGAGTCCCGCGGGAGGGGCAGATATGGAAATTTCGCCCAGACGAAAATCTCTGGACGAAATGGTGAGGACGGTGAAACTTTTAACGGTGAAAGTGCCATCCAAATCAGAGGGATGGGCGTACTTTTTTTAAAGTTTACAGCGGTCATTTGAGAGCGAGGAGATCCCGGATGATGCCCGAGGATCAATTCTGTTGAATTTACTGGGAGACAAAGCTGCGAACTTTGTAACGCATTTAGAGACGGAGCAGTTTAGGGATTTTGAGGAGATCAAGAAATTGGTTCTGGCTCATTTTCAACCGACTCCGCAGGCATGTTTACAGGATTTTAAGAGAACCCGGCGTAATGCGGACGAGAACTTTGTTCAGCTAGCCTCGAGACTGAGTGCTATGTGGGGACATTATTGTGAGGTCCGAAACGCGGAAGATGCGGAAACGATCAATCAATTGATTGTGTCTGACCGTATTTTCGAAACGCTAGATACGGAGACAGCGGCGCATGTCAGGATACGACAAGGAAATGGGTGGTTCAAGCCCCAGGAGTTGGCAAGAGAGTGCGATATGTTTTTCGCAGCCAAGGGAAAGTCGTATGGACTGCAAAAGCGCGAGGAATTTTGGGATTTCCGCAAGAAGGAAATGAAACCGGGAGCTACGCCGGAGAAGGGCGAGTACCGATCAGTGAGGGAGCGCACCTCTGCGGGAGGGTCGGGAAAGCAAAAACAGAGATCCGATTGCTATGGTTGTGGGTCAGCGTCGCACTTACGACGAGACTGCCCACTGTACGGTCCTAAGGGGACAGGGGTTCAAAGGAACTCAGATAAATGGGCCAAAAGGGGCGCCAGGTACGAAGTTGGGGGGCGACAGTGCTCCAGAGAGACGGCGCGCATTGCGAGCGCGGAGGCCGTGAGTAGAGATCCAGGAGGGGAAGATGATCCTGAGGAAAAGTGGGAAAGAAATAAGCCCGAAATCGGGAAAGAGGAGGCGAGAACGTCGCGTGACAGACGAATAGTGGCAAGAGTGGATGCGTTACGGTCCATAAATTCGGAAAGGCCGATCCAGGAAAACCTGTATGAACGGGAAAGGGTTCCCATTAGTGTGGACGGGACAGTAGTCATGGCTCTGGTGGACTCGGGAAGCGAAATTCCTGTGATCAGGAAGGACTTGGTGAAGGAAAGACAAGGGGAGGGCGTAGCCAATATTTTTGTAAGAGGCAGTTTTGGGCCCCCGGTCAAGTGTCTTTTAAGGAACATTCCGATGGGCATGCCTACTGGGAGCAGCAGTATCGGGCCACACCAGGAAATTCTTTGCGCAATAGCCGAAGATATGTCGGAAAAGGTGGTGATACCCCCCGGGTTGAAAACACTGCTAGAGGGTAACCCCAACAGGGAATTGGAGGATTCGGATCGTGAAGAAATATTCAGGGAGGAGAACGGTCGTACAATTCGGGCCGAATTTGTACAGATATGGGACCCAGAAAATGCATTAGGGGGACAGCGTTTTGAGGCAGAGAGGGTTCAAGTGAGAGTCGAGGGGACCCTAGTGAATGCGGTAAGCGATACGGGCAGTGAAATGGCCATCATCAGAGAGGAAATCCTGCAGGGTAAATCGTTAGAGGGTGAGCCGAAAGTTTTTGTGAAAGGAACTTTTGGGGCCGCTGAAAGGTGCCCAGTGACAAGCGTGAGAATGGCCATAGTCGATGAAACGGGGAAAGAAAAGGTACCACAGGAAATTCGATGCGTAGTGGTCAAGGCACTTCCCACCGATTTAATATTACCACCGGGGATGATAAAAGAACTATTAGGAAAGCAGGGAGTTGACAAGGTATCGAATACCGATACCACGGAGAGCGAGCGGATGAAATCTCCGGAGGATAAACATGGGGACCCAGCAAGAAAAGTTACTTCCATGGATGCAGCCGGAGAAATTGGGTCATTCTCTCCCGCTTATCTCGTAAAGAGACGGTCGTCCCTACACCCCTCTAGGGTGGAGGATTTTCATGAGGAAGGGGATGCGATAGGCCGAAACCCGGACCCCCCAGATTTCGCTACTTCGAAAGAGAGGCTCGGTAGTGAAGGGTTACGAACAGCTGATGAGGGGGAAAGAAGAGAGCAAAGATCATCGCGAGCGCAGGAGACTCGGGCAAGGGAGGAAAACATTCGAAGGGGCTCTGAAAGGATAGCTAGGGACCGATTTGGAGTAGGGTAATCCTAGAAATGTGGGTCAAATAGCTCTCTCTTTTCTGAGCGGGCTAGACTGAACACCGGCTGAGACAGTGTTCATTTGTTTGTTTACTTTTGTTTTGTTTTGATTTTGTTTGTTTTTCTTTGTTGCCACAAGCAGTGCGGTGACTTGGAGTAGGTTTTACTTTATTTTTTTTTTTTGTTTATTGCTTCTAAGCGACAGGACTGGGGTAGGAGAAATAACTTTCTCTTTTTGTTTTTGTTTTGGTCAAGGATATCCTAAGTTTTATAGTATTTTATAGTGCATTAAGAAATTTTTGTATAGGGAGTAGAGGTTGGGTGAGCTTAGGTAAATTCTCTGTAGGAAAATTGAGCAGATGAATGTCAGTGTGGCATGTACCATAGGTGCATGGGTCTCTCACGCGAGGGTGAGAAGCACTGATTGGGTGAGGGTCACTTACGGACATTCGACGGCGGATATCAGTGCTCGGGTGTGCCTACAGAAGTGTTTTTTTTTGTGTGTGTGTGTTCACCTACATCACAGATTCGGGACTCATAACGGGACCCAGTGACAATTGTGCTTCCAATACATTGTGATTTTCAATATGAACAAGTTCATAGTGCATAGGAGTGAATAACAGTAACTATTTTGTCCAGACAGAACTTTGTTTGGGCGAAATTTGCCTATTGGGTAGGCAGAAAGTTTCGCTCTTGGGGGGGGCGTGTAAGGTTCTGCTGGGGAAAATATCCTGGAGACCTACATGCCAATGACCCCGCACTCTATGTGCGGTATAAGTTCGGGGAAAAGACCCCACACCAACGAAATATCTCCCAGACTTTGCACGGAGGTTGTATCATGAATGTGTCAGCACAAGGGCTTAACGCCCAAAGAACGGCAGTGTGGGGACATAAACATGTCGATATAGGGACATGAGAAACATTAATGTGTCACTTGTGGAGCTTAGGCTCAAAATTCATAGTTCCTAAGAAGACGCCACAGCCAGGGGCCAATGAACTTGGTGGAATATATATACGGCGGACTTTATTGTTCGTCATGATTCACTCGGCGAGCAGCCACGACAAACGGTCGCATTTTGAATGCCCCGAGGGTTTCATCAAGATCCCTCTCGTCTCCGCAACATGTCTATTAAGACTTTGAGATAATGCAATTTTACTTAGCATCCATTATCAGGATGTGTCATCTTGGATCATTCGCCTATAATATTTTTAATCTGTAAAATTGTTTAACTGTTAAAATTTAAATAAATTCTTGTTATGTTTAAAATAAGTTTGCCGTGTCAGAATCCAAATATGTCTCCTGGTTCACTCACGAATTCTCACGGATCGTTACTCATGTGCAAAATCCGCTCGGGCAACGTTACTTTGTTGTAATTACGCATCGGTTCGATTTCGGTCACCCCATCCTGAATATTTGGGGAGAGAGACCGACGGACAGCAATCGTGTTGAGATACTCGTTTTCAACGACGAACGAAACAGAGAATTGCAACAGAATAGCATAAAGCATTTACAAGTTGTATTAGAATTCCTGTATTTTTTTAACACAAAATAATTTAGTCCATGGAGTCTGCATGGCTGATATTAATGAAATATTAATTGATTTCATAAAGAGAAGGACGATTTTTTTCGATGAAGTTTCAAGCATAGAGTTTAATTTTTTGTAGCTCCATGGTCTTAAACAAAATGTTTAAATAAAATAAATTTTTATAGTATTGTGATGAATGAAATGAATGGGAGAAAGTTATGAATGAAATCCTGTTTTTATAGAGAGATCCAGGCGTGTTATTTTTTCTATGACGCCATTTGAATTAATTTCAGTTGTTTTCGATGAAGTTTTCAAATATAGTAAATTATCGTAGTATTATGATAATTCTAAAACTATTACCGAGGAATGTATAACATTTTAGAGATGTTTAAACCAGGCAATTTATATTTCAATGCCGTCATTTGAATGAAGTTCAATTTTTTCGATGAAGGTTTAAGTTTTCAAATATAATAAATTAATGCAGTATTGTGATAAGTTTCAAAATATTACCGAGGAATGTATTGCATTTTAGACTTGTTTAAATAAAATTACATTGAAGTTGAAAAGTGTTTCATAATCAATGCTTTAAGCATGATTGATCTTTCTTGTTTTCTATTTTAGCCCGATTTACAACGATTTTGGGCTATATTCGTACAAATCGATTCCTTTGTGGCCTAAAATATTAACACAGAGTTAGTTTTCATTTTGAACCCATCGAAAAGACCAAAAAATGTTTTTTCGTTCAATATTTGAACCGAATACTTGGGACATTTCCTTCACATGTTTTTTAATACATCGAAATTTGCACTTTCTATTTGCACAATTCTATAATTTGGAGAAAAGTTTCTTATATATCTCAACTTTCATGCACAAAACTTTTTTTTTTCGATTTCATAAGTAATTTTATTTTTTGTAATGTTTTAAGCGATCGCATTTTGTCATCGCATTGGATATTCCGCGAAATGTCCGTAGGTTCAACAGAGATTCGACTTTCCACTGGCTGATTTTAGCCCCGCTTTCCCACCTTATTTTGTTTTTTTTGCGGAGAGCTGCCGCAGATTCCCAAACAATCGAACAGCTGGGAAGACATTTATTCTGGAGGAGAAAAACAGCTGATCGCAGCTATTGCATACATTTATGGGTTTTCTAGATTTGCGAATTCCAAAGATGTCATCCTGTTTCTTTTTATTTGGTATTATATTATCGCTAGAAGTATTGTACTAAAATTTGACTGGAATTAGACGAGAATTAGCTGAGATAGCAATAATTGTCGGGTTTAAAGTTATTTTTTTTTTTTGCGATTTTAAATATTTTCATTTATTTGAAACTCGAAAATGAATTTTGTTATGTTTGGATCAATGGCTATTCCGAGGAATATGCCAACGCGCAAGAAAATCGCAGCTACATTCCCACAAAATCTGCAATTCGCAGTGTTTGTTGAAATTTCGTAATACAATGTTATAAAGAATTATTTCTAGTTTATTTATACAAGGTAGAATCAAAAAGTTCGGAGACTGTGCTGATATCTCCAACCCTGATTGGCGGAGAGGGGAACTATTTTACCGTGGCGTAGAGGCACATGTGACGCGAGGTGTGAAAAGGAAGAAGCAGGTCTACAGTGCAGGGGTTTTTCCAGACAATGCGTGTCAGTGAACTGTAGTCGTTCGCGTTCGTCGAAAATGGAAATGGCGTTTGAAGACCAACATGCGAATATCAAATTCTGCCAGCGTTTGGGTAAATCGCCGACAGAAACATTGCACCTGCTGCAGTAGGTCGGCGATTTCCCCAAACGCTGGCAGAATTTGATATCCGCACGTTGTTCTTCAAACGCCATTTCCATTTTCAACGAACGCTAAGGACTACAGTTCACTGACACGCATTGTCTGGAAAAACACCTGCTTCATCCTTTTCACATATCGCGTCACACGTGCCTCTACGCCTCGGTAAAATAGTTCCCTTTTCCTCCAATCAGGGCTGGAGATATCAGCACAGTCTCCGAACTTTTTTATCCAACTTTGCATGTATACTCAAACACAATATGCAGAAATGAATTTAACACACAAACATATTTACAGGCAGATTTTTAATTCTATTTATATAGATTTGCTTTGAATTTATAAAATTACAAAACAATGTCAAAATTGGAAAATATGCTTTTCTATATATGAAACAAAGAGACATGTGCAACATTGACTTACCTCTTTTCCTTTGAGTTCGTCAGATTAAATGAATAGCGATTTCGAGGAATATGCAAAATCGGAGATGCATTCACACGAGATATGAAATTCGTAGTGTCAATTGAAATTTTGTAATACAGTATTATAAAGAATTCTTTCTGGTTTATTTCTACACTCAAACACAATATACTGAAATGAGTTTAGTTGAAGATCCACTCATAAAAAGGGTATTTTGTTCTAAATATGGAACATTAGAGACATGAGAAGCATTGGCTTACCGCTTCCTTTTTGTCTGCAGGTTTAACAAATGACTAACCGAAGAACTATCCACGCATCCAAAATTCACAGCTGCATACACGGAAGACGTAGTTTGTAGTATTTTTTTTTTAATAGAAACCAATAAAACACTGTTATAAAGTATTTTCCTGATTTGCAACTACCGCTGTAAAATAGTGCTGGATGGGGAAATGGCAGATTAGATTGCTCTTAGAAACAATTTTGGAACTTGACAAAATCAAAATTGTGCCATTCTACAAGAAATATATTGTCCATTTTTTAAGAACGATTGGAAACTTTTGAGAAGTTTGAAATTAAAAGTATTTATTAGTAACAGCATAAACCAACTGATTAAAGTATCAACACGTAGTGTGGTCACCGAACATAAATATATTTGGATTCACCACAAAAATGTTGCTCTCAATTCTCCAGATATCTCTCTGCCGAACTACAGTTTACTTTTAAATTTTTAAACCCGTAAATCTTAATACAATATATATATATATATATATATATATATAAATATATATATCATTTGGGAGGCAAGTCATGCATAAGAGTCACAGGGATACGTAGTCACTCCTCCTGCAAGAAGGTCGCTAATTCAGAAAGGTCTGTGGAAACCGACTGCGCCCTAGACTCCCCTTGACTTACTGGTACGAGTCTCCGGACAAATGAGACTCAAGAAAAATGACATCACGGATATTAAGATCCAATAAAAAAAATAGAGAGAAAATTGTCCCCTGGTGGCTCTTTTTCTGAGGGCGACCGGAGCAGAGTTTTCGAGAGCAGATAAGATCTGATCTTCAACAAGAGAGCTCGTCTTTTTGGAAAGAGAGTGCTTCTCGGGCATAGGCCCTGTACTATTGGTTTTTTGAGCAGAAGCCTTCTGAGACAGTTCCTGACCTAAGTACGGAACGGAAGAGAGATCGAGGGCCCAGTAGGACTCGATCCATATAGACTACCGCTAGTCTAAAATTCAGACCACCCGGGTCTAGCATTTGCCGTGACAGGACGTCACTGCATCGTGGACTTACAAAAGCTTCATCTTGAAACCTAGACAGAGAATCACCTCCCATAGACTTTCCACGGGAAATTGATTTGGACATTTTATTGAACACGTCAGAGTGACCTCAGCGGACTATTCGCCTCACTTCAGATTTGGGTACCTTTGTAACCTAATTTGTATATTACCGAATTGCTGTAAGTAAATAAAGAATTGAAGTCACTCGAGAGTTATTTGGCTGTGACTATAAACCCACGCTACCACTACGCCACTGCCATTTTGGTGGCAGCTGAATTGGATAAATTAGTCGTCAAATTAAAGACCACACTTCATCAAGAAGTTGAAGCAAGTCAACAGACCGGACCACTGCGACTGGAGCTGTAGGACATCCCGTCCAAGAGTTTAAGAGGACATCCCGTCCAAGAGTTAAGAGGACATCCCGTCCAAGAGTTTAAGAGGACATCCCGTCCAAGAGTTTAAGAGGACATCCCGTCCAGGAGCGAGTGCCACATCCCTTCTGAAACCGTTGCGAGTCATCCTGTGGTGAAAGGTTACGTCAGAGGAGACTGCATCATCATTGAGCTGAGTGACATCGACGCAGAGCGAGGGTCTTCAGACAAGGTAAGCCTGACTCATTCTTTGGAGGCAAGCAAAATTTTGGTAGAATTAGATTAATTTGTAATTTGTGAAAAATAGCTAAATTAATTAAGAACCAGATTAAATTATAATATATGTCTTACATTAAGTTAATTTAATGCCATACAATCATATTGCATAGTGTTGGAAGTTGCATTTAAACTTATCTAAATTGTGGTACAAGAGTCCGAATAATTATTATTGAATGACCAAGATAAAATCTTGTAAAATGTTATTGCAACTAAGAGTTTTCTTCAATGTAAATTGTATAACCATTGCTAGTCAGTAAGGAGATATGCATTGGGCGTTATAATCCTTAAAGGCTTAGAGCTGTGGGGATAGTTAAGCCGTGCTAGACACACCCCAGGCAGTTGCGATTGAAAGGAATTCTCCCCTTCTTCAGCTGAGAGTCTTATTGTTAAGCTGGGAAGTAGGGAAGAGGGATTAGTGTATTGTGGGATAAATTATAGGTACTGTGTGTATTGACCTTTGGAAAGGGACGTTTTAGAAACTAGATTATTGTTATAATTAAAGCATCGTGTTAGTGATTCCCCGTGAATTCACGAATTAGGTGAAATGGCGTTTTTAAAAAGGCATAGAAAAACTGATCTTCAAAGCCTCGTTGTAGAATTAGGTCTAGAGTTGGGAGATGACGAGAAAGTAATCGACCTTGTAAAAAAAATTCAAGAGAGTCCAGATTTTGACGAACCAGGTGTTAAGGCCATGTTAGAGACGATTATAGAGGAACGACATGAATCCAGGGAATCGGAATCAGAAAAAGTAAGAGAGGAACGGACATACGAACTTGAAAAGTTACGTTTGGCTCAAAGTAGGGAAACGATTAGCTTGGCCTCGTCGAATCACGAGGGAGCGAGACCCCCTAGAAATCTAATATCTGTGATGCAGAAATATGAACCCGAAAAGTCGGATATGGCTCTATTTCTGACATTATTTGAGCGTCAAGCTCGTAAGAATGGGATCGATAAGGAGGAATGGGTAACTCAATTACTTAGTTTGATACCGATTGAGATCGCCTAAATTATAATTAGAGAGCCCGAAGATAAAGTCGATGGCTATGAACATATTAAGTCGGTACTGATGGAAAGGTTTAAACTTAACTCTGAGACCCTTAGGACCAAATTCCAAACGCATGAAAAACGGGAAGGAGAGCTCTGGAAAGACCTCGTTTTTGAGTTACGGGCATATCTCGAAGGATGGTTAAGAGAAATAGAGGTTCAGGATTTTGATTCTTTAAAAGAATTGATGGTGGCGGACCAATTAAAAAGACGCGTGTCGGCCGAAGTGAAAGAACACTTCATCGATAATTGGGGAAAAGTTAACAGACCAAGCGAACTAGCGAAGAAATTAGATGATTACGAGGCATCTAGACGTTTTCTAAAGAAACCCCAAATTTTTAAACCTCCCGAAAGGAAATTTGTAGACCGCTCAAAAACAACCGAACAAACCCAAGCTGGGAAAAGGGTGGATGTAAATAGGAACGTGCCTAAAAATGGGTCGAGTGCTAACCCGACAAATAACGATTGGAGAACGAAGGAATTCGAGCGAAAGAAAAGTGTAACGTGCTATCTCTGCCGGAAAATCGGACACATCAGTACGAACTGTACCGAATCAAAAAGGGGCGCGGAGATTATAAATAATCTAGAGACGACCGGCCATTTTAATACGTCGTTTAAACCCTATTTAAGCCGGGCGAAAGTGAATTCCGTAGATACCCTTATACTTCGTGACAGCGGAAGTAGCATAGATCTTGCGTCCATCAATTTAGTAAAACCCGAAGACTTTACAGGGGAGACCGTGTGGGTAAAGCAACCCAGAGGAAATGATTTTATGTGTTTACCGCTAGCCCGTGTGATTTTGGAAAGCACTGAATTCGGAACCATTCAGACCAAAGCAGCCATCGTGGGCAAATCAGTAGAAATGAATCACACTCTGTTGGGGAACTCAAGTCAGGAATTAATCGACTCAAGTAAGGATAACCCCCAAAGAATTAATGCTATGATTACGAGGAGTCAAAGCAAATCTAAAAAAGCGACCGAAGAACCAAAAGGGAGCGCGGAAACGGGAAATTCCGATGAAAAATTAAAATTGATTGAGTCAGAACCCGCAAATGTGGCGGAAAGTGAAGAATTAATAGAGGGGGATGAAGAATCGATTGATTTACCTCCGATTGAACCATACCCTACGCAAGAATTAATAAACGTAGACGCAACTGAATTCTTAGAGGAACAGAAAAAATGCCCAAATTTAAAGTCTCTCTGGGAAAAGGTAGAGCAAAATAAAACGTCGGAATTTGTAATTGAACGCGAATTACTGTTCAGAAAATCGACAGATCACCAAGGGTTAGTTAGGAAACAGCTGTTGATTCCCACTAAGTATAGATCAAAAATATTAAGTCTTTGTCATGAATGTTTTGGTTCGCACATGGGAACTACTAAGACCAAGCATAAGCTTTTGAGACACTATTTTTGGCCTCAATGCTTTAAAAACGTCGAAGAAATGGTAAAAACTTGCGATGCATGTCAGCGGGTGGGGAAATCATTAGAAAAGAAAAAAGCCCCACCTAAACTTGTGCCTGTGATTTCAGAAATATTTTCAAAAATAAACATAGATACCGTAGGGCCGCTGCCGGTATCTTCGAAAAATAATAGGTACCTCCTAACTTGTATTGACATAGCCTCTAAATATCCTGAAGCTATACCCTTATCTACGGTAAGCTCGCAGAACGTAACGGATGCCCTGTTGTTGTTATTTAGCCGCATTGGGTACCCGAGGGAAGTCCAATTGGACAATGGAAGCTATTTCACTAGCAACTTGACTACGACGTTCTTCGAAAAGTTTGGAGTGAAAACCACCCATAGTTCTATTTATCACCCCCAGTCAAATCCAGTCGAGAGATTTCACCGAACGATTAAAAGACTTTTACGTGCAATGTGCGCCGAAACCGGTACTGAATGGGAGCGACATTTGCCCTCAGTCTTGCTGGCATTACGCAATGTCACCCACGAATCTACTGGGTTTAGTCCGTCCGAGTTAGTTCACGGCAGGAACCTTCGGACACCGGAGACTCTATTGTTCGAGCAGTGGGCGCGCGAGCCGATAACAGATGACGTTGTCACGGATTATGTATTTGACCTTTTAAACCGATTAAGGCATTGTCAACAGCTGGCTTCGGAAACGGAGACAGATAAAAAAATAAAACGAAAGGGGTATTATGATAAGGGATCCGTTAAAAGAGAATTTAAGGCAGGGAATCAAGTTTTGGTTTTGGCGACGCACCGCCCGAATAAATTAGCCGTTAAGTGGATAGGTCCCGGGATTATTGAGAGACAATTATCCGAGACAAATTACACTGTAAGGATGTCAGGGAAATCTGAAAAGGTACAAGTGTACCACGTAAATTTATTAAAACCATATCACCAGCGCGTGGAGTGCGTGAATGTTTTAATAAGCGAAAATGTTGCAGAGGAAACGAAGGATTCGGAGTTGGATATTTCATATCCCGTAGCTAATCCCAACATTTTTGATTTCGAGGAAATCGTCACAGATAGTGCGTTACGAGAAAAGTGCACTTCAGAACAGATTGAAGAGTTGAATAAGTTACTGAAATCGCATGAAAATCTATTTTCAAATGATCCAGGCAGAACGCATTTAATAGAGCACGATATCGAGCTTATAAGTAATAAACCCGTGCGCTCTAAACCGTATAGGACGTCCCCGAGACAGAACGATATTGTGAAACGGGAGATTAAGAGAATGCTGGAATTAAAAATCATTGAGATTGGGGAGTCGGATTATACTTCACCTATAATCCTAGTGGAAAGTCCAGGGAAGGATCCGAGATTATGTGTCGATTACAGGCGGTTAAATTCAATTATTCGCCCAGAATATTATCCGCTACCTAACATGGATGATAGGATAGAGAAGGTGTCGTCAGCGAAGTTCATTACGGTAATTGATCTGACCAAGGGGTACTGGCAGATCCCCTTAAGCCCTAGGGCTCAAAGGTTAGCCGCGTTCGTCACGACCTTCGGAACGGACCGACCGTTAGTGCTTCCGTTCGGTTTAGTCAACGCCCCCTATTGTTTCTCCAAGTTCATGGCACAATTGTTACAGGGTTGTGAGGAGTTTTGTGTCCCGTACCTGGACGACGTTGCCATTTTCTCAGAGACCTGGGGTGAACATTTAAAACACCTGGATGTTGTTTTGAGGAAAATCGCTTCTGCCAAACTAACGATAAAACCTGCCAAATGCAAATTTGGACAGAGTTGTGTTAAATACTTAGGACACATGGTAGGGAACGGTCAAAGGACGCCGACCGAGGCGAAAATTAAAGCGGTGTTAGATTTTCGGACGCCCCGAAATAAAACCCAAATCAGGCAGTTTTTAGGCCTTAGTGGCTATTACGCACGCTATATACGTAATTACGCAATTATTGCCGAACCCCTGACTCGGGCACTGAAAGGAAAGAACAGGAAGGAGGAGATAGTATGGACGGAAGAGTGCGAGCGCGCTTTTAACGAGCTTAAAACAAAACTGACAGAAAAGCCTGTGTTATACACACCTGATTTCACTAAGGAGTTTCTCCTTCAAACTGACGCGTCATTGAAAGGGCTGGGCGGAATAATGGCTCAGAAGGGGGCGGATAATACTGACCACCCAATATTATATTTGAGTAGGAAATTTACAACAACGGAACAAAGATATGGAACCACGGAGAAGGAATGCGCAGGCATAATTTTTGCAATAAAAAAGCTGCGACATTACCTTGATGGCCAAAAGTTCACAATCGAAACCGATCATAACCCATTAGTGTTCCTTAAAACAAATTCTGGTCAGAACCCTAGATTGATGAGATGGGCCCTAGCTCTACAGCCTTTTAACTATCAGATAATTCACCGGGCTGGAAAGGAGATCGGACATGCAGACTGTCTGAGCAGAATGCTGCCAGATTAGAAAAAACTGTATTGTATTGTGCTGTATATATTTTTATAATTTTTGTAGGAATTGTGTTGTGTATATATTAATTATTTTTTTTTATTTTAATCCTTGTTGCCTCCAATGATGTTGTCAGGTGAACCATGTCTAACCCCTTGCCTTACAGATTTTGCCTGCTAGACAAAATCTCCCTAAGGGGGGAGAGATTGTGCCGAATTAAATTAATTCCCCAAGTGAAACTGTAATTAAATCTCGCCCCCCCGAAATGGAATTGGGGCTTGGAAATTCCAGACCGGCCACACCTGTGACCCTTTGAATGTGAAACATGGCAGAGGTCACCAGAACAATGGACGTCATGAATCCCGCGAGACCAAGTCTAGAAAATTGACAGTTAAAAAGAAAGGCTAAGCTGGCATGAACCGCCTTGAGTGATCGCGTGGACGTGAGCTTCCAGACGTGAGGGGAGGGTCCCCCAGACTTACTGGTACGAGTCTCCGGAGAAATGAGACTCATGAAAAATGACATCACGGATATTAAGATCCAATAAAAAAATAGAGAGAAAATTGTCCCCTGGTGGCTCTTTTTCTGAGGGCGACCGGAGCAGAGTTTTCGAGAGCAGATAAGATCTGATCTTCGACAAGAGAGCTCGTCTTTTTGGAAAGAGAGTGCTTCTCGGGCATAGGCCCTGTACTATTGGTTTATTGAGCAGAAGCCTTCTGCGACAGTTCCTGACCTAAGTACGGAACGGAAGAGAGATCGAGGGCCCAGTAGGACTCGATCCATATAGACTACCGCTAGTCTAAAATTCAGACCACCCGGGTCTAGCATTTGCCGTGACAGGACGTCACCGCATCGTGGACTTACGTCAGCTTCATCATGAAACCTAGACAGAGAATCACCTCTCATAGACTTTCCGCGGGAAATTGATTTGGACATTTTCTTGAACACGTCAGAGTGACCTCAGCGGACTATTCGCCTCACTTCAGATTTGGGTACCTTTGTAACCTAATTTGTATATTACCGAATTGCTGTAAGTAAATAAAGAATTGAAGTCACTCGAGAGTTATTTGGCTGTGACTATAAACCCACGCTACCACTACGCCACAGTAGTCACTCCTCCTGCAAGAAGGTCACTAATTCAGAAAGGTCTGTGGAAACCGACTGCGCAGTTTGCCTCCCAAAATACCCCACAAAGGTTCGATTATATTAAGGTCAGGGTACTAAGGGGGCCACACGAGGTGTTGTATTTCATCATTGTGTTCATTAAATCAGTCTCGGATAATTCCAGCAGTGTGAATGGGAGCATTATCGCCTTGGTACACAGGTAAATAACAGGGGGAACAAAGTCAGGGAACAAATTTTGCACCATTGGATGAAGTGGGTCGGCCAGAATACTAACATAATCTCGTTCTGTAATCCGCCCATGCATGCTGCCAACAAGTGGGCCGAAACCACAGCGCGACATCGCGCCCCACAGCATCACTGATACCTCTCAATGCTGAACAGTAGGAAGGAGGCAGTCAACATGATAGGCTTCTGCTAGAGTTCTCCAAACGTAAAAACGTCCGTTGGCCTGGCATAATGTGAACGACGATTCGTCTGACCAGATAACATTCCCCCGTTGTTGTAAACAATTTTTATGCTCGCGACACCATTTTCGTCGTTTCAAGGCATTGCATGGTGTAACCAATGGTTTTGGAATCGTCGCTCTACCGTGAATGCTTGCCGCATTCAGTTCACGCGGGATAGTTTTTGATGATACAGCTTGATGTAGATGTATGTTCATCTCAGATGTTATCTGGGATGCTGTTGTCTTGTGCTTTCTGGCCACAATCCGCTTAAAAGCCCTTCCGACTCTATCAGTCGGCCACTGTTGTGCCTAACAGATGATGTCCCTCCTTGTTTGATATAGCATGTCATTACAGTCGACACTGTACTTTTCCCGACACCAACAAGGGTGCCCGTTTTCGTTACTGAAGCTCCGGCAAGACGGGCCCCAACAATCACTCCTCTATTGAAATCTGAGTGGTCAGCCATAGCGAAGTTTTAAAACCACAATATATTTTACATCCGACCGCTATCACTGCTACTCACAGACTGCTGTGTGTACATTCTCGCCTGCTAGTTGGTACGCTTCAACTCTAGAGAGTGGGACTATACGACAGGTTGTTACGAGTATTGTTATTACACAGGTGTTCATATTATTTTGCCCGAATCATATATATATATACTACCCGTTATAGAAAATGCGACACCATCATGAAGCTTTGACCGTATAATTATGTAAATTGCGAGACAAAAACAGCTGGTCGATGTATGCCAATGATCTGAAATACAAGTAGGTCACGTCGTTAGAGCGCGGGATAAATGGGGTAGAAACGACAGATGATCCAACAGTTGTTACTGTCTGTCGCTTACGGCAGCCAGTTTTCGGATATATTTTTCGGTTCAGAAGACACGTGTTGTTGAAGGGATGCCTGGCCGGCGACGCCGAAATCCGTTTCAGCATTTGGACGATCGTGCGAGGGGATCCTTTTTAAGCCTACGTACGGCTAGGTGGTCATACCGGCATATCGTCGCTGTAAAGCGCGTAAATGCGCCCACTGTGCAAAGGATTTGGAGAAGATGGATTGAAGGCGGACATGTGAATCGTCTCAGTGGTACAGATCCATCCAGACGTACATCAGCACGAGTTGATCGACGCTATTCAAAGGCATGCGGTGGCAGCCGTACAAACGACATTTCTGATTGTCGACATTTTGCAGAATTTGCAGAGTACATTGGATGTTCCAATAACAGCTAGAACAGTTTCTCATCAATTGGCCGAAATCTGCTTGCACTCAAACCGTCCCTTACGAAAACTGACTGTGATTGACGACAAGACACCGATGTGGGAGATCGAAATTGAAATCGTGTCGGGCCCGAGCCTCTTGGACGACTGAATGGGACAGAATAGTGCTCAGGAATGAGTCTCGATTCTGTTTGTTGAATGACAGTCACCGCGTGCGAGCCTGGAGGCGACGTGTAAACAGGGTCAATCCTGCTGCGACAACGAGGCATCATAGTTTGGGGTGCCATCGGCTTCTATAGCTGGTTACCTCTGGTCCATATCAGAAGTATAATCATGCCAGGACGATATGTGGATGAGGTACAGCGGCCGGTTGCACTGCCCCACCTTTTGCGGTTGCAAAATGATTTTTTCCATCAAGATAACGCGCGACCGCACACATAAATCATCAATAAAGAAGCCTTGCAAGGTATCCAGGTGCTTCCTTGTCCTTCGCTGTCTTGAGATTTCTCACCGATAGAGCAAGTATGGGATGTGATTGGCCGTCGTTTGACTGCCCTGCCCCCTGTCCAAATAGAAGTTAACCTGCAGAGGATGGTTGAAGGAATATGACCATCCATCCCTCAGAAAACTATCCGCAAGCTCATTGCATCGGTTATTCGAAGGGTTGCTTCTTATATCACCGCAAAAGGTAATCCTACTGATCACCCTTTCTATGCCATTACTGTATTGAATTATCCTTCTGGAATTAAGACCACATATTAATATATGCTATCTCTGTCTAAGTGTCCTTTATTATCCCACTCTATTCGCTCTTTCATGGTGTTGCATTTTCTGTGTTGGGTAGTGTATATTGTCGCGGTTATAATGAAAGCTTCCGACGAAAGCGGCCCAGTCAAGCTGGTGACAGTACAGCAATGTGTCGTGCAGCCCATGTTCTTCCTTCAGGTCAGACCAGTTCCAAAAATGACCTATCCGGCCATTGTAAAGTTCTAGTGCTAGATGACTAGCCGAAGTCCTCACTTTTTAAAACGGGCCAGACTTGAAAACTTTTAATGTTCGATGGCCGGGCCACCCCGTTACTATATAATAAGGAGTCAGCTCCTATTCAGTCCAGACTGAAGACTGGGCAGAAATCTATGGATGTTCAAGGCCAGTGATTTTAATTAGATGATTGAAAATATTTTAATTAGATGATTGAAAATATTTTAATTAGATGATTGAAAATATTTTAATTAGATGATTGAAAATATTTTAATTAGATGATTGAAAATATTTTAATTAGATGATTGAAAAGATCTGGACCAAAACGATCCTCAAACACAATGGCCCATCAGGCGACGCCCGATAGGCCAGTCCAACACTGATGTAACAAATCGTAGAATAATCTAGAAAGCATTCAAATTTTCCATCGTTTTGTTGGGTTCATAATTATAAGGACAGTTTAGTCATTTGTATTTAACTTATTACACAAATGATTAACTACAGTTTAGTATACAAATTTTGATAGTTACCGAACCTACTGCGTGTATTTCACAGTCAAGAGCTCTTCGTTGGTAGACGATTGTAAAAATGTCTGGAGGAAAGACGTTAAGGAGACACAGAACGATATAAACATTTTTTTTTTAATTTTAAATATTACGGTGAAAATTGTGGTATTTTATTTTAACATTTAATTATAAACAAAATTTGACAAAAAATATCATATTGAACTACATGGTTAATTAAAATTTAATTTTTTTTAGAAAAGCCTAATTTTTAAAAATTCTTACTGCTTTTCCAAATTTTAACATTTTTACTTAAAATTTCCGCTTTACATTCCTTGGAATATACTAAAATTGTTCGTGGATTTTTAGATGCTTCTGATATTAAATTTAATATAATTTTTTTTTTACTGTCACTTATAGTGAAAAAACGAGAAAATTTAAACAGTTATTTGGCATTTTTTAAAAATTAACTACAGATCTTAATGTTAACTCAATGCACAATTCTATCAAATACATAATAAAAAACATGCATATGAAAACATATATAAAAATTCGAAACCTCGATTTCAATTACAAAGGAAAGCCTTAGCATTTTAAAATCATAAATGTTGGCCAAAAAGTAACATAGCGATAAACCAATTTAAAGTTTTCATTTGTGAGTTATTTCTATTCTATCATCACGCGGAAAACCATTAATAATTTCTTAAATTATGAAGATACAGCTTTGAAATATCATCACCATATTTCGAAACGTTTCAGTTATAATTTGAGCCAATAAAACAGAAAATTGATATTTTGACCATTTTTAGAGTACCGTACCCCCTTAAAATTTCGAAAAGTGAGGAATTCACGCATCAGAGCTATGCCTATTCGAAACATTACTAAAATTATTCAAGCGCCGAATGCTGCAGTTAACAACGTGATTAAAATAACAGACGATTTCATAAATAAAAGAACACGTGCCAAAAGGAAATTATCCGAACAAAATAGGAAACATATTAGTATGCTTGGCGGTTCTGCAAAAATGTCAGTAGGAAAAATTACAATTTATTTGAAAGTGTTTACCACTCTTGCACGTGTCCTGAATAAATGACATGTCCCAGCATCGTCAAAATGAACAGCAGTGTCCCGAGATTTTCTGAGGCAACCAAGCAAACTTTCATTAAGAACCCCATCTAAACAATAAATGTAGTAGAACGTCACAAATCCGAAAATTAGAAATCAGAAAAATCGATTATCCGACAATTTATGTTGTCTTTGCAAGTTCAAAAATAAACACCAATTTATTGCGTCATTCTTTTCACTTTAGGTTCTAACATAGAATTTTGGGCCCCCTCGGGTCAATAATAATATCAAAACTTATATTTATGATATATAAATATTATCGGGACCCAAGCTACTTTGTCCCTATGTATATTCTGGCCTTTAATGTATAACCATAGTTTTACGGTCTAATAATATCCATTGGTCCATATTTATAACTCGCGGAGAAATTAGAAATATTGCTTATGCAAATACTTTTAAGCTATTAAGCTCCCCTGAAAATCACAAAATTCCGAAACTCGAAGAGCCCAAAGTAAATACAAAATGCTATAGAGCCATTATAAACACCGCCAAATCACACAGAGACAAGAACATCCTGATGGAAACAATATCGAAAATATCGAATATGAATACATTGACATGTGGATTGGAGACTCAAATTCCAAATATTTGTGTCTCAATGGTTCCATAGTAAAATCGAACATTAGCAGAAACGACTTTCTATTTTCATAACAAAATTAAAATTAGACACCCAAGGTCATTAGATTCATTCAAATCAGCTCACGTATATTCTAAACGTTTAAATCATTTAGTACTTAAAACCAGAAACTACATTTAGATTTCAGATAAAAGTTACTTACTTTGGAGGGCGATAAGAATATCCTTGTTGAATATGTGGAATTTCAATAATATTTTGAATTTCTTGAGTGTCATTTGTATTAATATTAATGGAAAATAGCATGTACCTTTACAACTATAAAATCAGTAGTATTATGTGCTTTTGTTTCATGTCTAAAAACAATCAACTGTGTATATTTTTCTACATAATTTTTATAGCCTATATTAGAAAGTGTATAGATAATAAAAACAATTTTATTTATTTAATATGTATTATAGATTATTGATTATAATTAAAATAGTTGAGGAAAAACTGAAATAAAAAATATCTTTTATGAATAAGTACCCGCAAGATAGTTTCTGAAGCGCACGACAAATAATCTTCTTTTTGCTATTCGAAACGTGTTTATGTCTGTATTCTGTGAACCGAAATTTTAAATAAAAATAAACTTTTTATGTTTCAAAAATTTACCGTAATTTTGTGGAGTTACTATTCGTTTAAATAAAAACTGTCTATCCAAATAACAAAATCCTGATTCACAGAATGAAAACCACTAACTAAACCCACATGTATAAAGTTTTAAGGCAATAGAATATAACTTTTTTTTAATCTTGTAAGTAAATAGAAAAATATATGAAACTGAGAGATACACAATTTAAAAATTGAATTCCATTTACTCAAAATAATACGGAAGAAATATTTCTTCAAAAATTACCTGCCTCATACTTGTGACCTTCTATTTTAAAAAAAAATGTTCCTAAGCAGGTTTACTTCTCATTCGATTTGCTTGTTAAGAGCCTCCAATGTTGATGATTTTCCCTCTACCTTAGCCATTTTCACACATATACGAGTAAAATCAGCCCTTGGAATATCTTTTATCAAGTCTTGTCCAAATTTAAACTCTCTTCTTCATGATATTTTTCACACAGTTAATCCATTATTAACGAATACAATTGCTTAGTTTATATTTGAAAAAAAATATGCGTCGATTCAGAGGAGGAAACAGGGAAGTGCACTTTGTTTGCATTAACAGGTGTGTCAATGGAAATTTTTATTTTGACATAAACGTTTTTAACACTTTACAACAAAGTTGAAAAGTGTTTATGACTTTGTTCATTCTGTCTGTCTGTCTGTCTGTCTGTCTGTCTGTCCGTTAGCACGATAACTGCCGTAAAAATGACATAATCAAAATGAAATTTTAGTATGTTGTTCAGACGGTCTGTAGAACCTATGGGAATATAAATGAATAACATCACCCAATTAGTTTTGGATTGAACCCGGGTCGAAAAAATGAAATACATTGAGCCCTATGGGACCTAATTATTCAAACATTTTTTAAGCGGATTTAAAATTCACAAATTGCTTCGAAAATTTTAGGTAATATTCAAATTGTTCCATAAAATATATAAAAAAAAATTCAGCGAAATATATTCAGTAGTTTTTTAAATAAAAATTAAAATAATAATTACACCTCTTATATGAAATGATCACGTGACCATGATATAAAACGATCACATGACCCACTTCAAAATGATATATGGCATCCATCTTGTATCAAAATCGTGATTTTTTTAAGTTCTTTTCAATTCATATTGAGTATTGTATCCGTCCTAAAACTACTTTATTTTTGCTTAAATTCTGTGCATCTACATACTGAAACAACGCAATGACAATATATTTGAGTTTAAATGCTCATCTAAATTTGATTATTTCTACAACTAAGCCTATTTTTCACTTATGTAAATTGTAAACAGCAAAATATATAGAATGAGTTGTATTAGAATTCCTGTATTTTTTTAACACAAAATAATTTAGTCCATGGAGTCTGCATGGCTGATATGAATGAAATATTAATTGATTTCATAAAGAGAAGAAAGATTTTTTTCGATGAAGTTTCAAGCATAGAGTTTAATTTTTTGTAGCTCCATGGTCTTAAACAAAATGTTTAAATAAAATAAATTATTATAGTATTGTGATGAATGAAATGAATGGGAGAAAGTTATGAATGAAATCCTGTTTTTATAGAGAGATCCAGGCGTGTTATTTTTTCTATGACGTCATTTGAATTAATTTCAGTTGTTTTCGATGAAGTTTTCAAATATAATAAATTATCGTAGTATTATGATAATTCTAAAACTATTACCGAGGAATGTATAACATTTTAGAGATGTTTAAACCAGGCAATTTATATTTCAATGCCGTCATTTGAATGAAGTTCATTTTTTTCGATGAAGGTTTAAGTTTTCAAATATAATAAATTAATGCAGTATTGCGATAAGTTTCAAAATATAGCGAGGAATGTATTGCATTTTAGACTTGTTTAAATAAAATTGCATTGAAGTTGGAAAGTGTTTCATAATCAATGCTTTAAGCATGATTGATCTTTCTTGTTTATTCTTACGGGCTTTAGTCGGATTGCAATGCGATCTCTTGAATCCCAAAGTGTAAACTGTTTTTTTTTTTTAATAATTTCTGAAAAATAGTTTTTTATATTAAGCAGGAAAAGTATAGGTACTATCTCCCCTTAAAAAAATAATATTTTAAACAATCGGTGATTAACAGTTTTGGAGGCCAACGCTAAAGATTATTTGGAGATCGTTATGGTGGCATCAATAGTGGCATCATGTAATTTTGCGATGTCTTTAACCGGTTTCCGGTATGTGTCTCTATTCTAAATATGAGGATTCCAAACGCTTCTACTATTCTACTATCATTCGTCAAGAATTCTTATTAAAGTTAAAAATTCTCTCGAAAAAATTATCTCTGCTGATAAAGAGAAAATGTAATATTTGTAAAAATATCTGCATTCAAGTATCAAAGTTGAAAGTAATAGACACAATGTAAAATGTCAATTTTAAAATTAAAATCCTTTCACGATGAAACTGTCTTAATGGACACTTACTCAACGGGCACTTTTGAAATTTCAAGTTCTAAAATTATATCCAGTTATGAATTTAACTACGAATAGCAAAACCTAGACATAATGAACAATGATTTTGTCGATTTAAAATGCATTGAGGATTCCAAACGCTTCTACTATTCTACTATCATTCGTCAAGAATTCTTATTAAAGTTAAAAATTCTCTCGAAAAAATTATCTCTGCTGATAAAGAGAAAATGTAATATTTGTAAAAATATCTGCATTCAAGTATCAAAGTTGAAAGTAATAGACACAATGTAAAATGTCAATTTTAAAATTAAAATCATTTCACAATGAAACTGTCTTAATGGACACCTATTCAACGTGCACTTTTGAAATTTCAAGTTCTAAAATTATATCCAGTTATGAATTTAACTACGAATAGCAGAACCTCGACATAATGAACAATGATTTTGTCGATTTAAAATGCATTTCCGAAAACACGTTTCTAATGCGTAGATGTGCACATCCATCATGCACTTTGATCATAAATCTATTACTACCAACAAAAAAATTCTTATCTTCTTATTTGTGTGGCAAGGATGAGTACACTTTATTTTCGATGGAATTATTAAACATTTTTATGCTATTTAATACACTTATTTAATACAGTCAATCGCAATTTTCGGAAAAACCGAAAAAGAAATCTTTATAACCGGAAATCCTGACACTCCAAAATTCGATACTTGATCCATATCAGTCATCATCTGGGCTCTATAGCCAATCCTGAGAAATGGGTGCTTAAAGGAAAATTTTGGAATCAGAAAAAATATGTGGAAATCATTAGTCAACCATCACCCCCTCCGGAATTTGATGTTGAAATCCACCAGTCCTCATCTAAGCCCTATCCATAGCCGAGTCTGAGAAATTAATGCTGCAAGGAACATGTAACTTTTAATCGGAAGTGACATCTTAAGAACCGAAAGGGAACATCCTTAGTAAGCTCCATACCCCCTTTGAAATTTGATGCTTAACCCATCAGTCGTCATCTAAGCTCTATCTATAGCCAATCCTGAGAAATAGATGTTTCAACGAAAATATTTAAACCGGAAGTACGAAGGAAATCAGAAATGGGGAATGTCTTGCAAACTACCCAACCTCCTTCTGAATTCATATCAGTTGTCATTTAAGCTCTATATCTATACCTAATCTTGAGAAATGGATGTTGCAATAAAATGAAATTTTGGAACCGAAAATGGAAAAGGAACCGGAAATCCTTCGTGTATACCCCACCCCTCACATGGTCCAGAATTTTATACTGAACCCATATCAGGCATAAAAGCTTTATCTATACCAATAGATGCTTTAAAAATGTTTAGTAAAATCAATAGTATGGTAACATTTTTGCTATCAATGAAACAATGAAATAGAAATAAATACTCATTTAATGATAATTTTGAGTTTTTAACACTTTACAAAAAAGTTGAAAAGTGTTTATGACTTTGTTTGTTCATTCTGTCTGTCTGTCTGTCAGTCTCTCCATTAGCACGAAAACTGCCGTAAAAATGACTTAATCAAAATGAAATTTTAGTATGTTGTTCAGACGGTCTGTAGGATCTATGGGAATATAAGTGAATAATTTCACCCAATTAGTTTTGGATTGAACCCGGGTTGAAAAAATGAAATACATTGAACCCTATGGGATCCAATTTTTCAAACATTTTTTAAGCACATTTAAAATACGCAAATTGCTTCGAAAATTTTAAGTAAAATTCAAATTATTCCATAAAATATATAAAAAACAATTTCAGCAAAATATATTCAGCAGTTTTTTAAATAAAAATTAAAATAATAATAACACCTCTTATATGAAGCGATCACGTGACCATGATATGAAAATATCACGTGACCCACTTCAAAATGATATATGGCATCCATCTTGTCTCAAAATCGTGATTTTTAAAGTTCTTTTCAATTCATATTGACTGTTGTATCCGTCTTAAAACCGCTTTATTTTTGCTTAAATTCTGTGCATCTACATACCGAAACAACGCAATTACAATAGATTTGAGTTTAAGTGATCATCCAAATTTTATTATTTCTACAACAAAGCCTATTTTTCACTTATGTAAAATGTAAACAGCAAAATATGTAGAATGAGTTATATAAGAATTGCTGTATTTCTTTATCGCAAAATTATTTAGCTCATGGAGTCTGCATAGCTGATATGAATGAAATATTCATCAATTTTACAGAGAGAAGGATAATGGTCTCTCTAAGTCCTCGGACGAGACGGATGGTCTGGGCTTGCGACGTTCCTTTCGACAGAGAGAAGGACGATTTTTTTCGATGAAGTTTTAAGCATAGAGTTTAATTACTTGTAGCTCCACGGTCTTCAGTTTTTAAATAAAATAAATTACTTTAGTACTGTGATGACTGAAATGAATGGGAAATAATTTATGAATGAAATGCTGCTTTTATAGAGAGAGCCAGGCGTGTTATTTTTTCTATGATGTCATTTGAATGAATTTCTGTTGTTTTCGATGAAGTTTTCAGATATAATAAATTATTGTAGTATTATGATAATTTTAAAAATATTACCGAGGAATGTATCGCATCTTAGAGATGTTTAAACCAGGCAATTTATATTAAAATGCCGTCATTTGAATGAAGTTAATTTTTTTCGATGAAGGTTTAAGTTTTCAAATATAATAAATTAAGGTAGTATTGTGATAAGTTTTAAAATATTACCGAGGAATGTTTTAAAACACCTACATTTTAGAGATGTTTAAATAAAATTACATTGAAGTTGGAAAGTGTTTCATAATCACTGCTTCAAGCATGATTGATCTTTCTTGTTTTTTTCTCAATTACTGTAAAATTAGTGAGATATAATATTGCAAATATACATAAACATAAGTGAAAGTTTGTATGAAGCTTAATAGCAACTTTCAGACTAATAAACAATATGGATTAATGAATAATATTAAGGGTTTAAAAGACCATCTTTCGGAAACTAGAGAAGAAATGACATTCAGAAAATCGGGAAGTAAAAAAGTTTTTATTTTGTAAATGAAAAAATGAACTTTATTTAAATGACGTCATCGAAATATGAAACGTCTGGCTCTCTATGTAAAAGCAATGAATATTTCATTCATATCACTTTTATTCCAAACTCCAGAGCTAAATAAGTGTGCATGAAAAAATTCTGCAATTCTTATACAACTCATCTTACAATCACATGTTTACATTTTACATCCATTAAAATTAGGCTTCGTTGTAGAAATATGTTTGATGAACATTTAAACTAAAAACTGTTGTAATGGCGTTGTCACAGAATATAGATGTACAGAATAAAGCAAAAATAAAGCAGCTTTAGGACGGATGTAACACTAAATATACATTTAAATGAACTTTAAAAATCACGATTTTTACACTGTCAAAACACTGTATGCCATACAGTTTTTACACTTTTTACACTGTATGCCATATTTTATTTTGAAGTGGGTCTCGTGATTTTTGCATATAATATGTGAAATTGTTATTTTAATTTTTATTTAAAAAACTGCCGAACACATTTTGCTGAAATTTTTTTATATATTTTATGGGATAATTTGAATATATCCTAAAATTTTCGAAGCAATTTGTGAATTTTAACTTTGCTTTAAAAATGTTTTAAAAATTAGGTCCCATAGGTTTCAATGTATTTCATTTTTTCAACCCGGGTTCAATCCAAAACTAATTGGGTGATATTATTCATTTACATTCGCGTATGTCCCACAAACCGTTCCTTCAACGTACTGAAATTCAATCATATTCTTACGGCAGTTATCGTGCGAACGGACAGACAGAATGAACAAAGTCATAAACACTTTTCAATTATATTGGAAAGTGTTAAAATAATATTTACCAGGCCATGTTCTTACAAAGGTTGAGGAGCACTGTTCTAGACAACGGATTGCTATATACATATTCGTACTGGTTTGGAAAGCACGTCAAAATGCAAAATGTAGGTCTTGTTTAAAGAAGAGCGCCCTCGTGTACATAACTGCGTAGGAAAAAATATATAATTCAATACGCGATCTTCCTTTCTAAAAAGGAAAGTGTAAGATATACAAAGAAATTATTTACATGATTATAGTGGTGTAGCTGTAAGGCATGATTGAAAAAATGCAACCGAGATTCTATTTCCGTTCTACCCTTTTTAACACTTTACAACATAGTTGAAAAGTGTCTATGACTTTGTTCATTCTGTATGTCTGTCTGTCCGTTAGCACATTAACTGCCGTAGAAATGACTTTATCAAAATGAAATTTTAGTATGTTGTGTAGACGGTCTGTGGGACCTATGGGAATAAAAATGAATAATATCACTCAATTAGTTTTGCATTGAACCCGGGTTGAAAAAATGAAATACATTGAATCCTATGGGACCTAATTTTTCAAACATTTTTTAATCGAATTTAAAATTTACAAATTGCTTCGAAAGTTTTAGGAAATATTCAAATTATCCCATAAAATATATGAAAAAAATTTGAGCAAAATATATTCCGTAGTTTTTTAAATAAAAATTAAAATAATAATTACACCCTTTATATGAAGAGATCACGTGACCATTACATGAAGAAATCACGTGACCCATTTCAAAATAAAATATGGCATTCATCTTGTTCAAAATCGTGATTTTCAAAGTTCTTTTTAAATCATATTTAGTGTTGTATCCGTCCTAAACCTGCTTTATTTTTCCATAAGCATACCTGCCAACTTTTACGCATTATGCGTAAAATTTACGCATTTTAACTCCTCTTTACGCTTTTACGCATATATTGCTATATTTTACGCATTTCCGCATTTATTTGAATTTTTTAACATTAATAGGAAATCAATCTCCGGCGAAATTCTCCGGCTTTTTATATTTGAAATTTATCAATTAACCAGACATAGTATTCCTCGGAAACACCGCGTTTCCGCTTTTTTAGCACTAATATCTACCATTTCCGGGATCGTAGCAAATCCATAATGCCAATCAAATTAACGGAGATTTACCGCCGCGTGTAACGTAAATTAAGATCTCGATCGCTTATTTTATGAAAGTAATAAATATACTTCTTCAAAGGTTGTCTAATTCAGCATAAATCGCTAAAATGTTATTTTGTTCATTAATTTCGTATAAACACTGCGATTGCGCAATTCAGTTTGTTCTCATGAATCGCTGAGAGTACAATAGTATCTTTTTCCATACCCCCCCCCCCCATCTCTCAATCTTCTAAATATTGCATTTTTGATTGACTAAACTAGCTTATTTTCGTATTCTAATTAATTATTACTGTTAATTTCTTAATTATTTTCGCATAAACAGTGCGATTACGCAATTCAGTTACTTCGTGTGAATTACTGAGCGTACGTTAGTATCTTTTTCCATCCATCTCTATCATTTAAATTTTGCATATTAGATTGACTAAACTAGCTTATTTTCATATTCTGATTAATTATTACGGTTAATTTCTTAATTATTTTCACATAAACAGTGCGATTGCGCAATTCAGTTACTTCACGTGAATTGCCGAGAGTACGTTAGTATCTTTTCTTCCATCTCCATCATTTAAATGTTGCATATTAGATCGACTAAACTAGCGTATTTTCAAATTATGGCTAATTTATTAAGGTTAATTTTTTAATTATATTTGCATAATATAAATTTTTCTATTTAAAAAATGGGTATAAACTCTGTGAAGGGATATTTTTCAAAAAGTATTAAAGCAATGATTTAGGCAAATAAAAGGGAAACCATTATGGTAGGAATATAATTCAGTGCTATATATTTTTTTTATTATTAAAGATCAATATTTGATACTCTCTTTAGTGAAAACCTGTGTTTTGCCAAACATAAATATTTGTCTTCATTATAAAGTAATCCTCACCGGATAAAACCTTTATATATTTTTTGCTTTATAATTTATTGTCCTGAAATTTTATAAAATTGGTGCCTGAATTTTCATATTCTACCAGTAAACCTGATATTTAATGCAATATTTCTTAATGCAGGTACGTGTACATAGTTGAATTCATTAGAAATGTCGTTTGCGCGTGTAGTTAAAAAAAATCATTATAAATGCCATTCACGCAAAATTTTACACATTCCAATTTTCCCAGGTTGGCAGGTATGCATAAGTTCTGTGCATCTACATACTGAAACAACGCAAATACAATATATTGGAGTTTAAATTATGATCCAACTTTGATTATTTCTACAACGAAGCCTAATTTAAAAGACGTAGAATGAGTTGAATAAGAATTGCTGCATTTCTTTAACGCAAAATTATTTAGCTCATGGAGTCTGCAATATAGCTGATATGAATGAAACATTCATTGATTTTACACAGAGAACCAGACGATTTTTTCGATGAAGTTTTAAGAGCACAGAGTTAAATTACTTGTACCTCCATGGTATTAAGTTTTTAAATAAAATAAATTATTATAGTATTTTAATTAATGAAAGGATTGGAAAAATGTTTATGAATAAAATGGTGCTTCTATATAGAGGCGATTTATCTTTCGATGAAGTCATTTGAATAAAGTTCATTTGTTTTCGATGAAGTTTTCAAATATAATAAATTATTGTAATATTATGATAATTTTAAAAATATTACCGAGGAATGTATCGCATTTTAGAGATGGAACCAGGCAATTTATATTTCAATGCCGTCATTTGAATGAAGTTCATTTTTTCCGATGAAGTTTTAAGTTTTCAAGTATAATAAATTAATGTAGTTTTGTGATAATTTTAAAACTATTACTGAGGAATGTATCGCATTTTAGAGATGTTTAAACCAGGCAATTTATATTTCAATGCCGTCATTTGAATGAAGTTAATTTTTTTCGATGAAGGTTTAAGTTTTCAAATATAATAAATTAATATAGTATTGTGATAAGTTTTAAAATATTACCGAGGAATGTTTTAAAACACCTACATTTTACAGATGTTTAAATAAAATTGCATTGAAGTTGGAAAGTGTTTCATAATCACTGCTTTAAGCATGATTGATCTCTCTTGTTTTTTTCTCAATTACTGTAAAATAAGTGAGGTATAATATTGCAAATATACATAAACATAAGTGAAAGTTACTATAAAGCTTAATAGCAACTTTCAGACTAATAAACAATATGAATTAATGAATAATATTAAGGGTTTAAAAGACCATCTTTCGGAAACTAGAGAAGAAATGACATTCAGAAAATCTGGATGTAAAAAAGTTTTTATTTGGTAAATGAAAAAATGAACTTTATTCAAATGACGTCATCGCAATATGAATCGTCTGGCCCTCTATGTAAAAGCAATGAATATTTCATTCATATCACTTTTATTCCAAACTCCAGAGCTAAATAAGTTTGCATGAAAAAAATTCAGCAATTCTTATACAACTCATCTTACAATCACTTGTTTACATTCTACATCCATTAAAATTACGCTTCGTTGTAGAAATAAGTTTGATGAACATTTAAACTAAAAACTGTTGTAATGGCGTTGTCACAGATTATAGATGTACAGAATAAAGCAAAAATAAAGCAGCTTTAGGACGGATGCAACACTAAATATACATTTAAACGAACAGTGTAAAAATCCCAGTGTAAAAATCACGATTTTTACACTGGGAAAAAAGATGTATGCCATATTTTATTTTGAAGTAGGTCACGTGATCTTTTCATATAATATGTGTGTAATTGTTATTTTAATTTTTATTTAAAAAGCTGCCGAACACATGTTGCTGAAATTTTTTTATATATTTTATGGGATAATTGGAATATATCCTAAAATTGTCGAAACAATTTGTGAATTTTAACTTTGCTTTAAAAATGTTTTAAAAATTAGGTCCCATAGGTTTCAATGTATTTCATTTTTTCAACCCGGGTTCAATCCAAAACTAATTGGCTGATATTATTCATTTACATTCCCGTATGTCCCACAGACCGTTTCTTCAACGTACTAAAATTCAATCATATTCTTACGGCAGTTATCGTGCGAACGGACAGACAGAATGAACAAAGTCATAAACACTTTTCAATTATATTAGAAAGTGTTAAAATAATATTTACCAGGCTATGGTCTTACACAGGTTGAGGAGCACTGTTCTAGACAACGGATTCATATATACATATTCGTACTGGTTTGGAAAGCACGTCAAAATGCAAAATGTAGGTCTTGTTTAAAGAAGCGTGCCCTCGTGTACATAACTGCGTAGGAAAAAATATATAATTCAATACGCAATCTTCCTTTCTTGAAAGGAAAGTGTAAGATATACAAAGAAATTATTTACATGATTATAGTGGTGTAGCTGTAAGGCATGATTGAAAAAATGCAACCGAGATTCTATTTCCGTTCTACCCTTTTTAACACTTTACAACATAGTTGAAAAGTGTCTATGACTTTGTTTATTCTGTATGTCTGTCTATCCGTTAGCACATTAACTGCCGTAAAAATGACTTTATCAAAATGAAATTTTAGTATGTTGTGCAGACGGTCTGTGGGACCTATGGGAATAAAAATGAATAATATCACCCAATTAGTTTTGCATTGAACCCGGGTTGAAAAAATGAAATACATTGAATCCTATGGGACCTAATTTTTCAAACATTTTTAAGCGAATTTAAAATTTACAAATTGCTTCGAGAGTTTTAGGAAATATTCAAATTATCCCATAAATTATATGAAAAAAATTTTAGCAAAATATATTCAGTAGTTTTTTAAATAAAAATTAAAATAATAATTACACCCTTTATATGAAGAGATCACGTGACCATTACATGAAGAAATCACGTGACCCATTTCAAAATAAAATATGGCATTCATCTTGTGTCAAAATCGTGATTTTAAAAGTTCTTTTTAAATCATATTTAGTGCTCTATCCGTCCTAAACCTGCTTTATTTTTCCATAAATTCTGTGCATCTACATACTAAAACAACGCAAATAAAACATATTCGAGTTTAAATTATCATCCAACTTTGATTATTTTTACAACGAAGCCTAATTTAAAAGACGTAGAATGAGTTGTATAAGAATTGCTGCATTTCTTTAACGCAAAATTATTTAGCTCATGGAGTCTGCAATATTGCTGATATGAATGAAACTTTCATTGATTTTACACAGAGAACCATACGATTTTTTCGATGAAGTTTTAAGAGCACAGAGTTAAATTACTTGTACCTCCATGGTATTAAGTTTTTAAATAAAATAAATTATTATAGTATTTTAATGAATGAAAGGATTGGAAAAATGTTTATGAATGAAATGCTGCTTTTATATAGAGGCGATTTATCTTTCGATGAAGTCATTTGAATAAAGTTCATTTGTTTTCGGTGAAGTTTTCAAATACAATAAATTATTGTAATATTATGATAATTTTAAAAATATTACCGAGGAATGTATCGCATTTTAGAGATGTTTAAACCAGGCAATTTATATTTCAATGCCGTCATTTGAATGAAGTTCATTTTTTCCAATGAAGTTTAAGTTTTCAAGTATAATAAATTAATGTAGTTTTGTGATAATTTTAAAACTATTACCGAAGAATGTATCGCATTTTAGAGATGTTTAAACCAGGCAATTTATATTTCAATGCCGTCATTTGAATGAAGTTCATTTTTTTCGATGAAGTTTTAAGTTTTCAAATATAATAAATTAATGTAGTTTTGTGATAATTTTAAAAATATTACGGAGGAATGTATCGAATTTTAGAGATGTTTATATAAAATTGCTTTGAAGTTTGAAAGTGTTTCATAATGAATGCTATATGCATGATTGATCTTTTTTGTTTTGTTTTTCATCAGCTCAAATTAAGTCCTCTACTCTAAGATATTAAAACATTCATATTGTCGGCGTTGCTTTCTATCGACATGATATTTTCATCAAATAACTTTAAAAATCTCTAAATTATTTAACTTGCACAATTTTATCAATAAAAAATTGTTTAACATAACAAAAACACATATACTTGAGAAGGAATAGCAAATTTCCAGAAATGCAAACGTCTATGATCGAGAAATGAAATTTAAGGCATATATACCATATTCAGAAATGCACGTTGAACCTCCAAACACCTTGTTTGTATTTGCCGATGCTCCCTTTGTTGAAAACCCTTATTTCACAATGCCCTATAGTAGTGTATGCACCCTATCAACTTATAAAAAATGCTCTACTGAAACCTTTTTCCGCACAAACGTTCCGCATTCCCTTTATTAACCCCCCCCCCCCTCCCTCTTCCTTTACCGCACTTTCTTTCCTTCTGAAACCGGTTCCGATGAATAACAAAAAATATAAAGTGGGCTGAGTTCATTTTTCTAAGAACGCTGCTAAATTAGTCAAAGAATAAACTCGCAAATGCCAGCTAATGACAAGGCATTGGGCACAAATATATATATATATATTTTAATTCTTTCTTCTTAAGAAGGGAAGTAATTTTTTTCGCATAAACACGCTTAATACTGTATAAATTATTCTCTTTTTGACTGGTACATCGTCTGCATGTATAACTCACCGCATGTGCGGTTACCGATTTTTGTTTACTATAACTAAATATTTGATGTGGGCAGTACATGATATTCCTACCAAACTCAAATTGATAATCTATTAAATTAAATTTAATTTAATTTAATTGCTCCAATTGCCACTGATATTTACTTAATATTACATCCAATTTTCAGTTTTATTACGTCTTCTTTTTCATCAGACAACTTAATACATTTTAAAACGTCTCATCTCCTCAAAATTGAAATAAAAATAATAATAATAAATATCTCGAAAAAGGTTTGTTCAAGAGTAATGGAGTTGATTGTATTCGTTCCGTCGTTAAAAATTACATATACAACACACATTTAATGAATGTTTTTAAGCTTACTTTGTCTTTTATTTCAGATTTTGTCTATTTTAGGGGACCATTTAGCAAGAAAATGCGGGGAATTATACATTATATAATGTATATGAGGAAAGTAAAAATAGTAGAAAATACTTTTTCATTCCTCCGTCAGCGGGCCAGATATACCAATTCCAAAGGCCGGATCCGATCTAAAGGCCATAGTCCGGTGAGCCCTGATATACAAGGTGTCCCAAAAACATTGACCTCGGCTTTTCTATGTAATAAAAGGCAATGTCTGTGTGTCTGCCTGTGTGTCTTATACACTATAGGCTCAGCGACTGCGCGTCGCAGAGCTACGAAATTTGGCAATCGGAAACACGGTGGGTGGGAAGGTGACACGTGAAAACCGATTTTTGAAATTTGAATTATTTTTTTTGTTATTTAATGTTTTATGCGATTTCGATCGGTTTTTTTTTTCCTTTTCCCCCTTTTTTCACCACCATCCAGACGTCGTAGAAAAAGACAAATCACACAACCGGAAAGAGCAGACAATTGCGAGTAAAAATATATCAATTTCAAATCTCAGTGACAAATTCTAATATGTTTTAAAGATTTTAAAACAAAAGTCACTTTCGGCTCAAATAAACGAACTTTCGTTTTTAAATCCTCGCGTTGGGAAAAGTACCGACAATTTTGACTAATAATTTACATTTTTAGAAAACTCAAAGATCAGGCTTTCTTACAAGCTTTCTTACAGGCTTTCTTACAAGAAATAATAAAAAGTAGCCGCACGATCCGGATTTTAAGGAAGTAATGATATTCAATTTCTCGGTCAAGCCGCGAAAGCAGGGATCCATTTTTCGCCCACATGCGCGCGCAGACGCGCGGTGTTTCTATGGTGACGGTTTTTAGCCTAGGAACAATTAAAAGCCGAATTAATGGTGATATCTGGCTGATACATTTAGACCATGCTCTTGATACCCATGCGAATATCCTGATGAGGATATTCGCATGGGTATTAAATTATATTTGCAAATGTCATCAGTGATTGCTTTTTATACGGTTTTTGGCCTAGGGACAATTAAAAAAGGAATTAGTGTTTGTTTTTATAAGGTTTTTGGATCATTATGCTGGATTGAATTGTGGCGATGTTTACATCGGGTGGTGGTTGGGACCACAATGAAAAAACTTAAACACTGAAGAAATAAAAAAATAAATAAAAAGAAAATTATGGAGATTGTCGCGGTGTATTCATGCATCGGGTGGTGGTGGGGGCAATCTTAAAAAAAACTTTTTTTTTGCTGAGCAGCACGTTATTTCTTAAATACTAAATTCACATTCAACATCATCAGTCTCAAAAATACTTTTATGTCATTAGCGATGCAATACTAAAAAATGCAGACAACGGATACAATTTCATTTATGTAAAATAAACAATAGAGGAGCATACATCTATAAAAAACATAGGAGCAGCTGATCCCGGCTGTGAGTACACATCAAAGGGATCCCTTTCCTAGGGTTACAGGTACAGAAATCCTCAGAATCTCACAGTTCAAAAACATTAGAATAAATTCACTTTACAAATCAATTTTCAAGAACCCCCCAGAACATTATTTTCCATCTTAATATTTCATTATTAGTTTTAACGTCATTAAACTAAAACAAACTTTGTTAACTCCACGGAGTTATGTCGCCAGCGAGTTTGCCACGGTCAGAATTTTCAAGGGTAGCGAACAGGCTGGTTGCCGATGGCGGCTAGTATTCTTTAAATATTGATCTAAGACATATATAATAAATTACAAAGTTGCGTGAAAAAGGTACAGCATTTTATGAAATCGATTAAAATTTTCAAGGGAATTAAATTAAAAAAAAAATACAAATTTTAATTTTTATTCGGTCCCCGTACAAAAACATTTCCAATGAGTAAGATGTACCCCGTACACTAATAAGGTGATGTACAAAATTTCAGAATTTTATCACAAAATGTCCCAGAGATATGAAAAGACAAAGATGCTGACTTAAACCACTTTTCGATGCATCGACATGGATTCTCAGAGAGGGAAAAATCATGTCGGCAGATCGCGTTTCAGGGGTCATACACAAATTATGAAATAAAACAATGATTACATAAATAAATAATACTTTTGCTATTTATTGGTACAAAAGTATCTACACTGTGTAGAAAAATAACTTTACATAAAGAGTACAAAGTTTGTCCAAAATGTTTTCCATCCATGCCAAAGATCCTTTAAAGATAAGTGGCAGATATTATGTGCCTATAATGTATTTCTGCGTTGCGTCATTTGCACTCTTGATGTAAATATTTACATTTTAATTTGTGATTAATCCTTCACAAACTTTGTTTAAACATATCTCTGGGACTTTTTATAATAAAATGCTGGAAATTTGTACATCACCTTATTACTGTACGGAACAGATTTTACTCATTGGAAATGTTTTTGTACGGGAGCCGTATAAAAATTTAAATTTTGTATTTCCTCAAATTTAATCCCCTGAAAATGTTTATCGATTTCATAAAATCCTGTACCTTTTTTTACGCAACCGAGGTCAATGTTTTTGGGACACCCTGTATAGTAAGTGGCGAAAGACATAATTTGAACTACGCTGTGGATCTTATAAATTAGTTTATATTAACACATGTAAGGTAAATGCATCTAATCTATCGGTGTCACTACACTGTTGAAAACTCAAAAAAAAAACTTCGAGAATTGTTTCAGAATATTTCAAAATAACTTTAATACGATACCTGAAGAAAAACATATTTTTTAATTGTAATAATGATTGTGATACAAGTGGTACTAAATGGAATATTTATGTATGAGAAAGTGCAGTGGAGACTCGCTCCAGATATATTTTATTTGGTACTAGCAGTATACCCGTCTTTCGTACGGAATGTAGTATAAATAAACTTAAAATTCACAATTATGTACAAATTCCTGCAGTATTCTAATGACATTGTTATTCAATGACATTGTTATTCTATGGCATTGTTATTAAAAACATTCTCTTAAAATATTAACTTATTTTTCCTAAAAATAAATATTGGAATCGCTGTTATCGTTTTACAAAATTAACTTCCCAGGCAGATCTGAGAAATAAAACATCCATCCCTGATCATTATTTGCATAAGATTGGACTAGTTCATTTTCAGAACAGGGGTGTCCGATAAATTTGTAAAATGTCAATTTGGGGAAACCCCGTTATCATCCAGGTACTTTCAAAGAGTCAGAGAAAAACTGATCACTATATCGTCGACATATTAGTGAATTTTCACGATATTCCAGAGGATTTTTTATAGAAGTTGCCCTACAGTATTCACTACAAAATCATGAAAGAAAACTATTGCTATGTTTTGCGCCTGCGCAGTAAAAACTTAGTTTCTTCAAATGCTTATATCTCATCGTATAATCAATGCTATAATTTTCAATGATGTCTATATTACGCTATAATTCATCGTATTAATGCATCGTATATTCAATGCTATAATTTTCAATGGCGTCTATATAATTATCTATAATGTCTTTCTTGGACGTTGATAAATGTTCTGTAAGTTTTAAGAAATTTGATTGAAACCTATGGATATTGTAAGCAAAAAACATATAACTTTTTTTTAATTTATTTTAAGAAACATTTATATCTTCATGAATATACGTTTTTGTTTTGCGAAAATGCTTATACACATTGAACAAAGCTGGTTAACTATTTTGTGAAAGTTACAAATTATTTCCAACTTTTTATGATACAGGGTGATCAAATATATTTCTCCCCTTTTTCAATATATTGGCGGTCCCCTAAATGCACAAGTCACCAAAACTTTACTGGGAAGTGTGCGTTCAAGCATGTTCTTCACATCGCCAAAATTACAGAACACTTCGCCAGGTATTTGTTTAAAAATTCGAAAAACATTCTAACATCCAAAGTGTCCGGATACTTTTGATCATATAGTGTATCTACAAAGTATTTTAGACTATTTGCCATCAACTAAAAGTTTAAATCCAATGTATTTTCAGCTAAATCAATTTATTCGAAAAAGAAACTAATTGCAAAGATTCTCAACTTCTTAATATTTATATAGTGTGTGTGTTGTGATAGCCGGGATATTCGGAAAAGGCTTTAACAATTTTAGAAACTTGGAATTAATTTAAACATTCTGTTGCCAAATAAAATTATTTATAACAAATATTAACAAAAGATTGTATAATAATATTCTAACATGATATAAAAGTTTACTTATGTTCAAGTAAACTTTCCTTACAAAAATAACTGTATTTATCAGCAGACGATTTTGAAAAAGTTATTTCACAATCGCATCTTACCTCAGATCGATAGAGATTGTTGTTGAGTAGTGGCAACATCTGGAGAGGGCGATAGTTCATGTCACGACCGTGACCCGCTAAAACAGTTTCCCTTTTGAGAGAGAGCTCTGTTTTCGACCGGTTTCTTAGTAGACTAGCTTATCATTGAACATTTTTGGGAGAGTCTGTTTGTATATACTGGAGCTAATGCAAAACCAAACTACGAGGGAACATATAAAAATATAACGCTTGAACGAAAATCTACTGCCTATAAATACGCGAAATTTTTCGGCTTTTTTTAAATTTTAACACAGCGATGATCAATTTTCAACACAGTGAAACTTGTTAATGATACTTTAGAGACCAGGAAAAAATATCGTTGAACCTGATAAACTTTATAATGGCATGTTAATATATGGGTGCAAAATTATTTTTAATAATATTATGTTAAACTTCAATTTTTAGATAATATCACATATTATGTGATATTATTTAAAACGTATAGTTGAACATAAATCGTAAGAAAATAATACCGGGTGGAAAATTTAACATGCGTGCTTTAACTATATTTCTATTAATCTAAAAATGCATGATATATCTATTAATCTAAAAATGCATGATACAAATAAAATTAGGGAAATAAGTATTTTATTCAATAAAAAAAACATTAGTACTGTTATGACGTACCCTAAAATCGTGGTCTCGATATACAAGAATGAATTCAAATTTCTAGATAACAAACACTTTTATTTAAAGCACTAATAAGCACATTAGTACTGTTATGACGTAACAAAAAAACATTAGTACTGTTATGACGTACCCTAAAATCGTGGTCTCGATATACAAGAATGAATTCAAATTTCTAGATAACAAACACTTTTATTTAAAGCACTAATAAGCACTGATAACCAATGACTATCATTCAAGATCACTAAATAACTGTCAGATACATTAAGACAGCAATTAAATACTTAGCTAACTCACAAAATAGCAGATATTCTCAAACACTGAAGTACCTCCCAATCCAATTTAGCTCATATCACGTCAACTCCTCTCCATCTAAGCGATGACACCTTTTATATACTCTCCGTAGAAATTTCTAGAAAGGGCGCCAAGAATATTCGATATTTCGAGAAAGTTCCAGAATCTAGTATATTTATAAAGTCACCAAGTTGGCGATAAAGCGCAAAATATACCAACCCTGCCCCGAAAGTCCTAATATGGAAATTCTACATTCACGAAATAAGAATGACTGCCTGTAAAGGTGTTTTTACCTTCTGGGGACTCAAAGAGTCTCCAGTGAATGCATTTTACGTGTTCGTAGCAATACATAGAAACTGAAGCAAAATACATGCTGTATAATAAAGTTATACATACTTTGCACAGAATCTGGATCATTAAACATGAACAAAATAAATTAGTCTTAATTACCAAGGGAAATAATCGGATATTTTGGATTTTATAGAAAATATACCTAACATGTACATTTTTTTTCAAACCATCTAGCGAATTTAGAAATATGTCTGGGATATTCGGTAGTTGGAGACCCAGACTGTCCGACTCATCCGAAGACATAGAGAATCCATTTGGAAACACCTGGGTACCTTGCAGGGAATGTTGGCTGATGCGTGCCGTGTGTGGTCGGGCGTTATCATGCTAGTAAATGACATTGGGCACCTCCTGAAGTAAAGGTAGTGTCACCGGCCGCAGCACGTCATTCACGTATCGTTAGGCAGCCGTCATAGTGTCCTCAATACGGACAAGAAGTGACCTGCTGACGTACGCGATGCCGTCCCAAACCCTGATGTCGCTTTGTCGCGCGGCGTGGTGTTCCACAGATGCGGCCGGAGTGGACCTGTCACCACTCCGGCGCCGGACTCGTACACGGCGACTGTCATTGCTAAAACAAAAGTGTGATTCGTCTGAGGACACGACCCTGTGCCATTCCGCCGTCCACGTGACTCTATCACGACACCATTGCAAACGGAGGTGTATGTGATGTTGGGTCAATGGCAGTCTTGTTAACGAGCGCCATGACTGCAGGTCGCCGGTGACCAATCGGCCGATAATGGCCCTGGTCGATATGGGAGCATCAAGGGTATCCTGCACATGCTGCAAAAGGGCGACGGAAGTATCTGCGGGGACGCTAACGCTTTCCGGCGGATGCGTCGGTCCACGCGTGCTGACGTCGCTCTGACCTTACCGGAACCCCTCAAACGTACCACATTCCCTTGCTTCAACCATCTTCGCCACAGCCGGCGTTAGTTGGTGGCTGTCCTAACATTTGACGTATGGACCAACCTGCTCTTCTGAGTCTGATCACCATACCCCTCGTGAAATCGTCTGTCTGCTGGAACTGCCTCGGTTAGCGGCGGCCTGGCATTCTCTGCTACTACACGTTTCCTCTGATACAAAAAAAATGCAAAATGATTTCCCTGGCAGACAAAACGGCGCGACTATTGTCGATTCTGCAGGTTCCATCCCTTTATCTCACTAAACGTGCGCGGAACAGCTGCGCAGCTCACATCATTTACATAACTCGGTGAGCTGCGTTTACCCTGCCATTTGCATATTTTTCTGCCCACTCCTTGGTGTCTCATTTTCACTGTCACATAGTGTATATAAAGTCATGTGTATAGAAATCTTCTCCCTCAGACTGTTTATTGTAATTTGAATGCAAGATTTTAACTCAGAAATGATGTAAAGATAATTTTTTAGGCATTTTTAACATTGGTAAAAATTACCTAAAAATAATTTTTACCTTTTTACTTTTCTTATATACATAGTATAATCTATAAGGAAAGAATTGTGACGAGGTCGAAAATTCGAATTTGAGTTTTCGACGGGAGAGCACGTTTCAAGCATCATTGAACACGAATCAGCCGTTTTTGAGGTGATGTGTGAAAGTTTTGTTAACCGTTTTTGTGTGTGTGTGAGAGTTGTCAACCGTTTGTGTGTGTGTATGTCAGTGAGTCTGTGAGGACGATATTTCACGAACGAATGGAGCAATTCGAACGAAATTTAGTACACAAACTGCAATCCGTGAATAATGGAAGCCTATTGTTTTTAAACGCAATCGAATATTCAGAACATCCCGAAATTTTAAAGAGAAGATTTGAAAAAGTCATCAATAAACCAAAACCCTTAATAAAGATATGCAAATCATTATTCCTTGTGTACGTTTTCATTAGAAAACGATTGACAAAACTTTAGAACGCTAGCACGAACCATTCTCAAGATATTGCAAATTTTCCAAATAAATCTATCAAAGAATCACATAAAAAAAAATTCTTAACTATTGTGAAATATGTTCGCTTTTCATAAGTAATATAATGCGATAAATTTGTTGACATCATTCTCGTCGATCTAGCGCGTTTCATCCATGAGAAAAGATACTTTGAGTAATACTTTTGTATTTGAACGCCAATAGTTATTTATCTGCTATAAGAATAACTTATTTCTCCGTTCATAACGCTTGGCGAGATTTTGGCGCCGAATTTGGCGGAATGTCGCCAACTTGGCGACTTTTTTAAATGTTGCCAAATTAACAAAATATGCCGAAACAGCGAATATGCCGAAACGTGAAATATGCCGAAACAGCGAATATGCCGAAACAGCGAAGGTTGCAAAAAGTTGCAGCTGATTTTTACAGAACAGTTGCGTAATAGTATCTGCTTTCGAAATAACTCATCCAGAGCGTGTAGGAACGTGTAGCTTTTTTTATAGGCTTAAAGAAATGAAGAAAAACAAAGCATTTTATATATCTATATTTTACGCTTTATAGTATGATTTTGACTATGTTTTTACGAAATGTATTTATGTCAGAAATAAGCCGAGGTTACATATATTGAAAATACGCAAGGCATATAATTATAAATATCCACAAAAATTTTGGAAAAAATAATGAAATTTCAGTTAGAAAAAACAAGATTTCAATTAGAATGTGGAAGTCTTGTTTAAGATCAGTTTTTCCTTCTAGTTATACTGAATAAAATACATTTATTTACATGGCAAGATACTTCGGTTCATTGCCTATCAAAAAATCTGATGTGGGCAACACATGACTTTCCTTATATAATGTAATGAATTTACTACTTTTACAGTAAAAAAATAGGTTTTTCTTATAGTAGATACTAATATTCTTTCCAAGATATTGAATTTTCGACAATTAGTTGTCATTTTCATCGATTTAGCGTCATTTTTATCCATTTGACGAGATTTGCGTTAATTTGGCAACATTTCAAAAAGTCGCCAAGTTGGCGACATTTCGCCAAATTCGTCGCCAAAATCTCGCCAAGAGTTATGCACTAAGAAAAAAGTTATTCTTACAGCAGATAAATGACTATTGGCGTTCAAATACAAAAGTATTATTCAAAGTATATTTTTTCATGAATGGAACGAGCTAGATCCACGAGAATGATGTCACTCAATTTATCGCATGGTATTACATATGAAAAGTGAACATGTTTCTCAATAGGAATTTTTTTTATGTGACTTTTTCATAATTTTTTTGAAAAATGTACAATATCTCGAGAACGGTTCATGTTAGCCTTCTAAAATTTATGCCAATCGTTTTCTAATGAAAAATTACATAAGAAATGTCTATTTGCGTAACTTTATTAGCGGTTTTGATTTTTTGACGATTTTTTCAAAATTTCATTCGAAAATTTAGGGAGGTTCTGAACATTCGATTACGTATAAAAACAATAGGCTTCCAGTGTTTACGGATTGTGATTTTTGTACCAAATTTGGTTCGAATCTGTCCATTCGTTCGTCAGTTATCGTCTCCACAGACTCACTGACACACACACATACACACATACTTTCACACACACACACACACACACACACACACAGACATCACTCCAAAAATGTTTGATTCGTGATCAGGGATGCTTGAAACGTGCTCTCCCGTCGAAAACTCGAATTCGAATTTTCGACCCCGTCACAATACTTTCCTTATACATTATGTATATAAGGAAAGTAAAAATAGTAGTTGGTATCGAAAAATATTATTTTCGGGTTTCGGGGTTTTTTCCGCCACGGCACCAGTGTGCGTCGCCTGGTCAATTCGTAGATCCAAGTTTTATTCCCGGTTGGGGGTAAGGTCCTTTACAATCTTATACATCATTTTTGCACTGTGAAAGAAGAAAATGCATTTCATTATATAAGGAAAGTCATGTCCTACCCACATCGGACTTTTTGTTATTTTTATTTATTTTATTTGAAAAAGACTGCAAGCTACAGGACGTAGTCCCAGTTACAGCGTGCAGGAATAAAAATACATTAAAAAAATACAGATTAAAATAGCATAAAATGCACTAAAAAGTTAAAATACATTAAAAAGAAAAGCAAACCTTCAACAACAAATGATCTTCATAAACAGATTCACATGAATACATACAATAAAATACAGGATGTTTACAGCAAATGCTTTTTAAAATCCATCTCCGATGAATAAAAAATATCCAGATTATCAGGGAAATTGTTGTATAATTTAGAAAAACTAGTAATTGCACAATTGCATCCAAGATTCAAATTAAAATTCTTTACAGAAAATAAGTTAATGCTTCTTGTTGTATACTGAGGAACACAAAACCCAATCCCACCCAAAACAGGGCAACAGTCAACTCGGCCACCAAACAGATTCCTGAAGAATGAAAACAGAATGTAATCCCTTCTGCTCTGTAAGCTTTTTAAACCAAACAAATCACGTAGAAAAGTAGCGGATAAGGCTTAACAACGAATGCGAGTTTTTCTATAATAAAGATACCTCAAGAAATTATTTTGAATGAACTCGATCCTGTTTGAGTGAACGGCATGAAAAGGCCTCCAAGCCACAGACGCATATTCAAGCCCAGACCTGACCAAGGCTTTGAAAAGAACAATAATGGTATCCTCATTTGTAAAATCCTGAGTAATTCTCTTAATGTAACCAAGTTTTCAATAGGATTTAGAACAGATATTCGAAATATGAGAAGAAAAGAAAAAATCGGACGTATAAATAACTCCAAGATCAGTAATAGAGAACGTTCTAGCCAAAACAGAGTTGCCAAAACCATAAGAAAATAAAATAGGCACTTTTGTACGAGTAAAAGACACAACACTACATTTACTAATATTCAGATGAAGACGGTTATTGCTACACCAATCGGAAAGGACATGCAACTCAGACTGAATATTATTACATGAAACAGCATCAAAAATGGGACATAAAATTTTCAAATCGTCAGCATAAAAAAGGCAATTTTTGAAACAATCAGCAAGATCATTAATAAAAATAATAAATAACAAGGGGCCAAGAACAGATCCCTGGGGCAGATTATATAATCGAGTTAGAAATTCAAACAGTATCTGTACATTGTATTGTAATAATGTTGTGCCTACAAAAGCAACGTAAAATATATAAATTAGAGAAAGAAAAATATCTTTCTGTACTCAACTATAATTTGCTTGATTTTAACATTTCAGACGTCTTAATGTGCCAGATAATCTGACGGAATGAAATTTAAATTACACTTAAATCAATTATTGGGGGTATTAATTGCTGAATATATATACATTGTATTGTAATAATGTTGTGCTTGCAAAAGCAACGTAAAATGCATAAATTATCTAGAGAAAAAAAATATATTTTTGTACTCAACTATAATTTGCTTGATTTTAACATTTCAGACGTCTTATTGTGCCAGATAATCTGACGGAATGAAATTTAAATTACACTTAAATCCTTTGAAATATGCATCTGTCATTCGATATAAAATTTCCGATACCCCCAAAAATTTTAAGTCGGCGCCTATGCCAACTGCCTTTGTGTGCGATGTTCTTCATTAATGGATTGTTGAAGCCGCTATTGCTTTGAAAAGTCTTGTGAAACGCAAAATTCGTTATGTGCAGGTTTACTCAAAAACAAATAATCGTTATAGATAAATTTGATACGCATTAGCACTATAAGAAATCTGACCGGACCGTGGAAAATAACGTTAAGGGCAGACTTATCGTTATAGTCAGGTTTCACTGTATAACGATATTGAAATTCAGTCTACTAGACTCTAAATATCATGCTTATACTACAGAAGGTCGTTTGCACTTTATGGAAACGATTTTGATAATTAATTTTTATGCATAAAGGGCGTATTTCTTGAGGCGATTTGCTTCTATCTGATACCCTTCATGCTTGACTGTAGCTTTAGCTCGAATTTTCCATAAAAGCAATATTTTTCTTAGCACCGTCATGTCAATTTTATCCCACTGCTCTTGGGTCCTTTTCTAAAGTCCGTTCTGTGTTATTGGATGCCGTTTTCCTAAGGCTCGTTTTAACAAACCAAAAGAGCAAAAGTCCATAAGAGACGCGTCAGATGATTTTACAGGCATTTCATTAAATGGGATACATTTTATTCCTGTTTCTGATTCTTTCTTTGCTAATTATGCGGCAGTTGACTTAGACGTCTAACTAGAGGATTTGTCCATATGAAGCTCAACTTGATCGATGTCCTTTCCATATAAGGCTGGAATTTCTTCTTCAAAAATTGGTTCTAAAATATTCTGGTGATAGTAGAGTGAATTAATTTTAGCTTTACTTGAGACATTTTTGAGTTTTAATTTACCGTTGTAACAAAATCGTGCAACTATCATGAACTTTGGTAACTTTTCTGTGCATTGACAAAGCCATTTCGTACGTTTATTTTCGTCAGTTGAGCAATAGAAAATTGCTCTTTTTTTTATTACAGTCACTTAAATACACCTATGTCTCATCGAGTGGCTATCAGAAATTTCCATTTATCAGCAGCTAGGTGTTTTTTTATATAATTTTCTACAATTTGTTTTTCCTTCCGCAATATGCTTTGGCAAAATCAGACGAATTTTAGATTTAAACATCTTTTTTAACTTTAAATTTTTATGAATGATTTTACTTACAGTTCCAGAAGACATTCCCAGTTCCGATACAATGGATCTTTGAGTCGGTGGATTTTCTTTTAGGATCAGAGACTTCACTTTCTTGATATTTACCCGCGTTCGAACAGTCTTAGGATGCGATTTTGCGACCATTTTTTCATTTTTACTTTCAGCTAGACGCTTTTTCCCTTTCAAATTTAAAATATTAAAAATACCTTTCTTTGAAATGCAATAACCTCCATTTTTACACCGCTTAACAATTTGTTGATACGAATATTTTTCCTCGGAAAGTGCATTTACGTAACCTTCGAGCCATCTATCAATTTCAGGAGCCATTTTCAAAATAAATCTTTTATTCTACATTCCAATCAGAACAAAACAGTAGCAGACGATTATATTGAAATTGCCAAATCTTTATCTTAAAATGGTAACGAGAAACATAAATACAAAAGCGTTTCCATAAAGTGCAAACGACCTTCTGTATAACTAGCAGATATACCCGACGCTACTCGTAATGTAAAATATGTACAGATTCTAAACGCATTCATATGGCTTTGTGATAAGGTCCAGTAAAACATTGAATTTAATTTCCCTATAAAAAATAAAAAGTATAAGGATATATGCTTTTCCTATGCAAAATTATCTATGCAGGTAAATCTGAAGAATAAAACATCTTTGTCCCGTTTGTAAACTAAGGTTAAAAAAAAAATGAAGTTTGGTAAATATATGATAAAATGAAGGCGTTGAAATAGCACCAAAAGTTATTTCTTTACCATTTTTACCTCGTTACTACAAACATTTAAAAACATTCGGAAAAATATGAGTTTAAAACATTTTACTTTTCAAAATATTACCATAATCTTATATTCTATGGCCGTAACTGATAATATCAAAAATATACAGTTTCTTTTATTAAATTTATTTTATATCAATTAATTACTTTCCTTATATACATAATATAATGTACAAGGAAAGTATAGTGACGGGGTCGAAAATTCGAACTCGAGTTTTCGACGGGAGAGCAGGTTTGAAGCATCCCTGAACGCGAATCAAACGTTTTGAGGTGATGCCTGTATGTATGTGTGTGTCAGTGAGTTTGTAGAGCCGATATCTCACGAACAAATGAAGCGATTCGAACGAAATTTGGTACAAAATTGCAATCCGTAAATATTGGAAGCCTATTGTTTTTAAAAATAATCGAATATTCAGAACCCTACTAAATTTTCGAATGAAAGTTTGAAAAAATCATCAAAATATCAAAATCTTTCATACAGTAATTAGAATAGATACACGTCAATTTTAAATGAAACATTATGTGCAAACAAATGAAATGAAACATTACAGTGCCAACAAATGTTTAAATATAGGCCAAATCGGCAGGCAAAATTCACATATTATCCATTTACGATTTTACAATAATTGCATTATATTATTTTATAAGCAAGATATTTAAGATTTAAATAATTATTAAATACAAATACAATAAGGAAAAATGTTCATGACCAAAAATTATGTCGTTGAAGCACAAATTACATCAATAGGTAAAGTCACAGAAAACTATGTAAAGGTTTGACACTCATGGAGTCGAGAAAGAGTCACCAATCATAACCTAAAATCTGAACAGGATCAAAATTACAAATAGAATCACGGTACAAATAAATAAACGGGGATTCATAAAGTAAAATATTACGTGAGTTATCGCAGCTGATTAAAACGAAAGTTTTATGAAACAAGGTATGAAAATTATCATTAATAACATACTGGGCAAGATCCGTAGATAGTTTACTATTTTTAACAGCACGAGCATGTTCCGCTGAAAGGAATACGACTGTACCGTTAGTGCTACCAATATAAAATTTGAAGTTGTTATCAGGAGATAAGAGGGGAACAACATATACCCCAGCCTGCCATTTAAAGTTATTTTTATCCTTATATTTATCCGTATTAAATAACGTAGTAACAGTCGAGTGAGCGGTTTTAAACTTAAATTCATGGCAAAAATGAATAAGAGGACGAAAAATCGTCAGGTGATACGGAAGATCAGATTTATACGGCACAAGGTCAGCAACAGGAATAAGGTAAGTATGAGGTTGAATAAAATTACGACGAATATGGGCGAAAAATTTATAAATAAGCTCAAAAGAATAAGCGGCCTCATGGCCAAGGTTATAGATAAAGCTAATTTCAGTAGATAAAGCCGATATAGAAGAGCAAACGTTAAAGGCACGATTAAAATAAGCGTTAAAAGAGGCTTTTTTAGAAGAAATTGGATGACATGAGTTAGCAGCAATGAAAGAATTAGTGAAAATAGGTTTACGAAAAATAGAGGTATGAAAACCAAGAGAGTTAAGGAAAAGAAGAACATCCAGGATCGGTAAAGAATTAGCCTCATGTTCAACAGTAAAATTAATAGAGGGGTAAAAATCGTTAACTCTATCCAAAAGATCAAGCAGGTCACTTAAATTATGACTCCAAATAATAAACACATCATCAACATAACGGCACCAAAGCTTAGGTTTAAGTGCTAAGAAAGTCAACATCTCGTTCTCAAGCTCCTGCAAAACAGCTTCAATTAGAATGCCAGATAAGGGGATACCCATAAGGGGCACCAGAAGTTTGCAAATAAATATTATCGCGGAAACCAAAGTAATTAGTCTCCGCTACAGTGTTCAGTGCAGAAGTTATTGCATCGATAGAGGGAATACTATACAATTTTGACTTCGAATTTTTTTGGCAATAATATTAATAGCATTATTAACGGGAACATTGGGAAACAAAAGTGTGGAAACAACATCAAAACAGTGGAAAGTGCAATTTGGAACAAATTTAGTATTGAAAAGAAGTTTAATGAATTTTCCAGTTGAACTAATGGAATATCACCCGACGATTTTTCGTCGTCTTATTCATTTTTGCCATGAATTTAATTTTAAACCCACTCATTCGACTGTTACTACGTTATTTATTCGCATTCATACGGATCAATATAAGGATAAAAATAACTTTAAATGCCAGGCTGGGGTGTACTTTGACCGCTCTTATCTCCTGATAATGACTTCAAATTCTATATTGGCAGTACTAAACGTACTGCCGGTATCCGTTTAGGTCATAGGTTCTCAACGTAGGCGATAACGCCCCCTTGTGGGCGTTTGAGACTTTCAGGGGGCAGTAGAAGACCCAGAGAAAATTAGGGGGGGTTGAAATGGTACGGAGGGGCGGTGGGCAGATTAAAAAAATATAGTTTAAAAAAGGACAAAAAAAAAAACACTAATCACGTACTAACTAAAGTAAACTTTAATATTGGTTAATTTTTGTTACTGTATGTATTTTAATCATTTTTATCACGTCTGCGGAAATTCACATATTTCGGTAGTTCGGGAAGTGGATGAAAATTGAACTTAAAGATTCCATTACATTCAGATCTGCATTAAATTGGATGATATAAAAATTTTTAATTTTAGATTTGAATTAAAAATTTTCAAATCTTCCAATTTCACGTGAAATATCTCATATATAAATACAGGTAAAGTTAACAAAAGCCTGTTAATAAAAAATAACAAAAAACATGCTTGTAGCAATTCAGTTATTACAAGTTTTTGTTAAATAACGTGATTTTTGCAATTCTGCAAGAATTGGCAGTATTATCTGTGCTTGTTCTAACCCGCACTCTGCTCCGCATCACCCTTGCCCCCGCGCTTTCTTCGGCGACGGGTGTTATAAACGAGTCACTGCATGTTTATCTTATTCCTGTCGATGCGTGTTATATGTATCCAACCTATATACAGGCAGTGATTGTTCATTTTATTTTCATTAGCATTATCGCGAGTAATTGATGGCAGGGTTTTACAAGTACACTAATACTACTCACGTATCTGTAAAGTAAAAACCATGTCAGAAGCAAAAAAGAAGAGGCGGCAGTATAGTGTGGATTATATTAAGTACGGATTTATCGAAATTCCCACAAATCCATCATCGCCAATGTGCCTTAATTGTCAAAAAACCTTTTCAAATGAAGCGATGAAGCCTTCTAGGCTTCAAGATCATTTTAATAAAATACACCCGGATAAGAAAGACAAAGATGTGACTATTTTCAAGACATGAAAAAGAAGTACGAAATTCAGCCAACTGTATCAAAACTTTTTTCATCAGCTTCTAAACAAGACGATGACGGACTTCGAGCTTCGTACAATATCTCATTGTTGATTGCTAAAACATGCAAACCACATACTATTGGGGAAGATTTAATTTTACCAGCAGTAAATGAAGTAATAACCACTCTGCTCCATAAACCAGCTGCAAATATTATCCGAAAAATTCCTTTGAGCAATAGTTCTGTGCAAAGACGAATTGATGAGATGGCTGAAAACATTGTAGAATCATTGTGCAATCATCTGCAGATTTGTCAATTTTCAATTCAGCTGGATAAGTCCACTTTACCAACCAATGAAGCATTGTTATTGTCATACGTGAGGTTTATCAAAGATGAGAAAATATGTCAAGAACTATTGTTTGCTACGAATTTGAAAACAGATACAAAAGGAGAAACCATATTTAATATAATTTGAAGAAACCATATTTAATATTTAAGTTTTCTGACGAAAAGGAAATTCCTTTTAATAATATTTTGTCAGTTGCTACGTGTAATGCCAGAAATGTAAAGTAATAAATATTTGGAAGGATTAAAAAATAATGGAACCAGGAATGCGTGCGGATTATCCCCACGCTAAGCAGATGGGCGATAATATACAGGTGGCCCCATATCTTACATACCACGCCCATGTTTACATACCACGCTAAGCCGTTTGGCGGCAACCGAGACGGCGACGCCATGTCTACGGATTAGCCCTCAGCTCTGCATTTCAGCACGTGGACCGCGGACCGAAAAAGGGATATAAGTGAGAGTTGCTCGAAGTGGGAGTCAGAATTGGTCAAGGCAGGCTGTTGGAGTTAGACTAGTCAAGAAGAAGCGGCGGTAGCAGAGTTAAGAGTTGTGTGTGCGTCTCTGATATAGGAATTCGAAGGAGAGCTCATGTTCATCGGGTATTGCAAGTGTAAAGTGTGACAAAGCATCGGTGTTACCCAAGTTATATGAACGAAGATCAGGTACCGTACAATTAAACTATATGAGGATAACCTCTTTGTCTAAATTTGTGTTTTTAAGGAAAAGCTAATTAATGCATCCCACCACGTGCTCCAACCAAATATCAATTCATCTGGCATTACACCCCCCGAACTACCATTGAGATGTATTCCACTATTGTGATATTTATTTAATTTGTAAAACTAAAGAGTGTAAATTGAGTATGTGATAAATAAATGTTTGTTCCTTTACTATTAACCTTAATTTTTAGTTTGTTAACTTAGTATCCCGTTAAGCACAGAAATAGGTGGGTTTTGCGGCCACCAACGCAATGTACACAGCAGTAAGTTTTAGAACAGATTACATGTATAATTAATATACTAATAAATAATTAATTTAATGTAAAATGCATTTTTGACAATATTAATTTTAATCAACAAAATTAAAAATCGGCACATTTGGTGCTCGTGACTTTAGCAGTAACGGGAATAAAATAAGGATTTATGAAATTAATAAAAATAAAAGGAATAATAATAATAAAAAATAAATATTGATAAGGTTGGACAACTGGTGGCGACATAGATGATTGTGAAAATATTGTGCACAATTCTCATTTCTCCTTATGTTATATGTATGATTATGTAAAGTTTTATCAATGAAATGGAAAAAATGGTTCTTCTAAATGAGATCGAAGGTATAATTAGAAAAATGGGATATAGGAATGGGACCAGTTAAAAAAGTGGTGAAAAGTTCAATTATAACAAGGAGTTCAAGTTTGAAAGAAGATTCAAAAATATCAAATAAAAATTATACTAAATTGGATAGAAATAATAAAAATATGGATATTCCAGATGCAGATCCTGCCATTATTTTGTGGGAGTAAGGAGGAAGATATAAATTTCTTTATAAAACAATTTGATGAATTAGCGGAGTTAGCAAGTTGGAAGGAAGAGCATAAAGTGGCTATCATTAAAACCAGATTAAAAGATAAGGCTATGCAGTTTTTAATTCAAAACCCTGAATTACAAAACGAAAAGGAGTTTGATAAAATAAAAATATTACTAATAAATAAATTTTCAAACAGAATAACGATAACGCAAGAACAGGACGCTTTCAATAAAATAAAACAAACGCCTGATATGTCAGTGGACGAGCTTGTGCTAAAAATAAAAAACGCAGCGCGTAAATTTTTGAACCTTAAGGATACAACAGATGGAGAGGTAGAGAAAATAACCAATAAAATAATGTTGGGAAAATTCATTAGCGCATTACGCCCTGATTTGGCAATTGAAGTGAAGAAAAAAGATCCGCAGCGGTTTGAAGATGCCATAAAAGATGCCGAACTGTTTGAAATAATCCTTAATGATAGGACTCCAGAAGAATCACATAACGAACTGAAAGAAATGTTACTTACAACACAGGTTCAAGATTTGACTTTAGAAATTAATAAATTAAAATTGCAAAATATACCAAATCAATCCATGGAACGGGCTGTTTTTTGCATAGGGTGCGGAAAAAATGGACATTATTTCTCAGATTGCTGGTACAATGAGTGTAATACTGCATTTGCAAGGAATCCCAAACGAAGGAAGTATCAGCAATATGGGTTGGAGCAAACAAATTATATCAGAGGAAACAGAAACGAAAATCTCAGAAATTTTGAACGAGGAGGATATGATAGAAATAATAGGGAATATCAAGGAAATAATAATGATCAAAGAAATTATTGCGATCAATTAGAAACCAACGTAGAAAATAGAGAGAGGCAAAGTATAAGAGGAAATTTTAGGGGGCGCAACGGAAGAAATATAAGATCAAACACATATGAGAGAAACAATAATAATAGTAATTTAAACTAAGAGCTGGAATTTGGGACCAAGGAACGAATCGTACAAATTCCAGAGAAATAAATAAATTCGGTTCACAAACATATAGAAATAACAAAAATGGAGATGACTGGCAAAACTATACAAATTTGAAGAGAGGACAATATTATGAAAATAATGATAAAGCAAAATATGATACCAAAAGTATCCTTTCAAGCGAATGTGAAAACGTATCTAGCCCACAATTACCGATGGTAGAAATAGATTGCAAAGGAATAAAAATAATAAGTGTAATTGATAGTGGGGCTCAAGTTAGTATTATAGATTTGGAAACATTTCAAAAACTAAAACAGAATAGAAATGTAAAAATAAAATACATAACCAGAAGAGTAATACTTCAGACGTTTACTAAAGAAAATATAGAATTTTTAAATTGCATTCAATTTTCATTTAGAATTGGGGAAAAGGCATGCAAAAATTATTTTTTCGTGACAAAACAGAACTTTCAGGGGCAATATAAAATGCTTTTAGGCTACGACTTTTTATCCTCACATAAAGCAATTTTAAATACAAAAGATAACGAAGTACAATTTGGGAATACTGCGATTAAATTGTATAAAAGTGAAAATACAAACCCAATACAGAATTCAAAACAAAAACCACAAAGCCAGGGAATTCGCGATGAAAATAGATATAATAGTAATTATGAAAATTATAATACTGATGACGACGAATATGAGGAAATAAATAGTTGTTATAATGAATCCAATAATGAGAATGAAGATAGAATAAGCGATGATAATGATGACGACGAATATGAGGAAATAAATAATTGTTGTAATGAATTCAATAATGAGAATGAAGGTAGAATAAGCGAGGATAATGAAAGCGATAACGATAGAAAAGACTCTAATATGCAAAATTGTAGCACTCGCGATAATGTAAATGATGGAAAATGGTTACCAAGTTCTAATGAAAGTAATAAGAATAAGAATGTTAAAAAGAAAGAGGAAAAGCAGATTTTCGCAAAATTGAAAAGAAAAATAACATTAAAGCCAGGGGAGTCAGAAATAGTCCAATTGATTTTGTCACAGGAATTAAATGAGGGACAGGATGTTTTATTTTCTCCAATAAAAATGGCAAGAACATTAATCACGGATGAAGCGATCCAAAGTATAGAAAATAAAAATAAGATTAGAATGTTGTTATACAATGAAAAAAATTGCCAAATTACACTTAATAAAAATATGAACGTGGGTATAATAACAGAACAAATCGAAATTGTTGATACAAAAAATAAAAGCAGTAAACCCACGTTGGAAATTAATAATATTCAAAATTTAAATAAAACAGATTATCAACAAATTCGGGAATTAAGAAAGAAAGAAATATCTCCAGACGATTTTCAAGTACAGCACTTAAATAAGGAAGATAGAAATAAAGTTATTGCATTAATGATGACCAATACAGAGGTTTTTTCAAAGTCATATGCTACCCTAGGTAAAACATCAGCAATAGTACCGAAAATCGAACTCATGCACAATTATCCTATTCAGAGTCGACCATACCCAATTCCGAGAGCAGTACGAGAAATTGCGCAAAAAGAAATTAGGGAATTATTGGAAAATGACATTATTGAAAGTTCACAAAGCACGTACGCTAGTCCCATAATTCTTGTAAAGAAACCAAGTAAACCAAATGAAGAACCTAAATATAGACTTGCTATTGATTATAGGGCCATAAACGCGTATTTACCACTTTTGCCAATAAACTTACCAAAGGTGAAGGATATATTACAAAATATCGCTGGTAGTAAAATTTATACAGTTATGGATTTGAAGGCGGCGTTTTTTCAGATCGAACTAAGAAAACAAGATAGAAAGGCCTTAACGTTCACAACTTTTATGGGAAATTTTAATCCTAAAAGAATTCCGTTTGGTCTTAAAAACTCAGGAGCATATTTTCAACTTTTAATGAACAAAGTGTTAGGAGATCTATCAGAGTTAAAAATATACTTTTACTTAGATGACTTAGTCATATGCGCACAAAATAACGACGAAATGTTAGAGAAAATCAAAATTGTTTTCCAAAGATTGAAAGAAAATAATTTAACACTCGACCCGGCGAAGTTACAGATATGCAAATCGCAAATTGAATTTTTAGGATATAAAGTAAATGCGAATGGTATAAGCCCATCAATAAAAAACTGTGCAAAAGTGCAAAATTTCAAACAACCCCAAACGGTTAAACAAGTAAAAAGCTTTCTTGGGACAACAAACTATTTTAGAGGTCTGATAAAAAATTATGCACAAATTGCAGAACCGTTGGTAAATTTGACAAAAAAGAATGTTAGGTTCGAGTGGAATAATGAATGTAGAAAAGCTTTTGAAAAATTAAAAAATGCAATTTTTAAAGAACCAGTTGTAAGACAGCCTGATGAAGTAAACCCGTTTGTCTTAACTACGGATGGCTCAGGTAAGGGAATTAGTAGTATTTTGATGCAAAGGGTAAATGGAGTCGATCATGTTATCGAATTTTATTCAAGACCTGTGAACCCGGCAGAGAAGCGTTATCCTGCAATAAAGCTAGAATTGCTAGCTATACACGCATCCTTACAACACTTCAGAGAATATCTGTTCGGAAGGAGTTTCACCTTGCTGAGTGACGCAAAATCCCTTATGTACCACATAAAATTAGATAAAATGCCAAATATCATATCGAGGTGGCTAATTGACATAAGTCAGTATGATTTTAAATTCAAATATCAAAAAGGTGAAAATAACGCAAGTGATTATTGCTCGAGATATGTATTTGACAATGATAACCAAATCAAATATGTAAATACTTTAATTAAAAATGATGAGATAAATGTGGAGAAAATATTAGAGCAACAAATGGTAGATGAAAAATTAAGTAAAATTAGAGAGGAATTACAAAAAGGAAGAAACCGATATCACAATAACAAGGTATACTATATTGATAGCCAAAATAAACTGTTAATGGTAAAGAAGGAAAATAAAAGACAAACGTATAGGAAAATAAATGAGAATAAGATTGTACTACCGCACTCGCTAAAGGGAAAGATAATAGAGATAGCACATTTCCCTCATTTCGGAGTAAAAAAGACATACCAATTACTTTCAAGAAAATATTTTTGGATAGGGGCTTTCCAAGACGTGGAAAATTTTTGTAAGTCTTGTAATCAATGCTTATTAGTAAAACACAAAAATATACCACCAGCCAGACTTCAGGCTATGCCAGAAATATTAAAACCAGGAATATATTTACAACTGGATTGCGTAGGAAAACTACCGCGCAGTAATGGAGGAAATAATTTTGTAATTACAATTGTAGACATGTTTTCACGATACTTTGAGGCCTATGCAGTCAGAGACATTACTGCTAAAACAATAGTGAATAAGCTAACAAACTTCGTGACAACTTATGGAGTTCCAATTATTATTCAAAGCGATAATGCTCAAATTTTTAAAAGTAAAGAATACATAGATTTTACAAATGCATTAAATATTGAAAGGCGATACAGTTCGGTTTATTTCCCAAGTTCTTTAGGTCGTTGTGAAAGAATACACAGAGACATGAAACAATGTATAATGTGTTTGTCAAAGACTACGTTTGAATGGGATGAATCTTTAAAATGGTTTAAGTTTTATGTGAATAACACTATTAACAGTAATACAGGATTTGAGCCTTCATTCCTGTTCTATCTTAGAGATTTATCATTGCCATTTGAAAATATTAAACAAACAAACATACCAAGTAAGGAAGAAATAGATATAATGTATAGTGATGTAAATAATTATAAAAATTATGTGGCACAGCATTTAAAAAATATAGATAAAGTAGTGAAAGACGCATCGGAACAACAAAAGCTGGTAAATGACAAACAAATAAAGAAATATAAAATAGTGAGAAAAAACGATATATTTATAGGAGCGACAGTGTACCTAAAAAAGTTCCTAAAACCAAGGGTATTAGAGGATCGATATGATGGACCATTTAGAATTACGAAATTAGTCCGAAATAATAATGTTATAATATGTCTTAAAAGTGATGAAAATAAAACTTATAAAGTGCACATAAATAAACTATACATGGCAGCGGAGCGAAAACAATATTTGAAAGATAGTGACGAAAGCGAATCAAACCACACACACACACAGGACAAAGAAAAAAATCAAAATGAGAAAGTGATTAGAAATAATGATCAAAGTCAAATTAAGGAAGGGAAGGTTACTAAAGAAAAGCAATTAAACTGTGAAAATAATAGAAATGATGATGAGGTTTGTTATAATGCCAGAGGGTATAATTTTCGCCCTCGAATTGTTGTAAATAGTAATTTCATAAAACAAAGAATATGAAAAATATGTAAAAAGTTTGTAATTAATGTCATAAATAGAAAGTGATAATTGAGTGTATATGTATATGTTTTTATGTTTTAAATTGTGGATATAAGTATATTTCAAAAAGTATGTTATGTATTTCTGACATTACATATATGGCAAGTTCAAAAAAAAAAAAAAAAAAAAAAAAAAAAAAAAAAAAAAGAGGTGAAATAACAAAGTAATTTATAAATAATATGGTGGTATGGAATTCAACCATAACCAAGAATCGGAAGTTGATAGTTGCACTACTACAATATGTTACAAAATGAAATGATAACAAGAAAATGTATAATAATAATAAAGTAATGAATGCTGTTATGTAATGATATGTCGTATGTAAATAATTATGTAAAAGGAGAAATGAAAATTATGCATTGCAAATAATATATATCAAAATTTACAATTTAATAATAATGTGAATGTTGGTAATCCTCATGTAATTTATGGTACATTATGTCAATTATGAATAATGGACTAACTTGACAGGGAACTATCAAGAAACTACAAAGAACTATCAAAGCTATGAGTTGTACGAGGCTAAAAAGTGGAACTCAGCCTTTCTCACGATGGATGAACATATGTGTTTGCGAGGAACCATTGTGAACTTAATTTCTTACCACTGGGGTGAAACTGTGGGAGAGTAACTTTTGGACTTTTTTTTCGCGGGGGGGTGAGAATGTAATGCCAGAAATGTAAAGTAATAAATATTTGGAAGGATTAAAAAATAATGGAACCAGGAATGCGTGCGGATTATCCCCACGCTAAGCAGATGGGCGATAATATACAGGTGGCCCCATATCTTACATACCACGCCCATGTTTACATACCACGCTAAGCCGTTTGGCGGCAACCGAGACGGCGACGCCATGTCTACGGATTAGCCCTCAGCTCTGCATTTCAGCACGTGGACCGCGGACCGAAAAAGGGATATAAGTGAGAGTTGCTCGAAGTGGGAGTCAGAATTGGTCAAGGCAGGCTGTTGGAGTTAGACTAGTCAAGAAGAAGCGGCGGTAGCAGAGTTAAGAGTTGTGTGTGCGTCTCTGATATAGGAATTCGAAGGAGAGCTCATGTTCATCGGGTATTGCAAGTGTAAAGTGTGACAAAGCATCGGTGTTACCCAAGTTATATGAACGAAGATCAGGTACCGTACAATTAAACTATATGAGGATAACCTCTTTGTCTAAATTTGTGTTTTTAAGGAAAAGCTAATTAATGCATCCCACCACGTGCTCCAACCAAATATCAATTCATCTGGCATTACACCCCCCGAACTACCATTGAGATGTATTCCACTATTGTGATATTTATTTAATTTGTAAAACTAAAGAGTGTAAATTGAGTATGTGATAAATAAATGTTTGTTCCTTTACTATTAACCTTAATTTTTAGTTTGTTAACTTAGTATCCCGTTAAGCACAGAAATAGGTGGGTTTTGCGGCCACCAACGCAATGTACACAGCAGTAAGTTTTAGAACAGATTACATGTATAATTAATATACTAATAAATAATTAATTTAATGTAAAATGCATTTTTGACAATATTAATTTTAATCAACAAAATTAAAAATCGGCACACTACGGATGGCGCACCGGCTATGACAGGGCGTCACAAAGGCTTCATAGCGTGCTTAAAAAATAAAGTTCCTGACGGGCTTGCTGTGCATTGCGTAATTCATCGCCAGCTTTGGTTGCGAAAAATTTGAGTGAACGCCTCCATACATCACTGCAATATGTTATCAGAGCAGTTAATAAAATCAGAAGTAACTCGTTGAATGACAGATAATTTAGTCAGCTTTGCATTGCCAATGATGAAGATTTCAACCGATTGCTGCTTCACACAGAGGTGCGCTGGCTGTCAAAAGGTACTTGTTTGACTCGATTTTACAATCTATTTGGGTCTGTGATAGAGTTCCTAGGAAACAAAGACACGGAATTGCGCGACAACCTTATCTCATCAAAGAACGATAAAGCGTACATGACAGACCTGTATAAATTGTTTAATGATGTCAATCTCCAACTTCAAGGCGACGACTTAAACTTGATTAAGACAAAAAATAGCGTTGCTGCTTTCGTGTCCAAACTGCTATTATACAAAAGAAATATCGGCAGACGCGAATTCAATAACTTCCCAAATTTATCAGCGGTATCATTCAAGCACGACGACTTGCTTGTTTACTGTCAACACTTGGAAAACCTCCACAGTGATTTCAAGAAACGATTCCAGGACATTTTAAACATGGACATACCAGACTGGGTTTTAGATCCTTTTTCAAATGTCAACACAGCAGGATCATCCCAGTTAGAAGAACTAATAGAACTGACGACAAATGAGGAATTAAAAATTAAATTCAAGAATGGCTGCCAAGAATTTTGGCTGCAGAAGCCGATTTTGCAACTGTATCCAGGATTATGGTCGATTGTTCAACGATTTCTGATAGCATTCCCATCTTCCTATTTAGCTGAACGTGAATTTAGTGCTGTAGCAACGTTGGTAACTAAAAAAAGAAATCGGCTCCATGTTAATGAACGCGGCGACTTACGGTTGTTACTTTCCTTATATACGTAATGTATAAGGAAAGTATTGTGACGGGATCGAAAATTCGAAATCGAGTTTTCGACGGGAGAGCACGTTTCAAGCATCCCTGATCACGAATCAAACATTTTTGAAGTGATGTCTGTGTGTGTGTGTGTGTGTATGTGTGTGTGTGTGAAAGTATGTGTGTGTCAGTGAGTCTGTGGAGACGATAACTGACGAACGAATGGTCCGATTCGAACCAAATTTGGTACAAAAATCACAATCCGTAAACACTGGAAGCCTATTGTTTTTATACGCAATCGAATGTTCAGAACCCCCTTAAATTTTTGAGTGAAATTTTGAAAAATTCGTCAAAAAATCAAAACTGCTAATAAAGTTACACAAATAGACATTTCTTATGTAATTTTTCATTAGAAAACGATTGATATAAATTTTAGAACGCTAACATGAACCGTTCTCGAAATATTGTACATTTTTCAAAAAAATTATCAAAAAGTCAGAAAATAAAAAAAAATATTTCCTATTGAGAAGCATGTTCACTTTTTATGTGTAACACCATGCGATAAATAGGGTGACATCATTCTCGTGGATCTAGCTCGTTCCATACATGAAAAAAGATACTTTGAGTAATACTTTTGTATTTGAATGCCAATAGTTATTTATCTGCTGTAAGAATAACTTATTTCTTCGTCCATAACGCTTGGCGAAATTATAGCGACAAATTTGGCGAAATGTCGCCAACTTGGCGACTTTTTTAATTGTTGCCAAATTAACAAAAATCTCGCCAAATGGATAAAAATGACGCTAAATCAATAAAAATGACAACTAATTAAAGAAAATTCAATATCTTGGAAAGAATTTAAGTATCTACTATAAGAATAACATTTTTTTAACTGTAAAAGTAGTAAATTCATTGCATTATATAAGGAAAGTCATGTGTTGCCCACATCAGATTTTTTTTAAGTTAAATTGAGCCTGATATTAACTAACTCCTTAAAATGCATCAAATTCAACCTTCTCATTAGATAAGTTATAAATTCAATGTATTTTTTGAATGTTAATAAAAATACTTTTCAATATAATTAAGTATGCATTTTAATTGTTCTCGTTGAAACAGTCTTCTTTAAACTCAGAAAAAGGATTCGCAAGTAAAAAAAATTGGGGTGCATTAGGAAAAAAAATATTCTCAAAGTGGGCGGTGGGCAGAAAAAGGTTGAGAACCTATGGTTTAGGTCAATATGCTCGTGAAGTTAAAAATAGGCTACGGCTCTTTCCCAGTATGTTATTAATGAAAATTTTCATCCCTTGTTTGAAAAAACTTTCCTTTTAATCAGTTGTAATAATCCACGTAATATTTTACTTTATGAATCTCTGTTTATTTATCTGCACCGTGATTCTGCTTGTAATTTTGATCCTGTTCAGACTCTAAGTTATGCTTGGCGACTTGTTCTCGACTCAGTTATACTTGGCGACTTGTTCTCGACTCAGTTATGCTTGGCGACTTGTTCTCGACTCAGTTATGCTTGGCGACTTGTTCTCGACTCAGTTATGCTTGGCGACTCGTTCTCGATGCGTGTCAAACCTTTACATAGTTTTCTGTGACTTTACCTTTTGATGTAATTTGTGCTTCAACGACATAATTTTTAGTCATGAACATTTTTCCTTATTGTATTTGTATTTAGTAATTATTTAAATCTTAAATATCTTGCTTATAAAATAATATAATGCAATTATTGTAAAATCGTAAATGGATAATATGTGAATTTTGCCTGCCGATTTGGCCTATATTTAAACATTTGTTGGCACTGTATTGTTTCATTTCGCACTGATGAAAGGTATAGTGATGCCCGAAACTGCTTTGGCTTTGTAAACATATACGTCGAGAAAAGTGGTTTTATTAAATGACTTTTTAAACTTATGATTGGTTGTCTTTAACCTTTCATAAAGTTACACAAATAGTCATTTCTTATGTAATTTTTCATTAGAAAACGATTAACATGAACTTTAGAACAAACACTAGCATGAACCGTTATCGAGATATTACACATTTTTCAAATAAATTTATCAAAAAACCACATAAAATAAAAAAATATTAACTCTTGGGAAATATGTTCACTTTTCATATGTACTATCATGCGATAAATTTGGTGACATCATTCTCGAGGATCTAGCTCGTTCCATTCATGAGAAAATATATTTTGGGTAATACTTTTGTAGATAGACGCCAATAGTCATTTATCTGTTATAAGAATAACATATTTCTCCGTCTATAACGCTTAGCAAGCTTTAGGCGTCGAATTTTGCAGAATGTCGCCAACTTGGCGAATTTTTTAAATACTGCCAAATTAATGAAAATGTCGCCGAATTGATATAAATGAAGCTAAATCAATGACGAAAATTCAAAATCTTGGCAAGAATATAAGAATCTAAGAATACTAAAGGAATATGTTTCCTATATTTACCTATTTTTCCGTCCGTAACGTTTGAATAAAATTTTGGTGACGAATTTTTCGGAATCTCCAACTTGGTGACTTATTAAATGCTGCCAAATTGACGAAAATGACACTCAATTGATAAAAATTCGCCAAAATTGATGAAACTGAAGCTGAATTAATGAAATTATGACTAACTGATGAAAGTTCAATATCTTGGAAAAAACATAAGAATAGACTATAAGATTAACTCAATTCTCCGTCCGTTCGTCCGTAACGCCTGGCGAGAAATTTAACGGGACGTCGCCAATTTGGAGACTTTTTGAAATGTTGCCAAAGTGACAGAAATGTCGCCAAATTGATAAAAATGACGCCAAATGCAAATGAGAAGTAATAATTCGCAAATTCTGATTTCTGTCGTATGACGAGTGTAACTTCTAGCATATAAACTCTTCTTTCCGTTTATCTGTAACATTTGGCGAACTTGGCAAATAATCTAGCGAGATATCGCCATCTTGGCTAGAATCACCCCAGATTGACGAAAATATCGTCAAAGTTAATGAAAACGACGCCTAATTTGTTAAGTTAATAATTAAAATATTTTAATATATGGACTATATCGCTTATTGAGTATATTGATAATCAATAATTTAGAGTTGTGTGAAATGTAAGTTAATTAAGTACTTTGAAATAGTATTACCGAAAAATCGTCAAATGTTCAATTCAACGTCAAAAAAAACAGTACCGTGGAAGCAGCATATGAGGGTAACTTCTGGACACACCTATATGCTGCTTTTTTACCAAATTTACCCTGTTTTCAGGACACACGCGACACCAAAATGATATAAAATCAATCATAATGATGCGTTTTTAAAAATCACCAAAAAATTTTACATCAAAAAATGCTGTTTATGTTTGTTTTTTGAAAATTATAGAGACCGAAACGATATAAGATACATCAAAACCAAGCTTTTTAAGTCTAGCGTTATACCGATATTAGTATTGATTGCCTATTAAAAGATGCCAAAACACATTATTATTATAAAGATTCAAAAAAATGTTTAAAGCTATTTGTAAAGTAAAAAATAACAACAAATATGATAATTTTAAGCTAACCTTTTCAGCTAAAGTCAATAAAAAATGTATCAAATCAAAGCAAAACAAGAAAGATCAACATGCTTAAAGCATTCATTGATTATGAAACACTTTCCAACTTCAATGCAATTTTATGTAAACATGTCTAAAATGCCATATATTTCTCGGTAATATTTTAAAACTTATCACAATATTACATTAATTTATTATATTTGAAAACTTAAAACTTCATCGAAAAAAATGAACTTCATTCAAATGACGCCATTGAAATATAAATTGCCTGGTTTAAACATCTCTAAAATGCGATACATTCCTCGGAAATAATTTTAGAATTTTTATAATACTACAATAATTTATTATATTTGAAAACTTCATCGAAAACAACTGAAATTCATTCAAATGACGTCATAGAAAAAATAACACGCCTGGCTCTCACTATAAAAGCAGCATTTCATTCATAACCAATTTCCCATTCATTTCATTCATCACAATACTATAATAATTTATTTTATTTACAAATTAAGACCATGAAGCTACAAGTGATTAAACTTTATGCTTAAAACTTCATCGAAAAATAAATAATGAAATCTTTGTAAAATCAATGAATATTTCATTCATATTAGCTATGCAGACTCCATGAGCTAAATAATTTTGTGTTAAAGAAATACAGCAATTCTAATACAACTCATTCTACATATTTTGCTGTTTACATTTTACATAAGTAAAAAATAGGCTTCGTTGTAGAAATAATCAAATTTGGATGATCATTTAAACTCAAATATATTGTAATTGCGTTGTTTCAGTATGTAGATGTTCAGAATTTAAGCAAAAATAAAGTGGTTTTAGGACGGATACAACACTCAATATGAATTAAAAAAAATTTAAAAACCACGATTTTGAGACAAGATGGATGCCATATATCATTTTGAAGTGGGTCACGTGATCTTTTCATATCGGAGTCACGTGGTCGCTTCTTATAAGAGGTGTGATTATTATTTTAATCTTCATTTAAAAAACTACTGAATATATTTCGCTGAATTTTTTTTATATATTTTATGGAACAATTTGTATATTACCTAAAATTTTCGAAGCAATTTGTAAATTTTAAATCCGCTTAAAAAATGTTTGAGAAATTAGGTCCCATAGGGCTCAATGTATTTCATTATTTCAACCCGGGTTCAATCCAAAATTAATTGGGTGATATTATTCATTTATATTCCCATAGGTCCTACAAACCGTCTGAACATTATACTAAAATTTAATTTTGATTAAGTCATTTTTACGGCAGTTATCGTGCTAACGGATAGACAGACAGACAGAATGAACAAAGTCAAAACACTTTTCAACTTTGTTGTAAAGTGTTAAAAAGTCCCACATAAGATATATGTATGTTTCCATGAAAGTATATAAAATAGGAAAATATAAACAAAATGAAAACCTAGAACCAATATAGAAAAAGATGTTACAAACAGAAAAAGATGTTACAAAAAGTTGTTAAAAACAGTTAACGCGTCTCCAAATCACGGAAAGCGTTTTTTTAAAGAATAAAAATTGAAAATATATAAAATTGAAATTCAAAATTACAAATATAAGCTTCATTTCCATTTGTACCCCTTTTAGTGCCTTTATAAACGAATTTTGGTTTTGTTTTATTTAAATATTCCATATCTATTTCAATATTTTTATTGAATCTTGGTGGGAGAAATACTTGAAATTCTTCTAAAACCACAATATATTTATCCTCATTTTGGGTTGATATTTGCTTGATTTCAGTTATAGGATATTTTTCATAAATATTTAATTCACATAATTTCCTGGTTGGAGTATATCGAAGATTTCCTGTGTCATTGAGCTTTTTAACACTTTACAACATAGTTGAGAAGTGTTTATGACTTCATTCATTCATTCATTCATTGTCTGTCTGTACGTATGTCTGTCTGTCTGTCTGTCAGCACGATAACTGCCGTAAAAATGACTTTATCAAAATGAAATTTTAGTATGTTGTTCAGACGTTCTGTGGGACCTATGGGAATATAAATGAATAATATCACCCAATTAGTTTTGGATTGAACCGGGGTTGAAAAAATAAAATACATTAAACACTATGGGACCTAATTTTTCAAACATTTTTTATGCGTATTTAAAATTCACAAATTGCTTCGAAAGTTTTAGAAAATATTCAAGTTATCCCATAAAATATGTAAAAAAAATGTCAGCAAAATATATTCAGTAGTTTTTAAATTAAAATTAAAATAATAATTACACCCTTTATATGAAGAGATCACGTGACTCACTTCAAAATAACTATGGCATCTGTCTTGTATCAAAATCGTGATTTTTAAAGTTCTTTTTAATTCATATTTAGTGTTGTATCCGTCCTAAAACCGCTTTATTTTTACTTAAATTCTGTGCATCTACATACTGAAACAACGCAATTACAATATATTTGAGTTTAAATGATTATCAAACTTTGATTATTTCTACAACGAAGCCTAATTTTCACTTGTAGAAAATGTAAACACCAAAAGATGTAGAATGAGTTGTATAAGAATTGCTGCATTCCTTTAACGCAAAATTATTTAGGGCATGGAGTCTGCAATATAGCTGATATGAATGAAACATTCATTGATTTTACACAGAGGACGATTTTGTCGATGAAGTTTTAAGCATAGAGTTAAATTACTTGTACCTCCATGGTTATAAATTTTTAAATAAAATAAATTATTATAGTATTGTGATGAATGAAAGGATTGGAAAAATGTTTATGAATGAACTGCTGCTTTTATATAAAGGCGATATATATTTCGATGATATCATTTGAATAAAATTCATTTGTTTTCGATGAAGTTTTCAAATATAATGAATTATTGTAGTATTATGATAATTTTAAAAATATTACCGAGGAATGTATCGCATTTTAGAGATGTTTAAACCACGCAATTTATATTTCAATGCCGTCATTTGAATGAAGTTCATTTTTTTTCGATAAAATTTTAAGTTTTCAAATATAATAAATTAATGTAGTATTGTGATAATTTTAAAACTATTACCGAGGAATGTATCGCATTTTAGAGATGTTTATATAAAATTGCATTGAAGTTGGAAAGTGTTTCATAATCAATGTTTTATGCATGATTGATCCTTCTTGTTAAATTTATACATTTATTAGTAATCATTTTTATAAATATTTTTATGAATCTCCAAGTGCATCTCTGACTTACATATTTCTGTATTAGATCATCTAAATCAGGCCTTAAATATTTTAAATTTAATTTCATTAGTTTCTTGGTAAGTTTCATTAGCTTCTTAATCTCTTTATTAGCATCCATTTATTTAGAATTATTTTTTAACAATATAATGCTATCTCCTTATAAATCCATATCTAACCAAACTTCTTAATCAGTAAATCCTCTTTCTTTCATCTCTTTAATAAATTTATTTTTATATTCTTCATTAATTTCTGATTCTCTAAATATTCTCTGAGCTATACTACTCTTTCGTTCATTTTCGGAAATATTAATAGAAACATCAAGGATGAAATCCGTTTAATACATTAACCATTCTATTTACTTTTCCTACAAAACATTTATCATCTCCTGCTTTTAATTCATCTTTTAACACTTTTATTAATTCATTTCTATTCTCGTTTTTTTTAAATTCTGTTAAATAGTACACACACACAATTAGTATTTTTCTAAATTTAATTTTGTGGAAATCATCATCTTGTAAACGAATATATCTTTAATTTCTTTAGATATATTTCATTCTTTAATACATTCATCTAAATCGTATTTAATATCTGTATTTAATAATTTTATGATCGAATCTCTCAAATATTTTTTAATATAACTATTATGTACATTTTGAGAGTCATTATATATATTTGCTTTATTATCATGAAATAAACGTCTTCTTGAAATAGGAGATAAAATTATATCTTCATCAAAATATACAGTATTTAATCTAGGTAAAAATATTAATACATTTAAGTTTGTAATATCATTATCTCTATAATCTATTTGTTTTAAATTTGTTAAATTTTCTATACCTTCGAATGAGGTTAAATTATTACCAGGACAATCTATTTCTTTTACATTTGTTAAATTTTCTATGCCTTTAAGAGAGGTTAAATTATTACCGGAGCAATCTAATCTTTCTAAATTTGTTAAATTTTCTATACCTCCAAGTGAGGTTAAATTATTGTCACAACAATCTAATCTTTCTAAATTTGTTAAATTATAAATTCCTTCAAGAGAGGTTAAATTATTACGAGTACAATGTAATTTTTCTAAATTTGTTAAATTATTTATACCTACAGGAGAAGTTAAATTATTACCAGAACAATATATTTCTTTTAAATTTGTTAAATTTTCTATAACTTCAAGTGATATTAACTTATCGATAGAACAATTTAATATTATTATTTCTTCTGATATTTTAATTTTTCGAAAACTAATTTGTTAAATTTTCTATAACTTCAAGTGAGATTAACTTATCGATAGAACAATTTAATATTATTATTTCTTCTGATATTATAATTTTTCGAAAACTAGTAAGATATTTTTGTTTCCCATCACTATAAATAACAATCATTTAATAGTAAACAGTTTTTCAAATGATTCATTCTTATTAACATTTTATTTTAAAAGATAAATACATTCTCTTAATGTATTTTTAACTTCACGAAGCTCTTCAACGATTTTTTCCCTATAAGGTTCTTCTTCATTATGTCCAAACTTTTCACTCATTTGTATAGCTTGAATTTTTCTCCATTGAACATTAAAAGAAATGATCAAGTAATAGATCAAATTCGTATTTAAACAGATAACAAAAACCTAATTTATCCATGAATTCTTCTATAAATCCTAAACTAAATATATGATATCTAGTTATATACAACCAATTTAAATCATATTTCAATTTTCTCATTGTATCTTCTGAAAGTGTTTGAAAGACAGATACTTTCTATAAATCCAAATTATCTCTATTTTTATAATAAAATCAAGAGTTAAAATCCGATATTGAGATATGTTACCTAATCTACTTTATTTTTCTATAAAATCTTCTGATAAATTTTGATATCTAGATATTATACTCCAATCAGGTTGAGCAAACTCTTCAATGAAAGGTTCCGAAAGTAATGAATGTTGAAAAATTAAATCCCAATTTTCCTAATAACATCTTCAGATAAATTATTTTTCGAAAATTCATTCCAATTGATATCACTAATTTATTAGGAAAATTTTTAATTAAATGTAAAGCCGTTCAATTTCTAAATGAATTTTAATATTATTAGGATCAATACTACTTAAAGGCATAACATACATTTTGACTTCATCTCCTTGTTTACCTTTTGAAATAAAAGTTATACTAGAATCATAGGTAAAATCTGTATTTCTATTATAAATGTTTCCTTCATCTACCTTAAGTGTAATTATAGGACTTATAGCTTCTTTAGATTCAAGATGTACTGTTATTTTCATAATCATATCTGTTGTTAATTTCATATCTTTATTTAATAAATTACCACTAAATCTAGAAAATATTACTTTTTTATGATTCGATTTAAAAATATCTTCGAACTCACTTTCTGTTGTAGCATGAAAAAGTTTGTTATCTACATAAAATTTAGTAGCTACATCATTATTTGAAATAGGATCAAATACATTGGATATTTTTTTATTATTAGCTTCATAAACATTATTCTTTAAGTTTAAAGATTTCTTTTCTAAATATCTTTTATTCACTACATTTTTGCCTTCTACAGAATCTTTCATATTTCCTATTCTTCTATCTTTAGCATTAAAAACATGTCTATCAGGTGAATTTAAATATTTATCACTTATTTCACCTCTAAGATTTTTATCGAATTCTTGAATTTTATCAGCTGTTTCTTTAACAAAATTTAAAAAACTATAATCTATATAATTTTTAGTATTATCCATATTTTCTTTCAAACTTTGATAATTTCTTTCTAATTCATTCAAAACATATCTTCTTGTATTCAGGTCATGATCATCTGTAGGATTTTCACAATGTTTTAACATTTTATTTTTCATATCATAATTTCCATCATGTGTTAATTTAAATCCTATCCCAGGTGGACCTATTGAACCTTGTTCATTAACAAAAGGAGGATAATACGCAGTCATTTATTTAGTCCTAAAATAAGGCTAAGTCAAAGTGGAAAACATTTCAATTGATTGAGCCTTCCTTCATATTTAGAGAACATCTACGATCTTTTAAAATATAATAAAAAGCAAAATTTTTTTGTGTGTCATTTCTCAAAGTATAATCGTTTGTAATTCTTAAATCGCTTAATACATTTGTATAGTTTACATGTTTAGATAGATCAAAACAAATAATAGGATATAATTTACCAAAATTCGTATAATCTACCATACATCCTGTTCCTGAATTGATGTTATTTAAACCAACCTCTAAATATTTCTCATAAACAAAATGATAATCATTATTAGGAAAATTCATTTCATAATTATTTACAGGAAGACTACAGCCATTTATATACACCATACATTCCTAGGGCGCGGTAGCCCATTGGTTAGCGCGCTGGAGTTGCACTCGGTAGGCCCGGGTTCGATTCCAGCCACTGCCAAAACTGCCGCCGTGTTCACGCGGAGTACGATCACGTTAAACATGTGGGTCCGTAAGTCCTTTCGAGAGGTTGGTAGTAGGGGAAGGAGGGTACGGTCCCTGTGGATGCCTCCTCCACTGTGTTCCGGTCTAAATTGGGTGGCACTTCCCGGCCGTCCAAACAGTTTCCTTACATCTATCTGGTAGGTCGGACGGTCTGGGTCTCAACAACAACACCATACATTCCATCATATCTAAATTATCAAATATCATATTATTTTGATTAAGATTTTCATCTTTTTCAACATAATGAGCAACTATATATAAGCTTAAAGGTTCAGAAAGGAGTTCAAAAGGTAAAAAAAAATATTGCATGTTCCATATTTAGAGTGTGGTCTAGCTAGATTATATATTTTTTTTCCCATTGTGCAAAACTCGCATCTCCCTCAAATGTGTATTCTAATTTCCGGCCATTGGCAACGCTCCCCGTTTTTCCTTCTACGTTTGACACATACCCTGGAGCATTTTTTTTTAGGAGGGGGGGGAGGACTTGTTCTGTCTCTCCTCAAAGGTTCTGTCTCGCTTTTCTGATGGAGGAAGCCGGAAGTCTCAAAAAAGGGTCTTTTAAATCCATATAAGTTATTCTTTGTTTTTTTACTTTTTCCGATATTTTGCATACCAATGTAACAAACATTCATCGTACATGACCATATATAAAAAGAAATAATAAACAAGATTTACTTACCTAAACAATAACGAAAATAAACTGAAACTTTAACTTTACTCCATACAAAAACACAATGGCGACATGATTCAATCAGTGGCTGCAGCAACATAGAAATAAAGTTCAGCAATAAGGAATTTTGTTAGAATTACAATATGGGACACAGATGCCCTAGCAGTGAATGTGGTCAGAAATTATTATAGTGCTATGTAAAAAGTGCTACGTAATAATTGCTACGTAAGTATAGTACTATGTAAGTGATATGCAAGTGCTATAAGTATATAGTACTATGTAAGTATAGTTTAAAATAACGGGACTTGCAAGTCCTTCCTGATCGTCCAGAAATGGGTAAATTGTCATGTGAAAAATTTTAACTGCAAGACTTAACCAAGAATAAAGATGGATGTGATATCACAAGATAAACTGAGAAAATTTACATCAGTTGATACGTTTTCTGAAAAGGAATGTTTATAAAACCTCATTAAGTTGGGATATTTTTTTTTAAATTTTTAATTTTTTTTCACGAATATTCAAGTTCAAACAATTAAATACCCAGAAGATTTAATATTTAGACCGTGACCCTCCTCTAAAATTTCTCAAGCATTTATATTTTATGTCTACTTGTACCATGATCAGTATTGGAATAACAAAAGTTGTAACCTTTTGTAAGCTTCGTTCACAAGACAAAAATTGTTTGACTATGACCCTCCGCTAGAATTTCTCAAACAATTATATTTTATACTGATCTACTTGTATCATAATCAGTAGTGGAATAACAAAAGCTGTATTATTTTGTAAGCTTCTTTCACAAGTTATTCATATAAAAAAAATCATAGACTGTGACCCTCCGCTAGAATTTCTCAAACATTTATATTTTATGTCTACATGCATCATGATCAGTATTGGAATAACAGCCGATGTGGTGGCCGAGCGGTCAAAGAGGCAGGCGTTTCCTCGTGATGGCTCGGCTGCCAGATTGCGGGTTCGAGTCCCGCCTGCGGGCATGGATGTTGTAATGTCTTATTTGGGGCAGAAGTCAGACTTCTACCTTCGGGTGCCCCGGGTCATTAGACTAAACAGAAGCAGTGCACTCATTCTTCCTTAAATGTAATGTTAGGGACACGACAACAACAACATTGGAATAACAAAAGTTGTAACATTTTGTAAGCTTCGTTCACAAGATAAAAATTGCTTGACTATGACCCTCCGCTGGAATTTCTCAAACAATTATATTTTATACTGATCTACTTGTATCATAATCAGTAGTGCAATAACAAAAGCTGTAACATTTTGTAAGCTTCGTTCACAAGTTATTCATATAAAAAAATTATAGATTGTGACTCTCCGCTAAAATTTCTCAAACTTTTATATTTAATACTGATCTACCTGTATTATAATCAGAATTATAATAACAAAAGTTGTAATATTTTGTAAGCCTCATTCACAAGTTATTTATTGAAAAATTTTATAAAAATTGTTTAATTTTTTTCAACATGTCAGCCAGTAAGTCACACGGAGGAAGTGGATGCATTTAGCTGACACAGGTTAAAATACTTTTTTCTACATCCATACTGCGTAATAGATTTCTTTGACATTCCTTTATTACAAAAGATAAATTGATGTTTATCATAAGAAAATAAAGCTTTTCGAACCAAAAACCTTCTTAAAGTTTTCCCAGTCAATAACACTGAGAATATACCTATCGTATGCATTTTTTAAGTTGAAAAACTCCCACCAGATAGACCTCGTGAATCGTGATGGTAAAACGACATAAAAATAAAATTAAAAAAAACATATTATTTTTTTTTTTCAAATTGACTATTGCTAATAAAAATTGCATCAATATTTTATTATATTTTGGTAAGAATAACGAATTATAACATAACGTATTTACATGCCTATGCTTTTGATTACATTTTTAATTTTTACTTTCTCATACTATAGAATATAAATAAAGTACATATTGTATTCTTTTCGCGAAAATTTTCGATTTCGAGGCCAATATATGTTTTAGGACCTCTTGAACACGTTTTAGCTATTTTTAGAGTGATACCAATCTGCCTGTGGTCGATTTCTTGTGTACACAACAGCAGACACACATATTGATGGATTTTTCACGAAACTTTACATTCAGCTTTGTAATCGAAAAATCTAGAACTAGATAGAATTTTTTGAAATTCGAGTGAAATTTTATATTATCTAACGAAACTTCTTTATACAAGTTGGCTATAATTAGATATGTTTAGAGCTCATTAGTGAGAAAACTGTTGGGTCAAACTCAACCAAATTTGCAGTAAATACTATTTAGACCATGGAGTTTTGATTTTTAAAAGAAAAAAATAGTTCGTATTTTTGCCTCCGCGTACCAAAGGGGCGCTGTTAGTTCCATTTTTGGAGCAAAAAGTTTTTGTAAGCAAAAACTCGCTCTATCAAAATATAAAAAAATTGAAATTATTTTTTATATATTCAGCCCTATACATAAAAAATTATATATTTTTATATATTCGCCACCCTACCTATATTTCTGATAATACAAAATCAAATCCGATATCAAAGTTGGCGGGCTTGACGATGGTCGGAGACGGTCAGGAACTTTTTCGCCAAGAAGTTCTGCTAATATAACCCTATTTGGCCTTGAGTGAAACACTTACACAGTCTTACAGCCATGTGCTTTCTTGTAGCGTAGTAGCGTGCAAAAAGATTATTTGTTAAGTGAATCAATTATTTCAAGAAACGGATTACCAAAAGAAAAGGGATTACGTTTACAAGGTATGTAATTTATTTTTATTTAAATTAAAATATTATTTGTTATCCCTCCCATATTTCATCCTATGCACGTGTTCCTCATAAGAAATTAGTGCTGTAATTATTACTGCCGACTAGACTAAATTCTAAGCAGTATACCACTGCTATTAGTTAAAAAACATTTTCCGCATTTTTATAAAATGTATAAAAATTGATATTTGGATAGCTTTTTCTAGAGCTAGTTAAGTTAAATATGATATTGAATGTGTATATATTTTTATATGCTTTTTACTAACTGACGTAATGTGGAAAATACCCCTCCCCCCTTTATAATTAACGATTGAGTTCAACACCTTTGATAGTGCATTTATGTAAATTTGTTATTTATTATAAAAATATTAGTATATTTAAAAATATATATATTATCAGCATCCCAGAATAAATTAAGACCTAAGCAATTTAACAACCAACACGCTAGTATACTTTTGAGGCTGAAAATATTATATAATATTTCAGTCTTTGGGGTATGTTAGCTTGTAATTTTTGATGCATTATGATTTATAGTGATGCAATGCGTTAATTTTTTATTTAGTTTATAATTACATGAATTAAATATATATCTATGTTTATTTATTAAAATTTACTTAAACTAATAAATATGTTACAGATAAAAGTATTTTTAAATGCTGATCATGTTTATAGTTTAAAAAATTATAAAAGTGCAGTTCCGTAATTTTTTTTTTTTTTTTGGCCGCTTTAACATAAAATCGGCGATCGAGCGATAGTCGCCAAAACTAGCAGCCGAGCTTTTTTTACGTCATAGCTGCGATTAGAGCTCCTATACTACAAGCTGACTTATTAAGCATATTGGAAGTCCAGTAAGGTTTCTACAAATACATGGGTTACCATATTTGGCGGTTTAACACGTGCTCCAAATATTGATTTTTACAGGTATTTGATAATATTGACAAATTTACAATTGAGTTATATTTTTATAAATATGAATTAGATTGGAGTAACATTTGTAATTACGCGACATTTATTAACAAGAATTAAAAATATGATTCTCACTCTATAAACAGATTAATAAATAGATGGACATTCTTTTTCTTCTTCTTCTTATTATTTTTTTTTTTGCGAAAATCCAGTCTCATTAAAATTTATGAAATACTTTGATGTTTATTTCTATTTTACATCTGTTACAGTTCTAACATTATATAGAATAAAATATGGTCTTATTATGAGCTCAGACAGACGTTGAATTATTTGAAATACTTGTACTAAATAATGAAAAGTTGTTTTTGAAATATATATTTACGATGATACATAGAAGTGCAGGAATTACCCGGGAGGGGGTGGGGGGAGAGATTTTAAAATAAAAAAGTACTAAATTTAAAGGTACTAAAATTTTAAAGAACAGCAATTTTGTTATAAACCTGTGGATGTATAGATTAGATAAATACAGCATTTAAAATCTTAATAATAATAATAAATTATATAAATCTGTATTGTAAACAATATATTTTTTATGTCTAGTACAAAATACTTGAAATACTTTAAAAGATAATATTGAGGAAATCCTCTAAACTGGATTCTCTAAACATAGCGCCAATGTTTACATCAAATGATTGGCGCCAATCATCGTCTTGGCGATGAAAATATCAGTGCTATTCCAAAGTAAATTCGACTTATTCAGACTTAATTTCTATCATTTTTTAGTAAAAAAATTCTATTTTATCATTCATTATCTTTTATGATAAATGCATTTCGATTTATTTACCATTTAAGCTTATGTTTACATAATTATTATAATATGGTAAGATTTCCACTTGGCGACAGTTTGTTAACAGTAGGATTCAACAATTTTATGATTCGTTATACTTTAACAAGAGAGTGCATAAAGCATTGATAATAAAACACTTTCCAACTGGAAATATAATTTTATTTAAGCGTCTCTAAATTATGATACATTCAGCGCTGATATTTTTCTAAATATCACAGTAATTTATTATATTTGAAAACTTAAAACTTCAAAAAAGACAATCAAAAAATACAATGCCAGTAACCATGGAGGTAAAAGTAAGGAGTTCACATTAAGAAAACGCCACTATCGTGTAAGACAATAATTTAGGTGGCGCTGGGATAAGCTGTATTGCATGAATTTTTATGGCGAAAGACCTAAAATATTTTTTAAACTGTCAGTTTTGTAAAAATAAATAATTAATGCAATGCAAGTTAGAACTGAAACAATAACGAATATTCCTACTCATTCAAAATTATTTTACCTTTCAATTTATTTTTATCTCCATAGGCTCTGTACTCTATACTACTACTATAAAAAAATACTGGTTAATTAAACTCATAATTAGTTAACTCCTAATTTAAAACTAAGCAAAAATACATACACTAAATACTACGCCTTTCTGTTGTGTCAGTTAGCAATAGCAGCCACTTTACTACCACAAGCGACACCTACATATAATTCTCAAAATATTACGGCATTTTTAAGCATTTCTTCCATAGGAGTTTTATCTCCTTTTTTCTAACTCCATGTTAGTTAAACTAAATGAACTTTATTAAAATAATGCCATTGTAATATAAATCGTCTGCCTCAATATGTAAAATCAATGAATATTTCATCATTTAAAATAAAAAATATTGTAATTGCTTTGACTCAGAATTTAGATAAACAGATAAAACATAAAAAAATCTGATGTGGGCAGCACATGACTTTCCTGATATAATGCAATGAATTTACTAATTTTACAGTAAAGAAAAATAGATTATTTTATAGTAGATATTTATATCCTTTCCAAGATATTGAATTTTCGTCAATGAGTCCCCATTTTCATTGATTTAGCGTCATATTTATCCATTTGGCGATTTTATCGTTAATTTAACAACAATTAAGAAAGTCGCCAAGTTGGCGACATTCCACCAAATTCGTCGCCAAAATCTAGCCAAGCGTTATAGACGGAGAAGTGAGTTATTCTTACAGCAGATAAATGACTATTGGCGTTCAAATACAAAAGTATTACTCAAAGTATCTTTTTCCATGAATGGAACGAGCTAGATCCAAGAGATTGATGTCACCAAATTTATCACATGGTATTACACATGAAAAGTGAAGATGCTTCTCAATAGGAAATACTTTTTCTTATTTTATATCTCGGCGAACTATATCATTTGCTGTAATTGCTGAAAAAGAACCTGCGCAGCTAATAAATATTAAAACACGTTTAAAATGTAGATTAGAAAATAAATTTAATAACATTTAAAGTTTAAATACATTTTACAAACATTTGAAAAGTAGGGATACTAATTAAATGCATGCCAACACGCCTTCCCTCGTCAAAAATCACACTTAAATATAATATAAACATTTTTAATTTATGCTAGAATTTCATTTAGTATTACTCAAAGTACAAGTGGCGAATGGTACAAAGTATAAGTGACAAAGTACAAGTCACCGGCGAATTCGCGGCCACTACGAAAATATGAAGGAGTTTGAAAGAGGGAGTGCGGTCAGGCTGGATGGGCACGCCGACGAATCGCTCGGCATTTGGGTAGGAGCGATGCAGAAATTAGACGATGTTGGCTGAAATGGGTCCGGAATGACAGATTTCACAGAGCAGTGGACGGTCTAGATCGACGACAGAACGGAAAGATAGATCGATTATCAAAGCAGCTGTGACAGCTCAAGATTAGTCGTTATCAACCATTCAACGTGTGATAAACACGGAAGTGACCACCAGGGGCATTAATAGAAGACTACGGGAGCGGAATCTACTCGAGGGGTCCATTACGCCGCCTACCACTGACCAGTATGCACCGTCAACAGCGATTGCAAAGGTGCCGGGCCCGATCAACGTGAAATCGTTCGGATTGGGAACGAATTGTCGTCAGTGATGAGTCAAGTTTCGAACTAAGTCCCTACGACCGGCGCAGACGTGTCTGGAGACAGCCCGGACATCGTCAGGATCCTGCTCTTACTGTCACACACCACACGGTTCGACAACAGGGAGTTATGGTCTGGAGTGTCATTTCGTTTGATAGCCGGACCCCTTTGAGAGTCCTCTATGGCACCATCACAGCACAGCGGTACGTTACCGACATTCTACGACCCGTTGTATTGCCATTCCTTTCGCGACTCCCCGGGCTAACTTTCCAGCAAGATAATGCCAAGCCACACATGGCACGCCTCTCTAATGATTGTCTGTGTACTTACGACACACTTCCTTGGTCAGCCATATCCCCAGATCTCTCGCCTATTGAGCACATTTGGGCTGAGATGGGGCGTCGCCTGCGATCATCCCAAAACGTAGACAAATTAGCGTGTCAATTGGAGGTCATTTGGAACGGCATCCCACAAAACACCATCCGGCAACTTTATGGATCAATACCACGTAGGGTAACAGCTTGTATCAAGGCCAGAGGTAGACCAGCACCATATTGACGTGCTCACTTTGTGTAGATCTTTCAGTGCAATACATCATCCAATTGTTCTGAAATTCTAAAAAAAAATTTTCTGTACATCCACATTACGCATACTAAATTTTGTCTCATTTGGATAATTATTTCCTGGTGTGACGATTTTTTTTGTCTTAGAGTGTAATTTAAATTATGAAATTATTTCTATATAATTATTTCTATACTCTTAATTGTTATTTCAACTTAGTGAGTATAAATTTGGCAATTTATATTGCTGCATTTATAGTTTGCATTGTGCTTAAGTCATTGGCTAGTAATAAGTCAAAAGTGGCTAGTAAAAATATGGATTCTACTAGCCAATGGCTATTGAATTCCAGAATCCTATTTTAAGCTATACCTCACATACACACATTACCTCAGAAACGTTCATGCAAGGTTTTTCGAAACGTGTAAATCAGACAATGACTGGAATTAGAGTTCTTAACCCCATCTAGATACTTTCCTTATACATTGTACTCTGCATGTAGGGTAAATATAGTGCATTCAATAGTACCAATGAAATATAAATGCGTATTTGCACTTACCTGCTGTTTAGGTATCTAAAAGTCGGCCATCACAGCACCCTTCTCTACTTCGGAACCCCCAAATAGGCCTCATAAATCCCGAACGGGGCCTCCGTTTTCGTCCAAAGGTCGTTCAAGCAATTTAGAACGATCCGGAAAATTTTTTTTTTTCATGAAAGAAACGTTGGAATGAACGAAAATCGATTGAAATATCGGTTTTCAAACCACAATGTATATCCGTTTCGCATGACTAAAGAATTGAGTTAATTATGTGCTGAAATATATATTTTAAGCGTGTGTTTATCAAAATTAAAATACATAAATTAAGACTGTTCTTGAACTTGAAATGTTCAATGTGTCGTATTATAATTTTCACTATAGCTCATAGTACGAAGTGAAATGTGATGAACTCAAATATGACGCTCGGATTTGAAGAATTAACGTTTTCAACATATCTGAACACGAAACAAACTTTTTTTAACAAATGCTGCATGTGTGTCTGACTGTGAACACGATTTTAACAAACAAATTAAGCTATACAAACAAAATTTCTTGCGATTATCACTTTCCCTACATACATAGTATAATACATAGGGAAAGTATTGTGACGTGGTCGAAAATTCGAAATAGAGTTTTCGACGAAAGAGCAACACTGTATTCAACATCCCTAAACTCGAACTGAACGTTTTTTATGTGATGTCTGTGTGTGTCCATGAGTCTGTAGATGCAATATCTCAATGAATAGAGAGTTTCAAACATAATACGGAACGATTATTACAATCCGAGAATATAGAAACCTATTGATTTTAAACGCGATTGAATGTTCGAATCCACCCCCCACCCCACCCCCAAATTTTCGAATGAAGTTTTGAAAAGATTATAAAAATATCAGGACATTTAATAATGTTAAATAAATAATCATTTTATGCGTAAAATTGTATTCTAAAACAAATGACACAAATTTTAAAACACTAAGATAAATCGTTCTCGATATATTGCTAGCTTTTCAAGTATCTAAAAAATTACATAAAAATGAACAATAGTATAATCTAATATACTATCACTTATCGATAAATTTGGCAACAAATTTGTTAAATTATCGCCAACTTGGGGATTTTTAATGTAGTGCCAAATTGATAAAAATGACCCCAAATTGGCAAACAATGACGCCACATTGATAAATGATTAACAATTAACGTATTTTAATATAATATAAGAGTATATTGTTTATATGTTAACAATATTTCCAATTGTCAAGTTATATTTCTGCGAAATATAAGTTGACTTGGTACTTCAAAATAGTTTTATATGCAGTCATTCAGAAAAGCGTACAATGTCAGTGTACTTTTCAATGTTAAAAAAATTGTGTACTGGATCTTAGCCATCATTGTTTCACATTGAAAGAAATAAAGTAGTTGCATTATATAGTGAAAGTCGTGTGCTGCCAACATCAGATATTTTTAGTAGATAAAAGGAATGTTGTACACGATTGTAAACATTTAGCAGAAACAGATGACTAGAAACAAAGAACTATTAATAGTAAAACAGCCCCGCTAAGTTAAAATTACATTTGATACTGATAAGTATACAGTAGCAGGGATCGTGCACTGGATAATGTGTTTTGTATTAGCTTTGGCGCAGGGAATCACTAAATTGGCACAGAAAACTAGCTTTTTGGCGCAGGAAAATCCCCAAATCGGCGCAATAAAGTAGTGTTTTGGCGCAGATTAATAACAAATTTGGCTCTGTAAACTAGCGTTTTGGAGCAGGGAAATCACAAAATTGACTCAGTAAACTAGCGTTTTGGAGGAGATATCAAATTATGTGATACCGCAAATGCGTTGTAACACGTGAAATACCCGGAAAAATGGAAACAGAAATTTAAAATTTTGAAGAAGGCGTCCTGTGGAATGCGCAAAAATATTCCACGTTTACGTGAAAAAATTTCAAATGTTCCATACAGACGCCGTGACGCAAACAGCAAAGAAAATATCGGAAGCTTTCGAGGGTTCTGCAGGCAACCGTCGCCAGCACCGCTGCTGAAATTTTTAACAGCAAAAGTTCAAATTTTAAACAATCAATTAAACTTCCGAAAAACTCCAAAAATACAACAAGAAAGACCAATCATGCATAAAGTATTGATTATGAAACACTTTCCACCTGCAATGCAATTTTAATTAAACATCTCTAAAATGCGATACATTTAGCGGTAATATATTTAAAATTATCACAATACTACATTAATTTATTATATTTGAAAACTTAAAACTTCATAAAAAAAATTGAATTTTATTCAAATGACGTCATTGAAATATAAGTCGCCTGGTTTAAACATCTCTAAAATGCGATAAATTCAGCAGTAATATTTTTTTTAAATTATCACAATACTACGATAATTTATTACATTTGACAACTTAAAATTTCATCGAGAAAATGAACTTTATTCAAATGACGTCATTGAAATATAAATCACCTGGCTCTCTATGCAAAAGCTGTAAATATTTCATTCATACACTTATTTCCATTCATATTATTCATCACAATACTATAATAATTTATTTTATTTAAAAACTTAAGACCATGGAGTTACAAATAATTAAACTCTATGCTTAAAACTTCATCGAAAAAATCGTCCTTCTCTGTGTAAAATCAATGAATATTTCATTCATATCAGCTATATTGCAGACTTCATGAGCTAAATAATTTTGCATTAAAGAAAGGCAGCAATTCTTATACAAATCATTCTACATCTTTTGGTATTTACATTCTCCATAATTGAAAATTAGTCTTCGTTGTAGAAATAATCAAATTTGGATGATCATTTAAACTCAAATATATTGTAATTGCGTTGTTTCAGTATACAAATGCACAGAAATTAAGCAAAAATAATGTGGCTTTAGGACGGATACAACACTAAATAGTAGTTTGAAAGTCAGAAAGCGTGCAATTTTAAGCCGCGCAACAATATGTTCGATTTTCTGAATAAATGCAGAACGCTTCCTTTTAAATACGATAGAAGCATGATATTTGGCATATGGGCAAATCATCTGATAAGAACCCCAAAACGAACAGAGGCTTTCCAAAATGTTCATCCCTGGATCTGGTTTACAGAAAAACTTTGGACAGGGGAAATGATGAAATGCATGCTTCGGGATGAGATTGATATTAATTTAGTCTGCGAGTAGACAATTCGAAAGGACAAAGTGCTCAATTTAATTTTTCCAACATTTTCTTCTTGGTTCTGCACACCAAAATAACCGATTTGCGGAATAAATGTGAAACGGGAATTATTCAAAAATTTACATTGCTCAGGGGGTTTATTGCGAGACCGTTGATTTTCAATGGATATTCGGCCCGTAGCATATACATCTGTATATATATATATATATATATATATATATATATATATATATATATATATATATATATATATATATATATATATATATATATATATATAAATATATTTATATATATATATATATATATATATATGTATATATATATATATATATATATAAATATATTTATATATATATATATATATATATATATATATATATATACATATTTTCTCTAGCATGTGATTTCTGCAGGGCACTGTTCATTTATTGCAGTACTGTGAATTTCAGTAAGATATATCTGCCTATTTTGTTGACAATATATGTATATAAATATATATATATATATATATATATATATATATATTTATATATTTATATATATATAAATATATATATATTTATATATATATTTTTTTATATATATATATATATATAAATATATAATATATATAAATATATATAAATATATATATAAATATATATAATATATATAATATATATAAATATAATAAATATATATAAATATATAATATATATATAAATATATATATATATATAAAAATATATATATATAAATATATAAATACATATATATTTATATATATATAAATATATATATTTATATACATATATTGTCAACAAAATAGACAGATATATCTTACTGAAATTCACAGTACTGCAATAAATGAACAGTGCCCTGCAGAAATCACATGCTAGAGAAAACTCCAATAAGTTTTTAATTGAAGAACAAGTACGTCCAGAAAAAGTCTACTTACCAATCCAGCAACATATGCAATAGTGCGTATCAACGAATGCAATAATATGAATATCTTGAGAATGATTTACTGTATTGATAGGCAAGCTTAAACAGTGTATCCGATGAGGTATCGATATTCTATCAATATACATCATATCGACCTTATCAACATTTCTGATATTTTCCCTAGAAAATATGATTTACTAAATTTTGAGTTTTACACTTTTAAAAATAAAACTTTATATACAAAGAAGTAAACTTTTTTATAATTTTTGCCATCATATGTTATAATTTTCATTTAAATTTAACTATTTATAGCACAATGGGATATCATAATACTCATACAATGATTGGAATAATTAGATTAATTGTCAAATTGACAATAGTTACTTTCGTCAAGTATAAAGAAAAAAAATCTCATGTGGGCAACATATGACTTTCCTTATATAATGCAATGAATTTACTACTTTTACATTAAAAAAAATAGGTTTTACTTATAGTAGATACTTATATTATTTCCAAGATATTGAATTTTCGACAATTAGTTGTCATTTTCATTGATTTAGCGTCCTTTTTATCCATTTGGCGAGATTTTCTTTAATTTGGCATCATTTCAAAAAGTTGCCAAGTTGGCGACATTCCGCCAAATTCGTCGCCAAACGTTATGGATGGAAAAATAAGTTATTCGTATAGCAGATAAATGACTATTGGCGTTCAAATACAAAAGTATTATTCAAAGTATCTTATCTCATGAATGGAACGAGCTAGATCCACGAGAATGATGTCACTCAATTTATCGCATGATATTACATATGAAAAGTGAACACGTTTCTCAACAGTTAATATTTTTTTTTAATTTATGATATTTTTGGATAAGTTGATTTGAAAAATGTGCAATATCTCGAGAACGGTTCATGCTAGCGTTCTAAAGTTTATGTCAATTGTATTTTAAGGAAAAATTACATAAAAAATGCTTATTTGCGTAATTTTATTAAAGGTTTTGATTTTTTGATAATTTTTTCAAAATTTCTCTCGAAAATTTAGGGGAATTCTGAACATTCGATTACGTTTAAAAACAATAGGCTTCCAGTATTCATGGATTGGGATTTTTGTACCAAATTTCATTCGAATCGCTCCATTCGTTCGTGAGATATCGTCTCCACAGGCTCACTGACAAACACTTTCACAAACAGCCTCGGTATGAGTCGAACGGTCTGGGTCCTCAACACTTTCACAAACACACACATACACACACACACAGACATCATCTCAAAAATGTTCGATTCGTGATCAGGGATGATTGAAACGCGCTCTCCCGTCGAAAACTCGAATTCGAATTTTCGACCCCGTCACAATACTTTCCTTATACATTATGTATATAAAGAAAGTAATTAATTAATTCGCACAAAATTGCGCTCAACGCAGGATACAACTCATTCGAGGATACACTAAATCTCTTTGGATAGAATATTTCGTTTTTCTTTTACTTCAAGTTTAGTGGTTTGTTACTAGTGACAAAAGAGATCCAAAGTATCTCCGAAACAGCTATTTTAATTTCTGCGTAATTACGTTGATTAATTTGAAAGTTACACATTACTGGTGTAGTTTGCGATTTACACACAATTTTACAAATCTAGACAAATCATTCTGGTGGCAAAATAATACCACTATGTGTAAAATGAAGACTTCTGCAACCAGTAAAATTAGCTAGAGTGTGACTCAACTCGGCATCAAATTTTACAACAAAAATTTTGAAAAATAGGTTTAGTGGATCCAAATGGTAATAATTATAGCGTGTTACCAATTACTTTAAAGTGCTTGAAAAATTCTTTCGATTGTACTGTAATGCCAGAAATCAAGTAATATTAAATGATTATTCAAACAAGGGGATAGTCAAAACGCGCAAACAAGAAATCTGCATTCCTAGTCAAAAGCCGGATTAAGAAGATAATTATGGATCGAGTGGAGACGAAAAGTCTGTGTTCCAGAGAGATGTGGCACGTGGACAGTTTGGGGAAAGAAAAGAATATATATATATAACCACTGTAAAGGACAAAAAATAGAACACATATTAATAGTGATGGATATGAGAGAGGTTTAAGAGCAGGCAGAAGTTTGCTTCAGTTGGATTTTGTATGAGTGCCTTGTACGGTGAACTGCTTGGAGGAGAAATTCAAAATTACATCTTGTGATCCAGATGTGGAAATATGTATGGAGATTCCTTATGCGTTTAATACGGCATGTGTGAAAAGACATCATCAAGTACTGTACTATTAATGACTCTGTGAGTATAGTATAATTATCCATAATTTACATATAATGGTTAAATTGTCCTATTCTAATCAATTTAGCGACATTTTTGTCACCTTGGCAACATTTAAAATAGTCTCCAAGTTGACGACATCCAGCTAAGTCACTCGTCTAGCTTTACGGATAGACGGAGAAATGGGTTATTCTTACAGTTTACTCTTATGATTTTTCCAAGATATTGAATTTTCATCAATTACTCGTCATTTTTATGAATTTGGCAATATTTTTGTCAGTTTAGCAACATTTATAAAGTGGCGAAGGGGGCGACATTCCACAAAGTCGGCGACAAAATCTCGCCATGCATTATGGACGGCGAAATAAGTTATTCCTCCAGCAAATAAATGACTGCTGGCGTCCAAATACAAAAGTATTACACGAAGAAATTTTCTAATGAAGGGAACGAGCTAGATCCGCGAGAATGATGTCACAATTCATTGCATGATATTACATATGCAAAGTGAACATATTTCTCAATTGTTAATATATTTTTTTATTTTATATGCATTTTTGAAATACGTGAAATGTTTCGAGAATGTTTTATGCTATCGTTTTAACGTTTTTGTCAATCGTTCTCTAATAAAAAATTACATAAGAAATCACCTCCTACGTAACTTTATTAAATGTTTTGAATTTTTGATGATTTTTCAATATTTCACCCGAAAACTTAGAGGATTCTGAACATTCAGTTGCGTTTAAAAACAGTGTGCTTTTATCATTCACGGATTGTGATTATTGTACCAAATTTTGTTCAAATGGCTGCATTCGTTCGGGAAATAACGTCACAACAGACTCACTGACACAGACGTACATACACACACATATCATCTCAAAAACGTTTCACTCGTGTTCAGGTATACTTAAATCGTGCTCTCCAGTAGGAAACTCGAATTCGAATTTTCGACTCCGTTACAAAACTTGCCTTATACTGCATTACAGTATGTATATAACAAAAATAATAAGTGAAAGATGTGATAATTCACATCAATCTCAAAGGAGTAACGGAGTTACTCACATTCCTTTTAAAGAATTATCAAGAATAATTTTCTCGATATTCTGTTCAAAATGTGCATTCTAACAATTCTGCTTTTAGCTTGTGCCCATCATACACTCAGTCGGTAGAGAGAGTTATATCCAGAAGTGTCAATAATTTTGTAATTTGTAGTACAATTAGGATGAAATAAACTGCATTCTGTCTAATATATCGAAATTTTATTTGAAAAACAAAACAAAAAGTATCGAACTTTTATATTAAAAAATTAAAAATTATCGAAAACATCAATACATCGACCTTTTCCATTAGAAATATACGACAGGGGTGAATTTTCATATCGATCTTTTCCTATAAAGTTACTCCCTATATTTTAAAACTATTTTTATAATCAGTTGCCAGATGCAAAATATTATATGTATTAAAATAAATGAAGCAAAATGTTAATAACAGAAACATTTCTGAAACATGTATAAACGGCTATTTAAGCGTAGAATGACAAATAACTTTTAAGTCTAAAGAAGGCATTGCAAAATAATTGGTGAAATGAAGATAAGTCTCCTTATGCATAAATTCCTTGAAATGTTACATTTACTGAAAGGTGTGGTGTTAACATGTTATCGTAACGATTTACCTCAAATTAATAATATAGCATATACATCTGTACACTGGGCTTCACAGCTAGAAACCACTCTTGAATGAGATAATGTTGCTACGTGTGTGACTGATGCGGAGACTTCCAGCGTAGTAGCCTGTCTCTTCCATATCTAGAGTAGCTATGACGCAATTTCAACGCACCAGTGATACACATAGTAACTGTTATTTCTGTCGGCGTGAGTGAAGGCTAACCCTCCCTGTGTCTCACGATCATTGACGTATTCATTTAGTGGAAACTTCGTAGCTTGAAACCACTGTTGAATGAGATAATGTTGGTGCGTGTGTGACTGATGCGGAGACTTCCAGCGGAGTAGCCTGCCTCTTCCAAATCCGGAGCAGCTATGATGCAATTTCAACGCACCAGTGATACACGTAGTAACTGTTGTTTCTGTCGGCGGGAGTGAAGGCTAACCCTCCGTGTCTCACGATCATTGACGTATTCATTTAGTGGAAACTTCGTAGCTTGAAACCACTGTTGAATGAGATAATGTTGGTGCGTGTGTGACTGATGCGGAGACTTCCAGCGGAGTAGCCTGCCTCTTCCATATCCGGAGCAGCTATGATGCAATTTCAACGCACCAGTGATACACGTAGTGTGGGAAAGGAATCTAAAGATATACTTGTAAATATTAAGTTCATTAAGATTGACATGGCCGTAAATTCTCATATTAGTGGACTTATTATTGAAATCGTACATTGCTAGTTGTGCCGCTAAATAAAACCGTCCAATTATTTACCTTTCGTGTGAGTCCTGTAAAGGAATAATTAATTATTATAATACTCATTGACTGCACCATTTAAATTTTAACAATAAAACATTTATTAACAACATCAAATCTAAATTATTTAATTACACCAATTATTCATATTATTAATTATATGCTTAACAACAATTATTCTCATTAATTATTGCGGCGGAGGGGACAAATGTGACCAGTACTAATAAAATTACTATTATGTGTCTATGACCTGTGATTGTTAATGAGCACATACCTTCAAATCTGTCTTGGGCTTCGATCATATATCAAATGCTTACATCAGTTATTTGCACCAATATAACTCTTTGGTGTGTGGCTTCTTCTCGTACTCTGATTGCACTCACACATTATATAGATCTAGCCAGTATTTTTGGAACATTTGCACAAGTCTTTAAGTCATGTTGTACAAGCTATATGTGCACAAATCTGCTCACGTCCTTCTTAAGTCAAATCTTCATAATTGTCTTCTCTCGTTCTCGGGTTCTCGTTCTCGTTCTTAATGATGAATCCTTTTATATTAATAAGTTTTAACCTAGAATTAATATTTGTCATTATGTTAACCGTAAGATCAATTTATTATAATATAATAATATATTGTACAATAAATTATTATATATACATATTAAATAATAATATATAATAATTATTATTATTATTATAATATTATTATACCATTATTTTATTACATTATTATAATATTAATATTAATTTTATTATTAATATATTATACTAAATATAATATTTATGTATTATTATTATATTAGATAATATATATAATTAATTATTATAATAATTAAATATATTATATATATATATATATAATAATATAATTGATTATTTATATATATTATAATTAATTAATAATTTTATATTATTATTAATTATAATATATATAATAATATATATTATATATATATATATAATATATATATATATATATAATATATTATTGTTATATAATATTATATAATAATATATTATAATAATAATAATATATTTTTATTATAATAATATTAATATAATATAATGTAATAAATAATATTATATTTAATTAAATAGTAATATAATATTATTTATAATTATATATTAATATATATATATATAATAATTACATATATTATATATATTTATATTATATAATATTATATATAATATATTATATTACATAAATAAATAATTAATATTATTATTATTATAATAATATTAATTAATAATAATAATTATTAATTAATTTAATAATTTATTATAAAAATATTATAGTAATATATTATTATATAATATATTATATAATTATATTAATAAATTGATATTGGATATAAATAGTGTATAAATTTAATATAATATTAATACGTAATACAATTATTATATTAATATAACATAATACGGTTATGTTATTATGATAAATATTATTTACGGTTGTAATCTTTTTAAATTAAAATTTTAGATTAATAAGGTTGTGGCTCCCTCGGGGGGGGGGGGGTAACCCCCTCTTTTCATTTGGCGCATTGAGTTTGACGTAACAATCTCTTTTTTATTGGTTACTCCTTTAACCAATGGAACCATTCCACATCTCATAAGGCCCAGCTCAGCCCCTCTGTCATGACCCCCTAAATTTATGGTCTTCTGACCTTTAGGTTCACGGAGTGATAAACTCGGTGCCAGCCAGACTACACGTATTGTTCGCCATCTTGCCACATTAAATTTGTACATAAAACTGTCTCATCAAATGTGAGATCTATTTCTGGTCTCACATATCTCCCCTCGGACAAAAAAAAATTCAAAACCAATAGAGTTCGAAACAAAGTTTGAGTCACTTGCAACTCTTTAATTGGCATTTTTCACTGAACGTCAAGAATTGCAGTTTAACAGTTTTGCTGTAAACACAAAAGTTTTTAGCATATCATCATACACTAAATATCAAAGTTATGTACTCATCAAATGTATCAGGTCAAGCTTTCAATTGAAGCACAATTAAATTGTGATTATTTAAAAAGATTTTTAAAATATATGCACATTCACTTTGAAACGTTACACACTAACTATTTAACTTTGATATTTTTAACACAATTACACATTTCTTTACAAATTACATGGTATATTATTTTTACCACAATTCTTTCCATACTTTATCAATTTTCATAATTGATAACTTCATCACATATATAATATTTTTGCTTAACCTTTAAACATTGGTACATAATTATTAATACAATCACACAATTTTTTTTTATTCAACGATTGAAAATATACTTTTCACAGAATTCTGTAACTCCCATTACCAGGGTTCCCATTTCAGCGCGAACCCGCGAGATTCTCGCGCAATCCATGAAAAATCTCGCGTAAAAATTTAGACTGCGCGAGAATTTCTCTCTCTCCAGTTCCGGCCTAAAACTATTTTTTCCTTCAAATTGGATACCGAGAAATCCGTGCCCGATCCAGATCGGGCCGATTGCTTCGCGACCGCAAATCGAGATCAGTTGCCTCGTTGTTGCGAATCGCGGGCCGATTGCCGAGCGGTCGCGGACCGCGATTTCGTAGCTACGTCTGAATCGCAGTCAATCGCGATTTGGGTACACTAAAGTACTACGTGTTTCTAATTAGAGAGATATTTTATAGAAAACTATAAGTGTCCCCTCAGCTTGCGCGGGTGGCAAATTCGATCAAATAAAATTTTGCTTTTTTTTGTATAGGATTCTTTCACGGATTTGAATATGCTCTTTCCATTCTTTCTCTATATTTTGCCATATGCTCTTTCCGCGTACTTCCCGCATTTTTTGTGTTTTGCTCGAGAAATTTTCTTCTTTCCGCGGACGAAAATCCTTTCCCCCGTACACAGTATGTCTACAGGTTACAAAAATCCCGAAAATGTCGTGAAATTGGCCATATATGCCCAAAAAATGTTACAAAATTTGAACAAAGCAACGAATTTTTTATCAGAGACATTCCTTTCTTACATGATCTGAAAATCTGTTTCTCCGCGATTGCGAAAACGGCGTTCGCATACGGCGATTCCCACATTTTTTGAGGAGAGATGACCAATGAATATCTTTTTGCCATTTTCACAATATATTTGCATCGACTGAATTTTTTTATAATTATGTCGTTTAATATACAAATAATAAAAACCAAACCATTTTTCTACCGTATTATTAATAAAATGAAAGGTTATTTTGCAGCAGCATCACGAAAATCTGCATTTGTACGCTATCCTCGGCATACCTCGTTTAATTTGAAAAATATTTCCCACTTTTCCAATCTGTTTGCATCGACTACAGTGTTTGTAATTGTTTCGCGTTTCATACAGAAAAATTATTTTACAAACGTATTATTTATGAAATAAAGGGCTATTTTGAAAACAAAAAGAAAAAGTCGAGTCAAACAAAATGGTTAAAATCACATGACTGGCTTGAGATTCATCAAAAGGATGATGCAATCCTTATGTTCTGCAAGTTTCGTAAAAAAAAAAAAAAAAAAAAAAAAAAATCCATTTTCAAACATAAAGTCAAATTTATTACCTAATTCTATTTGCCTAGTGAAATAGTTTTCGGCGATCAAAAATCGTTAAAGTTTTTAATTGCTATTGCTGCATGAAAATTGATCATAAAATGATTTTAAAAATCAAAATATAAAGTAAATACAGTCGGCCTTCGACTTTTGCAGTTTACAGACAAAAAAATCGTAAATTCGCATGTGAGTCATTTTACATAAAATAACCCATGTAGACGTTTTAATGTCAGCAAATAAAATCATAACATAAGCATGGGGGAAGTCAGGAATTTGAGTATTTTTGCTAACAAGTGTGTGTGTGGGGGGGGGGGGGGAGAGTTATGAAATTACCAAAAATGTGCTTACTTAATACTTAAACGACTCCTAATTAATTTTTAAAAAGAATGTTAGTAAGAATGTTAAAAGAATGTTAGTTTTAAGAATTAAAAAATTTAAATGTCGAAGAATATGAGTTATATTTAATGCTTTCTTTTTTATTACTTTCTAAATTAGCATGTTAAAAAAAAAATGAAATTTTAAGTGTTTCTCCTTAAAACAGAAAATCTCTCCCAAAATTTTTTGGAAGGAGAGAAATTCTCCCCCTCTTTTCCTGACTTAGTGGGAACCCTGCCCATTACAATTGCATATGGGATTGACAACCATTTGATTATTAACCATTATTTTCCCTTTAAATTTTTTTTCTTAACATTGCATGTAAACACAACAAGCACCTCTTGCACTTGATGACAGCTACTGATTGATCATTTGCAAAAAGATCATTAGATGATCCCTTTTTCTGGCTTCGATACCGGAAGTTCGTACCGGAAACGGCGTTCAACTATCCCTTTCGAACATGGGAAGGTGACGAGTCAAATCAAAAACCCTCGAAAACGATTCTTTTTCTTTTAATAGTTTTTTGCAACTGACTGATTAGCAGCTACGCATCCTCTAAACTTTACTTTTTGAACCATAACAATGCATTCTAAAGTGGACAACGTGCGGCGTGGATTCTCTTCAAGCGGGCTGACTGGAACAGCTTTTGAATGGCGCGCGCTCCAAAGACTTGTAACCATCCATCCATTGGGGTTGCAGTTATGGAGCGCCTGGCCATATTAGGCCGAATCTCCGAGTTGTAGACTTAAAGATCATGTACTCTGAAATGACATAAAATGCTCCAGAAAAGGGGGATGAGAGTAAAAGAGAGATGAAAGATCACTATTAGGCTGTCATTTAAGTTTTTTTTTTTTTTTTTTTTTTTTTTTTTTTTTTTTTTTAAATAAATATACATATTTATATAAGTATTTTAGGATGTGCAGCTGTGTACACGAGAGTGAGTATTAAGAAGTCTTGTCATTACTATTTTCATTTAACGAGATGTTGAATTTCTAGAATGGTGATTTCTGATTGACTTACACTAGTATTGTAGAGGCTCTTGGCCTTTTTCTGAACTTCCAATGGTGCGGATCATATTCAGGGAGATTACATATCTCTTCATTTGGGATTCTGTTTAAATTTTTGAAAAATTTTGTAGCATTTTTGGCGATTTGGTAGTTGACTTTAGAGATTCCGAAGTCCCGATGAATGACGTCATTCCTAAGATATCTGGGAGCTTTCCTTATGTGACGCAGAGTTTTGTTTTGGGTTCTTTGGATTTGGATTAGGTTGCTGGCTGCGGTGAAACCCCATATCGTAGAGCCATATAGTAAGATCGGACGTAATACAGTTTTATAAAGTAATGTTTTGTTTTGGTAGCTAGCAAAAGGGGAATGAAGAATGGTGGACAACTTGTTTCGGGCTATATGGAAATTCTTGATTATGTTTTTAATATGTGGTTTCCAAGTCATTTTTGTGTCAAAGGTTAGCCCGAGATATTTGGCTGTGTTAACATAAGGGATGATTTTGTTATTCACTTTAATTTCTTTAGGTTTCTTATTCTTTTTTGAAAAGAGTAGACATTTGGTTTTGCTTTCATTTATTTTTATTTTCCAGTCTCGAAACCAGGCGGAAATTGTGTTGATGTGTTTTTGAAGTCTGGAGCGAATTACGTATCTTTTTGAGCTTCTAGTGTAAATGGCAGTATCGTCCGCGTACATTGCAAGTTGGTTATTAGGTGCTCTGGGTATATCATTTATGTATAGATTGAAAAGGGTCGGAGCCAATTGAGAGCCTTGTGGGACTCCTGCCCTGAGTGGTTTGTGATTGGAGTATTTGTCGTTGTGGCGGACGATGAATGATCTGTCCCGAAGGTAGGAGTTTATTAAGTGGATAAGTGAGTCTGGCATGTTGTGCTGAATTAGTTTGTATATTAATGCGTCATGCCATAGTTTATCAAATGCCTTCGAGACGTCAATAAGGAGAAAACCAGTGGAGAGGCCGATTTCAAGACCTTCAGAAATGAATTCAGTGACTCTGACCAACTGGTGTGTTGTGGAGTGTAGGGGCCTAAAGCCAAATTGTTCGGGTTTGATAATGTTATTTGTTTCGATGTGTTGTCTGATCCTATTGTGAATAATTCGCTCCGTAAGTTTGCTTAGAGAGTTTAGAAGGCTGATGGGTCTATAATTTTGAGCTAGGGTGTGGTCCTCGCCTGGTTTCGGGATACCGATTACGACAGCTGTCTTCCATTCTTTTGGGAAGTAGTTTAGTTTGAGGATGGAGTTTATGATTGTTGTGAGGTAATAGATGATATTAAGGGGGAGGGATTTAATTGCTTTATTGTTTATATTGTCGTTGCCCGGTGCTTTTCTATTTTTAAGTTTTTTGATTTCATTAATTACTTCTGAGGGTGGGGCATGGTTGGTAATGGATCTGGGGGGGCTGTTAAGAAAAGAGGCTAGATTGGATGTTACTTCGTTTTCAATTTGAGGGCTGCTTAGATTGGGGTTTTCTGAGAATTGCTCTTCATATTTATTTGCAAGGGCGTTGGCTATTTCTGTGTTAGTTCGGGCAATGCCTTGATTGGTAATTAGGTGGGTTATGCGAGTTTTAGGAGTTCTGATTTTTTTGACGAATTCCCAAAGGGAGTAATCTGTGGGAGCAAGTGTGTTGATGAAACGTTTCCATTGAAATTGTTTGTGTGTATGGATATGAAATTTAACTTGCTTGTTCAGGTTGTTTAAGTGAGTCTTTAAGGGGGGGAAACGGGTGGTTTGCCATCTGTGTCTGGTTTCATTACGTTTTTTAATTAGTTTTTTAATATGAAAGGGAAGTTTGGGATGTGAGGGAGGGGGGGGGGGTGTTGAAAGAGGTGGCCGTGGCAATTGCCGATTTAATTTCATTGGTGAGCTTGGTAACGCTGACATCTATTTCATGGGTGTTATTTATGTTTGCAAATAATAGCGGGGATTTTGCTAATATTTTTTGAAATTGTTTCCAGTTTGTAGATTTACAAGAGGGAGTAATGGGAAAGTGTTGAAGTACAGAGTGAGTTTTACAGGGAGGTGGTCGGAGCTTAGGTCGTTAATTGTGTAGATTTCATGAGGGGCGGGGATGTTGTTAAGGAGAGCAAAGTCTATTATAGAGGTTGTTCTGGTGTTGTGTCTGGTGGTGGTATTTGGGTAAAGGTGTCTGAGACTAGTGTTGTTTAAGTGTGAGTTGATGTCTATGCCATATTTGGTTCTTCTGCTGCAGCCCCAATTAGTGTGGTGGGCATTATAATCCCCCATCATTATTGATCTGTCGTGAAGGCCAAATAAGGCAGAGAGATCGTCAGTTATGTTGTGTCTTGATCTATGTGTGGCGTATATGGAGCCAATAAGAATGAAATGGGAGTTTGGTAATTTAAGTTTAATTAGTGTGTGTTCAATTATGTTTGTGTGTATTGGAGTCATATTTATGTGTTCTAGGTGATTTTTAATGTAAATGGCAGTGCCACCGTGCTGGTGTTGTTGGGTGTTAGTGTTGTTTTGGCGAGGTGTGTGGTAAGACGAATAATTAGGAATGCGGTATTTGTTAGGGGGGTCTTTGATCTTTGTTTCTTGAATCAATAGAACATGAGGTTTATGTTCTTCGACGAAGTCTCTGAGTTCGTGAATCTTGTTTTTGATTCCATTAGCGTTCCAAGATAAGATGGAGAATGCGTTTGGGGGGGGGGGGGGGGGAGGGATCATGTTTGGGTTTTGGGGTTCTGATTAAAATGGTGATCTAATAATATTAGCACTTGGAGGCCTTTATCGACTACAGGGATGTTGGATTGGAAGATTTCACCAAGGTCTTTTAGGAATTTTAGTATTTTATTTATGTTCAGGTTTTGAAACATTGCTTTGGCTTCTGTGTAAATTTTTAACAAGTCATTTAGGGGGGAGGTGTTTTCCTGGTTGATGTTTCTGTCGGAGGGATTTCTTATTACTGCATTGTCCTTTGTGTTGATTGTCCTGGCGTGGGAGTTTGTGTCAGTGAGGGGGGGGGGGATTTTCCTGAGTGCTGGAATGTTGAGTTGTGCTATTTTCACTGTTTGGAGCTATAGAGTTAGAGTTCTCGTGTTTTTCGCTGCTTTTTATGCGATTGCTGAGGGTACCACTGTTTTGGTTTTCGGTTCTCGGTGCGTGGGGAGGGGGGGGAGAAGAGATGGTGAGCTGATTATTATTTGTCATAGTGCTGACTTTGTCAGTTTCAAGTTGATTTCTTACTGAGGGAATGTTTTTACACTGAAGATTGCTACGTTGGGGATTCCAAGCGTTTGGGGGAGGGGGAGGGAACCTATTATGGGTGGATTGGCTGTATGTTTGGTTCGTTTGTTGTGCTTGGTAATTGTTTCTAATCGGAGATTGGTTTCTTGAATTTGGAACAGAGTTTAGGGGAGAATTGTTGTAGTTGTACCATACGGGGGGGGGGAGGGTTTCTTTTATTTTCGGGATTTTCTGGGCAACCTCTGTAGTTCGCTGGGTGAGGGCCTCCACAGTTGACACAGGTGGCAGGGGTGGTACGAGGCTTAGTGCACTCTCGGGTGGGGTGGAATCCTGCACATTTCAGGCATCTATGATCATGTGAACACCGGTCTGACGAGTGTTGCCACCCCTGGCATCTATAACATTGGGCATAGCCCTTAGAGATGAAGGGAACAATTTCCGCAAAGATATAATTTACATGCCTAACTTTGTATATGGCTTCTAAGTCTGTAGTTGGGGGGAGGTGCATGAGAAAGTTGGGGAGGGGGAGTTTTGTTCTTAGACTTTTCATGGGGTGAATTTTGATTGGCTGGAATCCGTTTGCTTCGAAAAATTCTTTTATGTCTTCTGGGGGGTAGTGGGGGGGAAGCCCTTTAATTACTACTTTTTTGGGTCTTTCTTCTTTTAAGTTTATTGAGTGGAATTTTAGCTTGTTTTTTGTTAGGTAATCCTGAACTGTTCTATAGTGGTTTGAAGTTTTGGTGTAAATCCTGAGTATTTCACCAGTCAGCTTGGCTCTGACCTGGTCATCCGTAAGTTGGCTTAGATCGATCATTAGTTGTTTGGGATTTTCATTTATTTCTACGTAGAATGGGTCGGGATACTGTTCACGGTCAGTTGTTTGGGGGGGAGGTTCTGCAGAGGTGTTGTTGGAGAGAGGGATGTTTGTTTTGCTTTTGGTTGTTTTTGGAAGAGAGGTGAGGGGGGGGGGAGTTTTGGGTTTTAGGAAATTATGCGCCGCATGCTGGAGTTCTTTGAATTTAGGAATGGTGTCACAATCAGATTCCTCGGTTTCAGAGAGGTCCGTTTCCCATTCTTGATTACAGATTTTAGGATGTTTAGCACCATTGGAGGTTTTTGATTTGCTTTTCACAGATTTGGCTTTTGTAACAATAACTTTGGGTTTTTTGGTTGACCTTGTGGTCCTTCTATTCTCAACTAGGGTGAAGTCATCTTTCAAATAGTAAGATTTAAGTTCTTCAAATTTATCTTGTGTTGCAAATATCAGGTTAAAATTAATCTCATTAAATTTAGGGGGGGGGGAGCATTTTAGTATGACAAGATCAGAGCACATACCTCTAATTGCTTGGTTTGTCCTTAGTTTACAGTCAGCATCCATGGAGTCCTTGTTCGTGTGTAGGTATGTTACTGCAGCATGGGCTAGGTGTTGGAGCTGAAGAGCAAAGTCCACTGTAAGGGCTTGTTCGTCGTCGAGGTTATTTCCAGGGTCCCAGTCGGTGTCCAGTATGGCCGTGAGTTCGGAGAGTCCGACATTGCTGCTGCGGCTTGGATCTTCATTCATCGTGAATTCAGGATGTAATTAGGTGACCAGGAACGAACATGAAGTTCTCAGGAGTGTGGGAAGTCGAGATGCAAGAAGTTGATAAATAGATGACCAGAAGCGAACATGAGGTTCACAGGAATGCAAGAAGTCGAGATGAGAATAAAGCCACGTGGTCGGTGCGGCGAGCGAGAGGCGGTGAAAACAGTGCTACGCTGTAAAAATACGTTACACGTGGAAGAGCTCGTTCGCAGGAGAGAGGAGAAATTCGACCGTGCAGCTCGAAGTCACGTACGGGAATGAAAGACTTGTAACCAAGTATTGTAAACCTTTTATTTATTCCACTCGGCGTATTAAATAAACGTCGACTTATTCTTTTAAATATATATTTCCCCTTATGTAGTTATTACTCATATCTGCTAATCAACTTTTTACACTAGTATGCTGCACATGGGCTTGTACATTATTTGTATTGCATTGTATAACTCTTTTTTCTTTTTAAAACTCAAATGTAACTTTATTCAAAGAATTTATATATTTTCATCCCCTATTTAAATATTATTTAGTTGGATCCTTTGGGTGACTTGTATTAAATATCAAAGTCATCTCTATGGTGCCTTCTTATTGTAAAATGGGAATGCAGTCAGGTCATAACATTATTCTATTATTTGCAATTATTTTATTGTATTATTATATTATTTAAATTTCACCTTTCCATTTGTTATTGAGATTCTCTCTTATTTAATTTTGTTTTCTCTATACCTTCCATATGACTTTATAAATTTAAAAAAAATTTGAATTTTTTTTCTTTTTTTCTTAATTTTAAACTTTTAAAATTTTTGATATATTTTGTTTAAATTTTTATTTATTTTAACTCCTTGCTTAATAATTTTATAATTTTTTATATTTTATAAAACCTTTTTTTTTTAAACTGGAATTTAATTTTCTTTGCCTCAAAGCTTTCATTTATTGACTTATTTATTAAATTTTTTTATTCTTAACGCTTATTTGAAATGACTTCCGTTCATTATTCCACTTACTGGAATACTTATTAATTAATTTATTTATTTATTTACATCTTTAACATCTCATGAATTGAAATCCTTTTTATTTATTTATCCTTTTTAAACGCGGATTTATTTACTCACCGTACTTACAAAATTTATCATATTTACGTATTTCAATTTATTTTAATCCTTATAACATTGAATACCTGACATTTATAACCATTTATACCGCACGACTGTTGAGGTGATTTTTTATCATCCTATCGCTTACATTATTATCTAATTATTACTTATTTTAACATTTTAGCAACTGCGGCTAACCCCTTTACCGCCGTAATACATATTATCATTTATTTATATACCACATATGACATTTATTTCATCCAAATTTATTTGATTTATTTCATAAAATTTTTCAACACCTTATTCAGACTATCCTTTTCACAATTTTTTGTCATATTTCAAAATAAGTAATCAACAATTTATATGACATTACCAAGAGAGTATATATATATTTTTTTAACGTAAATTACCGTTTGTTTACAAACACTTTTCCGTTGCAATCGTATCTCATCGATAACTTTAATGTTTTTATATACATTCCCCCCTGACATCTAAGTTATTTATTATTTTATAAAATGTATTTATACTCATTACATATTTATTTATATTTATTTCGTATGTATTTCACATTTATTTCTTATCGTACAATTTTCCTCATCAATATTTACATTTTATTTTGATATCCTATTTATTTACATTTTATTTTCATATCCATAATTATTTATACACACACGATTAACGTAACCTTTCCTTACGTTATAAATGAACAACAAAAATGCTTTATTTCGCACTCAATATTCTTCAATTATTTTTTTATTTCAACCTTCTTTTACATCTGCTGTGAATTTATTCATTTATTCACTAAACAAAATTTTAACTAAATATTCTCACTTTCAGCTCATTACTTATTTTTTCACTTTATTTAAACCTGTCATTCAATTTTTAAGCCTCAAGACTCATCATTTTTGCCTGCCTTTGAAAACAAATTGAAGCTGACTGGACTTGCCTTCCACTAAAAATGTCCTTGGCCTGGGTACAGACCTTTCATCTACCCAATTAGGTAACATACTTGATTTTACCTTTCATTTTTGTAGAAATTATTTGCATAACTTAATCTCTGCATAATTTTCTTATCACATGTAACATTTTGACTTAAATTATAAATTATATTATGATATAATATTATTTTTGAAAAAGACCTATATGTACAATTATTATCAATTTTTGTAAAATTCGTACCATGTTCATTTTTAAACCATTCCTTCCTTATTGTTTTTTTTTTTAATTTTCATATCATTATCCATTTCTTCATTTTTAAAATTTTTTCAATTGCAGATCATTTTTTCTTTACTTCATTTTTTATTTTTATCTCTTTCTCATTTTAAAATTCTTCAAATACCAATCATCAGCAAATTTTGAATTTTTAAAAATCTTTGATTTCATGAAAAAATTTTGACCAAGCTTTCTCTCACTTTATTTATGAATGTTACATTCATTTTCCTTTGTGTTATAAATATGTATTCCATTTAGTAACTCTAATTTTTGCCTAACATATTCTTTATATTTGCTTTGACTTTCAACTATTTCTGAATCTACTTTTAGAATATAATTTCCTTCATTATCATTGTGATTAATATCCCTTATTATTTTAAAATTTTCCTTTTGAAAATTTTTACAAACATTTGAATTTTGTATTTCTTGAAAATTATTATTTTCATCAACCAAATCATCCATTATTTTATTTCCAAGTGAATTTTGCTTATCATTATCATGATTTCTATTTTCATTTTGAATTTCTTGAAAATTATCACTTTCATTTTTCCTAACATCCATTAATTTAACCTGATTTGAATTTTGCTTCTCATTATCATGATTTTTATTTTCATTTCGGCTTTCTTGAAAATTAATATTTTCATTCTGATTTGAATATTTTCTTTATTATGACTTTTATTTGTATTTTGCATCTCTTCCAAAATTTTATTTTCATTAACCAAAACATCCGTTATTTTATTTTCAAGTGAATTTTGCTTATCATTATCATGATTTCTATTTCCATTTTGAATTTCTTTAAAATTAACATTTTGACTTTTATTTTCCAAAACATCCATTATTTTAATTTCAAGTAATTTTTGAGTATTTTCATTATCATGACTTTGACTTTCCTTTTGAATTTCCTGAACATTAACATTTTGACTTTCATTTTCCAACACATTCATTATTTTAATTTCAAGTGAATTTTGAGTATTTTCCGTCCCATGATTTTAGTTTTGACTTTGAATTTCTTCACACATTTTATTTTCATTTGCATTATGTACTCTTTGCAATTCAACATTTTCATTTCGTATATTTTTTTGATCAATATTTTCAAAATCTTTATCAACTTTTTGATTTTGCATAATTTTGATATCCATATTTTTGCTTCTATGCTGCATACTTCTATTTGTATTTTGGACATTTTCAAAATGTACACTTTGTACAGTATAACATTTTTTTGATTGAATCTCAATTATTTCACCGTTACCGTTATATTTATTTTCACTTTGTACCTTTTGTGCTATATGACATTTTTTTGCGTAAATCTCATTTATTTCACTGTCTTTATCATATTTTTCCATCAATTCTTTCGCACTTTGTACAGTTTCTTCGATATAACATTGGGTAGCGTGAATTTTAATTGGTTCATCTTTCATGCTATATTTATTTCTAATGGTCAATATATTTTTTTTTCAAGTTTTATTATTCGAAAGGGTCCCTGAAATCTATCTTGAAGCATATTGGATTTATTTTCTTCTTTCAAAAATACGGTATCTCCGATTTGCATTTCTTCATTAGTAATTGTTTTGAAATTTTCAATCACTCCTACTCTCATATTTTTATTAAACATAATTTTAACCTTCTTTTGATTACTAATTACAATATCAATTTTGTTATTTTTTATTACAGTTCGAATTGCACCAACTGGAAAGAGTAATTTTGCGTGTTTTGTGGGGATAAAGATCACCTTTGAAAAGAATATCAGTTTACCCTAACTGTCGTAGAATTCAAATCTAATTTTCTGAACTTAACTCTTACCTTGAGCAGGATTTTTGAGCTTCTTGTGATCCAGAAATCTAGGTGAAAACAATGAGCACAACACATTTTAACGTCACGAACAGTTTAATATAACGTACACATACACATATTTGTATATAGGGTTTGTTCACGTTTCCTTTACTTCAATTAATACATTTAAATCCAGAGCGCAGTACTTTATTATTAGGTTCTATGAACCTTCAATTTCAAAATCATTCCTAAAACTAATTATTAGGCCGTGAATTTTGGCCTTCTAAAAGGAATCGTAAAACCCCATTCTTTGTTTTCTGCGCTAACGCACCGGCAAAACTTCTTCCATACTTTTTATTTCATGAATAATAAAAACAACAAAATTATCTATTCAAAGCTGCTCGCCGCAGCCAGAGCCATCTATTGAGCTCTACAAAAATTAGTGAAACGTCAACAACCTCCTTATCCTGAATTTCCTGACTTACGTCGAATTTCTCTGCTATCAACTGACTTGGTTGCAAAGAAATCCTGCGTGTGAGCGTGACATAGACCTGGACGTCAAGATTTGACTCTTCATTAAGACATTCTTTTTCAGAAAAATCATTAACCTTTTCATTTTTAGGAAAATTGGCCTCATCGACCTGTGCGATTTTTTGACTGTCATAATGACCATTTTTAATATTTTCATCAAATTCAAATATGCCTTTTACTTCATTTTGTGTAACAATTGGCTTTTTCGCACTAGTCACAATTTTAAAATCATTCTCTGTATCAACATTTTTATTATTTTCATCATTTGAAAAATTATAGTCATTAACATGGCTTCCTTCAAAAATTTGTGTATCAATTTGCGAAACTTTACAACTAGTTTCCTTAATTTCATCATACTTTTTATTATCGATCTGATTCGATTTTGGGTTAATTTCATTTCTGTACTCATCATTTAAATTTATTTTGCATTGCACGCCTCATTTTTATTTTTAATAATTTCTTTAACTCCTACATTGTCATTATTTGTCATGATATTTATTTTATTACTTTTTACACACGTATTTTCCACAATTTTCTTTTTATTAATATTTGCCTCACATTTCAGTTTTTGGACAAACTGCGCATCGAATTTCACCCACCCGGGATCCTCTTTCACAGCCGCGACATCAAAGATTTGCACTTTCGGCCATGGTATATGGGTAAATTTTTGCATGCTTTCCACACTATTTATTTTTTTACTGTCATTTTTATTTTCATATTCATTATGTTGCTTTGCTTTAACCTTGGGACCTGGGCTTCGCGTGCGAACCTCCCTTTTATCATTTTCATTTCTATTCTCGTATCCGTATGTAATTTTCGCGTTGTCGCCTGTATTTGATTTTTCATTTCTTTCCGTATTTCTTTCTCTAAATCCTCAATTTTGCGCGTTACCATTTCTAAATTCATTTCTTTGATCATTTCTAAATACAATACTTTGTCCATTTCTAACTCCGTTATTTTGATCATATCTAAATTCATTTCATTTATTCCCTTATTTATTTTCTCCATAATTTTTTTGTGCGTTTTGATTGTGCCAACAGGTTGAAAAATAGTGCCCTCTTTTTCCACATCCTATGCAATATATCATTTCATTTTCTGATTTTTCATGCCTTTCATATTTTACTTGCTGAGGTTTACATTTTGAATTTTGTAAATGCCTTTCCATTTGATTATCATTAAATTTTCTGCCATTATTTTCATTGCGATAAATTGCATTAATTTCTGTACGGTCGCAATCCTCCTCCAAAATTTTCTCTAAGTGCTCTGCATATTCTACCGCTTTTTCAAAATTCTGAATATTTAGTTTTTTAATTTCAAAAGCAAGATCTTGTCTAACAGACTCTAAAAATTTAGACAGCTAAAAATTGTTCTTAATTTTGCACATTTCATTATTTGCGTAATTTCCTAAAAATTCATTTGTCGAATTTGGAATATTTAGCGCTAACTCCGCAACTTTCATTCCTGGAGTCATTTTAATTTTATTTAAATTTGTCTGCTTTTGCAGCATTGTAAGGGATGTTTTAAATTGTTTCATCAATATCTGTTTAATCTCTCCCATATTATTTGCAATTCTCTTTTTTTTTGACAAAAATTCCAAAGCTTTCTCCTTTAACCTGGTTTTTAAAATTACGACTTTATTTTCTTCCCACCAGTCGGCCATTCCTGCAATATTTTCAAACTGTCCGTTAAAAAATTCATTATCCTCGTTTTTCCTCCCATAAAAAACTGGCAATAAATTTATTAATCCAAACTTCTCCATTTTTACTCTCGGATTTTTAATAATTTCTCTTTCTGCTCTGTCCGGAGACTTTTGTCTCGAATTTCTACTGGTTCTTTGAGGCATTTAAAACAAAAATTATCCCTTCCAAAATCCTACTTAAAATTAACAGCATAAAATATACTTCAAAAATACTGCACATAAAACACTTCATGCAAACTAAATATTCTTAATAATAATCAATTTTTCCAACATTATTTTCATTATTTCAAATATATTCCAATTCTTTTCACTTCTAAAGTGACTGTGCATATTTAATTTTAACAATGCAAAAATCTGGTCAACACATGCTCCTAAATAAAATTTATTCATCTACTTATTTAAATTATTTTTATCCACCACAGTATTATTTATTAAAATTTTCATTTAAATTTTGACTCACACAAAAGTGTCACAGAAACCAAATGTGGGATCTAAAGTTATCTAAAGTTCATCATCCAAAGTTCTAAATCATCTAAAGTTATACTTTTAAATATTAAGTTCATTAAGATTGATATGGCCGTAAATTCTCATATTAGTGGACTTATTATTGAAATCGCACATTGCTAGTTGTGCCGCTATATAAAACCCTCCAATTATTTTCCTTTCGTGTGAGTCCTGTAAAGGAATAATTAATTATTATACTCATTGACTGCACCATTTAAACTTTAACAATAAAACATTTATTAACAACATCAAATCTAAATTATTTAATTACACCAATTATGCATATTATTAATTATATGCTTAACAACAATTATTCTCATTAATTATTGTGGCGGAGGGGACAAATGTGACCAGTACTATTAAAATTACTATCATGTGTGTATGACCTGTGATTGTTAATGAGCACATACCTTCAAATCTGTCTTGGGCTTTGATCATATATCAAATGCTTGCAGCAGTTATTTGCACCGCCATAACTCTTTGGTGTGTGGCTCCTTCTCGAACTCTGATTGCACTCACGCATTATATAGATCTAGCCAGTATTTTTGGAACATTTGCACAAGTCTTGTTGTACAAGCTATATGTGCACAAGTTGCACAAATCTGCTCATGTTCTTCATAAGTCAAATCTTCATAATTGTCTTCTCTCGTTCTCGGGTCACAGGTTGTGGTTCCCTCGGGGGGGGGGGGGGGGGGTAACTCCTTCTTTTCTTCCATTTGGCGCATTGAGTTTGGCGTAACAATCTTCTTTTTTTAATGGTTACTCCTTTAACCAATGGAATCATTCCACATCTCGTAAGGCCCTGCTCAGCCCCTCTGTCATGGTCCCCTAAATTTATGGTCTTCTGACCTTTAGGTTCACGGGGTGATAAACTCGGTACAAGCCAGACTACACGTATTGTTCGCCGTCTTGGCCACAATAAATTTGTACATAAAATTGCGTCATCAAATGTGAGATTTATTTCTGGTCTCACACGTAGTAACTGTTGCTTCTGTCGGCGTGGATGAAGGCTAACCCTCCCTGTGTCTCACGATCATTGACGTGTTCATTTAGTGGAAACTTCGTATCGTAAAACCATTGTTGAATGAGATAATGTTGGTGCGTATGTGACTGATGCGATGACTTCCAGCGGAGTAGCCTCTCTCTTCCATATCCGGAGCAGCTATGATGCAGTTTCAACGCACCAGTGATACACGTAGTAATACACGTACCAGTATAGTAGATACACGTATCAGTGATACACGTTTTTAGTCTTTCAAAAATAGGATGAAAAAAATGTCGAAAATTCCTTTCTGCGTGAAGTGCAGGAATATTATAGATGGAAAATTTTGATTTCTATCTCATTTTTGACATATAGTTCATCCCAAACATAGAGTTTCAACCTAATGAAGATTAAAGAAATTAAAAGATAATCATAATTTAAAGAAATTATTTTTAATTAAGGAATGTACGTAGAATTCGTGAATATATCCCCTAAAATGTGAAATATATAAGGGGGGCTTACTGAAATTTTTCTGCTAAAAGAAAGTTCTGTCGAATTATACCCGGAAATGCAACGGAAAATTATGGAATGTGTAGGGGAAGGAGGGAAACTTACTCGGAACTTTCTGTTAAAAGAAACCAAAGTACACAAAAGACTTACTTTGAAGGGCAAAGGTTGATGTCTGCTATCAGTACTTTTTTTTCTTTATTTTTGATTTTCAATATATTTAATTATTTTCTAAAATTGTTTTTTAAAAGCCACAGAAATTTATAAATTATACACACCAATGTAAGAAAGAGTAACACTTTTTTTCCTATTAATTAAGTGCAATCTTCATCAGAACAGCCGTCAGATCAGTTTTCATCACATTCAATAAATTTATTTCACAACAAATTTTTTTTACCGTTGTTTAGAAGGGGGGGGGGGAGATGCTGTTCCACGGAACTTTTACAGAATTTCAAATTGAGACAAAAAGTGGTGTGTTTCCGCAAAAAAGTGGATCGACATAAACCGATGTTATTGAATCTCTGTAGGTATACGAAGTAGAAATGTTTCAGTTTGCCCGTAAAAGAGAAATGAAAAAGCGATTTTAACTGGAAAATTTTCGATGACTACGTCGGATGTATACAATAAAAATTCAAAAATTTCTGGAACGAAAGGCAATTTACTTTCAATGTGATATACTTTGAATAAGATTGTGTACTTTTTATCTTTCGCTTCTTTTTTTTTCTGATTCACGCCAAATAAGCATATGCTAAAATAGCTTGATATGAGCTATTTTATCAGATTTAGATTAGCACAGTGCAAATACGTACTTAGCATTTAAAGCAATAATTTTAGTCCATATAGATGTGAGAATGCAAGACATGTCATTGGAACAGCAATGTACCACAAACGAGCCCTCGGGTCTGGGTGGCGAAAATAAAAAATTTACCACAAACCTGATTTGTGTGTCCCCCCCCCCCCCCCCCAACCATTCTAAACCACATCTCCCGATGAAACGCGTTTGAAGTATTTAATTTAATGGTTCTTCGTGTAAGAAATAGAACATTTTTAATGCCGTCCCAAATTTTAACCCCCATTCTAAACCAAATCTCCCAATGCTACGCGTTTGAAGTATTTAATTTAATGGTTCTTCGTGTAAGAAATGGAACATTTTTAATGGCGTTCCAAATTTTAACCCCCATTCTAAACCAAATCTCCCAATGCTACGCGTTTGAAATATTTAATTTAGTGGTTCTTCGTGTAAGAAATGGAACATTTTTAATGCCGTTCCAAATTTTAACCCCCATTCTAAACCGAATCTCCCAATGCTACGCGTTTGAAGTATTTAATTTAATGGTTCTTCGTGTAAGAAATGGAATATTTTTAATGCCATCCCAAATTTTAACCCCCATTCTAAACCAAATCTCCCAATGCTACGCGTTTGAAGTATTTAATTTAACGGTTCTTCGTGTAAGAAATGGAACATTTTTAATGCCATCACAAATTTTTCAAACTCAATCCGAGTTCATACCGAAAATGTCTAAAAGAAATGACGGCCGTCCCATTCCTTTAACGGAGCTGAAAAGACAAAAATCGTTATCGTTATTCCGTTGTTTATAATTTTGAACACAGCGTAAAAATTCTAAAGAAGCTTACATATATCTTGGTAATAGTACACATAGTTATAAACATCTTGCTATGTAATTTTCTGCATTCTCTCCGCTTTATAACGGCGAAGTTCATATGACGCGTCACCAGTGGCTGCTCGGGCGCTGATTAAAGCATGTTTTATATATATATATCTATATAAATAAATTGAAAATATGTTTGTATATGTGTTTGTGTATAATGATAATTGGCTGCGAAAACTTGAATTTATAATAAAAATCTTGAATTTATAATAATACTTATAAAAGTTTTATTATACATTTTAAGACCTTTAAATATTTTGCTGTGAGAGTGATTTTTACTATATATTTTAAATGTCTTAGGAAATTATTGTTTCTTAGTTTTGTAATTAAATTTGATAGTTCTTTTTAAGATTTAACAGTTGAATATTGCACTACTCTGCAAAAATAAATGTTGAATCGAATTAGATTTATAGGCGTCTATGAAATATTTATTTACCGTTCTTCGCAATTTTTTACATTCAAAAGCCAAAAACATATGATGTGGGCTGCATATAAATTTGTTTCATTCCAAGGTAGTTAATTTCTGTAACAATCTAATAATCGCGTGTAAAAAGCTTCTAACAATGTTAAATCAATAATAGCATATATATTAAAATTTGGTTTTGTTATCAGCGCCTTAATAAACTTAATAATCGCACTCATTTATATGCACTTACAACAAATATATAAAAAAGGTTATATATTGACTTCGTATTACATTGAATGGTGTTTGGCATTTTTGGCTACATTGAAGGCGTCGCTATTCAATATTGTTTCCAAATGTGCTATAATGCGAAAATGCTGCATGAGAAATAAGTTGCCCGATTTACGTTTATTATACGAGTATAAATCGTTTCATGAATTAACTACCAACATCTCAAAATCGGGGCATGCCAGGGTTTTAAAATCGGCATTTTTTGTTTCCTACTGATAATAAAATTACTGTATAATTTGATTTCTGTTGATTATAAGATACCTTTTATAAAATGATCATGTATATCGATTATCAAAAGATTCTATATGATTGACTGACATTTATTTATTTTATAATAAAAAGACGAATTATATCAAAAAATAGTTTTCATAAAATGATCATGTACTTTGATTATCAAAATATTTTACATGAATGACTGCCATTTATTTATTTTATGTTAAAAAACGTAAATATGGGTGCTTTCCGTATATTTGTACTCACTAAAAATAAATAGCATTTTATACTTCATGGACAACATAATCGTACACAATGTTGGCCAAATCGCCTCATTTCTTTATTTGGATATCGTGTCCACAGATTCTTACATGCATAAACAGCCATTTACAAAGTAGTTCTTCTTAAATTTGAGTGGAAGAATATTTTCAATATTTAAATTCGTCAAAAAGACAAATTTAACCATTCAACCCGTCACACTTTCCCTTTATATACATAAATGTAGAGAATGTAACAAATTTTTGATCGGACTTATATATGAATATTTATATTTTTAAAATATAAACTATTGAACAATTTAAAATATAATTACTTATATAACTTTAAAAATAAACCAAGTCATTCTTGTATAAATGATCATTTTATTCAAGGACTTATTTAAAAATACCAAAACTATATTGAAAAACAACAGAATCCGTCAAATTCATATTCGTAAGAGCAGCAACAATAGCGAGATAATGCCAATTCTAGAAGACCCACGATTAACTGGCTTATTTTCTGGCGACGCCGCTCAACGATACGCGGCACACAATGCTTTGGAAATTGCCAATGTCCATATTCGTTCATTCAAACTCAAAATATTATTTGAAACTATGTATCTTCGTTCTATCTGGGTCGCTCTGAATTCGCGGCCCTACGAGGAAACCACAGTATAGAAGATTCTTGTAGTCCTGCCATCTTATAATGCATTCAGCAACTACCTGTACATTGTCGATTTTAGTTGCTGAATGTGTTACAAGACGGCAACACTACACTTTTGTAGTAGGACGTTTTGAAAAAATTTGCAAAATATGCAACATTTTTTTACAAAAATTTTTAATACATTTATATAAATAAAAATAATAATGTAGGGGTTTCTTATGAGGCCTTGCGACCTATGGGCACGAGCCGCCACTGCGCACCACTCTAATCCAAGCAAGAAACCATAAGCGCAAAAGAAGTCCTTTCAAACTGAAACTTCAGTCTCACACATGATCAACGCATTGCATAATCTGTTTGATTTCGCAAATTATTTCCATCATCAACTATAGCAGACTAGAAATTGAAAAATTATGTAGGAAAAGCTGCTGAACACACTGTTTTTCATAAACATCCAGCTGAACAACCAGAAAGCGCTTGAAACTATACAAGGCTAACTAGAAAGCATTTCTAGTTAGCCTTGGAAGTTATATTGGCATTAATTTTGTTTGCGAAAGGTTGTTGAAATCTTACAAAATGTTTCCGATTCTTTTTATTTTATTATTTAGGATATTATTTTTAGAATTTTCGCGATTTTTCCAAGGCCGATCGTAAAATTTGCGTACCGTGACGCAAAATCAAGCTGAAAATGCAGTTTTTGTAGCAGGTAAGTGTAATTAACGCAGTTTGGCGCAGGCGCACAGACTCTGCAGTAGCAAACACAAACCTGCATCATTTGTGAATTTTGCAGAAAGAGAGCTCCATTTCGCCAGCCCCCCCACCTCGGAATTTCAAAATTTCAATGATGACGGTCGTTTGTACTACGTTTGTACCGGATTGTACCGTAAAAATTTTCGTTTGTACCACTTCCGGTACGGAGTTATTCTCATTTCAAAGTGGGGGGGCTGGCGAAACGGCAGCCCCCCCACCTCGGAATTTCAAAATTTCAATGATTCCATTCGTTTGTACTACGTTTGTACCGGATTGTACCGTAAAAATTTTCGTTTGTACCACTTCCGGTACGGCGTAATTTTTATTTAAAAGTTGGTTACCTTGAGCTTCGGCAAGCCCCCCCACCTCGAAATTTCAGAATTTAGTTCATGATTGCATTCGTTTGTAGGACGTTTGTACCGGATTGTATCGTGAAAATTTTCGTTTGTACCATTTCCGGTACGGCGTAATTTTTATTTAAAAGTCTGTGACCTTGAGCATCGGCAACCCCCACCTCGAAATTTCAAAATTTCGTCGATGCCGTTCGTTTGTACTACGTTTGTACCGGTTTGTACCGTAAAAATTTTCGTTTGCACCACTTCCGGTACGGCGTAATTTTTATTTAAAAATCGGTCACCTTGAGCTTCGGCAACCCCCCCACCTCGAAATTTCAAAATTTCGTCGATGGCATTCGTTTGTACTACATTTGTACTGGTTTGTACCGTAAAAATTTTCGTTTGTACCACTTCCAGTACGGCGTAATTTTCATTTAAAAGTGGGTGACCTTGAGCTCCGGCAACCCCCCACTTCGAAATTTCAAAATTTCGTCGATGCCATTCGTATGTATTACGTTTGTACCGTAAAAATTTTCGTTTGTACCACTTCCGGTACGGCGTAATTTTTATTTAAATGTCGGTCACCTTGAGCTTCGGCAACCCCCCACCTCGAAATTTCAGAATTTCGTTAATGCCATTCGTTTGTACTACGTTTGTACCGTAAAAATTTTCGTTTGTACCACTTCCGGTACGGCGTAATTTTTATTTAAAAGTCGGTTACCTTGAGCTTCGGCAAGCCCCCCACCTCGAAATTTCAGAATTTAGTTCATGATTGCATTCGTTTGTAGGACGTTTGTACCGGATTGTATCGTGAAAATTTTCGTTTGTACCATTTCCGGTACGGCGTAATTTTTATTTAAAAGTCTGTGACCTTGAACATCGGCAACCCCCACCTCGAAATTTCAAAATTTCGTTGATTCCATTCGTTTGTACTATGTTTGTACTGGATTGTACCGTGAAAGTTTTCGTTTGTATCAATTCCGGTACGGCGTAATTTTTATTTAAAAATGAGTGGCCTTGAGCATCGGTAATCCTCCCACCTCGGAATTTTAAAATTTCGTCGATGCCATGCGTTTGGACTACGTTTGAACCGGATAATTACCGGATATTATACCATAAAAATTTTCGTTTGTACCAATTCTTAAGCTTACATGCCGTACATCTAAGCTTACATGCTGTACATCTTAAGCTTACATGCTGTACATCTTAAGCTTACATGATATATCTTCTTAATGTTACAGTTTAATTTTCCATCATAGTCTTTTCTGTAAGACAAAATGTCATTAGGTGATTATCAATGCCAATAAGATCTTGTACTTTGTAATTCAAATTCACCTGGATTCAAAATTATGCAAATCAATTAATCTGTCATTAAGAAATATCATATTGTTTTTATTAATCATACCATGTTTCTAGTGATATTCATATATCATATATTTATTTGTACAATTACATAGGTAATAAAATTATTTTTATAGCTTTATAGAAAATATGCAAGACATTAAATTTGAGAAGGGGGACTATTTACTAATGGAATATTATAATTTTTGAAACTAGTTGTGTACATGGACACCACCACGTTCCAGTATAAAACTGACATTTCTGTGACAAGCATTGGTGTTCAACAAGATAACTTCTTATTGTTTTATGTTTTGAACTCTTTTAATTGCTTTTAATTATTAATCTTAGTTTGTTATGAGTATTAATTAGTAATTTGGTCTATTTTTTTATTATTTCTGCATTTAAAATTAATCAGCAGTTTAGATTTTGAGGGAAATCCTTACGTTTCTGACAAGTGTTTTTAATTTAAAGGAATTAAAGGAAATATATTTCTATTAGGTATGAGATAAGTATGGTCATCCTGCTAGAGGAGTGTTGCCTTTTGCGGCAAATTTCAAAAGGAATCTGTTAGAAACTAAATTTTCTAATACATACTTTTGTCGCCTACTATTTATATCGATCTTTAGTTTCGAAGACATTTCGAGTGAAAGTATAGAGAATTAAAGAAATACTTGCTTGTACAGGTACTTTAATTTAAAAAAAAAAAAGTTCAAAATATTACGTTAGTATATTACTAATGCTACATTGTACAACTTTATGCTGATAGAAGTTATAATATTATTATTTTATATTTTTTGTATACAATGAGATAATCCTTCAATAGCATGCAATCTAATTACTCAATGTTACATTTTCTGAAATTTCACAAGTACTAAATTGATACTCATTCGAGGAGATGGGATTAGTCCACTGAAAGGTTGCGACGTCAGAGCGGCGGCCTTCCTTCTTTCTTGGCGGATTTTCTGTAAGCAGTAATTGTAATTCATATTTAAACTTTTTTCGGTGATACCCTGGTGTGCAATTGCTAATTGGCCTAATAATAAGGAAATTTGCAATGTTTTGTTTCATAGAATTGTCTAGCAAGCTGCTTGTGCAAATTAATTATCAGCTGGCTCAGAATGGATTAAAAAATCTAATGTGGGCAGAACATGACTTTTCCTACATAATGCAATGATTCTACTTCTTTCACGGCGAAACAATGGTGTACAAGGTCCACAGAACAATGTTTTTGGTATTAAAATAGTACGACGTCAATTGAAATTAGGTGCTTTGGGCAAATTACTAGTCCAAACGAATGACCTTCTCATATTCACGTTTACTTAATTACAATATCATGAAATGACATCAACATTTGTTTAATATCAATTACATGAAATAAATTACTATTGGCGAATTCATAGGCGTCAAATTACTATCACTGTCAAAATGTATTTTTTCCAGTGAATGGAATGATCTAGATTTATATGAATAATGTTGCATAATATTGTATGTGGAAGGTGTGTTACTACACTGTTACTAAGTGTTATATGTGGCGATACTTTCTTCCCTTTTTTTAACACTTTACAACAAAGTTGAAAAGTGTTTATGACTTTGTTCATTCTGTCTGTCTGTCTGTCCGTTAGCACGATAACTGCCGTAAAAATGACTTTATCAAAATGAAATTTTAGTATGTTGTTCAGAGGGTCTGTAGGCCCTATGGGAATATAAATAAATAATATCACCCAATTAGTTTTTTATTGAACCCGGGTTGAAAAAATGAAATACATTGAACCCTATGGGACCTAATTTTTCAAACATATTTTAAGTAAATTTAAAATTCACGAATTGCTTCGAAATTTTTAGGAAATATTCACATTATCCCATAGAATATATAAAAAAATTCAGTAAAATATGTTAAGTAGTTTTTTAATTAAAAATTATTTAATATAGGGAAAAAAACAAATTCAATTAAATTCTGACTTTGGGATATCTTCCAGAAAGAAAAGAGAGATATATTATATAATAAATATCTTTCCATTTGTTTAAACGTAGTGCATATGGGAGAGGCTTCACATTTTAAAATAAATTTTGTAGATAACAATTTTTCATTTTTTTAACACTTTACAACAAAGTTGAAAAGTGTTTATGACTTTGTTCATTCTGTCTGTCTGTTTGTCTGTCCGTTAGCACGATAACTGCCGTAAAAATGGCTTAATCAAAATGAAATTTTAGTATGTTGTTCAGACGGTCTATAGGACCTATGGAAATATAAATGAATAATATCACCCAATTAGTTTTGGATTGAACCCGGGTTGAAAAAATGGAATACATTGAACCCTATGGGACCTAATTTTTCAAGCATTTTTTAAGCGGATTTAAAATTCACAAATTGCTTCGAAAATTTTAGGCAGTATTCAAATTGTTCCATAAAATATATAAAAAAAAATTCAGCGAAATATATTCAGTAGTTTTTTAAATAAAAATTAAAATAATAATAACACCTTTTATATGAAGCGATCACGTGTCCATGATATGAAACGATTACATGACCCACTTCAAAATGATATATGGCATCCATCTTGTGTCAAAATCGTGATTTTTAAAGTTCTTTTTAATTCATATTGAGTGTTGTATCCATCCTAAAACTACTTTATTTCTGCCTAAATTCTGTGCATCTACATACTGAAACAACGCAATGGCAATATATTTCAGTTTAAATGCTCATCCAAATATGATTATTTCTACTATTAAGCCTATTTTTCACCTATGTAAAATGTAAACAGCAAAATATGTAGAATGAGTTGTATTAGAATCGCTGTAATTCTTTAACACAAAATCATTTAGTCCATGGAGTCTGCTTAGCTGATATGAATGAAGTATTCATTGATTGTAGAAAGAGAAGGACGATATTTTTCGATGAAGTTTTAAGCATAGAGTTAACTTATTTGTAGCTCCATGGTCTTAATTTTTAAATAAAATAAATTATTATAGTATTCTGATGAATGACATGAATGGGGGAATTATTTATGAATGAAATATTGCTTTTATAGAGAGAGCCAGGCGTGTTATTTTTTTATGACGTCATTTGAATCAATTTCAGTTGTTTTCGATGAAGTTTTCAAATATAATAAATTATCGTAGTATTATGATAATTCTAAAATTATTACCGAGGAATGTATCAAATTTTAGAGATGTTTAAACCAGGCAATTAATTTATACTTTAATGCCGTCATTTGAATGAAGTTAATTTTTTTCGATGTGGGTTTAAGGTTTCAAATATAATAAATTAATGTAGTATTGTGATAAGTTTTAAAATATTACCGAGGAATGTATTGCATTTTAGACATGTTTAAATAAAATTGCATTGAAGTTGGAAAGTGTTTCATAATCAATGCTTTAAGCATGATTGATCTTTCTTGTTTTAATTTTATATAACTCTTCATGATATACTTATTTGATGGCATTTTTAATGCACTTTCCTACGTCCTAGAGAGTTAAAATTTGGTACACAGCTTAAATTTGTTGAACATTTTATTCGACAAAAATTTAATGGATCTTTAAATATAGATCATACATTTTTTTCGAAAGGGCCTGAAAATAATCCCAGTTCACTTCTATAAATCATTGTTGTAATATTGTTAAGAATTCTGATGTGGACAGCACATGTCTTTCCCTGCAGACTCATATTCGTTCTCTTTATTTATTCAATAATAATTTGAGTTTATCTGCATAAAATAACAACCATAAGTATTTTAAATGACATTGAATTTACACGTTAAACTTAAATTTGGTTCTCATTTGATAGCTGGACTTATTGTCAAAGGTGGAGTAGCGAAAACGCGAAAAAACTAGAATATCTCAGGAACGGCTAGTCCTAGAGTAATGGGGTTAGTCTTATTCTTTTTGTTGTCAAAAATCACGTATAAAATAGGAATTTAATTGATATAATTGAGCACACGTAGTCCTTTATTTTTATATTTAACGATTTTTGCAGGCCAATTCGCAAAAATAGCCAGTTCCTTTTTCCCGAATCGTACTAGAATAACCTACAAATGATTTATATACAAAATTTTGTTAAATTTGGTATATAAATCACTTGTAGGTTATTGAAATATTATGCACCAAATTTTGTTAAATTTTTTCCATTAGTTTTTAGCTAGAGTGGATAAAGGCAATTTCTGCGGCCATTTCGCAAAGAAGGCAGATTCTTTTATTACGAATCGTACTATAATCTAATGAACATCAGGATTTCCCACAAAAAACATACCTACCAAATTGTATGAAATTCGGTCCATTAGTTTTTCAATTAGAATGGATGTAATATCCACACAGACACACAGAAACATACACAGATACACCTTTACACACACAGACGTCTTCCTAAAAATAGTTTTTTCGTGTTCTAGAAGTCCCAAAACGTGTAGATCCTTTGAAAATTCGAGTTCCGATCTTCGGCACGATTCCAATACTTTGAGTACATACACATACACACATATATTATCTGTGTATTATCTGTGTACCTAAATTCCGTGCCTATGCAATTACAATAGTTGTGATTTTAAATGATCCCTAAACTTTTATTATTTCTTCAACGAAGCCTAATTTTAACATATGCAGAATGCAAATATCTCAAGCGATTGTAAGATGAATTACATAAGAATTGCTGAATTTTTTTCACACAAAATTATTTAGCTCTGGAGTCTGGAATACAAGTTATATGAATGAAATATTCATTGATTTTGCATAAAGAATCAGATGATTTATATTTCGATACAGTTTTAAATATTTAAGTATAATAAATTACTGTAGTACTGTGATAATGTAAAAGATATCACCACTAAATATATCACATTTCAGAAATTTTTAAATGAAATTACATTTCAGTTGGAAAGTGTTTCATAATCAATGCTTATGCATGATTGATCTTTCTTGTTTAATTTAACATTATGTTTTGAATAAATTTACATGAAAAATGTGCAATATCTCGAAATGTCGTATGTGGTATGTCAATCGTTTTCTAAGTGGATATTATGTATGAAATAATTAAACATTTAACAGCATTCAGATTCTTAATTTGCTTTAATAATTTTTTCAAAAATTTATTCGAAACTTGTGTAGTATCTCGAGAATGGTTCATTCTAACATTCTAAAGTTTCTATCATTTGTCTATCAATTACGTCTGAAATGATTTTTTTTTTATCATTATTGAAAGTTCTGGTTAATGATTTTTTCAAGCTTTCGTTCAAAATATGGGGGAGGGGGGGTGGGTCTTCCAAACTTTCGATTACATTTAAAATCAATTGGAATCCAGTATACACTGAGGTCAATAATCGTACCAAATTATATTCAAAACTCTGCATTCGCGTGTGAGATAACACCTCCGCGGACTCACAGGCACACACATACACTATGTACTGTCCCGATCATGAAGCCTTCAGTGGAAGCACTTTTGAGAACCAGAAGTGAAACACCGTACAGGCAGCCATTCCTATGATGTGGGTCTAGGGATGCCATTTCAGGACTGTCGAGCTATGGTTGCCAGATTTGGTGTTTTATTGGCGACATTTCGAATGTTCGAGAACCTTCTTAAAATGACGAGTATTCTACGAGATATGAGCCCCTTCTGGCAGTTTCTACTGAGAATATATAAAAAGAGTCATCGCTCAATTGGAGAGCAGTTGACGTGATACGAGCTACATTGAAATTATGAGATAAGTCATTGTTTTCAGGATAGCATCCGCTGTTTTGTGAAATTAACTGAGTATTTAATTGCTATTTTACTGTACCTAGCAGTTGTTTAGTAATCTTGTGAGATAGTTATCGAACCATTTGCTGTATCTTATTCCTGTTTATGTTGTGCTTATAAACGTGTTAGTTATCCAGAAATTTGGATTCTTTCTTGTATCCTGGACGCACACCCACGATTCCAGAGAATACGTCGTAACAGTATATTAGCGTGTATTCACACGTGCTAACACATACAGAAATGACTTCATAAACGTTCGGTTCTTGTTCTAGGATGCTTGAAACGTGTTCTTCCGTTGAAAACTTGCCCCAGTTAAATAAGTTCCCTATACTCTATAGGGAAACTAATATGCAGGACAGTAAAAGCAGTACTTCTGCAAAATAATTTCGCTAATTTTTATATAAATAAAATTAAATGAATGCAATTAAAATGATTTGCAACCAAATTCTCACATCCATGATAGCTAATTCCTACTTTACTTTTAAAACTATATTATACTCAATTGTGTTGGGTACATAACATTTTTTAATTAATTAATATTTTAAATATTTTATTTCCTGAAACCTATTTTAAATACTCACAAATACCGAAATATATCTTCAAATTTTTCAATGTACATGTGCTACATATTCGTATTAGTATGTATAAGTGCTACTTTGTATAAGTGCAAATTGAGCTAAATATTTATATAAATGTCAATTGAGTTAAATATTTGTGAAAATGTAAATTAAACTAAATATTTATATAAATGTAAATTGAGTTGAATATTTGTATAAATATATGTTAAGCAATATATATATATATATATATATATATATATATATATATATATATATATATATATAAATGGCCAGGCACTTGACTTTCGTCATTCGCCTTTCGTCAGCGGCCAGAACGTGAACCATTTAGCCGTCCTAAGACGTTGCCCCAGGTGCACCAGAGGGGGGCGGAACACACTACGCCCGCAACACAAACATCCATGCTTTACGTGGGACTCGTACCCACAACGCGGCGGTCGAGCGATTGCTGTGGAAACACTCGCCTTGACCACTCGACCACTGCGTCGGCTTAAGCAAAATATTTGAATAATGTACTGAATAAATGTGCTGATTTGTAAAAATTTATTTATTTGTATTTGTATGTTTTAATACATATATAAATTTTATTGTCATAAAAGCATGTTCTTTAATTATTTGATGCATATTGGAAATTCGGAACTGAGAAGGGGCGAAATGGAGTCTCCCACTTTGAAATGGGAACAACTATATATAGGAAACGGTACAAATGAAAATTTTAGCGGTACATTCCATGCAAATGAAGTACATGCGAACGACGTCATTGAAATATGAAAATTCCGAGGTCAAAGCTGCCATTTTTCCAGCCCCCACTTTGAAATGAATATTACGCCGTACCGGAAGTAGTACACACGAAAATTTTTGCGGTACAATCCGGTACAAACGTAGTACAAACCAATGGCATCGACGAAATTTTGAAATTACGAGGTGGGGGGTTGCCGATGCTCAAGGACACCCATATTTCTATAAAAATTACGCTGTACCGGAAGTGGTACAAATGATAATTTTTACGGTACCATGTGGTACAAACGTAGTACAAACCAATGGCATCGAAGAAATTTTGAAATTCCTAGGTGAACGGGGCTGCCGTTTCTAAAGCAAGCCCACTTTGAAATGAGAACAACACCGTACCGGAAGTGGTACAAACGAATATTTTTACGGTAGTTCAATCCGGTACAAACGTAGTACAAACGAATGGCATTGACGAAATTTTCAAAATCTTAGGTGGGGGCTGATGTTTCTCCCCCCTCACTTTGAAATGAGAATAACGCCGTACCGGAAGTGGTACAAACGAACATTTTTTGGTACAATCCGGTACAAACGTTATACAAACGAATGGCATCGACGAAATTTTGAAATTTCGAGGTGGGGGGTTACCGGAGCTCAAGGTCACCAACTTTTAAATAGAAATTACGCCATACCGGAAGTGGTACAAACAAAAATTTTTACGGTACAAACCGGTACAAATGTAATACAAACGAATGGCATCGACGAAATTTTGAAATTTCGAGGTGGGGGGTTACCGGAGCTCAAGGTCACCAACTTTTAAATAGAAATTACGCCATACCGGAAGTGGTACAAACGAAAATTTTTACGGTACAAACTAGTACAAATGTAGTACAAACGAATGGCATCGACGAAATTTTGAAATTTGGAGGTGGGGGGTTGCCGGAACTCAAGGTCACCAACTTTTAAATAGAAATTACGCCATACCGGAAGTGGTACAAACGAAAATTTTTACGGTACAAACCAGTACAAACGAATGGCATAGACGAAATTTTGAAATTTGGAGGTGGTGGGGTTGCCGGAACTCAAGGTCACCAACTTTTAAATAGAAATTACGCCATACCGGAAGTGGTACAAACGAATTTTACGGTACAAACCAGTACAAACGTTATACAAACGAATGGCATCGACGAAATTTTGAAATTTCGAGGTGGGGGGGTTACCGGAGCTCAAGGTCACCAACTTTTAAATAGAAATTACGCCATACCGGAAGTGGTACAAACGAAAATTTTTACGGTACAAACCACTACAAATGTAATACAAACGAATGGCATCGACGAAATTTTGAAATTTCGTGGTGGGGGGTTACCGGAGCTCAAGGTCACCAACTTTTAAATAGAAATTACGCCATACCGGAAGTGGTACAAACGAAAATTTTTACGGTACAAACCAGTACAAATGTAATACAAACGAATGGCATCGACGAAATTTTGAAATTTCGAGGTGGGGGGGGGTTACCGTAGCTCAAGGTCACCAACTTTTAAATAGAAATTACGCCATACCGGAAGTGGTACAAACGAACATTTTTTGGTACAATCCGGTACAAACGTCCCACAAATGAATGGAATCATCAACTAAATTCTGAAATTTCGAGGTGGGGGCTTGCCGAAACTCAAGGTGACCGACTTTTAAATAAAAATTACGCCGTACCGGAAGTGGTACAAACGAAAATTTTTACGGTACAAACGTTATACAAACGAATGGCATCGACGAAATTTTGAAATTTCGAGGTGGGGGGTTACCGGAGCTCAAGGTCACCAACTTTTAAATAGAAATTACGCCATACCGGAAGTGGTACAAACGAAAATTTTTACGGTACAAACCAGTACAAACGAATGGCATAGACGAAATTTTGAAATTTCGAGGTGGGGGGTTACCGGAGCTCAAGGTCACCAACTTTTAAATAGAAATTACGCCATACCGGAAGTGGTACAAACGAAAATTTTTACGGTACAAACCGGTACAAATGTAATACAAACGAATGGCATCGACGAAATTTTGAAATTTCGAGGTGGGGGGTTACCGGAGCTCAAGGTCACCAACTTTTAAATAGAAAGTACGCCATACGGGAAGTGGTACAAACGAAAATTTTTACGGTACAAACCAGTACAAATGTAGTACAAACGAATGGCATCGACGAAATTTTGAAATTTGGAGGTGGGGGGTTGCCGGAACTCAAGGTCACAAACTTTTAAATAGAAATTACGCCATACCGGAAGTGGTACAAACGAAAATTTTTACGGTACAAACCAGTACAAACGAATGGCATATACGAAATTTTGAAATTTGGAGGTGGGGGGGTTGCCGGAACTCAAGGTCACCAACTTTTAAATAGAAATTACGCCATACCGGAAGTGGTACAAACGTTATACAAACGAATGGCATCGACGAAATTTTGAAATTTCGAGGTGGGGGGTTACCGGAGCTCAAGGTCACCAACTTTTAAATAGAAATTACGCCATACCGGAAGTGGTACAAACGAAAATTTTTACGGTACAAACCAGTACAAATGTAGTACAAACGAATGGCATCGACGAAATTTTGAAATTTGGATGTGGGGGGTTGCCGGAACTCAAGGTCACCAACTTTTAAATTACGCCATACCGGAAGTGGTACAAACGAAAATTTTTACGATACAAACCGGTACAAACGTAGTACAAACGAATGGCATCGACGAAATTTTGAAATTCCGACGTGGGGGGGTTGCCGGAGCTCAAGGTCATCCACTTTTAAATTAAAATTACGCCGTACCGGAAGTGGTACAAACGAAAATTTTTACGGTACAAACCGGTACAAACGTAATACAAACGAATGGCATCGACGAAATTTTGAAATTTCGAGGTGGGAGGTTACCGGAGCTCAAGATCACCAACTTTTAAATAGAAATTACGCCATACCGGAAGTGGTACAAACGAAAATTTTTACGGTACAAACCGGTACAAACGTAGTACAAACGAATGGCATCGACGAAATTTTGAAATTCCGAGGTGGGGGGCTGCCGTTTCGCCAGCCCCCCCACTTTGAAATGAGAATAACCCCGTTCCGGAAGTGGTACAAACGAAAATTTTGACGGTACAATCCGGTACAAACGTAGTACAAACGAATGGCATCATTGAAATTTTGAAATTCCGAGGTGGGGGGGGCTGCCGTTTCGCCAGCCCCCCCACTTTGAAATGGGAATAACCCCGTTCCGGAAGTGGTACAAACGAAAATTTTGACGGTACAATCCGGTACAAACGTAGTACAAACGAATGGCATCATTGAAATTTTGAAATTCCGAGGTGGGGGGGCTGGCGAAATGGAGCCCAGAAAGAGGTATATTGCGGGTTGCAGATATATTCGAAACGCATTTGTTCGATGGGATAAAAAAGAATGTACCTGATATTTCCCCCAAAGTGTAAAATGCGTGAATAATAGAAATATGAGAAATTATGTAAATGGCAATCAGGATATTCATACATACATTTTATCACATTTATACGTATAAACTAAAACGACAAGAAAGATCAATCATGCTTAAAGCATTGATTATGAAACACTTTCCAACTGCAATGCAATTTTATTTAAACACTAGCAGCATACCCGTTCTTCGTACGGAGTATAAAATATAAAGAAACTTATAATTCAGATTCATATGCAAATTATGTTAAAATATTAAATTTATTGCTTCTAAAGAGAAGTTTATGAATATCTGTTCTCATCATGCAAAATTATCGTCACGGGCAGATCTGCAGAATAAAACATCCTGGCCCCTTTCGAAAGCAAATTTACAAAAAAAAGGAATTGAATCAATATATGCAAAATGAAAGCATTAAAATTGTATAGGACCCGTACTACTTATATACGCGAATATCAGAAGATATAACCTGTATTAGTAGATTACCTGTATAAATTGAAAATATCAATAAACCCGTAATTGATTCCAATATATGCCAGAATGAAAGCACTAAAATTATATGGGAATATATATATATATATATATATATATATATATATATATATATATATATATATACCCATACTACTTATATTGTCGCAGATTAGAAAATATGCCTGTACGTTAGTAGAAGATTACCCTTATTACAATATGAGTCTAAAAAATCTTTGCCGAAATAAAACAGATGACATAAATTGAAAATTTCAATTATCCCTGTAATCTTTATACCAGAAGGTCGTAATTGATTCTAATATATGCCAATATATATCAAAATATATGCCTATATACCTGTACTACTTATATTCTCGTAGATTAGAAGATAACACGTGCATTTATAGAAGATTACTCGCACAACGTACAATATGTGAGTTTCAACAATTTTTGTCATAATAAAACAATGGTATAATAATTTGAAAATATCAATAATCCCTGAATCAATAATCCCCGAAAATATCAATAATAATAATGTGTAACCTGAAGACCGTAATCGATATTTTCCAGTCAAAAATGCAATGCCAATGAAATTTATTTTATATACATATCTTTATTATTCAAATCGGAAAAGATTTAATTAAAATCGTATGCCACATAACACATTGGATTTACATCCATTGCTAAACGACATGATATCAGTTGCTTCAAATAAATTGATGGAAATCATATCGTCTGAATAATGCTATCTCCATGAAAGGTTTGCCGATATTTTCTTCAATTTAGCGATAACTTAAAAAATCGCCAAATTTATCGCCAAGTGGGACTGTAAAACTGATAGTCCCATTTTGCGACAAATTGACGAAACATCATCATAATATTATCCCCTAACAAAACACAATTAATTTCATTTATTAAGCGCAATTTTATCAATTTCATGACATTTTTATAGATTCACAAACATTTTTATCAACTTGGTGATATTTTAAAAATTCGATAAATGTGTTACTATGTAGGATGGATAGACTGACCCACAAATGCTACCGAAACATCATTTCAGTACTGTCTTCTAAAAAAACGAATTTAATTTCATTGATTTGCGTCGTTTTTAGCAATTTGGCGATATTTCCGTCAATTTGGCAAAGTTTAAGAAAAGTTGCCAAGTTAGCGATATTCCGCCAAATTCGTAGCTCTGAAATTGCAGATCTGAAGAATAAAACATCCTGATCCCGTTTGTATATACTAAATGCAAACACTAAAATTGTATTAGAAGATATACCCTTTCTACTCTTTTTCTGTTTCAACAATCGGATAAATGAGTTTATTGGTAAACACAATATGAGTTTATTAGCTAAACACAATATAAAAGCTTAAAAACTCTTTGTCAAATGAAAGTGATGTGCGCAGTCCGTAATTAATATAATTAAAAGAAAAATCAAACCGTTCATTTACAAAATATATTTATACATCTATTTATTTATTATTCAAATAGAAAAAATAATAACAAATATTAAGAAACACATTTAATTTAATTGCATTGCTGAGCAACATAATATAATAAAGAATCTTCCTCATAAACTGCGAAATTAAATAACCATTTTGATCTCTTCCCCATAAAATGCAAAAATAATAACCATTTTGATTCCTTTATACTTTCCATTGTTTAGTAAATGCTTGACCATGGAGTTAGATTTTCCATTAAAAGTCATGTTTCAAACAATTCATGCTTTCAGATAGTGACTAATTAATGCAAAAATTCTGCACTAAGTTCAGAAATGAAGTTTTAATTCACGTTGACGTTTTAAACAAACGATTTTCATCCATGCCGTTTGGATAAACCACGGAGTTAGAGAGTAGATCTCCTAGGATAAAGTTCCGTTTTTCATTAATATCTCGACAACCCCTGGTATTAGAAACTCGAAATTTAGGCAAAATTTATGGGGGGCTATTTTAAGGCTACTCACAAAATTTCATTAAATTCGATTCATCCGTTCTCTCGTGATGATGAGACAAACGAAATATTCGTTTTTTACTAATATCTCGAGAACCACTGGTTATGGAAACTCCAAACATAGACTAAATTTTAAGTGGAGCTATTTCTAGGCTACCCACAAAATTTCATCAAATTAGGTTCAGCCGTTCTCCCGTGATGATGGGACAAACAGACAGACAGACAGACAGACAGACAGACAGACAGACAGACAGATTTTCAATTTTATTTATATAGACTAGCAGCATACCCGTTCTTCGTACGGAGTATATAATATAAAGAAACTTGAAATTCATAATCATGCCCAAATTCTTATAGTATACTAAATGACATGTTTAATCAAAATATTCTGTTAAAATATTTAATATAATGCTCCTAAAAAGAAGTTTAAGAATCTCTGTTCTCGCTATATAAAATTATCTTCATGGACATATCTGAAGAATAAAACATCTTGGACCCCTTATGTAAGCAAATATAAAAAAAAATATGGAATTGAATCAATATATGCAAAATAAAAGCGTTAAAATTGTATGGGACCCGTACTAATTATACGCGAATATTAGAAAATATAACCTGTATTAGTAGATTACATGTATAAATTGAAAATACCAATAAACCCGTAATCTTTAAATCTGAAGACAGTCATTTATTCCAATATATGTCAAAATTAAAGTGCTAAAATTATATGGGAAGATATACACGTACTACTTATAATGTCCGATTATTAGTAGAAGATTACCCGTTTTGCAATATGAGTCACAAATGTTTTTTGGTAAAATACAACAGACGACGTAATAAATTGAATATATAATTAATCCCCTTAATCTTCATACCAGAAGACTGTACTTGATTCCAATATATATGCCAATATACCTGTACTACTTATATTCTCGTAGGTTAGAAGATATACCCGTGCATTCCTAGAAGATTACTCGTACAACGTACAATATGCGTGTGTCAGCAATTTTTGCCGCAATAAAACAATGGCGTAATAACTTAAAAATATCCATAATCCCTGAATCAATAATTCCGGAAAATATCAATAATAATAATGTTTAAACCTGAAGAGTATAATTGATATTATCCAATCCAAAATGAAATGGCAATGAAATTTATTTTATATACATATCTTCATTATTCAAATCGGAAAGGATTTAATAAAAATCGTCTGCCGCATAAACACATTGGATTTAAATCCGTTGCTAAGCGACATGATATCATTTGCTTCAAATAAATTGGTAGAAAAAATATCGTCTAAATAGTTATATTTCTATGGAACATTTGGCGACAGTTTCGTCAAATTAGCGACATTTTAAAAAATCGCCAAATTTATCGCCAAGTGGGACTGTAGAACTGACAGTTCCACTTTGCGACAAATTGACGAAATATCATCACAATACTATTCCCTAACAAAAAACAATTAATATCATTTATGTAGCGCAATTTTATCAATTTCAAGATATTTTTATAGATTTGAAAACATTTTTATCAATTTGGTGACATTTTAAAAATTCGCTAAATGTATTACTAAGTAGGATGGTTGGTCTGACAGAGAAATGCTAACCAAACATCATTTCAGTATTCTCTTCTAACAAAACAAAAAAAAATTTCATTGATATGTAGAAGACCCAAGCCACACGACCAACCCGAAGGTTTATGGCAGCTGTTTGTGTGTCGTTTATATCAATTTGGCGACATTTCCGTCAATTTGGCAAAGTTTAAGAAAAGTTGTCAAATTAGCGATATCCCTCCAAATTCGTAGCTTTGAATTTGCAGATCTGAATGAAACATTCTTATCCCGTTTCAATATACTAAATGAAAACACTACAATTGTATTAGAAGATATACCCGCTCTACTCTTTTTCTGTTTCAACAATCGGCTATATGAATTTATTGGCTAAACACAATATATGAGTTTAGTAACTAAATACGATATAAGCTTGAAAACTCTTTGCCAAAATAAATGAAATTGATGTACGCAGTCAGCAATTAATATAATTAAAAGAAAAATCAAACCGTCCATTCATAAGATATACTTTTATATCCATTTATCCATTTATTTATTATTTAAATCGAAAAAAAATAATAAAAACATTAACAAACACATTTAATTTAATTGCGATGCCTAGCAACATGATATATCCTCCTAAAATGTTAAAATTTATTAACCACTAACAGCACACCCGTTATTCGTACGGAGTGTATAATTTAAAGAAACTTAAAGTTCGCAATCATGTGCAAATTCTGTTAAAATATTAAATTTATTGCTCCTAAAGAGAAGTTTAAGAATATATGTTCTCACTATGCAAAATTATCTTCACGATCAGATCTGAAGAATAAAACATCCTGCCCCCTTTTGTAAGCAAATTTACAGAAGAAAAAATAGGAATTGAATGAATATATGCAACCCCGTACTAATTATATTGTCGCAGATCAGAAAATATGCCAATGTGTTAGTAGAAGATTACCCGTATTACAATATGCGTCTCAAAAATATTTGCCAAAATAAAAGAGATGACGTAATAAATTGAAAACATCAATAATATCCGTACTCTTTATACCAGAAGGTCGTAATTGATTCCAATATATGCCAATATATATCAAAACATATGTCAATATACCTGTACTACTTATATTCTCGTAGATTAAAAGATATACACGTGTATTTGTAGAAGATTCGTACAACATACAATATATGAGTTTAAACAATTTTTGTCATAATAAAATAATTGCATAATAGCTTGAAAATATCAATAATCCTTGAATCAATAATCCCCGAAAATATAAATAATAATAATTTTTAAACCTGAAGACCGTAATTGATATTATCCAGTCAAAAATGCTATAAGAAAAATCAAATCGTTCTTTTCTAAAATATATTTTTATATCCATTTATTTATTATTCAAATCGAAAAAATAATTATTAAAATTAACAGACAGATTTAATTTAATTGCGTTTCTGAGTAACATGATATAAGATAGAATCTTATAACATGTTAAATATGTCATGTCTTATAACATAAACTGCGAAATTAAATAACGATTTTGATTTCTCTATACTTCTCATTGTTCCGTAAAAGCGTGTTTTAAATGAACCATGAACCATGGAGATAGATTTCCCCTTTAAATCATGTTTCAAGCAATTCATGTTTTCAGAAAGTGACTAATTAACGCAAAAAATCTCCCATCAAACTCAGAGATTAAATTTTAATTCACTTTCAAACGATTTTCAAGCTTTTCGTTTGGATAAACCACGGAGTTAGGGAGTAGAACTCCTAGGAAAAAGTTCCGTTTTTCATTAATATCTCGACAACCCCAGGTATTAGAAACTCGAAACTTGGACAAAATTTATGGGGGGATATTTCAAGGCTATTCACCAAATTTCATTAAATTCGGTTCAGCCGTTTTTCCGTGACGATGAGACAAACGAAAATTTCGTTTTTTACTAATATCTCGAGAACCACTGATCGTAGAAACTCAAAACACGGATATAATTTTAAGTGGGGCTATTTCTGGGCTACCCCCAAAATTTCATCAAATTCGGTTCAGCCGTTCTCCCGTGATGGTGTGACAAACAGACAGACAGACAGACAGACAGACAGATTTTCATTTTTATTTATATAGATTTCTAAAATGCAATACATTTAGCAAATGCATACAATGCATACAATTTTTTATATTTGAAAACCTAAAACTTCATCGTGAAAAAAAGATCTTTATTCTAATGACGCCATTGAAATATAAATTGCCTGGTTTAAACATCTCTAAAATTCGATACATTCAGCGGCAATATTTTTAAAATTATCACAATACTACAATAATTTATTATATTTGAAAACTTAAAACTTCATCGAAAAAAATGAACTTTATTCAAATGAGGTTATTGAAATGTAAATCGTCTGGCTCTCTATGTAAAAGCTGTAAATATTTCATTCCCAATAATACAACAATAATTTATTTTATTTAAAAACTTAAAACCCTGGAAGTACAAGTAATTTAACTCTGTGGGCGCGGTAGCCCTGTGGTTAGCGCGCGGAGGTTGCACTCGGTAGTCCCGGGTTCGATTCCCGCCGCTGCCCAAACTGCCGCCGTGTTCACGCGAAGTACGATCACATGAAACATGTGGGTCCGTAAGTCCTTCCGAGAGGTTGGTGGTAGGGGAAGGAGGGTACGGTCCCTGTGGATGCCTCCCCTACTGGGTTCCGGTCTAAATTGGGTGGCACTTCCTGGCCGTCCAAACAGATACCTTACACCTTTCTGGTAGGTCGGACGGTCTGGGTCGAAGAAGTAATTTAACTCTATGCTTAAAACTTCATCGAAAAAATCGCCTGCTTCTCTATGTAAAATCAATGAATGTTTCATTCATATCAGCTATATTGCAGACTCCAGAGCTAAATAATTTTTGCGTTAAAGAAATTCAGCAATTCTTAAACAACTCATCCTACATCTTTGTGTTTACATCCTCCATAAGTGAAAATTAGGCTTTGTTGTAGAAATAATCAAGGTTTGATTATCATTTAAACTCAAATATATTGTAATTGCGTTGTTTCAGAATGTAGATGCACAGAATTTAAGCAAAAATAAAGCGGTTTTAGGATGGATACAACACTAAATATAAATTAAAAAGAACTTTAAAAATCACGATTTTGACACAAGATGGATGTCATTGATCATTTAAACTCAAATATATTGTAATTGCGTTGTTTCAAAATATAGATGCAGAGAAATTAAACAGTTTTAGGACGGATACAACACTAAATATAAATTAAAAGGGACTTTAAAAATCACGATTTTGACACAAGATGGATGCCATATTTTATTTTGAAGTGAGCCACGTGATTTCTTTATATATAATATGGGTGTAATTATTATTTTAACCTTTATTTAATAACTACAGAATATATTTTGCTGAAATTTTTTTCATAATTTTTATGGAATAATATGAATATTTCCCCACAACTTTCGAAGCAATTTGTGAATTTTAAATTAGCTTAAAAAATGTTTGAAAAATTAGGTCCCATAGGGTTCAATGTATTTCATTTTTTGAACCCGGGTTCAATTCAAAATTAATTGGGTGTTATTATTCATTTATATTCCCATAGGTCCCACAGACCGTCTGAACAACAACAAAAGAATTATAATGTCTCAAAATTTTATTTTGATAAAGTTATTTTTCCGGCAGTTATCGTGCGAACTGACAGACAGCATGAACAAAGTCATAAACACTTTTCAACTATGTTGAGGAGGAGACAGATTAAAGCTCCACGGCCAGACGACCTAAGGGTTTACGCCTTTAATAGCCGTGGAATGTTGAGGAGGAGACATTAGCTGGTCTATCAGGAGACCTAGCTGGCCAAGGAAGTGTTGGGCAAGCTTGAAGACAATTCATAGCAACACGTGCCGTGTGCGGCCGGGCATTATCTTGTTGAAAAGTAAGTCCGGAGTGTCGCAAAAGGAACGGTAGCACAACCAGTCGTAGAATGCTGTCTACGTACCGCTGTGTTCTCAGTGTGTCAAAAATGACTACCAAAGGGGTCCGGCTATCAAAGGAGATGGCACCCCAAGCCATACCCACCTGCAGATATACACCTGCTGAATGAGCAGTTCCGATGCGCTGGAGCTCCCACTATTTATTCATTCGACACCAAATTTTATTCATTTGCATGTTCGCTCAAAATGTCTTTGCATACGAAATTTCATTACAATCGGACGAAATTGCGTGTCGATTATTTTGCGTTATAGAGTATATTATCAATTTGAACATTCTTTTGTATCTTCACCCCAATTTTGTCAAATATAACATTAACAACGTTTAGTGTTTCAGTTCCTATAACAATGTCTGCTTACAATGCATCTTTTGGTACTTCATATAAACATTAGTTCGAAAACATCGTCACCTATTTCAATCAATTGTTTAAGGGTGAGCGTCAGTAAATCTTCTGCCCTATCCGCGCTTTGTTAACTTTCGCGGCACACATATTTCGCCGAAATTCTGCTCAAACAGTTGCGAAATATTTTCTTATAGATAAGATGCTATGCTTAGATTATATTAACACTAAATTTAATACCCAATAAAACATAGAATATATGTTTCATTTTAATTTAAAATATTTTTGGTGCTGCCATCTGTTGTCGTAATTTAATTCATACCGACTATTTTTATTTTTTAATGAACATTTTGAAATGTCTATTCCTTCTAATACGCTATTAAATACAACAGCAGATCATATATAATGCCATAATCACGAAAACGTAATTGAACTTGGATTTGAAGACAAAGGAACTTGAAGACAAAACTGCAGTCCTCAGTGATGTACATTCAGATCCCTTATCAAATTTATAGAATGATAAATTACTTTTCCGTGATTGTGGCATTATTATATATGATCTGTTGTTGTATTTAACACTGTATTATAAGGAATAGATATTTAAAAATGTTCATTAAAAAATAAAAATAATCGATATGAATTAAATTACGACAACAGATGGCAGCACCAAAAATATTTTGGATTAAAATAAAACATATATTCTATGTTTTATTGGGTATTAAATTTACTTTAATATAATCTAGGCATTGTATTTTATCTATAAGAAAATATTCTGCAACTGTTTGAGCAGAATTTCGGCGAAATATGTGTGCCGCGAAAGTTAACAAAACGCGGATAGGGCAGAAAATTTACTGACGCTCACCCTTAAATGAGCCTCTTGTCAACACCTTAATGTTTCCTATTCCAGATAGCCATAGATTACTATCTACAAATTTGGGCGAACCGATTTTTCATAAATCTCTTCACGTATGATATTCACACACATTTTTGGCAGGTTTTCTTGAGCTGAACAACTAAGCAACACACTAAGAACTTTCATTTCCCTTAGAGTACATTCTTCATTTACGCGATGTCCATAAGCATCACACGAATAACATTTCAAATTTTTAACTCTATCGGGACAGATACTTGACTTATGTTCCAATTTACCGCATGAAAAATACTCGATCTTTTAGTATAAGAATTAGACCTGTGACCCTGCTCTCAACAACAGAAGCATTCAATTATCTACATTCTCATATTCTGGAACTCTAAAAGTTCTATGTTTTTTCAGAACGTCTCTTCTCGAGAAGTTTCGATAATCTACATTTTTTTTGTGGTTTGGTTCATAATGCGTTCTCTTAATCAGTGTAAGAAACTCAGGAGTTTTCAGAGTTGGATGCTCGCCATTTTTTCTCTGAAGATTCCTGAGGTCATTACCTCCTTGTGCCCAGACCTCCAACTTAGCGCTTGGGAAAAACAGAGCCATAAACTTCCCTCAGATTTCCACGAAATCTAGCCATTTTGCCATTCCACTTGTCATCAAAGAGCGGGGGAGAGATCTCGACGCTACAAGAATGTGTGGTCCCGATACGACGGGGTCATGAGAAACAATCTCAAAGTTCATGTTGTTAGGTGGTCTCAGAATTTAAGCATGAATATATACTCAATGCAAGGCACGCATCGAGAGAGACGCTTAACATCCGTACATGCAGCAAGTCGATGCACTGCGACTTGTCGTCTCAGGCCGATTTTACCCGGCTTTTGTAATCGTCAATATTATGTTCTGCTGAGTTTGAAATAAAACCTTATTTTAATTATCCAACTTTTGATTTGAAAACTTCTTGATTTTGGGAAACTTTTCCTATTTGCATTTTACCAATTTTATAATTATCACCTTGTCGGAATCCTGGATTCGATACTTACGTTATCCGAGAGCACAGTTACCTTTAAGCCGTCGGTGTTCCCGAAATGACACTGACAACCTGATCACAGGTATTTTATTGATAGTTCGACTGAGCCAATACAGTCGAACGCAGCGAGTTGATCTCCGCGAGCGAGAGAACCCTACAATCAGTATTTCGGTTCGCTCTCTTTTTCAAAAAATTAGACAATTCCGAAACTTTGGAATCTTCGGACTCGTTCTGTTGATTAAAATCGAATGCTAACACATAAGGCATGTTTTTCATAAGAATCGGGTATAACAAACTACCATATATGAAACTGGATCTATATTCCAAGAGATTCTAAACCTCTAATTTGGATTTTACATTGATCATACATACATCTGCCTCAACGCGGTTTATATCACGCGATTTCCTAACAGGTGTCGGTCTTATTAATGGATTCTTATAAGAGCAAACTGTTAAGCCTTTACGTCCGAAACGATTTTTTTAAATTTTGACAGATTTCTCATAATTCTAGGATGTTAGAGTTAGTTAAACCATGTATCTCGGTCTTAGCTTCAGAAGACAAGAGACTTTAAATAATTAAATTTGAGAAAAATAATTAAATTTCTGAACATCGCTTAATTTTGAATTTTCATGAACTACGAATGTTACTTCGAACTGATCCAAAAACCCGAACCAATTAGAAATATCCCCATCAAATTTGATTATTTCCAACTGCGGCAGCTTTATCATATTCTGTGATATAGCATTGACATTTTTATTTACACTACTTGAAACAATACTTTTGTTTTCTTTAATTTCGCTTCTTAAACTTCTATTAGCTCCGATTTTCAAAGCAATAATATTTTCTGAATATTCTTCGCTAGCAGCAATTTCATCATCCAAATCTTTTATATCAATCAAATTCTCAATTTCTGAATCATCAGTTTTTAAAACAAATTCCTTCTCGACTAACTGTGCTAAAACTTTTATACTATTCCTATCTATCTCTTTTCCGTTAAATTCAGTTTCTAATTTCCCCAAAATTCTCACCACCGTAGAGGCTCTTAGAATACTACTTTTCTTCTTAACTTTTCTAAGTCAACCGACATTTTCAAAAGTTAATTTAACTTCAAAATAAAACAACTCACTCACCTCCGTATCAGTAATTAATTCCAATATACTAAGTATCATGGAAAAGTGCACTAGGTATCCGTTGATGCAGCTACAACTTGCACTAATATTTACGAACAGTTCAACATTCAAATTTCTTAAACGTTTCTTATACCGTTATATCGGTATTCACATCTCTATATCGCTACATCGGTATTCACACCTCTATGTACGCATTCACATCTCGATACTGCTACTTGATACATCCCGAGCCGAGTACCCAAAAACTGTGGGTCTATACTTACAAATAGAACCACTCTGCATGTCTGGGTATAATATTAGTTTATTCGACACTTCCATACGTTATTACAATTTCAAACCCAAGCTCATAACATCCATACTTTATCCAAACATTCAACGATGACGCCAACTTCCGACTCAATTACTGCGTAATACAGGAAGAAAAAAAAAAAAAAAAAAGGGTTGACTTACGGTCCTAGACTTTCATTTGGCGAAATTCATTACGCTCGACACTGTAATAATGTTAAATAATGAAAAAAATGTTAAATATATGACCGAGGGAAATTTCCAATCTCACAATCTCTCTCACACACACATATTATATACTCTCTCTCTCTCTATATATATATGTGTGTGTGTAATCAGATTTTGAACGTTATTATTTTGTTGAATTTGTTTGAAAATTTCAAGTTTTTTTACACACAGTCAAAATATTTGCAAGCATGCTATTAAAAGTTTCAGGGGAATTAGCTGCCGGCAATGAGGAGTAAGGTTCCAGATAGTTATGATAATATATACAGTATAAAAATACAAAAATAACGCTTTCGCAGACGATAATTTTCTGGATATTTCAGTCTTTTCTTATCAGTTTGCCGAAGTTATCAACAAAGTAGCTTAAAACAAGAAATATCAATCATGCATAAATCATTGATTATGAAACACTTTCCAACTGAAATGCAAAATGCGATACATTCAGGAGTGATATTTTTTTAATTATCACAGAACTACGACAATTTATTTTATTTGAAAACTTAAAACTTCATCGAAAAAAATGAAACTATATTCAAATGACATCATCGAAATGTAAATCGTCTGTTTCACTATGTAAAAGCAATGAATATTATTTCATTCATACACTTTTATTCCAGACTCCAAAGTTAAATAATTTTGCGTGAAAAAAAAATCAGCAATTTTTATACAACTCAGCCTTACAATCACTTGTTTACATTTTGCATACATTAAAATTAGGCTTCGTTGTAGAAATAATCAAAGTTTGATGATCATTTAAACTGGCGCAGAATATAGATGTACAAAAATTACGCAAAAATAAAGCAGTTTCAGAACGAATGCAACACAAAATATAAAATTAAAAGAACTTTAAAAATCACGATTTTTACCCTGGGAATAAAGATGTATGCCATATTACTTTTCTTATATACTTTCTTGTATATATAATGTATAAGGAAAGTATTGTGATGGTGTCGAAAATTCGAATTCTTCGAGTTTTCGACGGGAGAGCACGTTTTAAGTATCTCTGAACACGAATCAGACGTTTTTGAGATGTCTGTGCGTGTGTGAAATGCGAACGTATGTGTGTGTGAAATGTGAACGTATGTGTGTGTCAGTGACTCTGTGGAGATAATAACTGACGAACGAATAGACCGATTTGAACGAAATTTGGTACAAAAATTACAATCCATGAATGCTGGATGCCTATTGATTTTATATGCAATCGCATGTTCAGAACCTCCTAAATTTTCGAGTGAAATTTTGAAAAAATCAAAAACTTAAAACCTTTAATAAAGTTATGTAAATAGTCATTTCTTGTGGAAGACCTAGACCGTCCGACTCATCCTGAGGACTTGAGTGTAATGTAATTTTTCATTAGAAAACGATTAAAACACATTTTAGAACGCTAGCATGAACCGTTCTCGAGATATTGTACATTTTTCACAAAAATTATCAAAAAATCATATAAAATTAAGAAAAAATATATTACCTATTGTTGAAATATGTTTGTTCACTTTTCATGAGTAATATCAAGCGATGAATTGGGTGACATCATTCTCGTGGATCTAGCTTGTTCCATTCATGAGAAAAGGTACTTAAGGTAATACTTTTGTATTTGGACGCCAATAGTCATGTTATACGCTACAAGAATAACTTATTTCTTTGTCCATACAACGCTTGACGAGATTTTGGCGGAATGTCGCCAACTTGGCGACATTTTTAAATGTTGCAAAATTGGTAAAAATTACGCTAAATCAACGAAAATGACGACTAGATGAAGTAATTAAAGTATTTTAATATATGGACTATATCGCTTATTGAGGATGCTATCAATATTGATGATTGTTTAGAGTTGCGCGAAGTATAAGTTAATTGAGTATTTTGAAATAGTTTTACATGTTGTCATCCTGAAAATTGCCCAATGTACAATTCAACGATAAAAACACAGCGCCGCGGTCTTATACATTATTACTTTCCTTACATACATATCATGTATACGGAAAGTATTGTGACGGTGTCGGGGAGAGCACGTTTCAAGCATCCCTGAATACGAATCAGACGTTTTTTAGATGATGTCTGTGTGTGTGTCAGTGAGTCTGTGGAGACGATAACTGACGAACAAATGGACCGATTCAAACGAAATTTGGTACAAAAATTACAATCCATGAATACTGGAAGCCTATTGTTTTTTTACGTAATCGAATGTTCAGAATCTTCCTAAATTTTCGACTGAAATTTTGAAAACATCATCAAAAAATTAAAACATTTAAAAAGTTACTCAAATAGTCATTTCTTATGTAATGTTTCTTTAGAAAACGATTGAGATAAATTTTAGAACGCTAGCATGACTAACCGTTCTTGCGATATTGCACATTTTTCAAGAAAATTATCAAAAAATCATATAAAATAAAAAAAATATTACCTATTGTGAAATATGTTCACTTTACATAAGTAATATCATGCGATAAATTTGGTGACATCATTCTCATGGATCTAGTTAGTTCCATTCATGTGAAAATATACTTCAGGTAATACTTTTGTATTTGGACTCTAATAGACATTTATCTGCTACAAGAATAACTTATATCTCCGTCCATAACGCTTGGCGAGATTTTGGCGGAATGTCGCCAACTTGGCGACTTTTTAAATGTTGCTAAATTAACGAAAATGTTGCAAATTAATAAAAATGACTACTAGATGATGAAAGTTCAATATCTTGGAAAGACCATAAGCGTAGACTATAAGAATAACGTATTTCTCTGTCCGTCCGTAACGTTTGGCGAGAAATTTAGCGGAATGTCGCTAACTTGGAGACTATTTTAAATGTTGCTAAAATGACAAAAATGTCGCCAAATGGGAAGTAATGTCTCCCAAATTCTAATTTCCGTCATATGACGGGCGTACCTTCTAGTATATAAGAAATACTCTTCTCTCAGTTTGTCTGTAACACTTGGTGATGCATTTGGCAAACTTAGCTAATAATTTAGCAAAATATTTCCAACTTGGCGATAGTTCGCTCCAGATTGACAAAAATATCGTTAAACAAATTACAAAAATGACGTTAAATTAATGAAAATTACGCCTAATTGATGACGTAATTATTAAGGTATTTTAATATATGGTCTATATCACTTATTAAGGATGCTGTCAATATTGATGACTGTTTATGTAGAGTTGTTGGCAGTATAAGGTAATTGGGTATTTTGAAATAGTTTTACATGTTGTCATCCGGAAAATAGCCAAATGCACAATTCAACGATAAAAACACAGCGCCGCGGATCTTATACATTATTTTTTGACTCTAAAACGAGTAAATTCATTGCATTATATAAGGAAAGTCATGTGCTACCCACATCAGATTATTTTATTTTGAAGTGGGTCACGCGGTCTCTTATAATATGGGTGTAATTATTTTAATTTTTATTTAAAAAACTACCGAACATATTTTGCTGAATTTTTCTTTATATATATATTTTATGGGGTCATTTTAATATTTCATAAAACTTTCGAAGCAATTTGTGAATTTTAAATTAGTTTAAAAAGCGTTTGAAAAATTAGGTCCCATAGGGTTCAATGTATTTCATTTTTTCAACTCTGGTTCAATACAAAACTAATTAGGTGATATTATTCATTTACATTCCCATATGTCCAACAGACCATCTCAACAACATACTAAAATTTCATTTGGATAAAGTCATTTTTACGGCAGTTATCGTGCGAACGGACAGACAGAAGGAACAATACAAAGTCATACTTTTCAACTATGTTGTAAAGTGTTAAAAAGGAGCAAAGGTTGCAGAATTTTTCACAGGGGTATGCATATAAAAACGTCTGTACGTAAATCTATAATAAAAAAACCCATCCTTATGTCCTCGCCAAAACCATGAGTAAAAAAAAAGCCCTAAAACATCTATAACCCCCTGAAATGTTAAATATTTTTTAAATTTAAAGGGCTGATCAAATTATTAATCTAGAAAATTAAAATTATGTAGGAAGATATCTTATATGAATACACTTATGTACCTTTCAGGCGAACTGAATTTCGAAATTTTTTTTTTTTTTGCTCCATCTGTGCAATATATATTTAGTGACCACCCCAATTTAACAAGCAAATTAGTAGGTCCTGATCTAACTGCTTATTATAACTGGTCCCTAATCTATTTCTAAGATACTAAGCGAAACAAGTTATAATAGTAAATCAACCTTAATAAATAATGTAAGCCATAAAAATAAAATATTTTATGTAATTGAAATTATTTTTAATGTCAACAAGAACCTTTACCAGTGATCTTAATGTCAATAAGAATCTTAACAATCTTTAACACAAATTTGCGATATTTGAATAGATTCGATCCATATGAAGTCTAATTTATCCATTATACTTTTTGTACAGCATTTTAAGCAGTTATTCAGAACAATTAAAAACTCTTGCAACATTTCTGTTATATATATCTTATTTTAATTTTATAAAAAAAATACATTCCCAATACAAAATGAAAATTTTCGCCTTAGTTTAAAATTTTTCAGTTTCTTGTACACCAGGCTGAAAGCTTTACAACTGACAGTAAAAATCATCCACTCTTTATCCAGTAGATTGCTACAGAGTTTTATACAAACTTGTGTCAATTTCCACCTTGTGCTAATATTATGAATGTTAAGATTTCCTACATTTTTAAAGTTGCATCATGTATTTCCAGCTGATTTTTCAATAGCATCTTCTAACAAAAATATATGTTGTGCTTTTCATCATAAATACTAAAATTGTCATTAAAAAATTTTTCAACAATTCTGAGAAGTCTAACATAGTAAAGAGAGGCAGGATCTGATGTTTTCGATAGAGCTCCACATGGAGTATTTATTAAAAGCTTTTAATAATTCTGAAAAGTCGATAGTAGAAATGAGCTGGATCCATGGAGTTTTCATTAGAGCTCTTATTTACTTCATTGAACATTAATTTGGTATTTTAGTAATCTAGTTGCATTAATTTGCCTCATCGCAATTTTGCTTACCACTCAAACTTTATCATCACATTTGATGTAGGTGCAAAATTACATTATAAAATAATTCCTTGAATCGCTGAATTTACTTGAAAAATGTTAAAATGCCCGTGGAACCAGTCGTTAAAATTTTGAAAATGTAGAAATGCATTAAGATAACATTTTCATGTATATTTGTTTTACATTGAAAATATTAACATTTGATGTAGGTGCAAAATTACATTATAAAATAATTCCTTGAATCGCTGAATTTACTTGAAAAATGTTAAAATTCCCGTGGAACCAGTCGTTAAAATTTTGAAAATGTAGAAATGCATTAAGATAACATTTTCATGTATATTTGTTTTACATTGAAAATATTAAGATAAATATATTGAAGTTGTTGAGACCCAGACCGTCCGACCTACCGTAAAGGTGCAAGGTAACCATTTGGACGGCCGGGAAGTGCCACCCAATTTAGACCGGAACCCAGTGGGGGGAGACATCCATAGGGACCGTACCCTCCTTCCCCTACCACCAACCTCTCGGAAGGACTTACGGACCCACATGTTTAACGTGATCGTACTCGCATGAACACGGCGGTAGTTGTGGCAGCGTGCAAACCACCGGCCAACAGCACACTGTGTTCCCAGGTGGTCACCCACCCAAGTACTAACCGTGCCCGATGCTGCTTGACTTAGGTGATCTAACGAGAACCGGTGTTTTCAGCACGGTAGAGCCGTTGGCTAAATATATTGAAGTGCAAAAACTGGCTAAGTTTCAAAATCAAGTATCAAGATTCTTCCACAGATGAGATGAATATTTATTAAACAAGGGCTACTGTATATGGTCCTAACTCTGATTTTCGTGTAGGATTTTCTATCAGTTCGAATGATTGATGGAAAGTTCAGAGGAGTTGACGAGTGTCTGGTATAGAAAGATTTTACTGTTAAGAAAATAAAAAATGAACCATGACTTAATAGTAGGCTCATAGTAAAACTGGGTGAAATGCAATAAAACAAAAATGTACAAACAGGAACTTTACATATTTTTTTTGTAAAACAGCAGATGGCTAAAAGGAAAGTTCTAGGAACAAATGAATAGCTTTTGCACAACTGCCTTTCTGAAGCCCAATAATTCTTACTTCAGGATCAGACATTGGAACAGAAATGCAGGAAATTAGTTGGATCTATCAATATAAAAACAATGCAGGAATAATATATTTTTTCCAATAAAAATAATTGATAAATAAATAGCAAACAAACTGAGATTAAACAAAAGAATGCTACCAATCAAAATTTTGAATTAGGGCTTTTTGGAGACTATACAGGGTGTCCCAAAAAGAGTGAAACACACTATTTTTTACCTGGAGATAAGTGGGCAATTTAAATTGCAAAAATGTTGAAAGTAAGGTAGGAAATAAGACTGTTAATGAAATAGTCCTCCCATTAATTTTCAAAAAGTTACACTTTTTAAATCTTTATACGACCCCCTTGGTCAATCAGAAAATTTTTATTTTTAATGCAACAAGATCATTGAAAAAAACCCCGCATATCTGTAACTTTAAAATTGAGAGTTATATTTAATTGAAAATTAAACATTGTGAATGGGGACCATATATCAAATTAGAAATGTAAATTTGTGCATCACAAAAAGATAAAACTGGATGATAATACATGATACCCAACAGAGTGAGAGTACCACTGCTTTATATGATCTGTCTGTGTAATGCTTTAGTTAGAGGCATTTGTGATAAAAAATTTTGACGCATATTAACATATTTTTGATCTAAACAATTTCCATCGTTAATTTGTGTGTGTGTTTATGGTCCCTATTTTCAGTGATGAAACAGCCTTTCATATGGTACGAAAAAGCAGCTAAGTCAGATTTTTTCCTTTACTATAATTCAGTTGATTTTAAAGATACAGACATGGAGTTTTTTTTAATCATCTTGACGCATTAAAAATAATTTTATGATTGATCAAATTTGTCTAAGGGGGTCGTGTAAGAATTAAAAAGTGTTAACTTTTAAAAATTAATGGGAGGACTATTTCATTAACAGTCTTATTTCCTACCTTGCTTTCAAGATTTTTGCAGTTTACATTCCCCACTTATCTCCAACAGTAAAGATTTAAAGCATGTTTCAATCTTTTTGAGATACCCTGTGTGTGTGTGTATATATAAAAGGGTCACAGTGAAATTTTTGAGACAGGGGCAGACGATATGTGCTAGAAAAAAAAAATATTGGTAGGATATTTAAATTTGAACTCTTATGTCTGCAGACTGTAATTTGTGGCAATAATTACAATTTAGTTATTGTAGAATAAATTTTGAAAGAAAAGAAAATGGAGTTGATGCGAGAGCATTATTGAGCTACGATTTTAAAAGTGGGGATAAATCAAGAAGAATGTCTTCACCGTCTATAATTAGCACATGGAAATGATGCTCCATGTCGTGCCACTGTATTCAGATGGTTTACAGAGTTTAGACGTTCGAAATTCTCTCCTGGATGAAGAACACACAGAAGACTTGTCAGCTGTAGTAACAGAAAATGTGTCATTCATTCAAAAAAAGGTTAATTAATAATAATTGCTGCACCTACCAAATGATAGAGAAGGAACTTAACATTGGATCTGCAGCTACACATAAAATTATTCATGAAGAACTAACTGAATGAGAAAATTAGTTTGTCGTTGGGTCCCCCATAATTTAACAGAACACCAAAAAATGGAGTGTCAGAATTCGTAAAGAAATCCCAAACTTGCTTCATGATAGTGGACACCGCATTATCTCTAAAATCATAACTGGTGATGAAACGTACATAGTTTTTTGATGTTCCAACATTTCAAGAAAGTAAAGAATGGGTCTTTGAAGATGATTCCAAACCAACAATGGTGAAAAGTCAATAAGCAATGAAAAAAGTAATGTACACCTCGTTTTTCAGAAGTACAGGTCTGTTGTTGTTGCAAATCCCCTAAGACCAGCAGAGCTAGATCAGGTCCATGACATTATACACCCTAAAGAAATCCAGCACTAACAACGGACTGGCAGCAAAGTCCCACGTGGAGAGCCGCAGACATGCAAGGATATGAACAGGGGAGGCCTGCTCAGAACTACACACCTCAAAACATTTAGAGCCCTCAGTATATTTCATAGATCTGAGATGCCCGCTGAGGAAGAGAATAAGAGTAGTTTAATCCTGCCTATTACAACCAAGTGCCAGAGAATCACCCGATACCAGTGGTGCACTGGTGGAACAAGCCAGGTCTCTTTGTTATTGCATTTTGTCCTGGAGAAAAGTTTCATATAGGTGAGAGGTGCAGAAGGCACTGAGGCAACACTAGCAAGTACAGGTCTGGTCAAAGCCATAGAGCTAGAGGGATAGAAGACAGTTACAGATAACTGGTACATCATTAAGTGTCTTCCAGAAATTCTTCAGGAAGTGAATGATGGGGCACTCATGCTTCACCATGACAATGCATATTCTCATTCAGCAAGAATGACAATCACATTCTCTGAACAAAAAAACATCAAAGTGATAGCAAGATCAGGAGAATAAGATGGATGTTCTATGTGACTTTTGGTTATTTTTTAATCTAAAAATTTACGTGAGTGTCGTTTTCATTCTGAATATGAGATTGATGATGCTATAAAAGCATATTTATCATCAATTCCAAGAAATGGATGGAAGCATTTAAGTTGGCAAGTTTAACTTGGCCATATCTAAAAAATGCCAGTGTGACCCTCATGTATATATATATATATGTGTGTGTGTATATAGAGGGTGTCCCAAAAAGATTGAAACACAATTTAATTCTTCACCTGTTAGAGATAAGTGAGCAATGTAAATTGCAAAAATGTTGAAAGGTAGAAAATAAGACAAAGTTCGTTAATGAAATTGTCACACCATTAATTTTCAAAAATTTACTTTTTAAATTTTTATACGACCCCCTTAGATAAATTTGGCTAATCAGAAATTTTTCATTTTCAACGCAACAAGATTAAAAAACTGTATACCTATATCTCTAAAATAAACTGAATTGTGACAAAGGAAAAAATCTGACTTATGCCACTTTTCCATACCATGTGAAAGGCCGTTTCATAAGTGAAAATAGGTATCAAAGTGGCAATGGAAATTGTTTAGATCAAAAATATGTTAATATGTGTCAAAATTTTCTACCACATATTCTAAATAAAGCATTACACAGATTAAGTAAAGCAGTGGTACTCACTACACGGTTGGGTATCCTATGTATTATCATCCAGTTTTATTTTTTTATGTGATATGTCACAAATTTACATTTCTAATTTGATATATGGTCCCCATTCACAATATTCAATTAAATATAACTCTCTCAATTTTAAAGATACAGATATGCTGGGTTTTTTAATGATCTTGTTGCATAAAAATTAAAAATTTTCCGATTGACCAAATTTATCTAAAGGGGGGAGGGGGGTCATATAAAAATTAAAAGTTTAACAAGATAGAGAATCATCAATCAAGGGAAGAATAAAATGCATATATCCAGCCATCAAGCTATATATAATCATCAAATATTAATGCTGAGAATTAGAAAAAAATTGAAAAGCAGAAAATGACCAAGCATTAAAGCCAAACACATGGAAAAGAACTAGGCTTAAAAAGGAAATCATTTTGAACAGATTCATCTTCATGGTCTGGCATCTATTCAAAATAGCCAAATAAAACTTGTTTCTGAAAACAGATTGATAATATCTATAAACTCCATCTACTTGGTATATATATCTATTCATTTCTGCACACTATCCTAATTCCTTTTGTATGCTTCGTATTAAAGAAGCATTTAATATATATATATATATATATAATTGTAAATCCAATGTTAGAATTAAGTAGTAACTCATAATACACTATCCTAAAATTTTCTACAAAATACAAAGAAATAAAAGAAATTCAACCATAAAGAGGAAATTATAAAGCGTAATACAGGTCAAAGACAATCAACAAATTTCAAAGGTGAGGAATGAAAATAGGAAATCAAAAAAAATCAAGCAAAAAGATTGGAAGAGCTGTATGCTTAAGATAAATTCATTTCGAAAACATTATTTTCAAGTCCATATATCCCTTCGAAATGAACACAAAAATGCTTGTTTCTGAAACACAAGATATATTTTATCTATAAACTTGTGTTATATGGACAACAAGCATATAGATTGGAAAAATGAAGAAAACATAAATAACTTAAAATACACTTCATTAGTTCAACCATGACGAGCAAAATATGACTAGACCAATGTTGCCATATGCAGAAATGAAAAGATGTGATTTGCTGATGCCAAAGAGAGTAATAAATACCATACTGCGCAAAAGCAATAAAATGAGATATTCTACAGTTAAAGCTGCAAAATAAAAATATAATAATTCAAGAGAATGTAGAAGTTTGGCTAAAACAAGATACTAAGGAGAGATTGAGAAATTTAGGCTAATCGGAACTTATTAACTATACCATTTACTAAATATGCTGGATATTTATAAAATTTACTGGTAATTTTGACGTTATTAATGTGCAAAGCATGAAATTTTTTATCTGATAATCTATAAATTCTAAAAAGTTGATTAAGTATAATATTTCTAAACAATTGAATCGAGTTGCAGGAATTAAATGGTAATATTAAATTTAAAAAAATCTTTTTTATCATATAAATTAGTAACTATATATATATATATATATATATAATCAGCAATTATCTGAAATTTTAGGTTTCACTTTTTTTGGATGTTTTTTTTTTCAGATTGATAAAAAGAACACTAAAAATGGGTTTGAAATCAATCACACAGTATGAAGATATTTTTCATTTATTACAGTTTAGTAAATGTATTTCACAATATAATTAATGTAATAAATTTCATACAAAGTAGAATTTGCATTAGAGAATGTCAGCATTAAAAGAAAAATTAATGAAAGTTAAAGTATGTCATGAACAAAAAAAAAATCAGTATACATATTAAATAAATTGTACAATCACAAGAGGTTAAAAGCACCTTAAAAAGTGAGAAGCAACACCTGACTTTTTTATCATATAAATTAGTAACTATATATATATATAGTTACTAATTTTGATTCCTTTATCATCCTACTGGATGAACATTTAAAGGATTTTAAAGATTTTATTTTTTATTTCTATCAAGGGTCAGGTGATCAGAAATTCAACCATTCTTTCAAATCCTGCTTATTAATCATGAAAGCCTGCAATTTGTTTGGCAGTAGTAATCACAAAAAAATTGTTGGATAGATATTTTTAGATAGTTGATTGAAATAAGTTTTAAGAGCAGATAACTATTGCCATAATATGCTTTTTGCTTGTTAAATATTTTAGAAATTACAAGATTTTTCAATTTTTTCATTAGTTACAGTAGTATTTATAAATACATGTAAGCTGCTTTGTACTGAAACAGTGGATGATTTTTAGTGTGAGCAAACTACACATATGAACAGATATATACTCCATATTTTAATATTCTAGCACAAGAATTGACAATTTTCATAAAGAACCTATGTAACTTTACAAATGCTATGTAGACATTTACTTTAGTTCATAAAAAAGTGTGAATGTTAAGATTTTAATGAATTTTGGCACACAATATATTAATAGGACAGTTGAAAGGAGGTTTATTGAAAGTTGACCAAGTATTATATGTTAAAAAGAAATCCTCTCTCCCAATACATTTAACAAATAGCACATAAAGCAAATACATTAATGCAAGGATAAAATAACTACCCTCAAGATATTACATATACATATTTTTAATCATCTTGTTAAATACTTGACACGCTAGCATTACTAAACAGTCATATGGGTGATAATGAAATAAAATCGAATACAACTTTATACAACAATAAAGGGTTTGAGGTTTGCTACTCTATAACCTTTCTCACTTGTGGGAAAGAGATAGCCTTTGGACTAATTTGACCATTACCTATAGTTTGTAGTGGATTGAGCCATAACGAATATTTATGCATACTCAGCCTTTTTTTATACATGATACCCATGGATTGACATAATAAAGGACACTGAATCAAATTGTAATACTAATGAATACAAGTGCTAGAAATAAAGACAATGCTGTTAAGTCAAAGAAATCATGTGTTGTTCACAATATTAACCTTTAAGAGATTCAGTGAAAGTAGACCTGCATGAAAACTTGTTTAACATTTAATAGCTGTAATTATAAAATTTCAGCACTGAATGGTTCTAAGCGCTAATAGGATTGGCATCTACAGTGTATCTAATATACAAAAGTATGTACTGCAGCTTCTTCCTCATATCCAGTAACGAAAACGGCACAAATGACATCGAAAGCTAGAACCAACAATTCCACCATATACAAAAGTATTAAAAGAAGAGCACCCAAACTATACAACACCTATTTTCCCTTTCTTTTGAGGTTCAACCATATTTGAAATGAAATGATTGCAATATTGCATTGCCAGGAAATCTCATCACAAAAAAGTTTTTCATTATATAGAAAACTCATTTATTTAAGTATGTTAGTTTTTAGAAGGAAATGAATGTCAATGTCAATAAATATTGGTAGGAAACATTATGTATGTGAAATATGCCAGTCATTTCAATTGCACAAGAGATTTGTTAACACATGTCTATACATTTGTTATAAGTGAAACACTAGAAACAATATACGATTCTCCATATCCATACCCATATTGGTGAAGAGTGTCACAAAGTATTTATGCATTTGTTATAAATGAAAAACTAGAGACAATATATGAATCTTCATATCCATACCCATATTGGTGAGGTGTGTCAGAAAGCATTTATGTACACTAGTTTATATATTTGTTATAAGTGAAACACTAGAAGCAATATATGATTCTCCATATCCATATTGGTGAAGTGTTACAAAGAATTTGTGTATACTAGTTTATACATTTGTTATAAATGAAAAACTAGAAACAATATGTATCTCTATATCCATACCCATATTGGTGAGGAGTGTTAAAAAGAATTTATGCACACTAGTCAATGCTTATACTTAGCACAAATGAAGTCAGAAGTATCAAACTTCTGCAAGGAATATGAATATCCAAACCTATACTGGTAAGAAACATTATTTGTGAGATGTGCCAGTTGTTTCACTGTAACAAAGAATTTGTGTCTACAAGTATTTGTGCAAAGATATATTTGTGAAATGTGCCTCAAAGGTTTTAATGAATGCTGTTGAATTAGTTGCTCATACTGCTGAAACACCATTTATTTGTGAGGGTGTCAGAAAGAATTCAACTTAAAATAAGCATTCATGTTATTCCTATAGGCTATTTCCTACCATATGCATATAGGTGACATTCAAGGTGTTATGTTAAAAGAAATAAACTGTTAACTAAATAATATGAAAAGGAGGGTATCATTCAGATACATTGTGTATATTTATATATGCAACTAGTACATGTAACAGCAAGATTCCAACTCTCATCAAAAAATTTAATAACTTTTAAGGACTCTCCATATTTAGGAATTAAAAGAGCCACTTCAGAAGACGTCTAGCTGCATAACTGTTTGAGAAGCATATGCAAATGATATTGATGCACTAAGTAGGAAATGTTGCAACAGAATGGGGAATTCTCTTCACAAGAGTAAAACATATGTGAACAGCACATGACTTTTCCTACAATTTCAAATATATATTCTTATCCTTTTTTTTTTTTTTATGTACATTAATTTTAGTATTTTAACACAAAGTATCACAGAAAATAATATCAAATGAAGTTTCAAAATAATTTCAAATTTTCTCCTTAAATTTTATTTAAAAAAAAAAAGGGCAATTTCTACTTTTTCTCCATTCTTTACCACCATCTTATAAGAACCAGGGTAATGCATAAATGAAATCAAATTTCATGCAATTTGGTCAGACAGTTTTTGAGCTAGAGAGGATACATATATATTACAGACACTCACAAATGTTACCCTAAAATTGTTAAGTTTCATTCCAGGATGCCCAAAATACATAAATCAATTGCATACCAACTTGTATTCCAATTTAAAATTCCATTTCAATATGAGTGCTCCTACAAAATGTATTTCAAATTTCTCAAAAATTCATTATCATACGAAAATTAAAGGCCTAATTCAAAATCTAAGTTTAAAAGGTCCTTTAATAATTTCATAGAATTAATTTAATTTAGAAACCTCAGACCAATATACAGGGTGATTCACAAAAACTGAAACACTTAATGTTTGTTTCATTTTAAAAGCAATAACTCATAATGGCCTCTTAGTACCACATGATATGGCATCTGTGATATTTCTCTATTCACACGAGATGTTGCTGCGTAAAAAGTGGTAGCTGTCACTGCCAGATTATCTCAGTCACTGAAGATTCAGTACACTATAGCAGCGGGTATTCCTTGTGAAAACATATTGGATTACAGCTATGCAAAGGGTATACAATCATAAGGGAATTCTATACTGGCACTTGCACGCAAGTTAGAAACAGGATATATTGAGAGTAAAACTGGCAAGCATTCATTTGCACCGATGATTGTTTATGCGGACATAGAGACATAATTGAAGCAAGTCACCCTGGAAGTCAATACAGTATCTGTAGCAGAGACCAGCTACTCATACTCCATGTGTCAATAGAGCCACGAAGAAGGCGAGGCTAAAGTCATATAAGGTGCTGGTTGTTCATGAGTTGCCGGTGCCAGATAAGGGAAGATGAGTGCACTATTGTAGCTCGTTTCAGGACTTCACTATTCAAAATCCTGGCATATTATCGATCACATGGTTCATGGACAAAGCACGATTCCACTTATGTGGCTATGCCAATTCACAGAACATATGCATTTGGACTGCAAAACATCCACACACCCTTCAGGAAGCACCTATGCACTTACAAGAAGTTTGGTGTGCAATATCCAATGAAAATACAGTGGGTCTTACTTATTTTTTAATGGGGCTGTCAACACCGCAGAGCATCAACAAAGATTCATGGACTTTGACTGTTGTTGAGCAATTGGATGATACAGCTACATCAAGGCTAATTTCAACAGGATGGCACCATGTGTAGCCATACATCAAATGAGTCCACAGCAGATACTACAGTTTCTTTGAGGACCGGATAATTTTCTGTAACTTGTGGCCAGAGATTGCCAGATTTTTTATTTTCTGTGGCAATTTCTTAAGGAAAGAGTGTACTCCACACACCCTCAAACATTAGACGAATTGAAAGAGAACATTATAAATGAAATCAATGGTAGCTACAAGACAATGCTCCAACGAACAGTCAGGAACATTGAACGATGTGTACAGCTATGCCTTCAGGAGGACCAACATTTTCAGTATTTGATGTAAATGTCATATAAACTCTCAAAAACATGCTACATTTCAGATGGCATATCCTGCTGTTAACAATTTATGTTGAACAAGAATAAAGCTAATGAAATGCATTAGCTTATGCGAATCACCTTGTATAAGGTAGGATCTAATTGCATTATATCGAGATTAACAATTTTTATTCAGTTAATTTATTCCAAAATTATTGCGTTTATTTTAAAGCAAAAATACAGAAAAATATAGATTCAGAACTACTTTGAATTTTAAAAAATACTTTCATTTTTAATAAGTTTCAATCCAGAAAATCTGAGTACGTATCAATTGAAGTAAATATTTTGCAGGTGTAGCTAGATCTTAGAAAAGAGATTCGGTGGCCGAATGTTAGGGTCAGCAGTCTAATATCTACCAATGAGAATCTTTTGTTAGTATAAATGGTTATCTTTTGTTAGTATAAATGGTATGTACATGTACAGTATGATTAAAATATATCCTTAGAAATAAGGATGTTGGGTGGGGTATGACATAAGTATAAAGTAGGTAATTAATAATTTTGTATCTGGTATACATTTCAGAAAGGAATATATGTTCTATTTACATTTTATATTCAACATGGCATAAATCAGCAAAATTTTAATAAAAATCTAATGAACACCTTTCAAGAAAGAGGATATGTAATAGTTAAAAGTCCACACAGACCATGTTGAAATTTCTCAGTTTGTTTCTTGTTAAAAACATACTTTTATAACTTTAGTTTAGGAATTTGACTATAAATATACAAACTAAAGTAGTAAAGGTAAAATAAATAAAACATTTGTAAATATTACTTTTTAATTATGAAATTTTTATCTTTGACAATAGTTTATTTAAAAATAAAAATTTATGTATAAAATATTTACTGATTTATCTGCATATTTTGCTATTTTGATAAATACAAATAAATCATTTATCCATTTTATTTAATTCAAATTTTATTCTTTTAGCATAAGAAAACATAACAGTATTAGTAGGCTTAACAAAACCATTTATTTTACAAAGGCATTTCTAAAAGAAAAAAATTCTATTATTGAATTCTAGTTTTAGATATTTTATCTACACACTTATTTATGATATATAAACATGTACACTTTGAAACCCAATATGTTAAAATGTTAGTTCCAGTTTCTTGAGTTACAACACAATCAAAGCGAGCCATATAATAAATGCAGAGTTTTCTATTTTTATACATTTATTCACAGATCAACATTCTTAAACTGGTTAATGGTCATCAATCACTTTTAGAGAGGTGAATGTGTGAGAAAAATTCATTTATAATGCATAGAATTTAATTACAAATTTTTGATTGAAAGTTCAACAAGTACCTGCACATATAAATGATGAAACAAATGTTTTTGAAATTTTTCAGTATACAATAACAAAAACAATAGAAAAATATGTAAAAAAATAATTTTACTATTAAGTTATTGTATCAAATATGAGAAAATTAGCATATGACTTGAATGCAGAAGGTATAAAAGACAGTATGTATTTTATCCCAAAAGTATTTGCAAAATTAGAAAAAATTTAGATACACTGCAGATATGTTACGATAAATTCTTAATTTATCGAACATTCTCGAGAATCTTTATTTCTCAAGTCTCAAAATTCTAGCTCTTAAAGCAAATGGAAAAACCACCCTGCTGTATATATACATGAAGGAATGTATTGCATCTGTTTCTGATGAGGGAAAAAGAAATAAAGTAAGAAAGGATCCAATGCAGACCAGGAACTGATCAATGGGCTTATATATACTATTGCTGGGGTCTGATTTTTTGCTTTGAGGGAACATTCGAGAATTTTAAGAGCTTCCCAATGACAAGTAGAGAGAAAACAATTGGAATTTGGATACGGCGGTCACTCTATCTGTTGCAGTACTCTAGACATGCAAATGCTTATCATTTTGAAGAATTTTCAACGTTATACAATATATTTGAGATTATGCTGGAGTGAGCCATTGATTTAAAAAATGATACTGGAGAATTTACAGAAAACTAAGTTACAGAAAGTTTAAATCCTGTGCTGAAATTTTAATGATCACACCAATTATATGAAAGATTCATCTGAAGAGAACATGAGCAGGTACTGAATAGCAGATGGACTGTTTTTAACAGTCCCGAGATGCTCAGAATCAAATTCAAGGGAAAGACTATATGACATGGGTAGAGGAGTGTTATTATAGATCCTCCCACTGCCTTGTGCTCGAGATGCCCTTACTGTAGCTGAGAGAGAAATATAGAAAAATAAAAACTCAGTAATGTTACATTCTTGTGTATGGAGGATGGCAATCCGATAGAAGTCAAGCAATGCATTTTTGTAAAAGGGAAAGCAGACTCGACGTGGATTGAGGAGTTTTATTTTAAACCCTCCTCCCATTTGTCTTGTGCTCAAGGCGTCCTTATAGATTGCCTTATTTGGATATTCAATAAAGGAAGAAGCCGAGATAGTCAATAATACTTGGTGCTATGAACAGATCTCCAACCCAATCCCATTAGTAGATGCCAAAACACATGACCTATTATTCCCAATTGGAATTAAAATAAGCTAATTGCTTCGTTAGCGAGAATGACAAAGTGCTAGAATTTTGGGACTTGAGGAATCAAGATTCTCGAGAATATTCGATGAATTAAGAATTTATCATTATATAATATGTAGCTTTATAATATTTATTAAATTAACTCCTAAGAAATTGCCTGCTATTAACATAGACAAACTGCATGTAAAAACTACTAATACATAAATACACAAAACATATTTTAAGGCAAAATCAAATCGTTACACTTTAATACTGAAAATGCTTTGAAATAACTTAATTATAATTAAAATCAATGTAACACATTGGCAATTACAGATTAACAGAACCAAAAGTAATATACATAAATATAAATATTTTGATGAATGTGAATGATATGAATTAAATTACAACAAATTATTGTATGGTTTGTGGTCAACAAGATTTAAATATAAACAATAACTGTATAAACCATAAGAAATTTTATCCCATCATTTTAAAGTTTAAAAACTGCACTTTCTGAAACTTTTGAGAACTATACTAGCAGTTTGTAGAATGCCGAGACAGTTGCTGAATTTTTAAATTATTCTAAATGGTTCTCAACAGATTAACAAGTCCTGTTGGTATGACTATTGATGTCACTACCAAAAGACATTTGGCTAAAAAGGGCAACTTGCAAGTTGTGCACAGACTTTTCTATTTTAAAATAAGTTGCCATAAGTATAATAAGCCTTCCCTAATTGCAATCTATAAACTGATAACCAGAAATATTTGGATAATACAAAACTAAATCATATGAATGATTATGAATTAAAATATGACATGCATTTATATTATCAGGACTGTATAAATAATTTAGAGGCATCTTCGTATTTTAATGAGTCAATTACTTTACCAACATAGCTTCCAGAAGTGATTTTAACTTTAATAGAAAATGTTTCAAAATTTACATTTAAATTTACAGCTTTAGAACCTCTAAATGCACCATTAAGTATTAATATTTTTCTCCCAACTGCAGGTATTACAGTTTCTAAATCCGTCTGATCGACAGTTAGCTTTTCATTAGTATCAATAATTTTTATAACTGCTTTGTATTGATCTTCCACTTTTTTTACTACAGCTTTACTTTTATAAAGCTCATCACCGAATCGCTTTGAAATAATTTTTACAACAATATCAGTTGCAAGCCAAGAATCGCGTCTGTTTTTCTTTTCCCTTATGGATTCTTCCATCTCCATTATTTCTTCTAATGCCCGTTTTTTACAATTATCTTTGCTCTTTTTGGAACTTTCAGCATCCACTTTTGATGAAAGCAAAGGGTTTTTCTTCACATCTATTATGGGCTTCTTGAATTTGACATCAGGTTTTAACGAAAATGTCACCTTTTCATCTTCACCCTTTTTTAATTCAGTATAAACAGATTCACGAACAGGTTTAGATGATTTTAAATCTCTTTCCATCTGCCTTTGAAATAATCTTGCCATTCTTTCTTCATCATCTAGCTTCATCTTTTCTTTCTTTAATGTGGATTCTTGTTTCCTAATTGCTTCCGGATCCCTATCTATGTAAGTTATGAACCATCCTTTCTCAGTTTCATCAACGGTGCAGTGACCAGCCCGTCCAAGAAACTTTACAAAATCTGTTAGTGTTTCCCACTCAGTCGAATTCATATGCAAATGGTTTCGATCAGCAATATATTCTTGATACGCTTGATTAGCATGCACTCTTCTAGTTCCAAAGCTTCGACGAAGTAATTGCATAAAGTCATCTAGAAATTCTTGTGAAAACTGATCAATATACTTATGCGGATTTTCTGCAAATAGCAAAAGTTGTCTTTGATGAGATTCAGATGTAGTATGGCACTTAAATCCATTTTCATCACGACACTGTTTCTGGCACATCTGACAGTACCATCTTAATTTCTGCAATCCTTTAGACTTAATTCTGTTAGCAATAGCTTTCGGTGTAAGGAAACCATGCTTTGGCATTTTGAACCTAAAGAAATAAGTGTGAAGAAATCAGCACAAAATATATATATATATATTTTTTTTACATGTGATTTTTATATATTTTTAAAAGTAAATAAAATAGAACAGTTACTAATATTTATAACTTCAACCAAAAAAAGACTAGAGGGTAATTATAAAAATATAATCTGGTCTGCCTGTTAGTTTTTTTGTTTTAGCATTTTGCAAAATGAAAACTGCCTTTGTTAAAACATTTTCTAGAAATTTAGTTACAAAGTGAAAGATATTATAAACACAACATAATGCCGAGGATTCCAGATGGCACACATGGTACAAGCAATATGAATTTAAATTATTCTTCAAAATAAATGTGAAAATTGCCCCCACTATTTTCAGCTCTCCAAGTTTTTAATTTGCAAACTGAAAACAGAGAGTAGAGTTGTTGAAATTTTAAGATTTATACATGAAATAATATCCAAATTAAAATGTGGTAAATTCGTGACAGCAAGTATAAAAAGTTAACCAAGAGTCTTATATTTATTTTAGAGCCAAACATTGTTACAATTTGAATTGTTTTAATTTTTTATTGTAGTTTACGGACAAACATTTATTTAAAAGAAAACACTCAAGGATGGACAAAATTTGACTTTTGCTAAACAATATCTAAAAATGCTAAAATAATTTTAAAATTGTAGCTAAAAAGTTAAAAAGATTTGCTAATTTAAACCCTGGATTGAAATGAAATTTGCTGCAAACTCTGGGGTGTATAATAATTATAAAATTAGATAATAGAAGAATAACTGAAAATAACTTTCAGAGCAGTAAAAGTTTTCAGTATTACAAAATATGCATGTTATGATTACATATGCAACATTGAAAGCTCTAGATGTGTATAATGGCATTGCTAAGTGAAGAAACCATTGGGTTATTGCATCAAAATGAACTTATTCGATATACGAAACTAGAAAGTGTTGAATAACATTTTTATTTCATTTTTTCTAAAGCAAAAATCAAACAGGTCAAGAGAAAACATGCCCTATTTTAAAACTATACATGTTTAGAACTATCTTCTTAGCACTGTTTGGGGAAAATATCAGCATTATCACTACATGAATAGTTTAGCCCTTATTTTAGCTATCTGAAAAAGACGCTTGCAATGATGCATGACCTTTCTGGTTATAGGGTCCTTCCATGTCAAATCAACACAGTCATTTTCCTTACCAGGTTAGATTTTTATGAAATTCGGTAAACTAGTAGTTAGACCTACTAAGAAAGTGAAGCACACAAAATTTTAACCTCCTGGGCAAATTAGTTTTTTAGTTATTTGCATTTAAAAATGGCTGAAAAAGCAAAATTTACCCTCCGATGGCTACATTTAAATTATAACTCCTGTTCTAATAGACGTAGAAACAATTTTGGTATCGTTTTAAAGCTCTTTAAAAGGCGTTTAAAATGATATCAAATACATGAAATTTTGGGGGAAAAACTAAGGTCATAGTATTTGATCTTGGTTTGCTAAAAATCTTAATTTCTTATTTTTCCCCTGAATACTACAGCATCTTTACACATGCATACCAATTTTCAAAATGGACACTAAATGGGATCACACAAAAAATTAAAACAAAAAATACAATATTTAAATATTGACATAACCCTTTGACAGCTTTGTTTTTTCGTTGTTTTAGTAATGCTGCAGTTTTTGATTTTGTGGATAAAAATACTATACTATTATAAGCATTTGGCATGTTTGATTCAGTATTTTATTGGGTTGATTTGACAGTTCCCCAAATATACTACCAAAAATAACCAGATTTATCCATAAATAGCTGCAAATGCAATTTTCTAGATAAAACAGCTAAATTTGTCAATTGGTGCCACAACTGACACATCCTTACTTTTGATTTTCAATTTGAATTAGAGGCGATTGGTTGATTCAGATGGTTTTGGTTTGCAGTTTTAGTTTCAATTAGAACTGACTGATTCAAATGGTCAATTAGTTTGCAATTTGAGTTTTAGATTGAAAAGCCAAACCATATTTATAAAGCTTTTAAGGCATATTTATGATGAAATATTTCTACATTTATACTATACTTTACTAGAATTTGTGTAAATATTTTTGTAAGAATGTAATTTTTAAGTAAAGAAAATTTTATTATGAACAATCAGTGGTTAAATAGATGTTGCAACCCTCTGGGAAAAGAGAAACATTCGTGCAAAAGAAAAATTTTATGCCCTGTTTTTAAGTTGATTTGTGAAAAATTTCCTGAATTTGTTAGACAAATGATATGTGACCAGTGCAGGAAAGAAATGTGCATTAACAGATGACCCAGCTCTGGAATCTAGGTACAAAAGAAGACCTGCTACCTGGACCAAGTGCCCTGCAAATTTGTGATGTTGAACTAATGAATTTAGATTGTGAAGAAGCACTAGATTCTTTAAATTGTAGTTTGAATGTCTTGGGAAACTGAAAGAACGATTTGAACAATCACATACAATTGCTGGGACTCAGAAGCTCCACTCGTTTATTCCTTTGACAGCACATACAATTTACACAAAAGTGTATTCTGATTCACCTGTATCAAAAATAGAACAAGTTATCAAATTAGGATGTGAACTTTCGATCAGTGATATGAAAGGATTTGTGACTGCTGTTTATGATGAAAAATGGTGGGTGACATGTGTAATTGATACTGATGAAGATGATGAAATAGTTAAATTAAGTTTTTTCTATCCATCTGGACCTTCGCCATCATTCAATTTTTCAAATAAGCTAGATGTACTTTTGGTACCTGTGTAAGATGTATTAACAATAGCTGATTCCTCCACAGCGACGGGTAGAGTTGACACTATAACTGAAGAGGAAACTGTAGTGGCAAATGCGAAATTGTGCTCATGGGAAAAACCAGTAGCAATTAAATTTAAGGTTGTATATAAAGCTGCAGTATTACTAAAAAAACAGCCTGTCAAAAGACATACAATATTTAAATATTGTATTTTTTGCTTCTAATTATTTTTTTGTGTGATCCCATTGAGTTTTCATTTTGAAAATTGGTACATGTAGTGCTACTTATCAGTTATAGGGACCATGAAGTCAAACACTGAAACCGGAGCTCATACGCAGACCATAGAGACTCTGGGGATCAGCAAAATAGTGTAACTAAAAGCATAGAGGCACTGCGAGACAGCACTTAGACCCATATCTCACAGAATTTATGTGGCAAAGCGTTACCGGTAGTGATAAATTTAATGAAATTTTATAGGCAATAGCAGAGTTTTGGCCGCCACAAATTTCAATATAACAATATTTTTTTGTTAAACAAAGTTGGTCAGACCCTATTATATATTAAATTTTAGTCACTGTGTGTGTAGTGAATTTCTCGTATCGGATTATATCGCCAATGTTCGTATTGGCAACAACTCTGAACAGCAGTCGCTAACCCACGGTCCCTATAACTGATAAGTACCCATGTAGTTAACATGTTATAGTATTCAGGGGAAAAATAGTGAAAAATAAGAAATTCGATTTTTAGCAATTCAAGGTAAAATACTATGACCTTGAAATGTTTTTCCCGAAAACCTCATGTGTTTGGTATCATTTTAAAGGTCATTTAAAGAGCTTTTAAACGATACCAAAACTGTTTCTGTGTGTTAATTAGAGCAGGAGTTATTGTAATTTAAATGTAGTCATCAGAAGGTAAATTTTACATTTTCGGCCATTTTTAAATGCATATAACTAGAAAACAAGAGGCCTAGGAAGTTAAAATTTCAAGTGCTTTACATTCTTAGTAAATCTAATTAGTTCACCAAATTCCAGAAACATCAGAGATGGTGCAGGAAAAAAATTATATTTTCTTGCGTTGATTTGACATGGAATGACTAGTTAATATTTCTTTTTAATTTTGTGATTTTTTGATAAATTTATTTGAAAAATGTACAATATCTCGAGAACGGTTCATACTAGTATTCAATTTTTGTGTCAATCGTTTTATAATGAAAAATTACATAAGAAATGATTATTTACATAACTTTTTTGAAGACCTGGATTTTTTGACTATTTTTTCAAAATTTCATTAAAAAATTTAGGGATGTTTTGAGCATTCACTTGTGTTAAAAAACAATAGGATGATTGTGTTCACAGATTGTAATTTTTGTACCAAATTTTGTTGGAATCTCTCCATTTGTTCGTAAGATATTGTTTTCAAACTCAAGACCACACACATCACCTCAAAAATATTCATTGAACAATTGTGGTCAGACACTTGAATGGGCTCTCATGTTGAAAACTCGAATTCAAATTTTCGATCCCATCACAATACTTTCCTTATACATTATACTATATACATAAGGAAAGTAATAAAGTAGAACGTTTTCAAATCAACATTGAAGATACTAAATGCCAATTTTGTAAGACTCTTGTAATAATAAAACATAAAATGTGGATATTTTTTATAAGAAAAATTCTGGATTTTTAAATTTCCTCAAGATTTTAAAAATCTCCCCCCCCCCCCCCCAAATTTTTGTTGAAGGGGAAATGCTATCCTCTAAATTTCAAGTCCATTTTAAACCCTGTATGTCCAATGACTTAAAAGTATTCTTACATTACAGCTACAGTCATATAAACCATATTATTTCAACCTATTAAATAATATGGATAAAAAGGTTTGAATTTAGAAGTATATAAAATTATTCTATGCACAAAAATTTCTAGAATCTATGTCACAGTCAGCAGCTGTAATTTCATATTTCCATTCAGTACCTGTGAACAATAGCAAAAATATTTTTCTAAATCATAAATTTAAAACACACAAAAGAAAAGAAAAATAAATTAAAATTGCTAAACCATTTCCAAATCAAATGATTTACTGTATTATAGGTGTAAAAAATATTAAATATAATTTTCCAGGGATGTATCTAGAGAAATGCGAGTGGTGGTTGATTTTACAGAACAATTATAATTGAGAATATAAAATTTCGAAACGAGCTTCACGTTAATTCGCACACACAAACAGTATTAGTATTGTTTACTTTTATATTAAAGAAAAACATTTGATAAAATTGAATATAACTTTTTTTAAATGTAATTATATGTATATTTTTTTGGATGAGTGGTGGTCGGCAATTCCGAGTGGTGGAAACCCCGACCACCACCGACCACTGTAGATACATCCCTGATTTTCATATGTTTGATTCCTTTTAGGAAGGAATAGAAAGTTTTATTCTCACTAGCAGCAGTTTGATTTATTGAGATATAAAATATTATACGGAAAAAATATAACTTTACATTAACAATGTTTAAAAAATGCTTACCAGGGTTGGAAAAAAATGGGGTGGGTTCAACAAAAAAATGTTTTGAAAATGGGGTTTTATTTAGCCAACCCAGCTCCTGATAATTGAAAGGGAAATCTGAAAGACGCCTGTTTATGCCTTATAACATAATTTATCGCAATATTTTCATAGATACTCATTTTAAAATGTTACTGTGTCCTCGGTTCCCCAAAACTTTTCATGACAAAAACAGATTTTTTTATATAATTCACATTTTAACTATGCTAAGATATTTTCTAATCATTATCAAAAGTGTGCCAAAAATAATGTAAATTTGCATTACAACAGTTTTAGAATGGAATGTGGGGCAGACAATTTGACACTTGGATTGATAATACAAATTTTTAATAGTCAGCACTTCTGTGTATATTAAAAGCAATATTTGGTCTTTATTTCAATTTCATTCATTTTTTTAATTATATATATACAGGGTGTCCCAAAAACATTGACCTCAGCTTTTAATTCTTAAATATTGATCTTAGATATATATAATAAATTACAAAGTTGCGTAAAATAAGGTACAGAATTTTATGAAATCTATAAAAATTTTCAGGGGATTAAATTTGAAGAAATATATTATTCAAATTTTATATAAAATTTTATGACTTTAGGTTCAGCGTTATTATGGTTGCAGATAAAATTAAAAAAAAATTATGAGAGTGGTGTTATAAGTATCTTTTATTTAGAAGCTTGTATCTTAAATTCCAAATAATGCTGGTTATTTGTGTTAGTAGTGAATAAAGATTTCAGGAAAAATTGTAAAAGTTAGCTAGTACATACAGGGTGAGTCGCTATTGTTTTTACAAAAGCAGAGGGGTGATAGTACCCCAACAGACGAGCAATAATTACCATGGAACATAGGGTCGCATTGCCCTCAAAGAAGCAGAAAAGAGTAAAATTAGAATATGAACCTTCACGTACACCAGTGTTGGGAAAGCGAATGAATGATACCAAATGTTGCACAAACAGATTTATTGTGCAGCGACAAACTCACAGCAAGTGCTCAAAGTGATGACCACGCGTGTCGTTGCACCGTTCACACCGGCAAAGGAATGACTGACGCACCCTCTCGAAGATTCTGGGTGTTGTGTTAATGTGGTCTGCGGCAACAACGATGCGCGCGACGAGATCTTCCGCCGAGTCCACAAGCGTCTCGTACAATAAAGATTTCATGTTGCCCCAGAAGAAAAAGTCCATTGGGTTGAGGCCTGGTGAGCAAGGAGGCCACGTCACAGGTCCGCCACGTCCGATCCAGCGTGCAGGATATGTGGCATTTAAGAAGTTCCGGACTGTGATGGAAAAGTGTGCCGGGGCTCCATCGTGCATAAACCACATGTCGCTCCGCTAACAGCAATTTTTTTCACAGTGACATGAGATTTACGTCACACTGTGACTTTGTGATGTCACAGCGAAGTCATTTTGGTCATTTTCATGGTCGTTTGTGACGTCACATTGTAATTGCAATGTCGTCACATTGTTAAGTGTTAATTAAATTGTGGAAACGTCACAGAATATAGTCAATGAAGTTACTAATACGTAATGTCGCATAGACGTCACAAATATGATGTCACATTGTGACCGAGGCACAACGTGTCTACAACGTCACTGTCATATATGCGACGATCTTTGATATGAGGATCTGGATGGGGAGCGGAACAGCCTGCAATAAACTGGGCAGCACGTATTCCAAAAAGATACGGTATGTTGCGCCGGACAAACGATCTGGCAGGATGTACGGGCCGACCAGGTAACCACCAAGGATAGTTGTCCAGATGTTCACGGTAAATCGATGCTGGTGTTTACGAGGGGTTGTGCAGTGGAGATTCTGCTCCTTGGACATTTTCATACAGTAACAGCATTCTTGTCTGGAGTAGGAGATACTACGTAGGCAGTTACACAATAACGTCCGAGGCGCTGACTGCGTCATGCTCGATGCAGTTCGACCTCTTTTCTGCCTAGCAGAGTGCAATGCGACCCTATGTTCCATGGTAATTATTGCTCGTCTGGTGGGGTACTATCTCCCCTCTGCTTTTGTAAAAACAATTCCGACTCATCCTGTATATGATGCATAAGTGTTGGGTTGCTTTACTATTTAGGTAATTTGGAGATTTGAAAATTTACTTTTATTTCTTTTTCCCTGGCTCAATATTCTTAATGTGGTAATATTTAAATAATATTTATTGGCTTTTCATTTATTCTTTAATTAGAATATTTTTAATCTTCTAAATTAATTTTCTTTATGATATTCTTAGTTAAAAATGTTCCATTCCTTAAATTAATATTACTTTTGATTTGCAAATTTTAGAAATTATTTATTTATTTGATTCCCCTTAAAATTCCCTTTAATTTGACGTCCCATTTTCCCATTTTGGTTAGAAATTCCGTTTGTTCTACAGTTTCAAGTTATTTCCATGTCTCACTGTAATTCAAAAATTTCAGTTGCGGCCATTTTCGGAATTTTGTTTCGCGGGCCCTTTACTGCGATTAAGCCGCCACCTAAGCGTTTTTCGCGCCTCTTTAGAATTCGGGATTTTTTTTAATTGGTTCGCGTTTTTACGGATCGTCTGCTCTCGGAATTATGAGTATTATTTTGGCAATTCTAATTTCGGTAAGCGAATTTTAATTGCTGCCGTTTATCTAAACTCGCCCTTTTGCCGCAAGTATAAATACGCGCGTAGAACTTTTCAGTTTCAGTTTTTTTGTTGAAATCCTTCGTTGTGGTTAGCGCGAGAAGCGCGTTGTTTATTTTCGAATGGAACTTATGTTCCACGCGAGTTTTTAATGGAACGTTAAGTTCCTCGCGTTATTCTTTTTTTTCATTAGTTGTTTTAATTTAAATTATGCATTTTTCAAGCTTTTATCGCGGAATTCGCGACGTAACTCTCCAGAAAAGTACGTGGTGAAAATTCCTTATGCGAGCTGCATGAACGTAGTTTCTGACGAGGACGGCCGTTCTAAAAAGATCCGAGTGTTCCAGAAGTAGCTGTTAGGTCTGATCTCCTGAGTACTGATGTTTTTCAAGAAAGTGCTGAATCCTCTCCTGACTAAAGTTTGTTGATCTCCTGATCCCAAGAAAACCAGTTTTTCCAAAATCTGTGCAGCTCCAATGATTGGAACTTCCCCCCCCCCCCCCCCCCCCTGTCTGATGGCCCATCCGGGTGAATACACATGTTTTATTTAAACTCTTAATTTCTTTAATTCTGAATATGATTTCTTAATATTTTTGAAATGCATTTAACTAAAATTTATTCTGTAAAATCAAAATTCTAAACTTCATTCTGAGAGCAAATTTCTAAACCTTCATAATTTTTTTAGAGCCTGGGTAAAATTCTAAAATTCTTTAAATTTAATATTTTTGTTAATGATTTTTGATGAAATTTAAATAGATTGTTTTGAGTTAAGTTTTTATGCTAATTCCTTAATTTTAACTAAGTTGATAAAATTCTAAAATTCTAATGTTAATTCTTCCTGAGTTGCCTGCCTGTGAGCAGTGTTTTTGTATTTGTTAATTGGAAATAATTGAAGTTACAATTTAATAAACTAATTTTCTTTAAACTAAATATTATGTCTTCATTTATCTTTTTTAAACACAGCAGGTTTTATTCTATCTGTCAAACACAACAGTAGTTTTCATCAGACAGGGGGGGGGGTTACTACTGTTGTGTTTGACAGATAGAATAAAACCTGCTGTGTTTAAAAAAGATAAATGAAGACATAATATTTAGTTTAAAGAAAATTAGTTTATTAAATTGTAACTTCAATTATTTCCAATTAACAAATACAAAAACACTGCTCACAGGCAGGCAACTCAGGAAGAATTAACATTAGAATTTTAGAATTTTATCAACTTTGTTAAAATTAAGGAATTAGCATAAAAACTTAACTCAAAACAATCTATTTAAATTTCATCAAAAATCATTAACAAAAATATTAAATTTAAAGAATTTTAGAATTTTACCCAGGCTCTAAAAAAATTATGAAGGTTTAGAAATTTGCTCTCAGAATGAAGTTTAGAATTTTGATTTTACAGAATAAATTTTAGTTAAATGCATTTCAAAAATATTAAGAAATCATATTCAGAATTAAAGAAATTAAGAGTTTAAATAAAACATGTGTATTCACCCGGATGGGCCATCAGACAGGGGGGGGGGGGGGGGGGGGGGGAAGTTCCAATCATTGGAGCTGCACAGATTTTGGAAAAACTGGTTTTCTTGGGATCAGGAGATCAACAAACTTTAGTCAGGAGAGGATTCAGCACTTTCTTGAAAAACATCAGTACTCAGGAGATCAGACCTAACAGCTACTTCTGGAACACTCGGATCTTTTTAGAACGGCCGTCCTCGTCAGAAACTACGTTCATGCAGCTCGCATAAGGAATTTTCACCACGTACTTTTCTGGAGAGTTACGTCGCGAATTCCGCGATAAAAGCTTGAAAAATGCATAATTTAAATTAAAACAACTAATGAAAAAAAAGAATAACGCGAGGAACTTAACGTTCCATTAAAAACTCGCGTGGAACATAAGTTCCATTCGAAAATAAACAACGCGCTTCTCGCGCTAACCACAACGAAGGATTTCAACAAAAAAACTGAAACTGAAAAGTTCTACGCGCGTATTTATACTTGCGGCAAAAGGGCGAGTTTAGATAAACGGCAGCAATTAAAATTCGCTTACCGAAATTAGAATTGCCAAAATAATACTCATAATTCCGAGAGCAGACGATCCGTAAAAACGCGAACCAATTAAAAAAAATCCCGAATTCTAAAGAGGCGCGAAAAACGCTTAGGTGGCGGCTTAATCGCAGTAAAGGGCCCGCGAAACAAAATTCCGAAAATGGCCGCAACTGAAATTTTTGAATTACAGTGAGACATGGAAATAACTTGAAACTGTAGAACAAACGGAATTTCTAACCAAAATGGGAAAATGGGACGTCAAATTAAAGGGAATTTTAAGGGGAATCAAATAAATAAATAATTTCTAAAATTTGCAAATCAAAAGTAATATTAATTTAAGGAATGGAACATTTTTAACTAAGAATATCATAAAGAAAATTAATTTAGAAGATTAAAAATATTCTAATTAAAGAATAAATGAAAAGCCAATAAATATTATTTAAATATTACCACATTAAGAATATTGAGCCAGGGAAAAAGAAATAAAAGTAAATTTTCAAATCTCCAAATTACCTAAATAGTAAAGCAACCCAACACATTCCTTCCACCTATCCCCCAAAAATTTTTCATTTGAAAAATGAAAAATTTTTGATAATAAAATAAAATATCTATCAGAAGTTACCAATTTAAGTATAGCAATTTTTATCCGAATTCAACCTCTATTTCGGAATAAGCAATTTGTTAACAAACTATAAACTAAAACAATAATTATATAACAGTGAATAAATTTTTGTACATCAGATCACTAAATTTGTGTAGACAAAAGTAAAGGTAGAGGATTTGACATTGATTCTCATTAGCTATAAATAAAAATAAATTTTTAAGAAAACATTGGACCAGCCAAATAGTTTTCAAAGAATCGAAACATTGAATTTTGAAAAGGTACCTTGAATAACCAATGAGAAACAACTCTCACTTCCACTACAAAATATAAATACCAGCTGGAAAGAGAAAAAAAAATGTGTAAATAGAGTGATCTAAAAAAATAAAACAATGTACATAAGTTGTATAAAATAAATAAAATTTCAATAGAAGTGTCAAATGACAATTGACACAATAACAATTATTATCAATAAGTAACAATAATATACTAAAATTTCAAAGACACAAGTATCTATTCATGTCCATTCAGAACTACACATAACATCATCTGCATCTGCAGTTATCTAATATACACTGCCACTTTTATCTTTGCAGAACTCTAATACTTTTAACGACAACAAATATATACCAAAAAATATCAACATATGTGATCAGAACTTACGTCATGGACCACCTAATCAAATATTTGCATAAATCTGCACTCTCAATAACAATAAATAAGTAACTATATATCTCTATCAATATAAATATAATCAATTCATATAATCCAAATTAATCTTTTCTCAATCATTCTCTAAATCCTGCAGTAATCTGCAATATCAATAGCAACAAATTTTATCTTAAATCAACATCAATTAAATCCAGTTTGCAGCATTCTGCAATGTATCAATAACAAATACACACATATAAAAATTATACACTTAAAAAAAATTATGTTGCGCAACAATAAAATAAAAAAAAAAATGTCATTCTAGTTTTTCCTTTGTCGTAAATTATATCTTTGTGTGGGAATTATATCATTCTCATGAGATGTATTACTTGCTGAATTATCAGATTGTGCACAAGAAAAGAACACAGAATCTCTTTCTGGAATTTTTGTTAATCTGTCAATGTGCACCAACTGAATATTTTGTGTGTCATTTACATGTTGAATTTTAAAGTTTACATTAGATGTTTTTTGTATAACTTTAAAAGGACCTTTATTAAGTTTGGAGAGTTTCTTACAATGTCCCCTTGGAAAAACAGGAATGTATAAATATACTAAATCTCCAACTTTTATATCTTTTATAACAGCAGACTTATTTCTGTATGTCTCTTGTGTTTTAGCTGCTTTAAGTAAGTTCTTCTTTACTATTTCAAAAGATTTTTTCATACGAATTGCCAAATCCTGACTATAATCACTAACAGTGGTAAAATTTTGTTCATTTAAATTAAAAAGAAGATGATGTGGCAAAATTAATTCTCTACCATAGAGAAGATTAGCTGGAGACTCACCAGTCGAGGAATGGATTGAAGTTCGGTGGGCCAGCAAGGCAAAAGATAAATGTCGATCCCAATCCTCTTGTGTTTCAGACACTAAATGACTAAGTGTGTTAATTATTTTACTGTTTAAACGCTCGCAGACTCCATCCGATTGTGGGTGATAGCTAGTAGTGGTATGTTTTTCAATACCTAATTTTTCATACAACTTCATGGCAGCATTCGAAATGAAATTAGATCCTTTGTCAGTGATAATGTGTTTTGGCACACCATGAAGAGAAAAGAAGTTTTCTAAACAATTTAAAATAGTTTCAGATTTAATATTGGGGATAGCATAAGCTTCTGGCCAACGAGTAAAATAGTCTGTAATTACCAGTATGTACTTATTGCCAGAGTAAGTTAGAGGCATGGGGCCAATACAATCCATAGCTATTCTTTCCATAGGGTAAGTAGAATTTGGAAACCTCTGTAAAGGAGCTTTTTGTTTTTGTTTAAATCCTCTTTTCTGTAAACAATCAGGACAACTCTTAACATAATTTAAAATTTGAACATACATCCTAGGCCAATAAAAGTGTTGCTGAATTTTCCTCAAAGTCCTTCTAAAACCACCATGTCCTGCAGTGATCGAATCATGACAATAATTTAGAATATCAGAGATCAAATTTTGTGGAACAACAATACGCTCTTTTCTTTGATATTTTAATTTAGGTTTCCTATTAGTACAATATAATACATCATCTTTTAAGAAAAACATTAAATTTTTAGGGAATGGGTCAATATTTTTATCTAAGCAGGAGCCAATTCTTATACAATTAGGGTCAGAATTTTGAGAATTACGTACTCTTAAAAGAAGGTTTGTATCAACATCCAAGTCTATAGTGTTTACGTTTACATTATTTACACATCTAGATAGATAATCAGCTGTTAAATTTAGGCGACCAGGTTTATGAATAATTTTGTAATTAAACTGGGTCATGGACATTATCCATCGTGCTATCCTAGAAGTGGGGTCTTTTAATTTTAAAACATTTGAAAGGGAGGCCTGATCACAATAAACAGTAAAATGTTTTCCCAAAAGGTATTGCTTAAAATAGGATGTTGCCCAGACAACTCCTAAAGTCTCTTTCTCGACTGTGCTATAGTTTATTTCTGCATCTTTTAGTTTTTTACTAGCATAAGCAATAGGGTGCAAAAATCCATCCTTTCCTTCTTGACAGAGAACTGCTCCTAGAGCAAAATTTGATGCATCGGTACATACCGAAAACGGTTTTGAAAAATCAGGGAGATGTAAAATGGGTTCTTTAAGTAATTCGGATTTTAAGGTTTGATAAGAATTTTCTGCTTCAGGGGTCCAAGAGAATTTAATATTTTGCTTAGTTAAATTAGTTAAGGGAAGAGCTTTTAAGGAGTAATTTTCAATAAATTTTCTGTAGAAGCCAGTTAATCCTAAAAATTGGCGAATTTGTTTTTTAGAGGTGGGTATTTGAAAATTTTTAACAGTTTTTAAATTTGAGGGGTCAGGCTGGACAATACCTTCAGAAACTTGAAAACCCAAATAATTTATTGAAGATTTAAAAAAATTGCATTTACTTGGCTTTAAACATAATTTATGTTGAGCTAATCTATCAAATACTACCTTTAATTTCATTAAGTGTTCCTCAAAGGTTCTAGATGCAATAACAATATCATCTATGTAAATAGAAATTTGTAAAGGGGAAAGCTTAGCTAGGACGATGGACATAAGTCGTTGAAAGGAGCTGGGGGCATTTTTCAAACCGAAAGGGACTCTTTTCCATTCATAGTGGCCAAAAGGTGTAGAAAAGCCACATTTGTGTGTGTCGTCTGGGTGCAATTTCATTTGATAAAATCCTGATGTTAAGTCTAATGTAGAAAAATATTTCGCACCATTTAAACTATCAATCAATTCAGTGATATTTGGCAGTGGAAAAATATCATCAATAGTTTTATCATTTAATTTTCTAAAATCTGTTACTAATCTTAATGTTCCATCTGCCTTTTTAACAAACAGTACAGGTGCGGAGAATGGTGAATCACTTTCTTGTATAATGTCATTTTCAAGAAGCTCATTAATTTGTCTATCTAATTCATCTCTTACATGATAAGGAACTCTATAAGGTTTTTGTTTAACAGGAATATCATCTTTTAAGTTAATGTTATGAAAAACTGTATCACACCCCTTTAAATCTGGAATAGAATTAGCAAAAATATGTTTATAATCATTAATTAAACTCTCTATTTGTCTTTTTTCATTATAGTCTAAGTGTGAAAGATCAAAATTTCCTCCCCAAACATCAAAATTATCACCACTCTCTGCACTTGACTCAGTAATATTGTTAACTGAAAAGGAAGATACTACTGTGATAGGAACAATTTTTGCTAAATTTGAATGCTTATTTATGTGCAACTCATCAGTTGACAAATTCAATACTTTTACATTATATATATTGGATCTAGATACATTATTTACTGATCTAGCGACCAGAATTTTACTGTTGTTTAAAGGCTCAATCATCACAGTAGGTGAATTAAATTTAACAATCTCTTTTAATTTTAGTTGTATGAAAGCCTCCGATAGAGGAGGAATTGTGTATTTCCTAAGTGCATAGCACAAATTATCCCTATATTTTTCAGAATTCAAAGTATTTTCTCTGTTAATTTCATAATTATTAAAGAATTGAGTTGTATCAGATAATGAAAATGGTACAGATTCATCCTTAATTGCAAAAGGCACAGTTACAATATTATTGTATAAAACATTATTAGTAAAATCTATTGACATCTTATAACCCTTTAAAAATTTCACACCAAGTATTGCTGAATAATTACAAGAATCACAGTTCATAATATAAAAATCAACATTAAATATTTTGTTATTTAAATGTAAATTAATATTTAATTTCCTGGAAATTTTTATAATATCACTAGAGATGCCTTTTAAATTTATATTACACTTTGTTAATTGACTGTCAGGTATATTTAAATGAGATAATACATTTGTAAACAACACATTAATAGAAGCACCAGAATCAATAAGTATAGGAATATCAACATTATTTATCATACCAGAAATCACTGGTAGAGACAAATTCTGTAATGAAATCAAATTTGAATTTTGCACCACAGGTAACACCCCAAGGGCTTCAGAAGGTAAGTTGGAGTGAAAACTCCCTTCACCCTTACTTAGTTTAAATTTTGTTTGTCGTTGTCATTTTTATCACCCCTAGGTGTATAAAAAGTGTTGTAACTCATTTTAGGTTTAGTTTCATTAATGTCAGGCTGAAAGTTTTGATTTGGCTGATGGTAAAAAAATTGTGTAGGTTGTTGAAATCCTTGCATTTGTTGTGGAAAACCATATGGATAGTTTTGTGTAGGTTGTGGAAAAGAAAAAGGTTGTTGATACATTCGAGTAGGCAGAGACCTAGAATTTCTGTTGAACCTGTGTGATTGAGGAAATTTCCTACAATCCACACTTATGTGACCTAATAGACCACATGAAAAACACCTTCGGCTATCCTTTGTCACTCTAGTTTGAGGCAGCTGCGGTTTGGTGTTAATCTGAGTTTGCAACTCAGCAAGCCTTTTAGTGAGGTTCTCTACCTCCATTTTATTTCTCTTAAGCTCATCATGGAGCTGCTTATTTTCAGACTCTCCAATACTCATGACATATTGGGGATCATCCCCATGTTGCTTGCTCCACACCTCTTCCTCCGCCACAGCATGCCTTTTTGCAGAGTCAAAACTCTTGTGGTTTTGAGGTAGGATTAGCCGTTTGAAATGAGGCTTCAAGCCTTCAATGAAAACCGAGCACAAGACATCAAGTCTTTGCTGGTTTGCCACTCTGTCATTTAGTAAGCCAGGTGAAACAGTTTTGTATGAGGAAGCCTCAACTCTAGCAGCAAACTGGCGCACAGATTCATTTGGTCTCTGATAACTCTGCAGAAATGCTCTCAAGTTACTGTGTAAACATTCTATTGAGGAAAATCTGTCGCGTAAAGCTTTAAGAATTTGAGAGAAAGATTTCTCTTCTTTTAACTTAGGATTATCTCTAATAAATCTTGCAGCTATGCCTGACAGTTTTAACTTTAAAACTAAGACCTTGTCTGACTCTGACCAATTTGCATGGTCAGCTAACATTTTAATTCTATCTATGTAATCCTCCAATGGGAGGCCAGATTCCTCTCCTGAAAATACTGGGATTGAATCTAAAAAGTCTCCTATTGAAGAGACTGTTTTAAAATTACTCATTACATTACATTTAGAAGAATCTATTTTTAATCCCTGTTCATTTGAGTCATATTGTTTACTATTAACATTTGAATCAATATTTTTGTTACCAACAGAATTTACATTATCAGAGGTTGCCTCAATGTTTATTTTAGAAGGTAAATTTCTTTCCAATAAGGATAACCAAGTTTTCTTGGTACTAGCAACCTGACTTCTGGGAATTAAATCCCAATCTTTACCATCATTTGAATTTGTAAGAAATGAAGGAAATGGCTCTTTACCAACAAAGAACATAGCATATAATAAAGTTTCAAAAGGCTTATCTTTAGAGCCATCTCCAGTTTCATCTGACCCAAATACAGAAACATACATACAGTTACTTTCTCTAATATCATCCATAATTGCAATACAATTGAAAGTTTAATACTACTAATAAATATTATAAAACATGAGAGCAATTTCTAGACTGGTACACGGCACCAAAACTACTGTTGTGTTTGACAGATAGAATAAAACCTGCTGTGTTTAAAAAAGATAAATGAAGACATAATATTTAGTTTAAAGAAAATTAGTTTATTAAATTGTAACTTCAATTATTTCCAATTAACAAATACAAAAACACTGCTCACAGGCAGGCAACTCAGGAAGAATTAACATTAGAATTTTAGAATTTTATCAACTTAGTTAAAATTAAGGAATTAGCATAAAAACTTAACTCAAAACAATCTATTTAAATTTCATCAAAAATCATTAACAAAAATATTAAATTTAAAGAATTTTAGAATTTTACCCAGGCTCTAAAAAAATTATGAAGGTTTAGAAATTTGCTCTCAGAATGAAGTTTAGAATTTTGATTTTACAGAATAAATTTTAGTTAAATGCATTTCAAAAATATTAAGAAATCATATTCAGAATTAAAGAAATTAAGAGTTTAAATAAAACATGTGTATTCACCCGGATGGGCCATCAGACAGGGGGGGGGGGGGGGGGGGAAGTTCCAATCATTGGAGCTGCACAGATTTTGGAAAAACTGGTTTTCTTGGGATCAGGAGATCAACAAACTTTAGTCAGGAGAGGATTCAGCACTTTCTTGAAAAACATCAGTACTCAGGAGATCAGACCTAACAGCTACTTCTGGAACACTCGGATCTTTTTAGAACGGCCGTCCTCGTCAGAAACTACGTTCATGCAGCTCGCATAAGGAATTTTCACCACGTACTTTTCTGGAGAGTTACGTCGCGAATTCCGCGATAAAAGCTTGAAAAATGCATAATTTAAATTAAAACAACTAATGAAAAAAAAGAATAACGCGAGGAACTTAACGTTCCATTAAAAACTCGCGTGGAACATAAGTTCCATTCGAAAATAAACAACGCGCTTCTCGCGCTAACCACAACGAAGGATTTCAACAAAAAAACTGAAACTGAAAAGTTCTACGCGCGTATTTATACTTGCGGCAAAAGGGCGAGTTTAGATAAACGGCAGCAATTAAAATTCGCTTACCGAAATTAGAATTGCCAAAATAATACTCATAATTCCGAGAGCAGACGATCCGTAAAAACGCGAACCAATTAAAAAAAATCCCGAATTCTAAAGAGGCGCGAAAAACGCTTAGGTGGCGGCTTAATCGCAGTAAAGGGCCCGCGAAACAAAATTCCGAAAATGGCCGCAACTGAAATTTTTGAATTACAGTGAGACATGGAAATAACTTGAAACTGTAGAACAAACGGAATTTCTAACCAAAATGGGAAAATGGGACGTCAAATTAAAGGGAATTTTAAGGGGAATCAAATAAATAAATAATTTCTAAAATTTGCAAATCAAAAGTAATATTAATTTAAGGAATGGAACATTTTTAACTAAGAATATCATAAAGAAAATTAATTTAGAAGATTAAAAATATTCTAATTAAAGAATAAATGAAAAGCCAATAAATATTATTTAAATATTACCACATTAAGAATATTGAGCCAGGGAAAAAGAAATAAAAGTAAATTTTCAAATCTCCAAATTACCTAAATAGTAAAGCAACCCAACATAAGCATTAGTTAACATTCAATTCTGCCATATAATACAAATATATCAAAATATTTGTTAACATAAAAAATACTTAAAATATACCAAAACAAATTTGCAAGTATTAAAATTCTCATTACTTTCAAATTTTTTACACCAACAAGAAAGAGAAGCTTTAAAAATTAAATAATACTTACAAAATTGGTTTCTTTACAGGAAATGGGGAAACTCAATGCAGCAAATTACATACACCAGTCTAAAAACAGAAACAGAAAAATTACTGGAAATAAGTATCAGAAAAAATGTACATTTTACACAGAAAACCAAAACATGTCAACTAAATTTTAAAAAGCAAGACTTAACTTTACAAGTTTATTTTTCTTTTTATTAATCTTTCATATATTTATCATGGTGAATTGATATAATTCAGTAATGTATTGTTACTGTATCAATATACCTTTACAATTGTATTGATGAACTGTATCAAATAGAAAGTACAAATATTTAATTACTCTCACTTTGATCAGGATAAATCATTTAGAATACAATTGAATTTTTCAATTTACTGCACAATAAATATTTTTTACATTTATTTTTATACAATTCAAAATAATACAATGTATGTGTTGCTGGTAGTGGAAAATAAAAGGGCTGATAGTCTTGAAATTCATTACAAGGGTACTTCTGCTCATGCGATGACGAGACTGGTCTTTATTTTTTCAAATTTAAATTATTTTAAAAACAATGAATGTTACAAAATTTCCCCACCTTCAAATAAATTTATTCCAGTAGGTGATTCTTTCAAAAATTGGAGACAGATGTCAGATGGTTGTAGATAATTGGTGTGAATCTCATCAATCACAAAAATCTTCGGAGATAGCATTTAATTTAAAGATTTTACTTTTCACCTTTTATTTCATAAGCATGAGACAGATTTAAAAAAATGGGTTAAATTTAGAGATTTTCTAATTTAATGCATTTTAAAGATTGAGATTTTTAAGCTTACTTTTCTCTCATTATAAGTATTCTGTGAAAAATCTTTTTAATTGGATAATAATTACCATAATTTTGATTATTACCCCATTTTTGAATCTATGAGGATTAGGCATCTAGTCATGTTTAGGCACAGATTTAGGGCATATTACACTCGCTACATGGGCGGGGTATAAACATGATCAACAAGTATTGCAGTTTTAAAGCTTTTTAAAAAGCAATCAAACTGGTCAGCAAAGGTGGCATTACCACTATAGTCCGGCTCCCATGAGTTGGCAGATGACCTTGGATGAGTCCATTTCATTATAGGGAAGAAAGTTGGCAAAACAGACGATCTGTGCACTACAGTGAAAGGGTTGCCAAACGCAAAAACCTGTTTGGCGATCGCATTTGCTGCGCGTATTTCGCCAATTGTTTGAAATTTAGAATAGTTGGAATGCTTTACTAGCATTGCGCTTGCGACTAAGAAAATGTCTAACATCTGTTCCATCTTCTAACGTCTGTTTATTTAATTAATTAGAATCTGATATTTGTGAACCGTGCTTTTATCGACAAAATGTCTGTAGAAGTAAAAGTAATTCGTTCCAAGGAACGAAATGTGGTCCACAAAGTACTCAATTTTTTTTTAGGCTGAAGCAAATTCAGAAAAGTTATGCACCCCCATCCGACAGCCCTTGCCAGCATTACAAAGGAGCAGTGGATTAAATATTGTGAGCACGCAGTAAAAGTTGAAAATAAATATTGGGAAATTGACAATTTAGTGGAAGAAACCATAGAAGAAATCAATTTTGTGGTAGGTGCCGACTCCTCTTCAGAACATGGCTCAAGAGTCAACTGAAAGTATAGAATCAGATTTCGAGAAGGGCAACAGCGGTACAATTTTTTAAATATTTTATATATAAAATATTATAAAATAATAACAAATATATATATAAAAATATAAAACAGATATTTTTTATATATTTTAACATTTTCCAAATTTTGTAACTCGGGGGGTGGGGTGGCCAAATAGTGGCCCACAAGCAAGGAAAATGGTTAGATAACATATTTAAAATTAATTAAATTACTGAAATTTATTTTAGAATTAACAAATATTAATACTTTATGAAATATGTAACTGTATAAAATGTGATTCATAGAACTTACTGAAATGATTTTTAATGGCAGCAAAAGTATTTAGATTGAAGCGTTTTCTTTGTATTTTATAGAAATTAAACAACGTTATATAAAAAGTAAAATACACAATGATAAAAATATAAAGATGTGTGTATGTCAAGGTATTTTTTCCCCTTTTATAGATGGATCGAGGATCTTTCCTAAAGAAAATGTCTTATTACACAAGCGAGCAACCCATAAATTACGGGGGGGGGGGGGGGGGGGGGAATCTCAGCCAACAAATTTTTGGAACTTTTAAACACAGCTTTTCAGTAATTTTACAAAGTTTCCAGGAAAAAAATTGAATTAAAACTGCAATGTCAAATAATTATTCGTGCTAGTTTGTGCATATAACTCAAATTAATGAATTATAAAAGAAATAAAGAAAATAAATATGAATCTGTAGGGAAGGCATGTGCTGTTCACATCAGATTTTTCCTTTTAGGAGATGAATCATACGAACGAAACGCATTGTGCATTTCTCCTAAATTAAATAGTTTAAGTTACAAGAAAAGTATTACAACCGAACTCTTCAATTTTAACAAAACATTTACGACCATTATTGTTTTATTATAATATAATTTTAATTATTATGAAGAAAACATTTCCACCACATCCCAACAGTAACACTGAATGTACTTATACATATAAAGCTCTTTATCGTTCTGCATAAATCATTTTCGTACTGCACAAACTGTGCATTATTAATTCGCACTAAAGGCGCCAATTCTGGAAACCCGTTCTTCCTAGTACGTTTCTACCTGTCATTGAATTTAACTAATGGATTCGTCCATAGTCACGTGACTCAAATGCCTTCTCGTTGGAGTCGCACTATAAATCAAGAAGGAAAAATTCAAATGTATGGTTTTACAATATCTAATGGTAATAAAAAAGGAACTTCATTAAAAACTGAAAACATGTTTTACCAAAATCCATTAACAGTAATTGCAGAAGTAGATATACTAAACAAACATTTTGCAAAATATTTGATACAGTATAAAACGCTCAAAACATGAATCTGAAGAGTTGAAATCTCAAATTCCATTAAATAAGACTTGACTACCGCATTTTTAAAAATAATTATACCATATATTGTAAAGACAACAAACAAACCAAATAAGCACAAAAAGTAAACTGCAAAAGCATATGATGAAAGATGCAAATTAAAATTTTAAAAGCACAGCTACATATATTGAAGACATTAATAGACATACAAATGCAATATATTAAAACAGCTGAGGGTATTGCAACATTCAAAATTGGAGATATGAGAAAAATTATGTATATTAAAATCTAGTGTACTGACACACTAATGTCAGTATCAAGAAATATTAATACTACTAGCCGCCTTTGGCGACCAGCCTGTTCGCTACCCTTGAAAATTCTGACAGTGGCAAACTCGTTGGCGCGACCTACCAGTTTTGGCAATGGCGGGAATCGAACCCGGGCCTACCGAGTGAAATTCCCGCGCGCTAACCACTGGGCTACCGTGCCATCCGCGACAATCTCCATAACTTTATTTTTATTCGGCAATTTTGGGAATCGAACCCGGGCCTACCAAGTGCAAATCCCGCGCACTAACCACTGGGGTACTTCACCCTCCGCGATATTCTTCATAACTTTCTTTTTATTCACCCAATTTAGACCGGAACCAAGTGGGAGAAGCATCCACAGGGACCGTACCCTTCTTCCCCTACCACCAACCTCTCGGAAGGACTTACAGACCCACATGTTTAACGTGATCGTACTCCGCGTAAACACGGCGGCAATTTTGGGAATCGAACCCGGGCCTACCGAGTGCAATTTCCGCGCGCTAACCATTGGGCTACTTTGCCCTACGCGACAATCTCCATAACTTTCTTTTTATTCATCCAATTTAGACCGTACCCTCCTTCCCCTACCACCAACTTCTCGGAAGGACTCACGGACCCACATGTTTAACGTGATCGTACTCCGCGTAAACACGGCGGCAATTTTGGGAATCGAACCCGGGCCTACTGAGTGCAATTCCCGCGCGCTAACCACTGGGCTTCTTCGCCCCCAGCGACTATCTCCATAACATTCTTTTTATTTACCCAATTTAGAACGGAACCCAGTGGGAGAGGCATCCACAGGGACCGTACCCTCCTTCCCCTACCACCAACCTCTCGGAAGGACTTCCGGACCCACATGTTTATCGTGATCGTACTCCGCGTGAACACGGCGGCAGTTTTGGAAGTGGTGGGAATCGAACCCGGGCCTACCGAGTGCAATTCCTGAGCGCTAACCACTGGGCTGCCTCGCCCTCCGCAACTTTCTTTATATTCACCCAATTTAGACGGGAACCCTGTGAGGGAGGCATCCACAGGGACCGTACCCTCCTTCCCCTACCACCAACCTCTCGGAAGGACTTCCGGACCCACATGTTTATCGTGATCGTACTCCGCGTGAACACGGCGGCAGTTTTGGAAGTGGCGGGAATCGAACCCGGGCCTACCGAGTGCAATTCCTGAGCGCTAACCACTGGGCTGCCTCGCCCTCCGCAACTTTCTTTATATTCACCCAATTTAGACGGGAACCCTGTGAGGGAGGCATCCACAGGGACCGTACCCTCCTTCCCCTACCACCAACCTCTCGGAAGGACTTCCGGACCCACATGTTTATCGTGATCGTACTCCGCGTGAACACGGCGGCAGTTTTGGAAGTGGCGGGAATCGAACCCGGGCCTACCGAGTGCAATTCCTGAGCGCTAACCACTGGGCTGCCTCGCCCTCCGCAACTTTCATTATATTCACCCAATTTAGACGGGAACCCTGTGAAGGAGGCATCCACAGGGACCGTACCCTCCTCCCCCTACCACCAACCTCTCGGAAGGACTTACGGGCCCACATGTTTAACGTGATCGTATTCCGCGTGAACACTTCGGCAGTTTTGGCAGTGGCGGGAATCGTACCCGGGCCTACCGCTAACTTCCCGCGCGCTAATTTACAATTTAAAATGACCTTATGCTCTCTAAGGTCTTAATTCCATCATCCTCATTCCATTGTTCCATCATTTAAAATATCCATAAAATTTAAATATCAATCGTTCCATCATTTAAAATATCCATAAAATTAAAATATCCATCGTTCCATCATTTAAAATATCCATAAAATTAAAATATCCATTTAAAAAATCCATATCGTTCCATCATTTAAAATATAAATATAATAATTTCTACAGTGCATATGTTAAGCTCTTATTTCATTTAAAATCGGAAGCGCGGGAAACGGAAAGTAAAAACTAATTCGGTTTCTTATTGTCCATCGCTATGCATATACAGAACCGTGACGTCACCTCCACCTTGACGTCCCCACCCACCACCTTCCCTGCTCAGCGGGGGGAGAAAGAAGCGTCACGCCGAGCGGAACGGCGAGAAATTTAAAATCATGACGTCTTTAAAATTGCGATCCTGAAGGCAATTTTCATTATTTCTGGACCAGATTAGACTTGTAAGAATGCCAGATGTTTGACCTTTCTGAAAATGTAAATTATTAGTCGAAATTATGAGTACTTTTCACGATGCGAGAATTTAAAAACCAAAAATCGTTTTCTTGAGCAAAAAGTGACTTTTGTTTTAAAATCTAAAAAATATTAGAAATCGAAATTCAGATTTGAAATTGATATATTTTTACTCGAAATTCTCTGCTCTTTCCGATGGTGTAATTTGTTTTTTTCTACGATGTCTGGATCGTGGAAAAAAAAGGGCAAAAAGGGCAAAAAACGGTCGAAATCGCATAAAACATTAAATAAATAAAAAAATAATTAAAATTTAAAAAATCGGTTTTCACGTGTCCCCTTCCCTCCCCCCCGGGTCTCCGATTGCCAAATTTCGTAGCTCTCCGACGCGCGGTGGCGAAACGTATAGTGTATAAGACAGACAGACATTGCCTTTTATTATATAGATAGTTACTAACCTAGCAGAAAAATAATAAGAACACATTACACAAAGAAAAAACTATGATTTTTGGCTCATTAATGGATAATCATTTATGTAAGCCTTAAATTGTAAAACTTAAGGCTTACATAAATGATTGTATTTTTAAAACTTTTAAAATAATTTCACAAACATTTTTAAGTGAAAATTAGATTTAAACAACTAAAATTGGTATTAAGGAACTCAATTGAAATTGTTATTCAATTAAAAATATAAATACTGATTATTAAAGTAATCTAAAAAGTTTTAAATATATAACTTAAAATACCATTGCATCTTTATTTTTCCTTCCAGTTAGTTGTATAATTATATTTATTTAAAACTGCCTTTAAATACAAGTAACAGAGAATAATTTAGTTTAGATCTTATTGAATACTGTCCAGGTTTTTATTTGATAAAGTCAAAGTTCACTTCATTACTAAAAATTAAACTTATTGATTTAACCGAAAATTTCTTTTAATAAAAACTCCCAAAATATTCAAGGCACATTATCATACAACACATAAGATATTTATGAGATTTATATAATTAAACTATTTGTAGATAATGATCAGTCTGACTGGGTTAATCTCAGTTAAAATATTCAAAAATAAATACTAATTTTGTAGCTGTATCAGTTTCCCAAGCAATTCTAAAGTTTTCAGTGAACCTGCACAAATGTTGAAAAATTCTCTCCAATGATGAAGCAACAGCTATAAATAATTGTACAATTATTTTTAATGTGTTTTTCCCAATACTATTAACCCCAGCAAAATGAGATTTTCACAAATCTATTGGTTTTACTTGGTCTACAATATTATCAAAAAGTAACCCATGAAATGGTTCTGATTTTGCTTGGAATTTCATTAAAATAGGTATCATTGAGAGTGAATAAATACTTATTTTATTGTCTTTCAAACTTTTTAGAAATCCTTCCAGATATGAACAGCTTTTAATATGGTGCAGTGCAATCCATCTCCTGCATTTTATTGATTGCTACTAAAATTATTTTTAAATATTTTAGCACATATTCAACATTTTGATTAATTCCAAAATTAGTAACCTTGCTATATTGTATCAGAACTAAAACAATGGCACCAAGATTCTTCTCTAAACACTTTAAGAAGAATTGGCCCATACTTAATGTATGCAGACAGGAAGTTTGTCATAGTATTTCAATGTACTTCCTGTGGTAAAATAAACTTTACATCACCAGCTTCTCTATATTTAGCATTTGCAAAATGGTGATTTCTAAGGTACTTCATAATATATATTATATGCTGCTTAACATTAGTCATATTTAGATCATCAAACTTAACAGATGAGTCTAACATTAAAACATTAATATGATATGATAGTACATTTAAACGTTGCCCTGTCATCTTCCATCGATAATCTGAATTTATTTTTAATTCTGTTCATCATATTGAATCTTTATTTGCAACACAGTCAAAACTGGCAGTACACAGACTATTGATAATTTCTTCAAAATTAGAAATCTTATCCTCATTAGATTAAGCTAATTTCAGCTGCTCACTAAGTTTTTCCCAGTTCCTAGAATTCTAAATTTGTACAATTTGCTGTTCAGATCTTGCATATGATGAAAAGGAAGTTTTATGAAATACTCAAAGGGTAGCATTTCTTCTATGCCATATTTCTCTACATGTTTTTCTGTTGGCCGAATAAATGAGTCAAATACTGATGTGATTTTTTTCGACACTATTTTTATGCAATAGAAATCGCCAATTATTTCACAGCATCTTTAACCATTTTTTCTTTTCTTTTTCAACATTAGAACTTGCAGCAGTATTCAACCCATGAAGCTTAATATCTGTAAATAAATACAGTTTTGTGAGGTATTTGTTACAAATCTATCTTCATGCTGCCCTGGAATATTTACTAACAATGATGGGAATTTTGCTATATTTTTTACATATAGTTTAATAATACTAAAAAAATGTTCTTAGCATTGAAACAATAATACTTTTAATTAATTCCAGATAATCTAATAGTAAACAAGAAAGATCAATCATGCAAGAAGGACCAATTATGAAACACTTTTCAACTGAAATGCAATTTTATTTTAACATCTCTAAACTGGGATGCATTCAGTGCTGCCATTTTTACTTTCCTCATACACAAAGTATAATGTTTAAGAAAATATTGTCACGGGGTTGAAAATTTGAATTCAAGCAGCCTTAAACACTAATCTAACATTTTTTTAGGTCATGCCTGTGTATGAATCTACAGAGACTATATTTCATGAACGAATGGAGCAATGCGACTAACATAATATCGCTGGTTGTGGCTAACATAACAATATTTATTAAGTCAACTAAATCTTAACATCTCATTTGTAAAATTGTGTGCATTTCTTTCCTCTATATGTAATATATATATATATGTTTCTCATAGTTTTCTGGTTGAATTAATCATTGTAAATCTTAAATTTGTGCATAATATTAAAACTTGATCTATCCAATTGTTGAAAAAGTGTTTTGAGAAATTAGACCTGGAACTAGTCATTTTTATAATTCTACATAAAAATCTAACATATAACATTTTCAACTGCTTATTAAAGTATTGTGAGGAAATCCTTTATTGAAAAAACTAATATGGCTAAAACTGCTGCAGAAAAAAAAGAGAAAGAGCAGTGCAAGACAAAGTGAAGAAAAGAAACTTGCAGAGAGAGAAAAGGCAAGAAGAGAAATGAAAACAATGAGAGCAAGTCGAAAATATGATAAAATTTATAAGAAAAAACACAGATTGGAATCTCAAAGAGAAATGAAAAATATGAGAGGACGACGAAAAGATGCAAAGGAAAAAGTAGTGGAAGAAGAAACAATGATTACATGTAAGTCACCATTCACTACACGTCAGACATTTGGAAAAGCAATGAAACGGGTGTCTGTAGCTCTTCCTAGCAGTCCACAGAAATGACTTGCTGTTATTAAAGAGTTAACCATAAGGGAAAGTAGTGAACAAGTTTTGAATGCTGTTACTGTGGATGATATTAAAAAGAAAAGTGCATTGTCTAAAGAAACGATAAGTGCTGTAAAGAATTTTTTTAGAAGGAATGAAATTTCAAGACAACTTTCAGGGAAGAAGGAATACAAAAATATTAAAAATGAAGCTGGGGAAATGGGAAAAGTGCAGAAACGCCTATTACTGTACACTTTAAAAGAACTCCATGACATATATAAGAAAGAAAATCCTGGAAACCCCGTAGGAGTATCAAAATTTTGTGAACTGTGTCCAGAGGAAGTGCAATTGGCTTCAACCAAAAATCCGAGTTTGCTGGTGTGTATTGTGAGAATATAAGTCTTCTTTTAACCACTTGTAAATTCAACCCTGGGCTTCAACTAAAAAATCTGCTAATTGTATGAGAAACACATGTGAACTCTGAGGTATAAGCCAGCTAAAGAGATTTGTCGAGTCAGAGACAATATTATGGAATGATGAAGAAAGTATTTCATTTTATCAGTGGAAGAATGGAAAACTTGAATTGGTGTTTGGCACAAACAAGTTACAGAAATGTTGATGGATCAAACTAAAAATATTTTAAAACATTCATATAACATTTGGAGGCAAGCCGAGGAGCTGCAAAAGGAAAAATTAAGCATAGAGGAAATCATTCTACAAACTGATTTTGCTGAAAATTATTATATTAAACATCAGGATGAATTAATGCAAGCACATTGGAATGCAGCACAGAGTTTCTGTAACAATTTATACTGTTATTTATTTTCGGCACATTACTTCTGAAGATATACAGACAGTGTTATGCAATAATTTCCGATGCAAACAAGCACTCTACTTATGAAGTTAACATTTTTCGTGAACAAGTTATAAATGACTTTACTATAACTTATGAGATTAATGTAGAATCTGTGATCTTGTGGACAGATGGAGCTGCTGCTCATTTTAAAAATAGACACACTATGATGACGTTAACTTCTTCTAATGTTTACAGGTCATGGAATTTTATTAAATCACATCACGGAATAAGTCCACATGATGGAGTAGGTGCTGTTGTGAAGTGCAATGTATGGAACAGTGTTTTGAGAGGTAAAGCTATCGTGTGCAATGCAAAAGACTTATTTCTCGAACTGGGAAAAATGACAATGAAAACAAAATGTTTGTTCATCAGTGAAATTGACATGATAGGAAAGAAAAAAGATTTGAAAGTATTGTTCGAAAATGTCATGGAAGGTATTCATACCTCACTATGTATTACTAATAAGGGAAAATTCAAATTAGCATTATATCAGAATACAGGAGAGATGATATTCCCATACACGAAGTAATCTTAAAATGTGGAAACAAACTGATTTCACTATGAAAAATTTTGAAGTAGACTCTGCCTCGGAACTGATCCCAGAAACCATTGCGTGATTTTGTCACTGTTGAATTTATAACTATAAAGTCAAAACAAAGATATGTTGGACAAGCTTTCGACACTCATAAGAATGATTATGAGGTCTTGTTCATGAAGAAAAGTACTGAGGCAATCTTTCTGTTTTCCATTGAGGACAAATCTTAGGCTGAAAGAGCACAAATTGTTAAAGTTTTATCACAATAAGACTGTAAATTCTCGTGGACATTATCATTTCACATATAAGATTTAACTATAATTTTTCTACATGTAAGCATCTAATAAAACACGGTTTGCATTCTTACACTTATGTAAATACTATCTGTAATACTCTGAAATTAAAAAATATTCACACGTTATGTTAGTCATAGGCAAGGTTTATTAAAAATTATTTCTCTGTATTATCCTTGAAACATATGCCAAACTTGTGCATAATAATAGAACAAAAACCTTTCACATAGACATTTTCAAAAGGAAATGATCATTTTGTTGTTTTAGTTTCAGAGGATAATGGCTATAAAAATTAATACAAAATCCTAGTGTTGCAAACCTGTTATGTTAGTCACATTGATCAAAATACTCTCTGAATGCCTATATAAATAGTTTTGCATTTCTCTACATAAAACTACCTGCTCAAAAAAGAATAACACCCTGTTTAAGGTATTAGGATAAAAATAAAGTTAGTGCATGTAAAAAATCATTTCAAAAATCATTCAAATGTCATGTTAGTCACAATGGAATTACACTTTTCAAGTATGTTGTAAAGTGTTAATAAATACAAGAGATTCGCGAACGTGTCAGTTTTTTTTTGCAGATATGGAAAATCTTTTATTGGCCAGTTTATAGAAAGTGCATCTTAAAAAAATAATTAAATATCTGAGATAACATCTTTTCAACGGTAAAACAAAACTTTTGTGAATCCTTAAAACGTATGCAAGTTTAATATATTTCAAAAAATCTGTAATAAAGTACCCTGGAGCGTGAGGGAAGTTTTGGAGTGCGTATAAACTGCTAATCTGGTAACATGACTTATGCACACGCGTAACAAGAAACTAGGCGTACGCCTAGCCACAAGTAGTCAACATTTTAGGGTGCATTACAATATGAAACTGAATAATTAGATATGAAGAAGTACTTCAAAACATTAATATAAATAGCAATAGATATAGTATTTAATTTGCTAATGTAGAACTAATGAACGAAGCACATTAAATGACGTGTTAAATAACTAAGTTATTCACTGCTTGTAATAATGTGAAAATAAACAAGAATTGAATGTAATTGAACAATAGAAAATATGTTAACTTGAAAGAATAAATGAATGACAGAAAAATCAATTGAGTACAACATAAATTTAGTAGGAAAATTTAAATTTCAAAACTGCGTATACAATGTTACTTAGTGCCTTAATTTATCCCTAATTATACACATTCTATTTAAACATTAAATACAACTTGTGATATTAAAAAAGAGAAATAAAACACAGAATTTGACTTACAAAATCATGCAAAAAAAACGGCGTTGAAAAATGCACACCAAGATTATAATATCTCACACAATATCACCCAAAAAACAAGCACACTCTTGGCCATTAGTCTATGCTATTGCCATACTCACTTTCCGAAAACAGTAATTTCAATTTCTCATTTTGCAGCCTGCGAATTGCAACAGTCATTCAGTGTTCGCAAACAACACTGGATGTTTTGGAAGAGTATTCAGGCGTAATGACGATGGCAGAAACGGTATTCAGCTATAACACTCTGAGCAAATTTCTGACGCAAATTCATGTGGCGGCACCGAAAACCTGCATCAAATTGTAAAGCATATATTGATATAAAGTGTCCGGATTGAGTATGGTCGTTGCCTACGTGATAATAAAGACCGGAAAATTTCGCGTATTTTCGGCCAAAAACGGGGGACAGCTTAGTTCACTCACGTGTCCGCTAGGATCGCTTTTACTTCCTGTTCTTTCGCAGTTTTCCAATGTAAACAATGATGCACTCGTAAGAGTTTGGGTGCATTTTTATTTATTGTAAAGCTTTTTCTTTATAATTTTATATTTGTTATTTTTTATTAAATAATACGGATTTTTATAGCATTAATATAACAATATTGTGAAAAATTAATTCGGTAAAAAAATAAGTGATTTAAATCAATAATTTTTTTAAACCAAGTAATTAAAATAATCTTGATTTAAATCAATCTGTCGACCCCCCTTCCATTTGTTTTAAATTATACACTCCTTAGTTCATGAATCCTGAAGAACTCCGCGCGCGGGGGGGGGGGGGGGTTACTGTATGTCATATTAATGAAAAAGTGGATTTAAAAAAATTAAAACTATTTTATTTTTTATTTAATATAATTTATAAAACTTAATTTTTAGTTAATAATAACTAAAATAAAAATTGAAATTTTTAAAATTATTAAAAAAACTTGTTAATAAAAAAATTTCGCTTTTAAATTGAAAAAAAATTCACTTCTGACACCCCCCCTATGGAAATTTCTGGCTTCGCGCATGCTTACAGGTATATTTCCTTCTTCCTGTAAAAGTTATTTTAACATTTTACATGTTGATTTAAATCAATCTATCCTGTCGACCTCCCTTCCATTTTTTTTAATTATACACTCCCCAGTTTATGAATCCTGAAGAAGTCAGCGCGCGGGGGGGGTGGGGGTACTGAATGGCATGTTAATGAAAAATTGAATTTAAAAAAATTAAAAGTATTTTAATTTTTATTTAATATAATTTATAAAACTTAATTTTCATTTAATAATAACTAAAATAAAAAATTGAAATTTTTAAAATTATTAAAAAAGCTTGTTAATAAAACAATTTCGCTTTTAAATTGAAAAAAAAATTCTCTTCTGACATCCCCTGTGGAAATTTCTGGCTTCGCGCATGTTTACAGGTATATTTCCTTCTTCCTGTAAAAATTATTTTAACATTTTAATAATTAAGAAAACGGGCATTTATTACCAAGTTTTATTAACCCAGTTTTAATAAAAACTTTGTATAAACAGTGTTGTATAGATGTAACCTAATCAACGTAATTCTGCTACTGTATTGAAGGGTAGAAACTTGTATTATTATAAATGGGATCTACTTATGTTATTGTCGATTAATAGTTCCCGAGTTACTGCGAGTTAAAATCGCCCACAAAATGTGATAGTTTATAATAAAAATATTTATATAAAACAATAACAAATTATAAAATTATATGATACCAAACACCATAACACGTAGCTTTACATCAAAAGACGAATTAGTATAATTGCGGTTTAGTATGATAGTTATTATAACAACCTAAGAACCTTTTATTCAAAGGTAAAATGATTCTATAATTTTCTTCTCAATTTATTTTCGATTATTTAACTATATTACAAAGCAGAGTTATCACACCTAATAACATTCTTATTTAAAGTTTTACTGTGGTATATATGTTTGAAAGTCGGGTTTGTTATAAATGCGTCCCTGCGACCCTTTGTCTGTGAGGTCAGCCATAATGCTGAATGTTAAAAGGATAGTTCAATAATTTACAACAGTGCTGTGGTCAATCAACGAAACATCGCCCTTCAAATTGCGGTTTTCAGTATGGAGCTGATCCCTGAAAATTGCACATCCCGAAAATTCAATATCTTCGGATATAAAGATAGAAACGTCGTGAAAATTTGAACTTGGACTAATTTGGGGATCGAAAAAACAGAATCTTCTTTTTTGCAAAATTGTCAACAAAAATCGTCAAAATCTAAAATGGATAAAATGGAAGACTACATGTTCTACGTAATTTTTAACGATGAAAAGAATACCCCATGAATACCCATAATCTACCCCATGTAGCCATAATCTACCCCATGCAGCCGTTCGTTACTAAATTCATACCGATGCATCGGTATGGATTTTCATTCATTCTACTCCACATGTATGGTAATGTTTGATATCTCTTTCCTCTTGCAAAGGTCTTGTGTTAATTGAGATTAGCACTCCGGGGGTTGACTTCAGTTGGTGCTGGCGACCAGGAGTGCAATGCCGCGGCATTTGGGACATGCATGTTGATAACTGGGGAGTAAGGTCACGACCCCTTACAGCCATTTTGTAAGCACTTTACGTTGCCTTTCTTTTCTTTTTATCCTTTTATATTATAATTGGTGCTTTATGCTGCTTTGCGCGAAAACACTATTATATTAATTCACTTATTCCATTTTTATATATTATATTCTCATCTTTTATTATATACATACATACATACATATATATATATATATACGAGGGTCACACTAAAATTTTTGTTCGTTACTAATTCTCCCGTGGTGAAGGAGCGCCTACGCACCACGTCCACAAGACTCCCCAGGGTATCCCATGGCGAAGGGGAGAAGAATTGCAGCTTCACTTTTATAGAGGCTCCCCGAAAGACGGGAGTCTGACTTGGCCTCGACATGACAACATCCATGACCGCTGGCGGGATTCGAACCCGCAATCCAGCGATTAGACGGAAACGCATGTCCCTGACCGCTCGACCACCTGATTGACTAAAATTTTTGTGATAGGGCTAAGTGGTGCAAGTTAAACTTACCAACTTTTAGGAGTGTTCAAAGTATTCCCCTACAAAATCAATGCACATTTGTAGGCGAATTTTCCAAAGATTAAATGCTTCAAGCCATCCATTTCTTGGAATCGATGAAAAATATGCTTTTATAGCCTCATCAATCTCATCTTCGGAATGAAAACGACGTTCACGTAATTTTTTTTAAATTAAAAAATAGTCAAAAGTCACATAGAGCAAGATCAGGAGAATAGGATGGATGTTCTATCACAGTGATTCTCAACCTTTTTAAAGCTGCAGGCCCCTAAGGAGCGAAAAAGTTTTCAACGCCCCCTTTGTGAAAATCTCGTAATTTAGGGAATGCGAAGGAGGGGGTGGTTACTGAATTATAAGAGACAAACTTTTAAAGTAATTTTCTTCAATAGACTTATACACTAAATTTGTTTGGTTTTACTCGATACTTTTGCCTCGGCAGGTAGTTGCAGTCTATTTATTGAAATTAAAATGACTAATTCAAAAAAAAACTTATGTTTAAAAATAGTTCTTTATTCTTAATTAGATAATTAAAAAAACAGCAAAAAAAATTTTACACTAAAAAAGTAGTATCAATGAAATAATCAAGTACCTGTGTCAGTGGAATGGTTGTGCTTGATGGTTCAGAGCTAGTTTCTTAACGTTCGGTTCAATAATTTTAGTGAGATGAAGGCGCTAGTCCCTTCTTTGCACGATTTGGAGTCGATTTCTCTTATTTGTAATTAGACCCGTCACAGCACTGAATCCTCGCTCGACGAGGTAGGAGGAAGGGAGGGCAATTAAACATTTTTTGACAATAGTCCACAGTCCAGGGTAGAGGCGACTGATGTTACATTGAAGCCAAAATTCTGTGAGACAGTCACCATTCTGGAAGCTGGCTTTCAAAGTTTCATTAGTAGAAAGTTCGACCAATTCCTCCTGAATCTGAACCTCTGCTGTCTCAATATTCACAAAAGGGTTCATAGCCCATTGAGGGTCTTCCAGGGACAAAATATCCTCGAAACGTTCAGAAAAGTCCTTGTGCAAAGACTCAAGATGTTGACAGTAAACGTGTGTATCATCGAAGGGGGTTTCACTGTTCTTATGCAGATCCGACAAGATTGGAAACTGGCTGAACTCTTTGCGACCAAAAATCTACTTCCACAAAGTGAGTTTTTTTAGGAAGGCAGAAATAGCAAATTTTGTTGTGATCAAATTCAACTCGTCGCCTTGAAGCTGCAAATTAATTCCATTGAATTTTGCCAATAAATCGGTCATGTAAGCAACATCGATCTTAAATTGTAACAATCTGTCTCTCATTACATGTTTTACTTCGAGAAACTCAAGCACAGAGTCGAAAAGATTCCAAAATCTATTGAGGCAGGTGCCTTTGGAGAACCAGCGAACCTTGGTGTGTAGAAGCAAGCGACTGAATTCTTCATCGTTGTCCTTACACAGCTGCCCGAATAATCGATCGTTGAGAGCATTACTGCGAATTTTCTTCACAGCAGAGATGACATATTGTAATGACTAATGCAAGCGGTCGCTGAGGTTTCTTGCAACTAAATGCTGCCTGTGAATCACGCAGTGAAGAGCTAAAATACCTGGTATCTCCCTCTTCAAGAGGGCGATGAACCCACGATGACGACCCACCATTGCAGGAGCTCCATCATTGGCAACAGACATGATGTTCGTAAGAGGAACATTTTTCTCTTTAAAATAATCTTTGACAGTATTAAAAATAGATTCACCTTTAGTATCTGCAATGAAATGAAAATCTTTCTAACCACGTGAAAAACTGTTTTCTAAGTGTAAAAGAAAAAATATTTATATGTTTACCTTAGTGATAAATATTTTCATTTTTTTCTAAAAACTGTAATTTTTCAAGAAGAGAGAAAATTTTTACAATCTGTTTTCAAAGCATGAAAATTCATTTTCATTTTTTTTTTACAAAACTTTTTTCAAAGTATAAAAATTCATTTTCGTTTTAAATTCTGAAAAAAAATGCCTCTGAACTTATTTTCTCTTCTGAGAAAAATATCAACTCATAAGATATTTATTTCCAAAACAGTTAAACAGAGTTGTCTAGAAAACTTTGGGGATCAGTTTAAAACTTAGAAAACACTTACTCTCATAATTAAACTTCATATTATGTAAAAGTTATTATACCTACTGATCACACAAAAAACAGCGTAAGTAATTCTTTACTTAATGCATAGAAAATTTTCACGTATTTGCACGTCTTCGAAAATCTTTAAATTGAACTATAAATATAAATTTGGGAATATTTCCACTACTATTATACTTTTGAAAATCGTTATAAGTACAATTTACATCTTAGATAAAACATCACTTAGAAAATATTTAACGTATTACATATTTTTGAAATTAGTGAAAACAGAATTTCATATTTAGAAAAATAAACTATCTTTATGAAATATTATAACAAAATTTTCAGCATTACTAAAAACCATAGGAGATAATATTCCAATTTTAAAACGTTACTCACCATTAAATAATATAAAACATTTTTTTTCTACAGATCGTTGATGAAAAATATTTGTTAAAAGGTAAGTAACTCTGCTCATAGAAAAATTCTAACTATTATTACAACTTATCAATTACAAAAATTTTTACACCACTTAGTACTATGTGTATTATTGAATTCTTGAAAATAATACAAAAATTACAATTTGTCTCCTAAGCATCCCAATTTTTAATAAATTCTAAAACAGTTAAACAGAGTTGTCTAGAAAATGTTTGGGAATCAGTTTAAAACTTAGAAAGAAGAAAAACTCACTCGAATAATTCAACTATAGTTTATGTAAAAGTTATCATACCTACTGATTATATAAAAAACAGCTTTAACAGATAACTTGACATTTCGGAAAATATTTACGTATTAGCAGTTCTTCGAAAATCTTTAAATTGAATTGTAAACACATACTTGAAAAAATTTCGAGTATTAATATATCCTATATAACACGTCACTTAGAAAATATTCGACGCATTATCTATCTATTTTTAAAATTAGTAAAAACAAAATTTCATATTTAGAAAATTAAACTATCTTTGTGGAAACTTTAGTAAATTTTCATTATTGCTTAAACGTTATTTATTATTTTCCAATCTCAGAAAATGTTACGCAGCAATAAAAAAAGGTTGAGACTTAGAAAAATTTTACCTGAATCTTTTATTAACCCTTTTGGGACGGCGGCATTCCGGAGCTGTCGCGGCCCAAAGGACGACGCGCTTCGCTTCCGAACTGGTCGAAAAGGACGGCGAATTTTTTGCGCTAAGCCTAACTCTCGAAAAAAATTCACTAAAAATCACCTATTCAACACAGAAATCTACTTTTTACAGGAATAAAAGAAATATTTATATTCTATTTGATGTATAATTTTCATACAAATCTGAATACAAAATACCCGTTAGTTGCTCCCATTCTTTTATTCGAAATAAACGAATAATTTCACTGTCTCTAAAACCCAAACAAAAAAAATACTCTCTTATATTCCTATGATTCACCAACGAAATCATAACGCTGAAATAAAAATAAAAACCGAAACTCAATTATAAAATTGTTGATGCTACGAGAATTGCTCTGTTTATTTATGTTACAAAATGATTTTAACCGCTCCAAATGGAGAAATAATTCATTCGATCCTCTTCTACCAAGGTCATGCCTCTGCAAAATGCATTGAAGTTAGTTCCATGGACAAGTAACGCCATCTAGTTCACAAATTAAAACGTTCTGCGTACTCGCACTTATACGTGCCACTATCCGCTTGCGGTAAAATTTCCTCTGGCCCGAGTGAGTGCCGCTCGTCCTTGAATGCATGTTCGCATCTGGCACCTATGCGTGCCGTTCGTCGCGAAAGGGTTAACGTAAAAGTTATTATACCTATAGAACATCTAAAAAAAGTGATAACACTAGAAAACTTTGTTCGTATTAGTAAATCTTAGAAAATTTTTAAATTGAATTGTAAATATATACTTGGGAAAATTTTAAGTATTTATTACATCTTTAAAAATCGTATAATCACAACATCCGCATTAGGTAACACATTCAACGTATTATTTATGTTTGAAAAATACTAAAAGTTTGAGACTTAAAATCTTACCTGAATGTATTAGATTTTCCAAAAAAAATCTAAAAGTTTGATTGTAAGCATATACTTGAGAAAATTTCGTATAATTCTCTCCTTTCATTATTAAGTACAGCTTAACTCATTGGTAACACATATCTTTGGAAAAAATTCTACATGTTTTCTTCATCTTTGGAAATAGCAAAATTCCATTTCATATTTTAATAAAATTACATTTAATATATAAGTAAGTTCCTATAATTACTTTAAAACACAAGATATTATTTAAAAATTTCCGAAAGAGTTAAACACACTTTAAATTTCAGATGCAGTTTGGTACTTAGAAACCTCGAAACATAGTTTTTCATCTTAGATAATACAACACTTAGGAAAATTTCATGTATTATTACATCTTTGAAAATTTAAAAATGAAATTTTATTAAGTAACTTACCAAAAGTTTTAGAATTATTTAAGAATTATGAAGTGTATACTTAGAAAAAATTTACATTAATTTACTAGTTAACAATTGCTAGAAGTCTAAGTATGTCTAAACTGAAAGACGATGAAACATAGAAAAAGTCTAAAAGATAAAGATAGGTAGATAAATATAAGCATACATAGCTGAATTCTCAAAATCTGGTAGGAGCATTTTTACATGGCAGTGCTTGTAAGTAGCACACGTTCAGATAATAATTCGAAATACTACTCCAGCAATGTCTACATCTTATAGCGGACATGTCTAGAATACCATCATTAATCTTTACATAGTGCATCACAACTCCTAGATAAAGTTATATAGATCACAATCAAATATGTAGTAATTAACACAGTTTTTCGGTATTTTCGAAAAATTTCCTAAGACTTATTACTGTTTTAAATTTTAGAATAGAAAAAAGTTTGACAATTTTAAAGACCTGTATGTTGTTTCATTGTCGAAAATCGTAGGTGTAAACTTTGCTTCCGTACTTAAGAAAAGTTTGTATCATCTTTAATCCCAGTGAAAACTCGAATTTAATTTGTTTTACATACTTAGAAAAAACGTTCTATTAGTAGTACTTAAAATAAGCGTAAAGTTTTTTAAGTATTACGAAAACAAATAAAATTCGTATATCATTCGGAGCTCAGCCGCGGAGGTGTACGGGCTTGTTCTGGGACGCTCTTCGCTTGTGCCACGTGCTATTGGAATTTTTTTTCGCCATTTTTACGAACTTGTATTTGTCTGCACATGTTTGTACTTGCCATTGGCGGGCAACATGACTGAAGATGTAATGTCCGTTTTTATGGATTGTACGAGTGCTGTTACGAGGAAAGCTTCGTTTAAAACGAAAACGAGTGTAAATAGCAAAAGGATCAAGATGATTCCCAAGATAAAACCATATGTCCCGGGGGCATACTTCCAAGAAAGCATAGGACCTTCTGATATGGACCAACGTACTGCAGGGACCTCAAGCCAGCTGGATATGCCGACTAACTATGAAACAGCGGCGATCTTTGAAGCCGCATACCTCAAGACTCTGGACATCCCAAACGGCGAGATTCCAAAGGACTCCTTCTCATGGAAACTGGTGACCCACTTCATTGCTTATGACTACGTCTTTGCAAGATTAGAAGAGAAGCTTGAAGATGGCGAAATTGACCACAACCAGGCCAAGACGCTCCAAAAGATTATGACAGGTAGTATTTCTGATGCTTCTCTATTGCTGCAGACCCTTGACCCTAATGTGTTAGTTAAAAGAGATACCTACAATTTTATCTACGATATAATTAAGTACTGGAAAATAAAATCGGATGATGACTTATATATCATATACAAGGACGAGATGTTCAAGAAAATAGAGGGGTTTATCACCCCTAGTAATTGGAAAAAGCCTAAACTGACAGTGCAAATTGAGGATGAGGTTTCTAAAGTTCAAACTGAAAATAAATTCGCGGATCTTGAGGTTGAGGAAGCCACTATGGCAGATGCCCCCCTCCCCCCACTAAGGATAGAGTTTGCTCCTTTTATGTGGACTCCTCAAGCGATTGGGGAGCCCTCATAGAGGAGCTTAATAGTATGCTTGTGAATAAAGTTCATGGCCTTCTTATGGGGAGGGTGATCCGAATCACTCCTGGGTCCGTTGAGGACTTCAGAAGTGTGCAGGCCCACCTCATCCTTAAGAAGATCCCCTTCAATGCCATTAATTTGAAGCAGGAAAGACCAAAAAAAGTAGTAATTAAAGGACTGCCGTCCAACACAGATAGCGAAAAAGTTAAAACTGCCCTTGCTAGTGAAGGCTTTAAAGTCATCAGAGTTGCACAACTCAGAAGCAGGAGAGATAGGACCCCCCTCCCCATTTTTCTGGTAGGCCTCGAGCCTACAGAGGACTGGGCGAGGATCCACGAGATTAAAAGTATACTGTACATGCAAGTTAAAATCGAGACCTTCCGTAGCAAAGGCTATAAAATGTGCTATAATTGCCAGTTATTCAATCACCAAAGTGACCAGTGTACCCTCCCCCCTCGCTGCTTGAAGTGTGAAGAAGGCCTTCCCAGCAGGGAATGTGAGAAGTCTAGAGAATTACCAGCTAAATGTTGCAACTGCGGCGGAGAGCACCCAGCCAACTTTAGGCACTGCTCCCAAAACCCCTGGAACCGTAAAAAGTTCCAGGATACCAAAAAATCCAAATCTAAATTTACCCCCCTCCCCGGACTTGGTGAGGAAAACTTTCCCCCTCTCCCTTCTAAATCCATCCCTCCTGCTCAGGAAGCGCAGACGAGTGCTGAGACGGTCTCAGGAAAAACCGAAGAGCACTCTGCCCAGGCACGACCTGATACAGGCATTGACCTCCCCCAGACCTCGAACGCTGTTCTTGACTTCCTTAAATTTTCTAAGGAAGTAGAAAAACACTTCGACCTGAGCAACTTACAGGATATACTAAACAGCATTCTCAAAATCATAACATCAGAAGATGATCCCATGGCTAAACTTTTTTCTATCATTAAGATGGTAGCTGAAATCAAAAAACCCCAGTCCACCCAGATCTAACGTGTTCAGGGACTGCAGCTGGTACATCAGAGTACTGCCACCACCTCCACGTTCTTCTTCTTCTGCACGTGCCACCGCCACGGATTTCACCAAGTGCATCTCCAGTCCGTTTTCAGGACCTATCTGACGCCCCGCCCATCTGGGACGATCTTATGGACAGACTTCTACAATCCAACTAATGTTAAAGAATCAGCACAACTAAAGAGGATATCGAGGATAAAGACGCCTTCGGCGTCAGGTGCTTCATGACTTTTCGATACAACGCTGGTTTAAAATCCCGTGTTATCTTGAAAAATACCCTTGTCATCTTTTACAAAATCTCACGTGATCTTAAGCCACGTCCTTTTCAGGATCCGACCACGGGCTATGACGTCATCCTTTCCGTACTCCCCGTTGCCATTCCCTGAAAAAGAAATTCTAATAACAACTCACGCAAATACATCCTCGTAGAAGACTACAAAATAAAAACAACTCAACTCCACCCCAAACAAACACTTCAACTTTCACTTGACGTTTAAAAACCCGCGTTATCTTAAAAAATATCCTCGTCATCTTATACGACATGTCACGTAATCTTAAGCCACGACCCTTTCAAGATCCGACCACGGGCTATGACGTCATCCTTTTCACACTCCCCGTTGCCATTCCCTGAAAAGAAATTCTAACAATCAAACAACTCAACTCGCTCCAAAAACACCCTCGTAGAAGACTACAAAATAAAGAAAGGAAAAACTCAACCCCACCCAAAACAAATACTTCCACTTCACGTGACGTCATGCACCATGCGCTCCGACGTCACTTCCGGTCACGCCCCTCTGACGTCACAAACCACGCTCCCTTAATGACGTACTTCCGCCGCGCGGTTTACCCTGCCTACTACTATAGTATATGAAAAATTGTCGCAGAAAAGCAGCAACAGTATAAAGAATTAATCGAATCCCTTAGCCAGGAAGACGTATCGCTCTGGCAATTCGCTAAAAGACTCAGAAAACCTCAAATTAAACTCCCGCCACTAATAGATGGCGCTAATATTGCGTACTCAGACGAAGAAAAGGCAGAGGTGCTTGCTAAGCATTACGAAAAGCAATTTGAACCAAACCACGATCTAATGTGTCAGGACACCCTAAGAATGGTTAGACAAACTCTAAACAATTTCAGGAACTCCCCGGTCACGGCTGAGATTAACCCAGCCACCCCGCAAGAAACAGTAGAGATTATCAAAAACCTTAAAAACCGTAAAAGCCCAGGGCACGACAAAATCAGGAACATCGCGGTAAAAAACCTACCCTTAAATATAATATTTTACTTGACCATCTTAATAAATAAAATACTAGAACTAAATTATTTCCCCAAAGAATGGAAGGAAGCGATAATTATAGCGATCCATAAACCTGGTGAGGATGCCTCAATTCCAGCCAACTACAGACCAATCAGTTTGTTGCCGACACTTAGTAAAATTACTGAGAAAATAATTCTCAAGAGACTGAACACGCACCTTAGTGAGAATGACATTATCATTCCGGAGCAGTTTGGATTTCGGCCAACACACTCCACCACTCATCAATTGCTGAGAGTGGTAGAGTACATTTCTTCTGGTTTTAATAATAAGACACCCACAGCTGCGATTTTTCTTGACATCCAAAAAGCCTTTGATAAAGTGTGGCACTGTGGATTAGCTTACAAATTGATCACTCTAAAAGTCCCTGACGCACTTGTCAAACTTTTAATTTCATACCTAAATAACAGACACTTTCAAGTCAGAGTAAAAAATAACTTATCTACACCCAAGCTCATTAAAAGTAGTGTACCGCAAGGATCCATCCTGGGCCCGACACTCTTTAACATATATCTAAATGACATTCCCAGGACCCCAGACACGGAGCTGGCACTCTATGCAGACGACAGCGCGATACTTGCAAAACACCCTTACGTCTCAGTAATGCACAGACAGCTACAACAACACTTAGACATACTCCAAACATGGCTGGAAAAATGGCGAATAAAATTAAATCCCAATAAATGTCATTGGATTTATTTCTAGAGAAAACGTAAACCTCCGCCTCCTCTGTACATAAACAACCATGCCCTAAAAGCGGAAAAATCTACTAAATACCTAGGTGTAACGATAGACTCCCACCTAACTTGGAAACTGCACGTAACGAACATAATCAAAAAAACGTATATAACCATAGGAGCCTTATACCCAATGATAGGAAACGGAAATCTAAGTTATCAAAATAAACTCCTAATTTATAAATCGGTCATCTGCCCGGGAATGCTGTATGCAGCATCCGTATGGGGATATGCCTGTAAAACTACCATAGACTTATTAGAGACAAGACAAAACAAAACCCTAAGGATTATAAGGAAAGCCCCTAGATACTTAAGAAACTCGGTAATTAGGAAAGACTTCAAAATAAAAACTGTTAGAGCCCAAATCAAAAAGCTAGCGCTTAAATTCTACAAAAATCTGCCACCTGTCCCAAATGAACTATTATTTAATCTGCATGACTATGATCATCGCAAGGCTAAATCTCGTAAGAGACCCCGCTCGGTACTTAACTTTGATATTCGGTACTAGGAACGTCCCACCTTAATCAGTTGATATTAAAGAAAACTCGCGATCTTTGGTTTTCTACAAAATGTTTAAAATCCTAAACTGCTAAAATGCTAGGTTACCCTCAGATCTGCATCAACCCCCCCCAAACTGCTTAAACTCTTAATGTGCAACAAACTGCCACACTAGGAGCTAGGACAAATAATAAAAACAGTAAATCAAAAACCTCGAACCTCCAACTATGGACCAATGAAATAATGTCACAGTATGAAGATAAGAACCACACCTAGAGATTGGAGATTAAAGGCGCTTCGCGCCTGGTGCTCTATTCTGGACGAAACTCTATGAACTATAGTATATGTATAAGGAAAGTATTGTGACGGTGTCGAAAATTCGAATTCGAGTTTTCGACGGGAGCATAGGCGCCGACTACGGGGGGGCAGAGGGGCACGAGCCCCCGCTGAACTTTTCCAGAGGGGGCAAAGCCCCCTCTGGGAAATTTCAAGATTTTTTTTCTAACTTCATATTTTACTAAATACCAAAAAATGCAGTTTTTTAAACATAAAAATATTCGAAAGAAAATCCTATCAACGTAAATGTCACAGTTCAGTCTTGTTCACATTTTCCTTACCATAGCTCCCTTAACTATCTCGCACTCTAACCAAGCTGATCTTTACTCCCAAGAAACATGTTTACGCTAATGACAAAAACACGGGTCCATTTCGCCAGCCCCGCCCATCTCGAGTTTAAAGTTCAAATTAGGCTCAATCGTTAGTGCATCGTTAGTGCACGTTAGTGCACGTAAGCATTTCGTTAGTGCACAGTCCCCTCTTCAGGTATTACAAATAATAAAAATAACATGGGCAGGGCCGGGGAAATGGCCTCCCCACCCACCAACCTCGAATTATAAGTTCAGATTAGGCTCAATCGTTAGTGCATCGTTAGTGCACGTATGCATTTCGTTAGTGCACAGTCCCCCCTTCAGGTGCTGCGAAAATAAAGATAACATGGGCGGGGCTGGGGAAATGGCCTCCCCACCCACCCACCTCGAATTATAAGTTCAGATTAGGCTCAATCGTTAGTGCATCGTTAGTGCACGTTAGTGCACGTATGCATTTCGTTAGTGCACAGTCCCCCCTTCAGGTGCTGCGAAAATAAAGATAACATGGGCGGGGCTGGGGAAATGGCCTCCCCACCCACCCACCTCGAATTATAAGTTCAGATTAGGCTCAATCGTTAGTGCATCGTTAGTGCACGTTAGTGCACGTATACATTTCGTTAGTGCACAGTCCCCCCTTCAGGTGCTGCGAAAATAAAAATAACATGGGCGGGGCTGGGGAAATGGCCTCCCCCCCCACCCACCTCGAATTATAAGTTGAGATTAGGTTCAATCGTTAGTGCATCGTTAGTGCACGTATGCATTTCGTTAGTGCACAGTCCCCCCTTCAGGTGCTGCGAAAATAAAGATAACATGGGCGGGGCTGGGGAAATGGCCTCCCCACCCACCCACCTCGAATTATAAGTTCAGATTAGGCTCAATCGTTAGTGCATCGTTAGTGCACGTTAGTGCACGTATGCATTTCGTTAGTGCACAGTCCCCCCTTCAGGTGCTGCGAAAATAAAGATAACATGGGCGGGGCTGGGGAAATGGCCTCCCCACCTCGAATTATAAGTTCAGATTAGGCTCAATCGTTAGTGCATCGTTAGTGCACGTTAGTGCACGTATACATTTCGTTAGTGCACAGTCCCCCCTTCAGGTGCTGCGAAAATAAAGATAACATGGGCGGGGCTGGGGAAATGGCCTCCCCACCCACCCACTTCGAATTATAAGTTCAGATTAGGCTCAATCGTTAGTGCATCGTTAGTGCACGTTAGTGCACGTATACATTTCGTTAGTGCACAGTCCCCCCTTCAGGTGCTGCGAAAATAAAAATAACATGGGCGGGGCTGGGGAAATGGCCTCCCCCCCCACCCACCTCGAATTATAAGTTCAGATTAGGTTCAATCGTTAGTGCATCGTTAGTGCACGTATGCATTTCGTTAGTGCACAGTCCCCCCTTCAGGTGCTGCGAAAATAAAGATAACATGGGCGGGGCTGGGGAAATGGCCTCCCCACCCACCCACCTCGAATTATATGTTCAGATTAGGCTCAATCGTTAGTGTACGTATGCATTTCGTTAGTGCACCCCCCCCCCCCCTCAAGTAATACAAAAATGAAAATATATGAAAATTGTAAGGAGGAAGCACAGTGCTGTACAGGAGATAGAGACAATCTCCATTATACCCCCACGTTAGCAAACAAATTGTTAGATTTTTGCCGTCTTTTACCAATATGGGTGCCGTGATGAATAATATTTTCAATTATGACCAAGCAACCGAATCAAGTTGTTCATCAGAAAGCATGTTCAACGACTTGAAAAATCGTGTCTTTCATCACGTGAATTTGCCAATACATGTTGATAAATTTATGCCTGAACTTATAGATTCCATTCTTGGAGCTATAAACTTGATTGGTGCTAAAGAAACATACAGAAACGACAAAACAGGCGATGACAAAGATGAATTGTTGATTATTTTTATACTAAAGAAGGAACATAAAAACAGAAATAATTGTCTTTCATCAATAGAACAGGAATGCGATAGCAGCCATCATCTTTTTCCAGACCCTAAGAGGCATGAGCATAGCAGTCCCCCGCATCCACCGGAACAAGAAGAAATTAAGAAAAACTATTCTTTAGAGAATTGGCGCGGTTTAGCTACAGCAAAGAAACGGAAGCGCAGAAACTACTTAGACTCGGAACCATCTATATTGACATGTAACAGAAGCAGTAAAGCTAAAAACAAAGTTCTTGGCATTCTCAAAAATGCCAATTAGTTAGGTTTGAAGTCGATTAATATTGATGGAAAGCATCACACGTTCAGCAATACCTGTGCATTTGATTCCATTATTCAAATATTATTCGCAGCCTATGCAGATAGTGAAAAATATTCGGAGTTTGTAGATAACTATACAAAAGAATTACTTGTTGAATTAATTCGTAGTGGGGTACGTGATGGTATCACAGTTCAAACATATAGAAAACGGGCTGCTATCTTACTTAACCATTTTAAAGGAGAACCATTTAAAAAAAATGCGGATCTCATTTATGTAAACGCAGTCACAACTGCAAAATATTTATTAAGGAAATTATTTAAAGATTTTTAAAGTGCTACCGAAATAGTGGAATGTTTCAATTTGTTTGTTTGAGACCCAGACCGTCCGACCTACCAGAAAGCTGTAAGGTAACCGGCCGGGAAGTACCACCCAATTTAGACCGGAACCGAGTGGGGGAGGCATCCACAGGGACCGTACCCTCTTTCCCCTACCACCAACCTCTCGAAAGGACTTTTGGACCCACATGTTTAACGTGATCGTACTCCGCATGAACACGGCGGCAGTTGTGGCAGCGTGCAAATCCAGCGCACAAACCACCGGGGTACCCCGCCCGAAATGTGCCAACAGCACGCGGTGTTCCCAAGTGGTCACCCACCCAAGTACTAACCGCGCCTGATGCTACTTGATTTCGATGATCTAACGAGAACCGGTGTTTTCAGCACGGTACGGCCGTTGGCTTGGAAAGTTTTAGTTGTAATGCTACCAATAACTTTGCTAAAATTGTCATTAGTTTTTCTTTACGTAACAACAACATGGATTATTTTCAAGATGCGCTACACAGTGTGTTAAATCCAAACATAAAATGCAACATCTCTGGAGGAATTACTAAAATACATTATAATTTTAAGTCTCATATATTTTTTAGAATTGTTATGTGAACAATGACCATCCATCCCATTTCAACTTGGATATCAACATACCATTATCATCAGTCCCACATATATTGAATCTAGGTAGTAAGAAATACCAATTGAGATTAGTTTCCTGGCTCCGTCAGCAAAAACGTCCAATGCGATCGGTCATTGCTTTCGTCTGCATAACACTGTGTGGGAGAAAGTGGATGATCTCTCCAATTCCATCTAACTCGTAAGGATAAATACTGAAGTTCAAAAATGCCAAATTTTGGTATACACAGAATAAAAACGATTCATGTTTTACATATCCGAAATGATAGCATTCTTAAGTAGGCGTTTATATTCATTTCAAGAATTATATATTACATTAATTGTGTTATGATAGCCTCTCATGTTTTTGCTTTTATTTTGGAATGATATAAATTTTTTGATGGTATAAATTGCAGTTTTATATCATCATTTATAATGCTACGAATGTTTATTGTAAATTCTGGACCATTTCGTAAAGTGTATTACTTTTACTAAATTCTTTTAAATTATATTTCAGGTTCTACAATTTAGTACAAAATTTCTTTTAACACGTTCAAAGGCCTAATAGTCTACAAATAATTTTTTATAAAAATTGGGAATTGTAAAGTAAATCAGACTTGGGGATGTTGGTTAATTTTGATAACGTTACAGTTACATTGTAAAAAATGAGAAGCCAGTTAAGCTAAATCTTCCCCATTCCCCCCCCCCCTATTTCCTCAGCCACGCACATGTTATTTTTGTATTAATTGGGGGGTGCACATCAGGGACGTACGTAGAATTCGAAATTTGGATAGTTAAGAAATTGGAGGTGGGCTGATGGGGCCGTTACCCCAGCAACGCACACGTTATTTTTGTATTACTTAGGGGGTGGGGGTGCACTAATGAAATGCATACGTGAACTAACGTGCACTAACGATGGAACTTAAGCAGAACGTATAATTCGGGGTGGGTGGGGAGGCCATTTCCCCAGCCCCGCCCATGTTATTTTTATTTTCGTTGCACTTTAAGGGGGGACTGTGCACTAACGAAATGCATACGTGCACTAACGTGCACTAACGATGCACTAACGATTGAGCCTAATCTGAACTTATAATTCGAGGTGGGTGGGTGGGGAGGCCATTTCCCCAGCCCCGCCCATGTTATTTTTATTTTCGTTGCACCTGAAGGGGGGACTGTGCACTAACGAAATGCATACGTGCACTAACGTGCACTAACGATGCACTAACGATTGAGCCTAATCTGAACTTATAATTCGAGGTGGGTGGGTGGGGAGGCCATTTCCCCAGCCCCGCCCATGTTACTTTTATTTTCGTTGCACCTGAAGGGGGGACTGTGCACTAACGAAATGCATACGTGCACTAACGTGCACTAACGATGCACTAACGATTGAGCCTAATCTGAACTTATAATTCGAGGTGGGTGGGTGGGGAGGCCATTTCCCCAGCCCCGCCCATGTTATTTTTATTTTCGTTGCACCTGAAGGGGGGACTGTGCACTAACGAAATGCATACGTGCACTAACGTGCACTAACGATGCACTAACGATTGAGCCTAATCTGAACTTATAATTCGAGGTGGGTGGGTGGGGAGGCCATTTCCCCAGCCCCGCCCATGTTATCTTTATTTTCGCAGCACCTGAAGGGGGGACTGTGCACTAACGAAATGCATACGTGCACTAACGTGCACTAACGATGCACTAACGATTGAGCCTAATCTGAACTTATAATTCGAGGTGGGTGTGTGGGGAGGCCATTTCCCCAGCCCCGCCCATGTTATTTTTATTTTTTGTAATACCTGAAGAGGGGGCTGTGCACTAACGAAATGCTTACGTGCACTAACGTGCACTAACGATGCACTAACGATTGAGCCTAATTTGAACTTTAAACTCGAGATGGGCGGGGCTGGCGAAATGGACCTCAAAAACACCTGGTTACCAGAACTTTTTCGACTGACCACCTAATTCAAAGAGAAATTGAATATTTGCAGCCATGTTATTGGCATTTCCAAAAAATAGCTGTTTCCCTCCAGTAATAACTATAAATGATTACCACGAAGTAGGGATGACTTATTTTGTCTACCTAAAGAGATCTTATCTGTAATTACTCCTGGATTCTATATATCAGTGCTGTCTTTACAGGTGGCATCCATTCCGTTTGAAGCTGCAAACCCCGCGGGTAAATTCCTGGTGAACACCGGACGTTTGACGCAGCACCGTAGTCAGGCAAGTGCCAGAGGGAGCTAAGCCCCCCCCCCCCCACACACACACTAGGTATACTCAGTCCATCCCCTTGATATAAATATTAAAGTTTTAGTTGTGATAAGAAATGTCAACCAACATGTCATCCAAATTTTGCATAAAAATATTATTTATGTGATTTTTTTAGAAATTGCTTTGTTTTAAAAATTTTTTTAATTTAGCTGAATGTGTGGTTATAGTGATGATCAATTTATTTACATATTTAATTTAAAAATATTTAAATATAGACAATAGTATTTGGATACTTTTGTATTATTGCTGGGTTCATTGTTTTAATTTGTGTCAAAATCACCTGTTAGGTAGTTAAGAGCTGATATTAAGCGTTAACGTGTATTAACTTTCAGACTTTTTAAATTAATTAACAGCTTTGCTACTAGTTAATTCTTATATAGTAACATCCATTGTAATTATTATATATTTTAATATTGATGCATAGTAACTATATGGATTTTCCTAATCAACTCTTAGCTTACAAATAAAAATAGGCCTAAAAAGATTAAAAATATTTATCGTATAATAAATAAAACTGCTGATATCTTTCTTTCAACCCAGCCCGTCCGACCTACCCGAAGGTGTAAGATATCTGTTAAGACCGCCGAGACAATGCTATCTAATCGCTTGGAAGGACTTTCAAACCCACAAATTTAACGTGCTCGTACACGAGAACAGTTTAGGCAAAGCCAAAAACCGAACTCAGGTCCTCCGAGTACAATCCTGTGACTTAACCACCCGGTTATCTCACTCCAAAACACCTGCTTGTAAAACAATAACTTACAAACCTTCCTTGAGGAAAGCATATATATGTCAGTTAGGTGACTACAGTTGCTTCGATGGCATTATAATCCCTCTTTTTCAGGACAAAATAACCGAATGAGCACTTAACAACCACTACTGCCGTTCGTTGGACAGTTTGTTCTTGGCGGTTGTTAAGGGCGGATACTGTTCTTTTGGCCTGAAGAAGGGGCTTAAAATGACCACGAACCAATTGTAGTCACCTAACTGACATATGCTTGCTTTCTTCAAGGCGGCCTTGTAAGTTGTTATATCTTTATCGACTTTGTGAATTTTTATATAATTTATCGGATTGTGCCCCCCTGAGATTTTGAAAACTCGGCGCCTATGGACGGGAGAACACGTTTCAAGCATCCCTGAACACGAATCAAACTTTTTGAGGTGATGTGTGTGTGCGTGTGTGAAAGCATGTGTGTGTCAATGAGTCTTTGGAGATGATATCTCACGAACGAATAGAGCGATTTGAACGAAATTTGGTATATAAATTACAATCCGTTCATACTGGAAGCCTATTGTATTTAGCCGTAATCGAATGTTCAGAACCCTCCTAAATTTTACAGTAAAATTTTGCAAAAAATTAAAACCTTTAATAAAGTTATGTAAATAGTCATTTCTTATGTAATTTTTTATTAGAAAACGATTGAAATAAACTTTAGAACGCTGGTATGAACCGTTCTCGAGATATTGTACATTTTTTAAATAAATGCATAATAAATCCCATAAAATAAATATCAACTATTGTAAAATGTGTTTGTTCACTTTTTATATGTAATATCATGCAATGAATTTGGTGACATCATTCTCGTGGATCTAGCTCGTTCCATATATGAGAAAATATACTTTGGGTAATTCTTTTGTATTTGGACGACAATAATCATTTTACCTGCTATAAGAATAACATTTTTTTCCGTCCCTGACGCTTGGCGAGATTTTGACGACGAATTTGGCGGAATGTAGTCAACTTGGCGACTTTTTAAATGTTGCCAAATTGATGAAAGTTCTATATCTTGGAAAGAACATGAGAGTAAACTATAAGAATAACCCATCATAATGCTTGGCGAGAAATTTAGCGGGACGTCGTCAACTTGGCAACTTTTTTAAATGTTTGTCAAAGTAACAAATATGTCGCCAAGTTGATATAAATAATGCCATATGGAAAGTAATGTTTCGCAAATTTTGATTTCCGACATATGAAGGGGCATACCTTCCAGTATATAAGAAATGCTCCTCGCTCCGTTTGTCTGTAATACTTTTGGAAACATTTGGCGAACTTGGAATATGTCGCCCCAGATTGACAAAAATATCGTCAAAATTGCAAAAATGACACTAAATTAATGAAAATGACATCTAATTAATTATTAAGATATTTTAATATAAGGACTATATCTCTTATTGAGGAGTTGTGGGAAATATAAGTTAATTGGATGCTTTGAAATAGTTTTACATGTTGTTATCCGGAAAATCGCTAAATGTACAATTCAACGATAACAACACAGTACCGTGGATCTTATACATATTTTTTGATTGTAAAAGTAGTAAATTCATTGCGTTATATAAGGAAAGTCATGTGCTGCCTGCATCAGATTTTTTCATCTGCAGTTCTTCATGAATATGTATAGTTGCTGATCCAATGTTAAGTTCTTTTTGTATCATTTGGTAGGTATAGCAATTATCATCGATTAACATTTTTCGAACAGCCGAGACATTTTCTGGGACTACAGCTGACAAAGATTTTCAGCTGTAGTCTTACAATGGCACGAGATGTAGTCATACAATGGCGCGAGATGTAGTCATACAATGGCACGAGATGGAGCATCATTTCTATATGCTAATTGTAGACGTTGAAAACATTCTTCTTAATTTAGCCCCACTTTAAAACCATAGAAAATCATAGCTCTATAATGCTCTCGCGTCAACTCCATTTTCTTTTCTTTCAAAATTTATTCTGCAAGAGCTAAATTGTAATTGTTGCCACAAATTATCGTCTGCGGCCATAAAAGAGTTCACATTTAAATATCCGATCAATAATTGTTTTCTAGCGCATATCGTCTGCCTCTGTCTAAAAAATTTCAGGGTGACCCTCGTATATATATATATATAAAGTATAAAAAGCATTTAAAATTTGAAAAAAGAAGGAAGGCTTAGCGAGAAGCTTACTTAATGGCGGTAAGGGGTTGTGACCTTACACTCCAGTTGTCAGTATGCATGTCATAAATGCCGCGGCATTGTACTCCTGGACGCCAGCCCTGACTGAAGCCAACCTCCGGGGTGACAATAACAATCATCACAAGACCGTTGGAAAAGGAAAGTTCAATGATAAGATGAAGTCCATTACTGGATGGCAAACTAGTCCTTCAGACTACAATGACCTGTATAAATCTGTGTGTTATCGTTCTGCGGTCTTGTTATTCATAGTATGCAAACCTTCATCAACCAAATTGATATAAAATTGATTTTAACTTTGAACAATATGCCTTATTATTACCATAGAAATTATCAATATAATGTAGCATAAAAGGAATGAGGTATTGCTGTAGATATGCTTGTTGTAGAAATGTCCTATCAAAATCAATATGGATGTCTTCATTTTTGATAATTCTCTGTATTCTAGTCAATCTCCCCAAGAATACATTTCTAAATATATTCAAGTGAAGATTGGAATTCCAATTTATCAGACCGTTGATAGGTATATTAAAACTTTTTCTTTTATCATAGATAGTAAAATTTACAGGCATTTTACTGAAATCGATGCTTAAATCTAAAAATTCCACTACATTTTTAAGTGTAGTTGGATTTTCTTTCAAAATTAAGTTTGGTGGGTAGAAATCAAAATTAATTCTATAATTCTCATCTTCATATCCGACTATCAAATCATCCACATAACGTAGGTATATGATTTCATTATTAAAATGTGATTGGCTTTCATAATAGTTGAGGTACAAATCTGCAAGTATAGATGAGCACCCCCCTCCCATGGGGATGCCTTTAATTTGCTGATAGAAAGAAATTCCATTAAAAAAGGGATAGAAAGGGATAGAAATAAATTAAGGGATAGAAAGATTTTAAAGGATAGATAGATTTTCTGGGATAGATAGACTTTAAAGGATAGAAAGAAATTCCCTTAAAATTTCTGTAATATATATATATATTACAGAAATTTTAAGTTTTCCCCAATAAAGCGCCCTTTTCTTTCATAATTATTATTCCAAATTCTTATTTCATGTCCAGCACGTATTGCAGCTATATTAAATTCTATCCCGCATCACTAATATTAACAAAGTCTGCCAGCGCTTCCCCTTTTCCTCGACCATACCATATATGGTCACTAAGCTTAACCTCTGCGTAAACTTTCTCATATGAAACTGCATCCCCATCACATTTTTGAAGCATATAAAACGCGCAGACAGCATGTGTTCCATGTCGTTATCAGATTCCCCTCCGCCATAAATGTAAATGTAATTTGTACTTGTGAAAAACTACGCAGACGGTATTGAGATTTCTTGAGAACTGGTTGCCGGAGCTCGACCGGCCTATGTAACTATATCTGTTTCCAGTGTCACATAATAAAGGAGATTAATATATATATATATTAATTTTTTTGAAAATTCCCTGTCCCCTTTAATTTTATCGGTGTCAACTATAAAGCCTATCCAATTTCAATGATATCGATTTATAAAGAATCTTTAATTTTTGTTAATGTTTTACAATAGAGGGGCCGATTTTGATCGATTATACGGTTTTAAGTTTTACATTGAGTTTAATACTTGCGATATCTATGATCATATATAGTCTAATTTCAATTGTTTCAATGTACTATGTGAAATGGGTCCCAAGAAAAATTAAAAAGTAACGGAATAATTACTGACTGAAGAATTCTCATTATCTTCTATTTTCAGTTAGGACTCAGTTTTAAATTTTCAGTATCAAATCAAAATTGAGTTTTCTCATCTCCAAAGTTAAATAAAACTAGCAGTTGGAAACTGCTTTTCATGTCTTAAAAGATGTCATTTTGTCTTTAAAATTTTTTCTCTTTCCTCAAAGTAATTTTAAATTCATTTATTCCACAATTTGTAAGACGATTTTTGGAATTCTAAAGTGTGCTTCTTTAATTTTTCTAACGAGGGGAGCTTGTGGTTTGAAATTCCAATTTTTACAGAAGGCAATATTTGCAAGAAAAAAAATCTGATGTGGGCAGCACATGACTTTCCCTGCATACTCAAATTCGTTTTTTCTTTATTTCTTTAATAATTCGTTAGACTGAGTTTAATTGCACAAAATAACACTAAATTTGCATTTTTAATTCAATTTCTGTTTTATTTGCAAATTTTTCTGAAAGCGGCGTAACAAAAATATAAGAAATCTCAAATATCTTGAGAAAGGTTAGTCCTAAAATATAATTGAGTGTGTTATATTCTTTTCCTTGTCAAAAAAATCCATGGCACAGTATTTGTGACGTTAAATTGTACATTTGGCGCTTTTCCGGTTGACAACATGTAAAACTATATCCAAGTAATTTATATTTTACGCAACTCTAAATTAGCAATTAGCAATATTGATATCATCCTCAATAAGCAATACAGTTCATATGTTTAAAAATTTTAATAATAAATCTAACAATTAGGCGTCATTTTTATTAACTTGACATCATTTTTGCAATTTTGACAATATTTTCGTCAATGTGCGGCTAAATGTCGCCAAGTTGGTGATATTTAGACGAGCATTTCTTATATAATTAAAGGTATGCCCATCATGTGATGGAATTAAAGATTTACATCCCATTTAGCGTCATTTTTATCAATTTGATAACATTTTAATCCATTTTGCAACAGTTTCGCCAATTTGGCGATATTTTTATCAATTTGATAACATTTTTATCAATTTAGCGAAATTTTTGCCAATTTGGCGACATTTTTATCAATGTCCCCAAGAGTTTCCCCAACTTGGCACCATTTAAGTAAAAGTCGTCAAGTTCGCGATATGCCACCAAAATTCGTCGCCAGAATTTCGCCAAGCGTTACAGACGAAGAAATTGGTTATTTATATGTTCTTTTCAAAATAATGAAATTTTATTTGTCATTTTCATTGATTTAGCGTCATTTTTATCAATTTGGTGACATTTTTTTAATCAATTTGGCGACATTTGAAAAACTCGCCAAGTTGGCGATATTCCACAAAATTCGTCGCCAAAATTTCGTCAAGGATTGTGGTCGGAGAAATAGGTTATTTTCAAAGTAGATAAACGACTAATGGTGTCGAAATACAAAACTATTATCTAAAGTATCTTCTCTTATCGTAGATTCTTATATTCTTTCCAAGATATTGAATTCTCGTCAATTTGTCTTCATTTTCATTAATTTAGCGTCATTTATATCAGTTTGGTGAAATTTTTAACAATTTGGCGATATTTTCGTTAATTTGGCAACATTTAAAATATCGTCAATTTGGCAACATTTAAAATAACCAATTTGGCAACATTTAAAAGCTAATCAAGTTGGTAATATTCCGCCAAAGTTTTGCCAAGCATTGTGAATGTAGAAATAGGTTATTCTTATGGTAGATAAACGACTAATGTCGTCCAAATACAAAGCTATAACCATAATCTTCTCTCATGAATGGAACGAGCTAGATCCACGAGAATAATGATAACAAATTTATTGTATAATATTACATATAAAAAGTGAACACATTTCACAGAAGTTAATACTTCTCTTTATGTAATTTTTTGATAATTTTATTTAAAAACATGTACAGTGTTACAGGAATGGTTAATGCTAGCGTTCTAAAATTTATGTCAATCGTTTTCTAAAGATAAATTACATAAAATATGATTATTTACTCAACTTTATTGAATGTTTTAATTTTTTAATGATTTTTTCAAAATTTCAAAATTTAGGTGGGTTCTGAACATTCGATTGCTTGTAAAAAACAATAGACTTCCAGTATTCTGATTGTGATTTTTGTACCAAATTTTGTTTAAATCGCTTCATTCGTTCGTGAGTTATCGTCTCCACAGAATCACTGACACACACATCCACATATACCCCCCTACACACACTTACACACACACACACACACACAAACATCATCTCAAAAACATCTGATTCGTGTTCAGAGATGCTTGAAACGTGCTTTCCCGTCGAAAACTCGAATTCAAATTTTCGACCCCGTCACAATACTTTAGTTATACATTATATTACGTATATAAGGAAAGTAACAATTGTTAGATGTGTTATATAGGAATTGTTGAATTTTTTTAAAGCAAAACTATTTAGCTCTGCAGTCTGGAATATCTATATAAACTAAATTGAAAATCTATCTATGTGTTTATTTGTGTGTTTGTCTCATCAATACGGGAGAACTGCTGCACCGAATTGGATGAAAATTTCGGGGTAGACTTAGAATATCTCCCATTTAAAATTTAGTACATGTTTCGAGTTTTTAAGACCAGACCATATATTAATAAAAAAATGCACTATTAAACCCTCCATTGAGCATTATGCAAACGAATTTGTTCTGCAAACATTATTTGAAAAAAAAAAAGTTATAATATTGCTAATTGAAGGAATTAAACCCAGTAAGTTTATATTTGAAAAAATAAATATCATGTTGTTAAGGAATGGAATGCTTTATTACCAGTAAATCTAAGAAACGAAATTAAACTCAATGTGTTATTCAGCAATAAGTCTTTTTCGATTTAAATCATAAAGAAATGTATATAAATAAATTTTATCGGAATTGCTTTTTTGATTAGATTATATCCATTACTGCTTTTGAGTTTAACGTGCATAGAGATTATTGATATTTTCAAATTCTTGCATAATCTGTTTTATTTTGGGGAAACATTTTCAAAATCCATATATTGTAGCATGGATAAATCTTCTAATACATGCATGTACTCTTCTAATGTACGAAAATATAAGTAGTAAGGGTATATCTTCTAATACATGGGTATAATCTTCTAATCTACGAAAATATAAATAGTTCCGTCCGTCCGTCTCTGTAACGCTTGGCGAGGGATATAGTGGGATATCTCCAACTTGGCGACATTTTTTAATGCTGCAAAATTTATGAAAATGTTGTCAAATTACTAAAAATGTCGCCAAATTGATTGATAAAAATGTTGCCAAATTCATAAAAATATTGCCAAATTGATAAAAATGATGCCAAATCAATTAAATGAATCTCGTTTTGAAAGGGGATAGTATTATAATGATGTTCGGTTGCTTAGTCCAACTATCCTACTTGACAACGAATTTTGCGACTTCTTAAAATATACCAAATTGCTCAAATATCGCCAAAACTGCTGTCAAGTTGATAAAAATGGCACTAAATCAATGAAATTAATTGGGTTTTGAAAGATTATAGTGTAATGATGTTTCGGTAGCGTTTGTCTCTTAATCCAATTGTCCCACTTTTCGGCAAATTTGGCGATTTTTTAACATGCTGTCAAATTAATGAAAATGTTGCCGAATTGATGAAACAATACAAAATTAATGAAAATGACACCTAATTGATGAAAATTCATTATTTTGCAAAATTAAGTTGAATTTACTTGATCCCTGTCGCTTTGTTTAAATTAAATAGTAGTTTTTGTAAATTTGTTTACAAACGGAACCAGGATGTTTTTTCTTTCTGATCTGCCTGTGAAGATAATTTTGTATAGCGAGAATAGATATTCTTATACATTTTTTAAAGATAATTAAATTAAATATTTTAATAAAATGTTTAGAATAACAATGTCATTTAAAATATTATAGGAAATTGCACATAATTGAAGTTTTAATCCCTTTATTATATATTCTGTGCGAAGAACGGGTATACTGTTATGGTAAGTGATATGAATGGAATCTGTATTGATTTTGCATTGAGATGCAGACGATTTATACTTCGATGATGTCATTTGAAATTGTCATTGTCATTTCGATGACGTCATTAAAGTTCATTTTGTTTAACTAGAATTGTCTTTTTCAATGAAGTTTTAAGTTTTCAATTATAATAAATTTATTATAATTGTATTAAAGTAATTTATTATAATTAAAAATTATCAAAGCTGAATTAAAAAATATCAACGCTGAGTGTTTCACATTTTAAAGATGTTTAAATAAAATTACATTTATGTTAGGAAGTGTTTCATAATCAATGCTTTATGCATGATTCATCTTTCTTGTTTATTTGTCAACTTGGTGCACTTAAGACACCAACAAACTGAAATAAAATCAACTGTAGTGTGGCACCACTCTACTTTCTCATATCAGTATCCATTTAAGTAACTTCTGATCTTTTCTTTCAAATTTTACTAGAAAACTCTTGAAAAATCGGTATTGTTGGTCTAAATGATAACAATCATAGCGTGTTATTCATTTTTTAAAGGGCTTCAAAATGCTTTTCGATTGATACCAAACTCGACAATGTACCCTCAGGTGTAATTTGCACCCTGATGACTAATGACGTCACGAACAAAAAAATTGTATCGCGGTTAGTTTTCACAACAATGTTGAAACTATAAAATATCGTGATCATTCATTGAACCACAAATAGCCCCTTTTATGCCTGATTATGTGATATTTGCCCTATGCTGGCATGCTAAAGAAATGTAAAAGTTCGAATAAATTTCGAAGTTTTTGTTCAAATGTAAAAACATCTACTTAGTTCTAGATTTTTCGTTAACAAAGCCGGATACAAAATTTCGGGAAAATATTTTATTATTTGTGGTACCTACTCTATATTACACAGTATGAGAAAGAGAAAATATATATCTATAATAATAAATCAAGATGTCTGTCTGTGTCGTCTGTAGTGAAAAATCCAATGTTGTACGACCATAAAATTTGGTACACACGCATTTTATTTCCCGGGACGACACGCCTCGTCGAGATTACTATAAAATTCGAATTAGTTTTTAGTTATTTTAAGTCGCAATAACATCCCGTTCACGACTGATTTGCGCCACAATCTTCTATTGCATAATTGCTGATGGCGCCATCTGGTGCCGCCATTCCAAATGTAAAACAAAGCCGTTCCTTAATTAACTTTGATTTTTACATTTACTGATACAAATTCGATTACGCAGAAGTAAAGGATTTTTAAAATGGAAAATAATTGAAGTTTATATAAGTAATGTAATGCCTTTGGAGTAAGCTTAAAAGAACATTTTGTGTGTGTGGACTTTTAATAACTACGAGAGAACATTATTAGAACATTATTGGATTTCTAAAATATAAATTGTAGAAAAACCCGAGTGGAAACCTGCCTTCATATATATATATATATATGTAAATCTGTGAGTAATTGAGTTTTTTTTCATTAGGAAACAATTTCATTTCATTTGACTTTATTTCGTTTGATTGTTGTAAAATTGTTACAGACCGCAAATGTAATCATACTCTTTCCATCTTAACACCTTAAAAAGATCGAAAAATTCTCTCTCAAACAAACTTTGAATGGAATTCATGCGATTAACAGAGTAAATTTATATTTGGGAGAGAACTCGACTGGTGCTGGCATTAGGATTTTGGGAATCCATATGATTAATAGACGAATATCCAAATGGCCCCGCGATATAAAATTTTTGACTGGCAAAGCGATTTAAAAAAAAAATAAAATACATGCTTTTCGTCTTATGAAAATCAAAGTAACCGATTTTAATATTGCGTTGCGATATAAAAAAAAAATATTGCACATTGCCCCAAACCAAAAATTATGCTTCTGCTATTGCTGCGCATGCGTACTTCATAATTCTAAGCAGGGATTATTTTCTCTAATGGTACCTCTGCAAACGTTTTGCAAACTTGAATAATCAAATTTCAGCTCCCGGGCTTCCTATAACGGGCTGCGCACTGCCATTGAGATTTATTTATTTATTTTTATTTTTGCGTGAGTGCGTGTGAATTGGAATATGAACGTATCATTTAAGTAGCGGAAGCTTATTTAATTATTTATAAATAGTAGCCACTTGTAACACAATATTTGTATTACATGTTACATTCCAATTACGGATGCCAACATAGCCATTTCGAAATTCCAATTGCGGATGCCAACCTAGCTAATGAGCTATTTAAATGCTGCGGAGGGAGCCAATGGCAATACAAACATAAATAAGCAGCGCATCCCCTTCTTCACTTCACCGAATCAACAACGACACTACAATGTGAAAAGAAAAAGGTTTGAGAGAATGTTCTAGAACTTTCCAGAGGATGCAATTTCGACAGCGTCCTAGACGCACCTGAAGTTTTTGGTAGTCGTCTTAAAACTTTCGAACGAGTCAGCATCATGTTTTTGGTTTTTGTGAAAAAATGTCTGTAGATTGTGAGCAATAGAATGGTAGCCTGCGCAAGTACGCGAAGTGCAACGATTTTCCCACATCATTGAGATGGCACGAATATGCACGTAACAAAGAGTAAAGGTAACCAACTTTCAATTGTCACTATTAGCACGGAAGGCACACCTTTAACGATTAGTAAAATAATTGACTACCAGTTCATATGAGTAGACCATATGAACGAGTTCGTAATATTGAACTATAAGAACTATTCTATATCGATTGTGTAAAGGAAACTGTTTTTAAGAAATTTAAATCAAAGATATTATGTGTGTAAATATATATATAGCTATTAATGTAATATTGTCAGTATTATGTGTCTTTTAGTAATTGATTTAATTATAGCATAGTTACTCCAGATATAATAGATATCTATTAAGTAAAATATTAAAATAAATTGAGCAATTAAGCATGTGTGTTTCTTTATCTTTTGTGTGTTCGTAGTCCGAGCTTGAGAACCGGGAGCTTACATGCTCCACCCTTAGTGGCGGCATCATAGGTAAGTCCTATACTGGTAAATTTTGATAAGGACAATTTTACCTTATGACATGATGTCGCCGCGCGAATTGGTGCCGTATGTGGTCAAGCTCGGAGAGAATTAATTTTCAAAAGAGAAAGTAAAAAAAAATATATAAGTAAAAGGCAAAATTAAATTTAATAATAAGTTTGAATATAATATTAAATTTAATAATGAGTTTGAATATAATAGTAAATTTAATAATGAGTTTGAATATAAAAGTGAATTTAATAATAAGTGGAATGTAATATTGAATTTAACAATGAATTTAATAATGAGATATAACTCAGTAGAATGATAAGAAAATGCATGAAAATGATAATTTAAATATGTATTATATGATTGTATATATATGTATGTATTAGCATAAATATTTAATATAGAGTCAGAATTGTATAACAGTGTATTAAATCATGGCGCCGAATAAAACTAGGCAAACAAATAAAAGAGCGAGGCAAGATCCGCCGAGTAATGTAAATAGCAGTATAACAGATAGTTCGGCAAATAACGCGATCCAGATACAGATGCCCGCAAATCAAGCGCAGCAAAATACATCGTTGCCAATTATGCAGATGTTGCCATCATTTGATGGACAAAAAGAAAATAATGTCAATTTCTTTATCATACAATTTAAGGAAATAGCGGAGTTAACATCATGGTCCGAACAAGAGAAAATTATAATTGTCAAATCAAGATTAAAGGGAAAGGCTCAACAATTTCTAGCAGAAAATATTGCCCTGCAAAAGGAAAAATCATATGAAAAATTCATGGAGTTATTAAAAAATAAATTTGAAAGGAAACAAACATTAGTGCAAAAACACAACAATTTTAACAATCTGAAACATTTACCAAATATGACAATTAAGGAACTTGCACAAGAAATCGAAAACCAGGCGATAATTTTTCTAGAAGTAGATGAAACAATGGACGCAAATGTAAAAAAAATTACAGAGAAAATTAAACTCACCAAATTTTTACAGATAGTCAGAGAAGATTTAAGAACAGAAATAAAAAAAAATGACCCGAAAACCTTTGACGAAGCAGTGAAAATAGCTGAGGTGATAGAATCCGCATTGGAGGAAGATAGTGATTGTATAAATAGTATTGAAATAGAAAATAAAATAATTGAGAATGTAGAAATAAATCATGTAAAAACTGAAAATAATGCAGAAAAGCCGCCACAGAAATTCTGTATAGCGTGCGGTCGCAACAATCACTGGATGTCAGAATGTTTTACGCTGCAAAAAGTACAAAATAATTTAAAAAGGGCATTCACAAATGAAAACAGCAGTCAAGAAACTACCAATTTTCAACAAAGACCCACGATTCAAAATAATTATGCACACTATAGTAGGGCGAATTGCAGAAGAGGTAATTTCATAAATAACCGGGGAATACGGCGGCGTGCAGGAAATACCAACAGACAATTTCAAAGTAATAACAGAAGATCATATCAGAATAATGGACCACATTATGTGAGCAATAATAGGCAATATCAGAATAATGAATATTTAAACTAAGAAAGGGACCTCGAAATAAAAGACATATGGAAAGTTATAAGGCATCAAATAAGGATTCGAGATCCCATAAAATTGCAAGCAAAATTAATAAGGATGCACAAAATTTAAATGAACATCTACTGAATTCAACATATGGACAGAGTGACGCATTGCCAATGATTAACATTAATTTAGAAAACATAAAAACAGTGGCTCTCATAGATAGTGGCGCAAGTGTCAGTTTATTATCAGATAACATTTTTCAAAAAATCAAAAATAAAATTAAAATTAACTATTTATCTAGACAAGTAAAAATACAGACTATGACCAAAGAAAACATTCAATTTTCAAAATGCATCAGCTTTAGCTTTAAAATTGAAAACAAAAGATGCAAAAATTCTTTTTTCATAACTAAACAATTAAACAACACACCCTATGAAATAATGTTAGGATTTGATTTTCTCAAAAATCATCATGCCATAATTGACACAAATAAATTAATATTAAAGTTTGTCAAAGAATCCATATCTATACCATTTCAAGACAAAAATCAGAAAAAAGCACAGGAACCAGAAAATAATTATACAAGAGTTGAACATATTCAATGCTTAAATGCAAGCTTAGCGCATAAAATTAAATTACTACCTAAAGAAACAAAATCAATAAAATTAAAATTAAATGAAAACCATTTTGAGGATAAGGAGGTATTGTTAAATATTACAAATTCATTAAAAGATTTACACGCTGAGCATTCTTTACATTATGTAAATAATAGAAAATTTATTTCTACTCTTTTAACAAACAAAACAGAAGAAGAGATTCATCTAAATAAAAATATGATATTTGGTACTGTAACACCGCAGTTTGAAATTTATGAAGAGAAACATGATACTGATAAAATTTTACAGATTAACAATATCGAAAGCTTAAATGATCCACAAAAAATGGACATTTCAGCGTTACGAAAAGCGGAATTAACACCGCAAGATTTTAAACTAGATCACTTACAAGAAAATGAAAAACATATATTGCTAAAATTACTGTTACAAAATTATGATGTATTTTCGAAATCATACAAAACGAAAATACATCATAATATATCATAATACATCATGTGATGCATGTTTATCCCTTGCCAAAAATGTTAAAACCTGTACTCGAAAGTGAGATAAAACAATTGTGTGAAGCTGGAATTATAGAAAAATCTACAAGTAATTATGCGTTCCCATGCTTATTGATAAAGAAGAAAGCCAGTATTAATAGTAATAATGCCAATAAAGAACAAAAATATCGTTTAGCCGTAGATTACAGGCTACTTAATCAAATTACTGAATTACTGCCCGTAAATATTGGTAAAATTAGCGACATTCTGCACAACATCGCAGGCCACAAATTATATACTGTAATTGATTTAAAAGCCGCGTTTTTTCAGATAAAAATCAAACCTGAATATGGGTCGATACTCACATTCGTAACGAAGGAAGCCGCCTATAGCCCTAATAGAATGCCTTTTGGCGCAAAAAACTCATCAGCCTATTTCTCATTACTAATGATGAAATGCTTAGGAGATTTAAAAGATCAGAAAATTGAATTTTATTTAGATGATATTGTAATTGCCGCAAATTCATTCGAGAAAATGTTGGAGAAATTAAAAACGGTATTTTCGAGATTAGCTAAATTTGGTTTAACCATTGACCCTTCAAAATTACAAATGTGTAAAGAGAACATTAAATTTCTAGGATTTAAGATTAGTAAGGAAGGCATAACACCTTCAGATGATAATGTACAGAAAATAACGAAATTCCCTGTGCCAACGACAGTAAAAAAAGTAAAATCATTTTTAGGTTTATGTAATTATTTTAGGCAGATCATACCAAATTTTTCTGAACTATGCAATCCATTAATTGAATTAACAAAGAAAGATAAAAAATTTATATGGACGGAGAAATGCGAAGAAGCGTTTGTAACATTGCAAAACGCGATTTTATCGAAACCGGTAGTCAGGGCAGCTGATATGTCAAAGCCGTTCTTTTTGTCAACTGATTGTTCAAAAGTAGCCGCGTCAGGAATTTTACTTCAATCAGTGAACGGAAATTTTCATCCTATCGAGTATTATAGCAGGAAACTTTCAGACAGTGAAAAGAAATATCCGAGCATGAAACTAGAATTGCTAGCAATTCACGACGCTATAATACATTTCAAAGATTTTTATATGGTACGCATTTCACAATTTTGACCGACTCTAAAGCTTTAACTCATTTTATACATTTGGAAAATCAAAATTCTGATTTAATCGCAAGATGGTTATTAAATTTACAACAATATTCATTTGACATCAAATACATTAAAGGACAAGATAATCCCAGTGATTTTATGTCACGCCAAATTTTTTCTGAACAAACTAAGACTAAATTAATAAATAACATTATTGCTAATGACAGCGCTATAACAATAGCCAAAATTTTAGAAGAGCAAGCAAAAGATAGAGAGATAAAGAAAATTATTAACGGACTAAATGCAAAATGTAAACAGCCAAAATATGTAAATAAATACTATAAAGATGTAAATACGGGTTTAATTATGATAAAGACTGCTAGATATATCAGAAATCCTATGCAAAACGACAGAATTCTAATACCTCACAGTCTAAAATTCGCAGTTATTGAGTTAGCTCATACACCACATTTTGGAGTTGAAAAAACATATCAAATTCTGAATAGAAAGTATTACTGGAAAGGGGCATACAGTGATGTAAAAAATTTTTGCGCATCATGTGATGCATGTTTATGTTACAAGAATAAGGCTATAAGACCTATGGCATTACAACGTGTCCCACGTCCATGTAAACAAAATCACACGGTGGCATTAGACATTGTAGGGAAGCTACCGAGAAGTAACGGACAGCACGAGTACATCATAACGATGATAGACCATTACTCGAGATTCCTGGAGGCAGTACCCGTGAGAAATATTACAACTGCGAGTGTATTACAGGTCCTAACGAATTGGATTTCACAAAATGGCGTTCCTATGTGGCTGCTGACCGATAATGCTCGGCAACTGAAAAGCGAGGAATTTAAAAAATTCGCAGAGCAACATGGTATAAAATTGAAATATACTTCAATTTACAAACCCAGCTCAAATGCAATTTTAGAAAGAAGCCACTTGGGAATAAAAAAATTCTTTGGCAGCAATGGCTGACCAAACATTTAATTGGCACAAAGTCTTGCCATATGTCAAATTATTTCATAATGCGACACCCAGCGCAAATATAGACCACAGTCCCGCTATTTTGTTTCTTACCAGAGATTTGAAATTACCCGGAGAAAATAATCTGGAAATAGCGGACCCGGATGACAGTCCGAATCTAACTAAAACTGAATATGATAATGACGTCAGTGAAGCACTTACTTTAGCGGAAAAAATTAATAGATATACAAAACGAAAACAAATTCAAGCCCAAAGTCGCCAAGAAAGAATTTTTAAAAGATTTAGACAGCAGAAATTATTAAAAGGACAAATTGTTTATTTAAAAAACCTCAGACCCACCACAGCATTACAAAAAAAATTTCAAGGACCATTTCGCATCGTAAAGGTCATCCGTAACAATAATTACGCTATCACGCCTATGTACGATCCAAATAAAAAATGGATAGTTGTTCACGCGAATAAATTATATAAAGCAGAGCCGCGTAAAAAGTATTTACAAAGTAAACAAACACGGCGAACTGTTGACAGAAGCCAATCGCATGTAAACAAAGAATATAACGCCAATAATCCAAATAATGGGAGTACTAGACGTTATAATCTAAGGACACGCAAAAAATAGTATTCGAAAGCAAAATAATATAAAAAGTGAAAAAAAAAAAAATTTTTAAAATTGTCTGCTAAATTAAGTGGAAAAATTAAAATATTATAGAGCAGAAATAAATAGTAAGTGTATGCAAATAAATGCAGCACAAGGTGTAGAGACAGTGAATTCAAAAATAAAATTTGGAAAAGTTTTACAGTATGTGTAATATTATACAATAATGTTAAAATTAATTCAAATGATATTCTGCAAAATAATTTTTTAGTATTCTACAATAGTTATTGAAAATTTTAGAAGTTGTTCTGCAATAATTGGTTTTTACGATTCTACAATAAAATTAAAATTAATTGGAAAGCATTCTACAAGATGTGTAGCAGTCTATAATGATTTTTAAATTAAATTAGATGGTATTATAAAATATATTAGTTTCCTACAATATTTTGAAATTAAATTGGAAAGCATTTTGAAATAATTTTGGTAGTCTACAGTAAATGTAAAAATTAAGTTGGAAGGTAGTCTACAAATAGATATTTTTGGTTAATGTAAAGAAAATGAATATAATTATAATAATAGAAAATTTATGTAAATAGAGCAACCAACTTTCAAAATTAAGTGATAAATAAGTAAATAGACAACAAGTGTGTTACAAATAGCATAGTGCCACAATATGTGCAAAACATAGGGCAGCAAAAGTATATGGTTATTTTAGTATGTATTGTGTATTGTATATTATGTATGGTATATTGTGAAAACTGTAGTGTTGAGGAAAACTGTGTAGTAGTGAAGACTTAGTGTGAGGATAGGCATGATAGTTATCCAAAATGCACGGTAGTCAACAAAATCGCAAAATTAAATAAAACTTCAAAAAAATTGTCTGGAGGAAGGCAAGTCCAGCGGATAGGAATTTTTAAATCATGGATTTTTCTGCAACAACAGCAACAAAAAAAGAACAGTAGGAAAGTTTATCAGCGGGTTGACTGGTTAGCAGTAATGTTGTCAATAAGTATCAACGTGTACAACGTAAAAGTATTAGCGCCAGCCCATTTTATTAAAATTATCAGCGTTTCATCAAGTAGCAGTACAGCAAAATTAAAAAGTTATAGATTCTCGTCCCTTTTATTCAAGTAGATATTAAATAAATGAACGGACAATGATAAAAGATAAATAATTTATATGAAAATATAAGTAAAATAAATAAATTTAATCTTAGAAAATATAAGTAAAGTAAATAATTCAGTGGACGTAAAAAAAAAAAAATAAAATAAAAGATATCTGAAGTATAAATAATATGTAATACAATGATGATTTCAGAAAATTAAAATGTTTGAGAACAAAAAAAAAACGGAGACTCGGAAAATTTTGAAGTGAAAGAAAATAGTAAATAAATGTTTTTTCCCTTTCAAACAAAATAAAAATTAGTCTACGTTATAAAAATGGACATTGTCAAATACTATGTAAGTGGGGATAAGAGCAGGGAGATTCACACATACGAACTCGTACGGCAGTTATTTTGTAAAATAAATATGAGGATAATATTTTTTGTAAAACAAATATGAGGATAATATATGTTGTAAAATAAATATGAGGATAATATTTTTTGTAAAACAAATATGAGGATAATATATTTTGTAAAATTAATATGAGGATAATATTTTTGTAAAATAAATATGAGGATTTTGTAAATATGAGGATAAAACAAAAATATAGGTAATAAATAAACATTTATGTATAGATACATAACTTATATATAGAGCAATAAACATCAGAAAAAATATGTAGAAGTGATAAATAATACATACAATACCCCTCAATGTTCTAAAAATAAATAAACTAACATGTGTTGTAAGAAAGAGAGAGAGAGAAATAAATAAATTTTACGTACTTTCAATTTGTATTACTTGTACGGTGACTGATGAATTAAGGGTAGGAGTGTCGTAATAGGGAGTTGGCAATTCAAGAATCTTGATGGTCATGTGTCTTTATTGATAACAGATGATGAATGGCTGTAGAGGTCAACGAGGAAGTGGCAAATTTTGTTTCCAATGGTAACATGCTGATGAAGTATATGCACTGTTTCATTTTTCTTGTACGGGTCTTGAAAAAATTGTATAACATAATTAATAAAATGCAAAATAAAGTCATGGAACATGGTAAATGCAAGTATATAATATTCAAAATCATAAAAGTATTAATTAAATACCTCATAAAAAGCTGACAGAATAAAAGCAAAATCATAAATAAATAAATAAATAAAAGTGTGAAGTCAAAATAAACACTCACAGATGATGTAAATAATAATTAGTAAATTAATAAATATATATTGCATAAATAGTGTATACAGACCTTTTACAAAAACACGCAATCTGGAAAACAAAATAAAAGTTAATTACATAAATGGATTAATAAACGTGAAGAAGTAAGAGTAGTTTCCTAGCCTTCACAGTCAGCGTAACAGTTCCATATATGGCCATTGTACGGCGAAAGCTAGTCACCGTCAAAATAAATAGCCAGGCTAAAAATAAACATCGGAGAAAATCTCCCATGCATAGTACGAGAATAATACAAAAAAAGTTCTATTGTAAGCATACAATCAAGGTATCAAAATTTAAAATTATAATTGCAGGCAATTATAGTTACTTAAAAATACCGGCCGGTATATATAAAAAATAAAATACATTAGGAAAACACATTGATTTGTATGTAAATGATAAATGATTGAGTATGTTAATAAATTATTGCATTAATTAGACATCACAGTAAATAAAAAAAAGAAATAACAGATAAAATAAAATATGAAAGAATTATATTTAAATAAATAAATATGTAAAGTTATGCTGAAACGGGAACATAAAGTCAGTTATATCAATAACATAACAAAAGCATGGTATATTCATAATACTACACATAAAATAATATATCACGCGTGTTGCAACAAGGAATAAATAAATCCAATAAATTAAAAGTACATGAAATCAAAATAATAATCAGTCAGATCTGTGTTAAGATCATAAGATAATAATAATAATAAAAAATATATATATATCAAATTAAATAGAATTAATAACAACATATGTAAAATAAATATATAACATGATACACATAAAATATAACTGTAAGTAAATTCCTTAAAAGGATACACGTAAAACCTCCCACGTCAATGTTAGCTCGCACATTCATCACCGGAAAGTCAAAAGCCCGCGCTTGACAAGATGATACCGCCAAGCTGCACGATAACGATTAAATCTTTAGCGATACATGCAAAAGGCAGTTAAAATCCCTTTTACGTAAGTTTGCGCTCTGCAAACATTGAAGACACTCATTCATGGCTCGCAGTGGGGGTCAACAGATTCGCAGTTGCCATAGAAACACGTTGAGAGGAACAGAGGAAAGCTACGGGTCAAGCGAATTTTTTCTTTTTTCTTTTCTCCCTTCCTCCCGTTGTTACACACGAAAAGGCAGTCGAAGAGGAAATGCTCGTGCGTATTGTGAGATGCACAATATTGTGAAGAGCAAAATGAGTACATTGATATATATTGATGATATATTTGATATTTTAAAGGCCGAGATGTAATATGATATAAATATGGTGTTCAAAAGAGTCATGATTTATACACACAAACATATATAATATGTTATTCATTATAACAAATAAGAAATATATACAGTTAAAAAATTGTCGAAAAATTATGTACGTCTGTGAAAATGAGAAATCAAGGTAATGAATTGTGTATAGTTTAATGTAATGTTGTGAACTTGTATATAAATAGAAATGCAAATAACATTTATGATAGTCTTCATTTGAAGTGTACAATAGACTGTACTAAGCAACATAATGAAAATATAAATATTGAAGTACCGGAACATTGAAAGTTAAGTCACAGGATGGTGACTCATTCTTCCGTGCTCATAATAATTCCATGTGACAATAAGGTGTCTTCCGTGCTCATGATAATTCCATGTGACAATAAGGTGTCTTCCGTGCTCATGATAATTCCATGTGACAATAAGGTGTCTTCCGTGCTCGTGATAATTCCATGTAACAATATAGTGTGCCTTCCGAACAGTGATAATTTCTTCAGGTACAGCAATATATGTGTCACCAAGTACGAGATGGTGTATCTTCCGAACAGTGAGTTCCTTCATGTTAGTGACATGTCGGTTGTAATGCACCGATATATGTATGTCAATGTTACAATATAGTGTGTCTTACATGCGGTGATCTGCATTTCTGTGACAGATATATGTGCAGTGGATCAAAGCAACATTTCCACAGTGGCCGCAATGTGTACACATATGTATTCAGTGCAATGTTTACCGTGTGCTGAAATTTTCTCTCTGCAAGGGGGGATATCATGTAACACAATATTTGTATTACATGTTACATTCCAATTACGGATGCCAACATAGCCATTTCGAAATTCCAATTGCGGATGCCAACCTAGCTAATGAGCTATTTAAATGCTGCGGAGGGAGCCAATGGCAATACAAACATAAATAAGCAGCGCATCCCCTTCTTCACTTCAACGAATCAACAACGACACTACAATGTGAAAAGAAAAAGGTTTGAGAGAATGTTCTAGAACTTTCCAGAGGATGCAATTTCGACAGCGTCCTAGACGCACCTGAAGTTTTTGGTAGTCGTCTTAAAACTTTCGAACGAGTCAGCATCATGTTTTTGGTTTTTGTGAAAAAATGTCTGTAGATTGTGAGCAATAGAATGGTAGCCTGCGCAAGTACGCGAAGTGCAACGATTTTCCCACATCATTGAGATGGCACGAATATGCACGTAACAAAGAGTAAAGGTAACCAACTTTCAATTGTCACTATTAGCACGGAAGGCACACCTTTAACGATTAGTAAAATAATTGACTACCAGTTCATATGAGTAGACCATATGAACGAGTTCGTAATATTGAACTATAAGAACTATTCTATATCGATTGTGTAAAGGAAACTGTTTTTAAGAAATTTAAATCAAAGATATTATGTGTGTAAATATATATATAGCTATTAATGTAATATTGTCAGTATTATGTGTCTTTTAGTAATTGATTTAATTATAGCATAGTTACTCCAGATATAATAGATATCTATTAAGTAAAATATTAAAATAAATTGAGCAATTAAGCATGTGTGTTTCTTTATCTTTTGTGTGTTCGTAGTCCGAGCTTGAGAACCGGGAGCTTACATGCTCCACCCTTAGTGGCGGCATCATAGGTAAGTCCTATACTGGTAAATTTTGATAAGGACAATTTTACCTTATGACACCACTTATTAAGGATCTGGGAAATGTCGGGTCATTCGTTCTATCCGAAATATAAAAATTATGTTGCTAGTGGAAGATATGGCCAATATATAAATTGTTCTAATTGTGCTGAGATTGTTGTAATTATGATTTAAAATGTGCTCGTTAACGTAGAACTAGAGTCTTCACAAGTGACGGATTTCGGTTTTGTGATTTCAGAGGGTGGGGGGGGGGGGAGTATTACACCCGTTGTGCGTTGTGCCGATATACATGGATTGCATGCAATTTTCACTGTTATTTATAAAAATCAAATTTATTTATTTTGTTATTTTATATAATTACCATGCTTTAACTTTCGGGCAACGCCGGGTACATTTCTGAGTTTTTATAGTAATTAAGGAAAATATTTGTGTGTTTATCTTACTGTCTGTAGCGGAAAATCTAAACCTTCTAAGGATATGAAATTTGTACGTATGTATTTCAGGACACAGGACAACACGCCTCGGTAAATTTTTTAAAAAATTCGATTTAGTTTTTGAGTTATTTTATGTTTTAGCGATTTTCACACAAATCGGTTCTTTAGCGATCGAAAATATTATAGAGTTTCCATCTTAACACCATTCGAGATATAGATATATTTTCCATCAAACAAATGTTGAACGAAATCCATACGATGAATAGTCAAAATTTCGTAATTTTTTAACTAATATATACTTTTGGCGTGTTTAAAATGCTTCTGATTTTGATATTGCGATATAAAATTAATTGATTGATAATTCCATCTTCATAACTTACCAAATGTTTCTTTTAATATCTCATACTGTTCCAATAAACAACAAGAAAGATCAAACATGCATAAAGCATTGATTATGAAACACTTTCCAACTTCAATTCAATTTCATTTAAACATCTCTAAAATGCAATACATTTCTAGGCAATATTTTGAAAATTATCACAATTCTACATTAATTTATTATATTTGAAAACTAAAAACTTCATCGAGAAAAATGAACTTCATTCAAATGACGGCATTGAAATATAAATTGCCTGGTTTAAACATCTCTAAAATGCGATACATTCCTCGGTAATATTTTTAAAACTATCATAATACTACCATAATTTATTATGTTTGAAAACTTCATCGAAAACAACTGAAATTTATTCAAATAACGTCATCGAAATATAACACGCCTGGATCACTTTATAAAAGCAGCATTTCATTCATAAACATTTTTCCAATCATTTCATTTATTACAATACTATAATAATTTATTTTATTTAAAAACTTAAGACTATGGAGGTACAAGTAATTAAACTCTATGCTTAAAACTTCATCGAAGAAATCGTCCTTCTCTCTGTAAAATCAATGAGTATTTCATTCATATCAGCTATATTGCAGACTCCATGAACTAAATAATTTTGCTTTAAAGCAATGTAGCTATTCTTATACAACTCATTCTACATATTTTGCTGTTTACATTTTCCATAAGTGAAAAGTAGGCTTCGTGACAGAAATAATCAAATGTGGATGATCATTTAAACTGAAATATATTGTAATTGCGTTGTTTCAGTATGTAGATGCACAGAATTTAAGCAAAAATAAAGCGCTTTTAGGACGGATACAACACTAAATATGAATTAAAAAGAACTTCAAAAGTCACGATTTTGATACAAGATGGATGCCATATTTTATTTTGAAGTGGGTCACGTGATCTCTTCATATAATGGTTATGTGATCGTTTCATATAAAAGGTGTAATTAATATTTTAATTTTTATTTAAAAAACTGCTGAATGTATTTTGCTGAAATTTTTTCTATATATTTTATGGGATAATTTGAATATTCCCTAAAATTTTCGAAGCAATTTGTGAATTTTAAATCTGCTTAAAAAATGTTTGAAAAATTAGGTCCCATAGGGTTCAATGTATTCCATTTTTTCAACCCGGGTTCAATCCAAAGCTAATTGGGTGATATTATACATTTATATTCCCATAGGTCCCACGGACCGTCTGAACAACATACTAAAATTTCATTTTCATAAAGTCATTTTTACAGCAGTTATCGTGCTAACGGATAGACAGACAGAATGAACAAAGTCATAAACACTGTTCAACTTTGTTGTAAAGTGTTAAAAAGTCATAAACACTTTTCAACTTTGTTGTAAAGCGTTAAAAACTATGTTTCAGCTGTATTCCGTTTATTAATTATGAATTTTTATGTAAAACGGTATAAATTTTTAAAAGCATTTTAATAGCCCGCGGGATAAAACATGTTTCTCCGTTCTTGAACGCACCTTAGGACAAGTCAAGATAAGGCTTCTAATATATAAGTATATTTAGGAGTCTTAGGTCAAGAGTTGGTATTTCGATGCTGCGATGCCATCAGTGAAACTGATGTCATCATCAGATCACGGCTTGGAGATTAATTTGGATTGCAAGTTGGTGTTAGGCTAAAAAATATTAGTGGAAAGTGATGTAATCAAAGCTGAGATTGCGCCCCAATGGAGACAAAGTCTTCATAGAGGTTCGCAAAATTGCAGTACATGGCAAAATATCTTGCTGCTATTAAAGGTATAGGCTATTTAATTCAGAAAATGCCATAATAATTGAGAAATTGGTCTATCGAGTGGTCTATCAATACCTGGCCTATCAATTTAGAAGGATCTGATGTCATCATCAGATCACGGCTTGGAGATTAATTTGGATTGCAAGTTGGTGTTAGGCTAAAAAATATTAGTGGAAAGTGATGTAATCAAAGCTGAGATTGAGCCCCAATGGAGACAAAGTCTTCATAGAGGTTCGCAAAATTGCATATCTTGCTGCAAAATATCTTGCTGCTATTAAAGGTATAGGCTATTTAATTCAGAAAATGCCATAATAATTGAGAAATTGGTCTATCGAGTGGTCTATCAATACCTGGCCTATCAATTTAGAAGGCGAAAATTCGATCGGACAAAATTTTGCTATGTTATTTGCAGTGGAAAGTGATTTTATCATTTTTACTTTCCCTGCAATACATGGTAATGTATAGGGAAAGTATTGGAATCATGCCGAAAATCACAACTCGAGTTTTCGACGGATCTACACGTTTCGAGACCTCTAGAATACGGAAAAACCATTTTTAGCGTGACGTCTGTGTGTGTGTCTGTGTGTCTGTCTGTGTGTCTGTGTGTCTGTTTTGTATCCACTCTAACTATAAAACTAATGGACCGAATTTCACAAAATTTTGTAGGTAAGTCACTTGTGGTCGGGGCTGGTGCTGATTAGTTTTGGGTACGATTCGGAATAAAAGAACCCGTCTTTTTTGTGAAATGGCCCGCAAAAGCTTGTATCCACTGTAGCTGAAAAACTAATGGACCGAATTTCACAAAATTCGGTAGATAAGTCACGTATAGGTCACCCTATTGCTGATTAGATTTTGGTACGATTCGGAAAAAAATAACCTGCCCTTTTTTGCAGAATAGCCCGCAAAAATTATCAAAATCTAAACTAAAAAGCTACGTATGCTCAAATATTTCCATTAAATGCTTGTTTAATGCGTAATTTTTAACGAAGAAAAGAATAAGACCAACCCCATTACATTAGGACTAGCCGTTCTCGAGATATATTAGTTTTTTTCGTATTTTTCCACGCCACCTTTGAAAATAAGTCCAGTTATCAAAGGAGAACGAAAATTGGATTAAAAGTGAATTAAATTTAATTGAAATAAATAGAACGTGGATATAAGTTTGCAGGGAAAGTCATGTGCTGCCCACATCAGATTTTTTTTTTTGCTTGAATATCAAACAAGAGTGCCGGATTTATTATTTTGAAGCTATGAAAAATTCTTAAGCTTTGGCAGCTTCCTAGTAGCTTCGGGGCACAAGAACCCAAATTTTATATCTCTATCTTTTTATTTTTTTTCAATCAATATTATTTTTAGTGAGTGCTAAAATAGGAATTTTTAGCAACTCTCATTTAACCAAATTAATGTTGGTAAAATGACAGATATTGAGAGTTAAATGAGAGTTAAAAATTATCTACTAAGACGGTGACAGGTAATTTTATACTTTAACATAATAATTTTGGTCACACATTGTTACTTTCCTTATGTACACAATGTATAAGGAAAGTATTGTGACGGGGTCGAAAATTCGAATTCGAGTTTTCGACGGGAGAGCACGTTTCAAGCATCCCTGATCACGAATCAAACATTTATGAAGTGATGTCTGTGTGTGTGTGTGTGTGTCAGTGAGCCTGTGGAGACGATAACTGACGAAGGAATGAATCGATTTGAACGAAAATTGGTACAAAAGTCACAATCCGTAAACACTGGAAGTCTATTGTTTTTATACGCAATCGAATGTTCAGAACCCCCCTAAATTTTCGAGTGAACTTTTGAAAAAATCGTCAAAAAATCAAAGCCGCTAATAAAGTTACGCAAATAGACATTTATGTAATTTTTCATTAGAACACGATTGACATAAATTTTAGAACGTTAACATGAACCGTTCCCGAGATATTACACATTTTTCAAAAGAATTATCAAAAAGTCATATAAAATTAAAAAAAATATTTCCTATTGAGAAACATGTTCACTTTTCATATGTAGTACCATGCGATAAATTTGGTGACATCATTCTCGTGGATCTAGCTTGTTCCATTCATGAAAAAAGATACTTTGAATAATACTTTTGTATTTTAACGCCAATAGTCATTTATCTACTGTAAGAATAACTTATTTATTCGTCCATAACGCTTGGTGAGATTTTGGTGACGAATTTAGTGGAATGTCGCCAACTTAGCGACGATTTTAATGTTGTTATATTAACGAAAAACTCGCCAAATGGATAAAAATGACGCTAAATCAATGAAAATGACGACTCATTGACGAAAATTCAATATCTTGGAAAGACTATAAATATCTACTATAATAATAATAAACTATTTTTACTTTCCCTGCAATACATGGTAATGTATAGGGAAAGTATTGGAATGATGTCGAAAATCGCAACTCGAGTTTTCGACGGATCTACACGTTTCGAGACCTCTAGAATACGAAAAAACCATTTTTAGCGTGACGTCTGTGTGTGTGTCTGTGTGTCTGTCTGTGTGTCTGTCTGTGCAGATTTTGTATCCACTTTAACTAAAAAACTAAGGGACCGAATTTCACAAAATTTGGTAGGTAAGTCAGTTGTGAGCGAGTCTGGTGCTGATTAGTTCTGGGTACGATTTGGAATAAAAGAACCCGCCTTTTTTTGCGAAATGGCCCGCAAAAGCTTGTATCCACTCTAACTGAAAAACTACTGGACTGAATTTCACAAAATTCGGTAGAAGAGTCACTTGTAGGTTACCCTGGTGCTGATTAGATTTTGGTACGATTCGGAAAAAAATAACCTGCCTTTTTTTGCAAAATGGTCCGCAAAAATCGTCAAAATCTAAACTAAAGAACTAGGTATGCTCAAATATATCCATTAAATGCTCGTTTAATACGTAATGTTTAACGACGAAAATAATAAGACCAACTCCATTACACTAGGACTAGCCGTTCTCGAGATATTTTAGTTTTCCGTATTTTCTCTACGCCACCTTTAAAAGTATGTCCGGTTACCGAATGAGAACGAAAATTGAATTAAAAGTGAAATAAATTTAATTAAAATATAGAGAACGTTAATATAAGTCTGCAGGGAAAGTCATGTGCTGCCCACATCAGATTTTTTTTTGTTATTTCCAGTGCAATTATAGGCTAAGGATCTTTAAAATCATAAATCTTGTCCAACATGATTAATCCTTGCACTGGGATGTGATTAATAAATTCTTATAAAATGAAACAGATCTGAAGAAAATAATAGAATTTTAAATAATTTTTCTTCAGAATGGGCTTAAGCAGTTTTAAGATATTTGGTAATAATTCGACTTAGAAACGAATACATTATCAGTTGAACGACTGATAATGTATTTGAAGTTGACTTTCTGCAAAGCTGACGTTATATAAATAAATAGTTTTAACAAATTGAATTGCTAATAAATTTCAAGATTATTTCCTAGAATTATTCTTAGCAATCCATATGTCAATTACAAACATTGCTTCAAATAAATACCAATATTTAATTATATAGAAATTTCGAAACTTAATAAGAAATAAAAAGATAATTATCGCAACTAATTCCAATTACAGAATAAATAGCTCCCTAAAGTGTATGGAGGCGTTTAGAACTAAAATGTATTCCTTAAAGCATGCTTAGCAGATTATAGAGATAATTAGGTTCCCAAATGTGCAACTCTCGGCGTGAGGAAATCGACAGAAACATCTGTTCCACGCATGAAATATTTCTTCAAATATCCACCATGAGATTCCACATAGTGGCGCAAAGATTAATAAAGATTAAAATTTAAATTAAAAATATAAATTGTTCTCGCCTTATCACGTGTTCAGGTTTATGTTTGAAGTATTATATAAGTAAGCCATATTCTGTGTTTTAATGACACTCATAATCAACTGCATTCAACGATCTGAGAAAGTGTACTAATCATTTTTTCGTTTTGAAGAAGGATACGCTTAAATTTATAATTATAATGATATTAGATAGAAAGAAAATTATAATGATATTCGAATTAAAAAGTTCACATAATTTAAAAATTATAATTCAGAGGTCTTAGGAGTCTTTTAGTCGCATTTTAAGGTTGCGTCAATCTGTCGGTCGGTCTATCGACGTCATGATGCTGTCGAATCTGTTTTGCCTCTTAATCCTGTTTGGATGCATTGTCGAGTAATTACCCTCTTAGAGGTTATGCAAACTTAATGGACCTCGATCAATACTCTATCTATTGTATGGATTTTTTGACTTAGGTTGCGGGATTACTTATCCGTACGTACGTAGATCTGTTAACAGAGTAACATAACTTGAAACCTGGAATAACGGAATACACAGGATCTTGCTGCCCAGGGATGCACGGATGCAATCAGTTAATTAAACACATTTATTGTGCAATTCATTCAATTTACAACAGTTGGCTGTTTAACTACTAAAATGGGTACATATACCAACAACCAGTATTGCAAGTTCCTATACATAAATAGAAATAATGTAATGCACCTTTCCGGGCTTAGTAATATTTAAATAAACCGTGGACTAGTTATGGACTTGTTATAAAACTTCTATGTTTGTCCAACCTTTTCCCTTTCTTCAAAATATTGTTTCGGCTAAACCGGGATACTAGACCCTTCTGGTTATAGTGGTATCCATTAAGCGGGTCGCTCTATCCTTCTAACTTATACACTCAGCTTAATCCTCTTTTCCATCTAGTTTTGCAATCTATCCTTTCAAACTTAATCCCTCGAATCCCCGTCCAATCTTTCTAGTCCTTTGAATCCTTGCTAGTCCTCTAACACACTCGCGATCCTAAACGTTATACTGTCTCCACCTCAGGGTCGCAGAAATGTTACTTAGCTTGGTGATTGGTCTATCTAACTGAACATGTCAGAATTGTTAGTTTAAAGTAAACATTGATTATAAGGAAAACTGAGGGAAATAACGTTCGAAAGGTTATTTAGACCTCACAATCTGATTCCTGTTTCATAAAACTGAAGAACAATTCAAACCAAATTTGTTGAAAAGTTAGATTGTTACTCAAAGATAAAATTGTAGTCGTTATTTTTATTTTAAATGTGAATGTGTCAGGAAGGAGTGTATGAATTCTCAAAATCATAATATTATAGTTTTACGATTTGGTGTAATTACAGCTCTGAAACTTCAATCTTTGACGTTTTCAAATTAAGAACTCTTATAACAATCTCTTGAAAATTGAGATCGATATTCTCAATGTGATGCCACTTGCACAGTTCGGCTACTAATGTTAGTCACCACATATACTTGCAGAATAGCAGTAGAAAACACATTTTTTAGCTGACGGTACAGGTGATGATGAAAATACAGATCTACCCAAACCGACTCACTGTTGCGGGTCATTTGACCCCCTTTAAGTGAAGCAGGCTTTTCAAGCCGGTTCAATTTGGGTACGTTCAATTCTAAGGCATTATCAGCTATACTTGTTATCGACAGCACCTTCAGTGCATTAATTTACCGAGAACTCTTATAACAATCTCTTGAAAATTGAGATCGATATTCTCAATGTGATGCCACTTGCACAGTTCGGCTACTAATGTTAGTCACCACATATACTTGCAGAATAGCAGTAGAAAACACATTTTTTAGCTGACGGTACAGGTGATGATGAAAATACAGATCTACCCAAACCGACTCACTGTTGCGGGTCATTTGACCCCCTTTAAGTGAAGCAGGCTTTTCAAGCCGGTTCAATTTGGGTACGTTCAATTCTAAGGCATTATCAGCTATACTTGTTATCGACAGCACCTTCAGTGCATTAATTTACCGAATATTTGTTGAGATAATTATTGGAAAACCAATCACATGTTTGAGAATTTGGTGATCTTTGGAGAAATATTCTTCACAATATTTTCATTTTTAAATCACCTTATAGCTGACTCTTGTATAAAATGATTAGAATTGACACAATGAATTTAAGCAAATTTCAGAAGGAATATGAAATCAAAAGATTTACCAAAATTTGAATAGTTTTCTCAATACAGCCTGTATTAAAAATAGACGATGGTTAAAATATGTTGCTATAAGTCTTTCTTTAAAGTGGGATGGTAGAAAAAACCCTAAACACAAATCTACATTAAAATTTTTGCATATTGCTATGGATTTTACAATGTAATTTCTTAATTGAAATCTTTATTGTTGTCCATTGAGTTTTTTTGCCATAATATGTTCATTTTGGAGCTTTATAAAATGTGGATTTTGCTGTTGCACTCTCAGTTTTCTAACAACTACAAGCTTGGGAATAAGAGATCCTAAATAGACAATTCTGGCGACTTGTCGGAATTCTAGCAGATTTATAAACTCTTCATTTAGCATATGGGCGTGCGTAAACGGTTTTCATTGAAACTTTATAAGTACTTTGAAATTTTATATCGCCCTTGATATTGTTTTATGAAGGTACACCAATTTTCGTATCACGCGGAGTCGAATTCGACGATAACAGCTTACAATTTCGTCCCAGAAGCTCAAAGGTGGTTCGATTCCTGGTTAAGTCTGCAAGTTCTTTACAATGGCGTCCGAACTAATCGACCCTGTAGGTTAGTGTAAAGATGTCGGAGGTCTGAAAGTGACCCTAGTGCGACTAGCATGGATTCAGTGGACTCTGGTATATTAAGCGCCGATTTCAAATCGAGAGGTCAACGACCACACAGGGAGCTAACTTGGAGGACAAAAATAGCAAGAGGAATCTAACCTGAAGAAAAAATAGCAGGAGGTGGTCAATCAAATTGTCAGTTGTACACCAATCTGACATAGGATGGATAATGCAGAGTCCACTTCGGAGATAAGAGCCTACAAATCTATTCTAGTAGCTCAATCGTAGAGCGTCGATTGGCAAGTACGAATATCCGTGGCTTGATTCCCGGTTGGGGAAACAAGGTTTTTTACAGTCATCATATATAAAAATAAGAGTAGCTGCGCAATTTATTTAATTTCTGCGATAAAACTTATAGTTGGTATGCGGGCTTACAGTTCTATCGTAATTACAGTTTCGTTTTTAAATATCAATTGGCTCAATGTCTGTTAATTTATCTATTTAGAATGACTATTTTGTTTCTGAATACGAACTTTCCAGAAACATAATGTTGAAATTGAGTACGTATGTGTAACATTCGTAAACACAACTTAAGCGAGCCCCTCCAGTGAAGGAGTTCGAGTACTATGAGTTTCGGTTTGATGTTTAGGACCTCTATGTTAAGTAATGGAATTTATGATTCGTAACTATATACAATGGGCTATTTTACACATTTAGTGTTTATTCATTTTAATGAAATTCTAAAGACAATAACAAGGGATGTATTAAGCAGATAGTATCTGTTTTTGCAAATGAATAGTTAATGAATACAATCTTTTATTTATGACGAAAACAAGGGTACACTTTGATCAGATATTTAAAAAGTTTCTTTACGATAATGGAGAACTGACTTCAAAGAAAACGCTTTATATCTTGCAAAAACACCATAAAACACTTTGCGATGCTTTCAGAACTCGAAGCAAAATTTGAATAATTTTGAATTGAATCAAAAGAACGCATTCAAACAAATTTTTAGAGCATATTTAGATTTAGCAGTAGAATCATTTCTATTCTTCCATTTGCTACTGAACATCGCTGGTAAATAATGAAAGCATTTGAAAGCTGCATTGTGATATGTCGGAAAAATTCCCTTTTATCTTCGAGGATAGAATATTATGAATATTATTTTAGAAGAGAATATCACAATGTTTTAAATCTATCTACAATCATGAAGTAGCTGTGAAATACAGAAACTATCTGGTTTCTGTCAAAATACTATCTGTGGGTATTAAAGAAGTGATAGTTATTTCCATAGAAGTGGTTCTTTGTACTTTCTCCCTTTTTATTGTCTTAGTGCACATTTTCAAATAAACATTATAGCTTTTCAGCATTCCTATTGTTCACTCATTACTAGTATTAATTAAATATAAGTGTTGTTATCCAGAAAAATGGATTCATTTTTGAATCCAGAGAGTACACCGATGATATTCCTGAATCTAAACAAGCGAATGAAGAAAAACAATGCATTATATATGACTTACATTTTTTTATATTAGCTTATAAAACAACTCATTTTACTTTTTATCTATATTAAAACTTTTATTCATAGGAATTAGAGCATAATGTGATCCATATTTGGTTTAACCAGGGCCTGTCCAAATGGTGACCTGCGAAATCAGTTTTGTTGCTTTATGATCATCATATTTTAAATAGTTTAAGAAAAATGAATTATATTTAAATTTACTTCAAAATTGAACAAATATTAGCACACAAATTGCACTGCGTGGCCAATAAAAAATCTTCCAAGTTAATATTTCGTTGAACCACCTTTAGCTCAAATTACGGCATGCATTCGTCGTGGCATTGTGCCCATGAGCTCATGTAATGTCTCAACGCTTATTTGTGGCCAGATTTTGCCAAGTTCTTTGGTTGATGAAAGAAGAGCGGAATTGCTTCTTAGCTGCTTCTCCAGTATATCCCACATATCTTCAATGGGGTTGAGGTCAGGTCTTTGTTATGGCCAATTCAAGCCAGAAGCCTTGTGCTCCTCGAACCAATCTTTTACAATTTTAGAGCAATGAATAGTATCGTTGTGATTTTGGAATATGCCATTGTCCTCAAAGAAGGAAAATGCCATTGATGGAATAAGATGGTCATTCAGTATGCTCAGATATTCAGATGACTTCATTTTATTGCTGCATAGTGTTGCTGCATCTAGATCAACCGAAAAGAAGCAAAGCAACTCCCAGATCATAGCACTTCTTCCTGAGGCCTGTACAGTTGATACAGTACAGGAAGGGTCCAATGCTTCATGCGGTTCCCTTCTAATCTTGATGCCATCATGTTGAAAGAGAGTCAATCTGGACTCACCGGACCACATGATTTCCCCCATTGCTCAGTAAACCGTTCTTTGTTCCTTGGCAAATTGAAGTCTTTTTATCCGATAGCTCTCATGAACTAGTGGTTTCCATTTGGAACACAGCTGTCTATTCCCAGTCCTTTGAGTTCTCGTCTCATAGTGCGAGTGGAAATGGTCTTGCTTCCACTATTGAACATTGTTGTGAATTATGGGGTTGAATTTTTCGATTCGATTTCGCTAACCGTTTTAATAATCTTCTGTCACGATTATTTAGGATTTTTTATTGACCACACCTTTTCCGCAAAGTTGATGGTTCACAGCCATCTTTCCAAGATTTAATAATGCGTTAGACAGTTCGTAATACAGTGACAGTGATTTCAGCAATCTCCTTGCACGTCGTCTGTAATTAACACAGGGCGATAATTTGGCCCTTTTTAAACTCTGTGACATCTTTTCTGTGACCGTGTATAACGTATTGAGCCATGATCGCTGTGAATTGATCAGTTGCAAGCTGATATCGTTATATTTACAGGTTGTATTGCCTGGAGAATTATGTAAAATTTCGAAATGCATTACCACTTCCCCTCTCCTCAATATTTGCAAGTTTCAACTCACAGCGCGACCTTTTTTTTGGCCAGGCAGTGTGTATCATGTAATATAATTTACACTATTTACTACAGTTTTTAATAAGGATTAAGTGCTAGAGGTACTCAGTAGTTTTTACTATTAGTTACAAAAGCTATTGATATACCACTAATTAACTATCAATAGTAATAAAATACCCGACGAATATTAACAAAAATTTTCATTGTATTTGCCAATTATATTTGATAGTGATGTTTCGACTGGGACGGAGCAGCATGATCACATGTAAGTCTTTTATTCGAATATAATAGAAAGAAAATTATTTTATTTTTCATAGATGAAACGTTTATTTTCCAGTTTACTTCATAACACTATCATTGTTTAGAGAACATATTTACTTTCCATTGGACAAAATGTTGGGAAAAAATTAAAAAAAGAAGCATTTGTATTTAAATTATTTAAATTACATATATTAAAAAAAGTCTATTATGTTCTGGTTTTGCACTATTTTATATATATCTACTACTTTTCTCCACAATCTGAAATTATAATTTTTTTGAAAGAACAACACTTTCTCTGAACTATAATAGTAAGAAAAGATAAAAATCTGATGTGGTCAGCACATGATTTTCCCTGCAGACTTATATTAACGTTCTCTATATTTTAATTAAATTTGTTTCACTTTTAATTCAATTTTCGTTCTCATTCGGTAACCGAACTTATTTTCAAAGGTGGCGTAGAGAAAATATGGAAAACTAAAATATCTCGAGAACGGCTAGTCCTAGTGTAATGGGGTTGGTTTTATTATTTTCATCGTTAAAAATACGTATTAAATGAGCATTTAATGGATATATTTGAGTGTATCTAGTTTCTTAGTTTAGATTTTGACGATTTTTGCGGGCCATTTTGCAAAAACAGGCAGGTTATTTTTTTCCGAATCATACCAAAATCTAATCAGCACCAGAGTAACCCACAAGTGACTCATCAACCGAATTTTGTGAAATTCGGTCCAGTAGTTTTCAGTTAGAGTGGATACAAGCTTTTGCGGGCCATTTCGCAAAAAAAGGCGGGTTTTTTTTATTCCAAATCGTACCCAAAACTAATCAGAACCAGACTTGCTCCCAAGTGACTTACCTACCAAATTTTGTGAAATTCGGTCCATTAGTTTTTTAGTTAGAGTGGATACAAAATCTGCACAGACAGACAGACACACAGACACACAGACAGACAGACACACAGACACACAGACAGACAGACACACAGACACACAGACAGACAGACACACAGACACACAGACAGACAGACACACACACAGACGTCACGCTAAAAATGGTTTTTTCGTATTCTAGAGGTCTTGAAACGTGTAGATCCGTCGAAAACTAGAGTTGCGATTTTTGACATTATTCCAATACTTTCCCTATACATTACCATGTATTGCAGGGAAAGTAAAAAAAATGTAAAGAGACATAAAAATTAAATAATAAAAAGTTAGAAAAGCATTTGAGAAATATTTTAGGTTTAAGCAATAATAAATAAAGTGAAACCCAAGAATATTGGATATGAGCGTAATTTATTTTAATATTACTTTGTACTGAAATTTTTAGACTGTTAAAAAGCTCGCGGCACAAATTAATATTCCGATATTTTCTAGTCATTCTTCCCTCTTTTTGTAGTATCCGATTATCCCTTCTAATGGATTATTCCAATGATTTTATGGTCGGTTTATGGCGTAACATCGATCGAATATTCGATTGTGTTCGAAACGGAAATCTCATAATTACAAAATTCACCGTAAAATCATAAATGTCTTCAGTAATTCCAAATTTAACTGATGATGATAAGAGAAAAAACAGCGATCGAATGGAATATCCAATACCTTTTGTTAGGAAGGAAATGATAAAAAGAATAAAATTGATGGAGGCATTTATTTTGATTAAAATGTACTTTATATTGGACTCATGCAAAAAAGGCTTTGTGTAGAAATTGATGATATAAAATATTCTCTAAGTTTTCTACCGAGATGCTTTATCGCAGATATTACCATTTTTGTACGTTAATAAAACTAAATTTCGTCGTATGTTTTTCCTAACTAAAACGTGGTTTTATAAAAAATAAAATTAAGCCATAAGGTTGATATATATTTTCATATGTTTTTCTCCTGGAGTAGCGGTTTTATAAAAATATAAAATAAAACCGAAACTTCGTGAAGATATTTTTATGGTTTTTTTAATGGAGTAACAATTTTTTAAATATATACAATTAAGGCGTGAGTTTGATGTAGATTTTTACAGAGTTTTCCCGGAGAGTGCTTCAGTACTTAAAGAAATATGTGTTCAATACATGATTATTCCTACAAATTAACAAAATTTCATTTCGTGTTTAATTTTTAATGTGGGAAAATTATACGAATAAGATCTTACAGATAAGATACAAATAAAATTGCCATTGTAAAACAATATACATTGTTGTTGACAATAAAAAGCATGGTAAACACGTCAACCAATAAACTCTAAAATCAAAGACAACCAAATAAGTAGTTAAAAAGCCATTTATTAAAAGCATCTTATTATGACGAACACAATCACATAAATACTAATCGGACATTATCATGCCCTTCATCAGTGGTGAAGTAAAATAATGTGCAACAAGTGCCTAAATATAGGTCATACCTGCCAGGAAAAATTTACATATATCAACTATATACAAAATTACATACATCAATTTATATATTTTTAATCCTTTAAAAAACAATGAGATGAAATAAATAATAATTAAAACGCATATTACAATAAGATATAGAGTTTAATAACCAACATGAATGTCGACAAAATTGAAAAGCAACTGCTGTTGAATTTTTAGAAAATCATGTAAAGTCCTGACCCGCAGAGAGTCAAGAACGAGTCGCCAAGCATAACTAAGGCTCAAAACGGGGTCAACTTTCACTTTATGAATCCCTTTTTATTTATATTTACTATAATTCGATTTGTAATTTTGACCCCTTTCTGACCCTTAGTTATGCTTGGCGACTCGTTCTTGACTCTTTGCCGGTCAAGCCATTACATGATTATGTAAAAATTCAATAGCAGTTGCTTTTCAATTTTGTCGACATTCATGTTGGTTATTAAACTCTATTTCTTATTGAAATATGCATTTTTATGATTATTTATTTTATCTCGTTGTTTTTTAAAAGATTAAAAATATACAAATTGATGTATGTAATTTTGTATGTAGTTGATATATGTAAATTTTCCTGGCGGGTATGGCCTATATTTAGGCACTTCTTCGCACTTTATTACTTCCCTTATATAAATAATGTATAAGGAAAGTATTGTGACGGGGTCGAAAATTCGAATTCGAGTTTTCGACGGGAGAGCACGTTTCAAACATCCCTGATCACGAATCAAACATTTTGAGGTGATGTCTGTGTGTATGTGTGTGTGTGTGTGTGTATCAGTGAGTCTGTGGAGACGATAACTGACGAACGAATGGACCTATTCGAACGAAATTTGGTACAAAAATCACAATTCGTAAACACTGGAAGCCTATTGTTTTTATACGCAATCGAATGCCCAAAATCCCTCTAAATTTTCGAGTGAAATTTTGAAAAAATTGTCAAAAAATCCAAACCGCTAATAAAGTTACGCAAATAGACATTTGTTTTGTAATTTTTTATTAGAAAACGATTGACATAAATTTTAGAGCGCTAACATGAACCGTTCTCGAGATATTGCACATTTTTCAAAAAAATTATCAAAAAGTCATATCAAATAAAAAAAAAATATTTCCTATTGAGAAACACGTTCATTTTTCATATGTAATATCATGCGATAAATTTGGTGACATCATTCTTATGCAACTAGCTCGTTCCATTCATGAAAAAAGATACTTTGAGTAATACTTTTGTATTTAAACGCCAATAGTCATTTGTCTGCTGTAAGAATAATTTATTTCTCTCCATAACGCTTGGTGAGATTTTGGCGACGAATTTGGTGGAATGTCGCCAACTTGGCGACATTCTTAATTGTTGCCAAATTAACAAAAATCTCGCTAAATGGATAAAAATGACGCTAAATCAATGAAAATGACGACTAAGTGAAGAAAATGCAATATCTTGGAAAGAATATAAGTATCTACTATAAGAATACATTTTTTTAAATTGAAAAAGTAGTAAATTCATTGCATTATATAAGGAAAGTCATGTGTTGCCCACATCGGATTTTTTTTTACTGTAAAAGTGGTAAATTCATTGCGTTATATAAGGAAAGTCATGTGCTGCCGATATCAGATTTTTTTACTTCACCATTGATGAGGGGCATGATAATGTCCGATTAGTAGTTATGTGATTGTGTACGTCATACATAATAAGGCGCTTTTAATAAATGACTTTTTAACCAATTATTTGGGTATCTTGGACTTTAGAGATTGTTATTATTGCTTAAAATAAGCATAGCCATTTTTCAGAAAATCATCTGCGTCTTTCAATATCATGCTTTCTGTGGGAAAGTAAAATCCCTAATATATCGAGAGTGGTGAGTAATAGTTCTCATTACTAGTGTCCATTCTTTTCTGATTGGAAGTATTAAAAAATCATGCACTTATTTGATAGTAGAGAATAGGGTAGAGGTAATATTAATCAACTGAGAGCGAATAGCCAAAAATGCGCAGGAGAAACATTCAAAATAACATTCCTACCGATACCGCTGTGATACTGCTGTTTGAGAAAATCACCGCTAAGAAAGATTTTTTTAATATTTCTCTTGCACAAGGTCAACTACTCGTCTACAAGTACCTTTAACTCCATACGCAATTTTATCATTATATTTTACATTGTGCACCAATGACGTGAAATATCGGGAAAAGGACAAATCCCAGCTTCCTATAAATTATACCACTCAATTTGAAGTAGAGAATTGCACACAAAACAGTCATTTCTTTAGCTTAACCATAATTATTTGCATATTTCGAGAGAAAAATATCCGGAAAAATGAGGACCTTGATCAGATTTCTGGAAAAATCAATAAGCTTCTTACGTGCAACGACGCAAGCAAACTGCAAAAAATTTATTTGAATAACCTAAATAGTTTTAGCTTTCTCCTGCAGACAGACGCATAGAAAAAACAAAAACATAAACATCATTGAAAAACATCCGGATCTAACAACTAACATTTTCTACAGATTTGCAAACTTAGATAAAGCGAGAAAGCAATATGATAAATCAAGTTTTCTTACAACCTTAATTACTCTGGTTTTATTCAGGAAAATATCTTATTCGTCGTATTATTTATGAATAGAAAATCTCTGTTAAAATTGGCAGTATCCCCCAAAATCGAAGCTCGGCATTTCGGAAACAGGAATTATACATCGTAGCTAACCCTTATTTGCATAGGAGCCATTGTCAAAAATTTATTTCCCTACTGGAATTAAAAAAAAAATCTTCGTTTAGACATAGATTGCTCTACACATTGAGTTAATCAGACGGTAGTCGTCTCATCTTGTTGAGTCCTCTTCGACGATAAGAGCTTGCAATTTCATCCCAGTAACTCAACGAGAGCATCAGCTGGCCAGTATGAAGATTTGTGGTTTGATTCTCAGTGGGGGCAGAAAAGTTCTTTATAACAGCGCTCAAACAAATCCACACTGTAGGTTAGTGCAAATATGTCAGAGGTCTGAAAGTGACCCTAATACGACTAGGATGGAATCAGTGGACTCTGATATATTGAGCACCGGTTTCAAAATCGAGAGGTCAACGACAAAGGAGGAAACTAACCAGGGGATTAAAAACAGAAATATGAAACTGAGGTAAAATTAGCAGGAGGCAAATAATCAGTCAGATTGTTAGTTACACGCCAATTTGACATTAGATGGTGGAGAATGCGGAGTTCTCTTCAAAGTTAAGGACTTGAAATTCCGTCCCGATAGCTCAACTGTAGGGAGCCGACTGGCCAGTACGAAGACCTGCGCTTCGATTCCCAGTTGGGGCAGCAAGGTTCTTTACAACCTGTATTTGGAATGAATCAGGAATGCACTTGTTTGCTCAGCAGTTTATAAAAAGAGCAACGACTTTCATAAATGCATTTTATTTCCCAATAAAATACATACAAGTCAAGTACCGACTATCTAGATGCGGAAACTGTTGAAGGCAAGCAATTTTACAGAAAATAATGAGATCACCGAAAAGCCGACGCAGAAGTTGACACCTTAATTACATTTATTCATGTGTCGTTTCGTCCGTTCTTCATTCAGTCATAGCTTCTAATACTGTATGTTAATGATCTGAGGGACAATATGAGACGCAATGCTATTGATCGGAATTTCGATTATATTCCAGATAGTTTGTTTAATTACCGAGAACAGCAAATGGCTTCGGCGATTCTAAGTTTAATTGCAGATGGTAAGAATGAATCGATTCAATTGAATATCGATTCTTACCAAACTTACACCAGAGGTGAGTTGGGGGTACTTTGAGTACCGTTATGAACGAGTGATTAAAATGTTTTAGGTGATGATAAAAATTTATTAAAAATTCTTAAATTGGAATAAATGTTCAGCATCAAATATGAAACACGTTCAAAAGTATTTGGAGTGTGAGCCTCTACTCAACTTTTCATGCAATTCATAGTGTTTAATTTCCTTTGTGTAAAGGTGTGTGTAAAGCATCCTGTGCATACAAAGGTGTTCTTATTAGTTCAGGAAACGCTTTACATTGTAATTCCTAGTAAAAGTAGATTTTGTGTGAGCAAAAGAAACAAAAGAGCGCCAAAATTATGCAGTTCAAGCGCTAAAAGTGTTCAGAAATTTTATAAGACTTTTCTTTTTAAACGTTTTACAAAAAGTTGTTTTTTTAATTCTTTATATTACAAGAACAATTCTTCCTACGTGGCAGTTGAGTGTATATTGATTACAGTGTAATTCTTTGCAATTTTATAGTGTAATTCTTCACAATTTTTGTGTACATAAAAAGTATAAAAGAAAGTCAAAATTGTCCAATCCAAGAGTTTACAGCGCTCAAGAATTTTACAAGAGTTTTCTTTCTAGACATTTCACAATTCCTTTCTAAACTTTTTACAAAAGTTTCCTTTTTCAATTCTTTATGTAACACGAAAAATTCTTCCTACGTGGCAGTTGAGTGTATATTGATTACAGTGTAATTCTTTGCAATTTTACAGTGGAATTCTTCACAGTTTTTGAGTACATAAAAAGTATAAAATAAAGTCGAAATTGTTCAATCCAAGAGTTGACAGCGCTCAAAAATCTTACAAGAGTTTTCTTTGTAGACATTATACAAGAGTTTCCTTTCTAAATTTTTTACAAAAGTTTTCCTTTTCAATTCTTTATATAACAGGAAAAATTCTTCCTACGTGGCAGTTGAGTGTATATTGATTACAGTGTAATTCTTTGCAGATTTACAGTGTAATTCTTTACAATTTTAGTGTACATAAAAAGTATAAAAGAAAGTCAAAATTGTCCAATCCAAGAGTTGACAGCGCTCAAGAATTTTACAAAAGTTTGTTTTTTAGACATTTTACAAGAGTTTCCTTTCTAAACTTTTTACAAAAATTTTCTTTTTCAATTCTTTATGTACAAATAAGAAGAAAGATCAATCATGCATAAAGCATTGATTATGAAAAACTTTTCAACTTTAATGTAATTTCATTTAAACATCTCTAAAATGCGATACAGTCCTCGGTAATCCTAAAAATTATCACAATATTACATTAATTTATTATATTTGAAAACTTTAAAGTTCATCGAAAAAAATGAACTTCATTCAAATGACGTCAATTAAATATAAATCGTCTGGTTCCTCAGTAATGTTTTAAACATTATCATAATACTACAATAATTTATTATATTTGAAAACATCATCAAAAACAACTGAAATTTATTCAAATGACTCCATGAAAATATAACACGCCTGGCTCTCTCTATAAAAGCAGCATTTCATTCTTAAACATTTTCCCATTCATTTCATTCATCGCAAAACTATAATAATTTTTTTATTTAAAAGCTTACAACCATGAAGGAACAAGTAATTAAACTCTATGCTTAAAACTTCATCGAAAAAAATCGCCCTTCTCTATGTAAAATCAATGAATATTTCATTCATATCAGCTATGCAGACTCCATGAGCTAAATAATTTTGCGTTAAATAAGTGCAGCAATTCTTATACAACTCATTCAACATAGTTTGCTGTTTACATTTTACATAAGTGAAAAATAGGCTGTAGAAATAATTAAATGTAGAAATCTAAATAATAAATAAACATAGACAGAAATAATTAAATGTGGAAATTTAAATAATAAATAAATGTAAATAGTAAATAAATTTAAATAAAAGAATAATTAAATGTTGAAATAATAAATAATGTAGAAATAGAAAGGCCGTTGTAGAAATAATCAAATTTGGATGATCATTTAAACTAAAATATATTGTAATTGTGTTATTTCAGTATGTAGATGCACAGAATTTAAGTAAAAATAAAGCGGTTTTAGGACAGATACAACATTCAATATAAGTTAAAAATAACTTTAAAAATCATAATTTTGTGACAAGATAGATGCTATATTTCATTTTGAAGTGGGTCACGTGATCTCTGCATATAATAGTTACGTGATCGCTTCGTATAAGGGGTGTAATTATTATTTTAATTTTTATTCAAAAAACTACTGAATATATTTTGCTGAAATTTTTTTATATATGTTATGGGATAATTTGAATTTTACCTAAAATTTTTGAAGCAATTTGTGAAATTTAAATCTGCTTAAAAAATGTTTGAAAAATTAGATCCCATAGGGTTCAATGTATTTCATTTTTTCAACCCGGGTTCAATCCAAAACTAATTGGATGATATCATTCATTTATATTCCCATAGCTCCCACAGACCATCTGAATAACATACTAAAATTTAATTTTGATTAAGTTGTTTTTACGGCAGTTATCGTGCTAACGGAGAGACAGACAGACAGAATAAACAAAGTCATAAGCACTTTTCAACTTTGTTGTAAAGTGTTAAAAATTCTTCCTACGTGGTAGTTGAGTGTGTATTGGTTTATAATTGTTTACAATGTCTATAGTGTTTAATTTCGTTTGTCTGAAGTTATGTGAATAAATATATGTTCTTATTAGTTCCGAACCCGTTTTTAACACTTTACAACAAAGTTGAAAAGTGTTTATGACTTTGTTCATTCTGTCTGTCTGTCTGTCTGTCAGTCTTTCTGTTTGTCTGTCTGTCCGTTTGCACGATAACTGCCGTAAAAATGTCTTAATCAAAATGAAATTTTAGTATGTTGTTCAGACGGTCCCTAGGACCTATAGGAATATAAATGAATAATATCACCCAATTAGTTTTGGATTCAACCCTGGTTGAAAAAATGAAATACATTGAGCCCTATGGGACCTAATTTTTCAAACATGTTTTAAGCGGATGTAAAATTCACAAATTGCTTCGAAAATTTTAGATAATATTTAAATTGTTCCATAAAATATATAAAAAAAATTCAGCGAAATATATTCAGCAGTTTTTTAAATAAAAATTAAAATAATAATAACACCTCTTATATGAAGCGATCACGTGACCATGATATGAAAAGATCAGGTGACTCACTTTCTTTTATGAATTAAAACACACAAGCTCTTTTTAATTCATATTGAGTTTTGTATCCCTCCTAAAACCACTTTATTTTTGCTTAAATTCTGTGCATCTACATACTGAAACAACGCAATTACAATATATTTGAGTTTAAATGCTCATTCAAATTTGATTATTTCTACAACGAAGCCTATTTTTCACTTATGTAAAATATAAACAGCAAAATATGTAGAATGAGTTGTATTAGAATTGCTGTATTTCTTTAACACAAAATTATTTAGCTCATGGAGTCTGCATAGCTGATATGAATGAAATATTCCTTGATTTTACAAAGAGAAGGACGATTTTTTTCGATGAAGTTTTAAGCATAGAGTTTAATTACTTGTAGCTCCATGGTCTTAATTTTTAAATAAAATAAATTTTTATAGTATTGTGATGAATTAAGTGAATGGGAAATTGTTTATGAATGAAATGCTGCTTTTATAGAGAGAGCTAGGCGTGTTATTTTTTCTATGACTTCATTTGAATGAATTTCAATTGTTTTCTATGAATTTTTCACATATAATAAATTATTGTGGTATTATGATAATTCTAAAATTATTACCGAGGAATGTATCGCATTTTAGAGATGTTTAAACCAGACAATTTATATTTCAATGTCTCGTCATTTGAATGAAGTTCATTTTTTTCGATGGATGTTTAAGTTTTCAAATATAATAAATTAATGTGGTATTGTGATAAGTTTTAAAATATTACTTAGAAATGTATTGTATTTTAGATATGTTTATATAAAATTCCATTGAAGTTGGAAAGTGTTTTATAATCAATGCTTTTAGCATGATTGATCTTTCTTGTAATTTATAATTCCTGGAAAAATTAGTTTTAGTGTACGTTAGAAGAATAAAAGAAAGTCAAAATTGTCCAATCCAAGGGCTGAAAATGCTCAAAAATTTTACAAGAGTTTTTTTTTCTAAACTTTTTACAAAAGTTTTCTTTTTCAATTCTTCATGTAACAAGAAAAATATTTTCTACACGGCAGCTGGATATATATTGATTACAGTGTCATTGTTCATAGTGTCTAATTTTATTTCTGTGAAGTTATATGTGAAAAATCCCGTGTATAAAAAAATGTTCTTATTAGTTCTGAATGCACTTTAAATTGTAATTCCTGGTAAAAGTAGTTTTCGTGTGTGCAGAAAGGATAAAAGAAAGTGAAAATTATCCAATCCAAGAGCTGAAAGTGCTGAGAAGTTAGGAGAAGAGTTTTTCTAAATATTTTACACAAATTTCCTTTTCAAATTCTTTATGCAACAAGGAAAATACTTCCTATAGGAATTTTGGTCATATTGTCTGCAGTGTGATTGTTTACTGTGTCCATAGTGTTTAAATTCATTTTTGTGAAGTTCAGTGTGAAAACTTTGTGTATACAAACATGTTCTTATTAGTCAATCCGCTTTAAACTGTAACACCTGGTAAAAGTGGTTTTCGTGTGTGTAAAAAGAACTAAAGAGTGTAAAAATTGCCCAATCCAAGAGTTGAAAGCATTCAGAAATTTTGAAAGAGGTTTCTTTCTAAACTTCCTTCAAAAGTTTTAATTTTCAATTCTTTATGTGACAAGAAAATTCTTTATTAGGCAAGATAATTATTTATTTTACAAAAGAATTCTTTATGTTCTGCAAATAAAATGCTCACAGGGCAGTTTTGTGTATATTATTTGCAGCGTGCTTCAACTGGTACAAGAAGTCTATAAGTATATCTTTGGCCAAATCTAATCGTATGGAGTTTTGTTATGAAACTTTGTTATAAACGAAAAATATTTATGTTTATCAAATTTTTGATTCTGAAACGTTGTTAAATAAATTACCGATATTTAAAAAATAAAAATATTCGTTAGTATAGCATATACTTGATTAAACGGATCAAATGGCCTTGTAGACATAAACTAGCCTCCGAACTCCAGTTTATATTTATAATATAACGCATAAATGGGAAAATTTCACTCAATTCGTTTGACTAAAATAGTTAGAATGATATATTTTGAGGAATTTATTTTCAGGCAAGGATGCTGAGTGCAGGGAATATTCTGATGAATGTTTTATCACCATGCAATGCCCTAAATAACGAGAATTATAAACCCGGCTCAACGGATTTATATACTTTTTCAATAGTTTCTGAAGATTAATATACAGCATGTTTATGGTCAAAGATATTTTTAGTATACAAAAGTGAACATTGTAAAATGCACTTCTATGTTAAATATTTACTAAAATACGCGGCGATAGACTTCGATGAAACTTTTTCAAGCAATGAATTTTTGGAAATGTTTCTTATTTTATTTGTATTCCTCCTACACCTGTTCTTGAGAAAAAGGGCGTTAAAAATATCTGTTTTTATTTGTTTTTTGTGACCGTTTATAATTACAGAACGGCTCAAGGGATTTATATATTTTTTTTCTCTAGCGTGTTTAGTTGGTAACAAATTTATGGATGATATATTTTTTATAGTTGTAATTTTATTTCAGCATTATCTGACCAACGTCGGGTATTTCTGATCTTTTACTATATGTTATTGTGATGCAAACTTTTCCTCTAGAACCAGTTAATAAACTTCAACCAACTCAATGCAAAATCAAAATACATTGATTTCTTAGAATATAAATATATAGACGTTTTTAAGTCAGCAGTTAGAATATAAATATATAGAAGTTTTTAAGTCAACATTTAAACAGTTCAAATTAGAATTTAATTATTTAGACGTTTTGTTCAACTTAGAATATAAATATATAGAAGTATTTAGTTCAACTTAGAATATAAATATATAGAAGTATTCAGTTTTTAAGTCAACAGTTCAACTTAGTACATAAATATAATTTAATTAGAAATTTTTAAGTTAACAGTTTTTGTTTAGCTTTATTAATTCAGCAGTTTGAGAATTTTTTTTTAATATTTTATACTGAAAAACTCTTAAGTAGAGATATACCATATAAGAAAATTTATAGAGGAAATGTTAAAATGTTTTCGTGGATAAATATTACACTTTGACGTAAAAATTTTTTTTAAAGAAAACTAATCAGTACTTAAATTATTGTGCCTTTTCTCGCATAAAGTTATATGGATTGTAATTTTTCATATACATTTATTTACAGTTTTAAGAGAACAAACAATGCGTTCATTACGGACGACTGAATCTGGTTGCCGTTCCCGACGTTGCCATTCCGAACAAGAGAAATATTAGAAACCGGCAACGAATGCATAGATATTTAACATATGAGAATTATAATTGACGTGGTATAAGCTTTGACGTGTAACCCCCCAAATAAAATCCGTACTGAGTTTGTTAAGGGTCCATGTAGGATACAAATTGCTGATGAATGAATAAAATTTTAATTGAGAAAAAAGACAAGAGTAACTTGGAGAACCGTATGTAGTATCAATAAAATTTACCGGGGATTAAAGGGATGCGAATGAAAATCGATTCTTCAAAGTAGTAAGACCATTCAATACGATTTAATGAGGTTTGGGGGTTTCCACACAAGGAGCGCCATCGAATGAATTCCCCCAATACCAAGGAAGTTTTCTTTCTAGAATTTATCATCATCTTTTCAAATGGTTTGTAGGGAATTATTTATATATATTGAAGTTGCTACCAATGAAGCAGATTGATAGCATTTACTGTAAAACTTATCAGAGAAATAAACAATTTAGAAGTACTTGAATGTTTAAAATTGTGTTTCTAATTAAATCTGACATCAATATTCAAACAAAATTGCGTAACAGATATATTTTAAAATATGAGAAACAAATATTGGCGTTAGGTTCCATTTTCTCGGTTTATGTTTCTAATTGGACTTTATTATTGAAATTGATAATAACTTGCATTCAATAAAAATTGCAATATATTTATCAAATTTGCTCACAGTGCTGATTTTTTAGGAAATAATTAAGTCTGCCTTATATTTATATTCAAACTTCAAACATTTATTGAAGAAAAATAGATGCTATATAGTAGTCAAGCCACTTCTTAATCAAGTCAATAGATGATATATGATGAGTCAAGCCAATGGTCTGATAAATCAATAGATGTTATATGGTAAGTCAGTGATCAGCCAAATCAGCAGATGGTACTTTAAGTCAGTAGATGTTAGCACGTCTGGACATACCCTAAGAGGCCTGAGTGCAATCTTCGGTTTCGACAGAGTGCTGCTTTAAACTGCAGTAAGTCTAATATTTTATAATTTGCATCTGAGTTAACAAAGAGTGTGTGGCTGATACCATGTTTAGGTATAAATCAGGAAAATCGGTTTCGATACCCGGTTACAGCAGAGGTTATTTTGAGTTTAAATATGTTTATTATTCTAAACAATTAATTTGTAGGGGTGAAATATTAATTGTCAGGTTAATTGACAGTTAATTGGCTGCTAAAATATAGGATATATTGTGATAATGATCGAAAAGAGGAAGAACATCCCCGGCATTATTTTAAAAGGGAACGAAGAGGCAGGGAGGTAGTGGAAGTAGTTTCTTACATGGCTGTAGAGGTGTAACTGGTAGTATATTTGGATGAGAGTTGGCTCGGGAAGGAGCTGAAGAGTTCGATCCTTGGTTTAATCTCAGTATTGTTTTGAGCTCAGGTAAGTGTAGTACGCTACAATATTGCATGTAAAAGTCTTACAATTAAATTTTAACATCACATTCTTTATTAAATCCAATAAATAACAAAATTCAATTTTTTTTGTGTAAATTTTGATATTTGCTGCTATTTTTGTTACACGTTAAAGGAAAGCAAATGGAGTTAAAAATTGATCTTCTATCTAAGAAAAATAATTGACAAACTTCAAAATTTTATTAAATGTTTTTCCAAGGCATAATTTTACTTAAAATGTCAAACCATTTATCTTTTCCATATAACCATTTCTGGCACTTGTTTATTAAAATCTTCCTTTTATAGATAATTTGACTTACCACTTCTTGAAAAAAATTGAAAGAACATTTATATTATAATAAAATTTCTCGCATAAATCTCTTAATGAAACCCTCAAATTAAAGTACAAACTTCTCAAACAATAAGTTCATACTGAGTTTATTAAGAGACAGATTTCAGTGCAAATTAGTGACGCAATAAATAAATGAAGTTGTAATGCATATTAAATACAACAACCCCATGTCAATGAACTATTCATTAAACTAACCGATGACTAAAGAAATTACAATGAAAATATATGTCTTAAAGTTGGAATAACAGAGGGTTGAAAATTTTTAGTCCAATGAATACAATTTAACAAATTCCAAATCTATATATATATAAAGAAGAGAAGTGTGTATGTATGATTCACTATAACTGAAGAACGGCTGAACCGAATTTCATGAAATTTGTTTTGGTAGTCTTGAAATCACCTCACAAAAACATAGGTCATGTTTCCAGTTTCTACGACAAGTGGTTCTCGAGATATTAGTGAAAAACAACACTTTTTCCTAGGAGTTCTACTCTCTAACTCCATGATTCACAACGAAAACGGTTGGCCATTGTTGGTTTAAAACGCGAAAGTCAATTAAATCTCTGAGTTTTGTGGGAGTTTATTGAACGTATTAGACACTTTTGAAAATCGCAGGTTTGAGATATGAATTTAAATGGAAACTTTCACCATGGTTTATTTCTCACAGGCTTACTCAACACTGAGTTTTGTGGGAGTTTATTGAACGTATCAGGCAATTTTGAAAATCGCAGGTTTGAGATATGAATTTAAATGGAAACTTTTACCATGGTTTATTTATCACAGGTTAACTCAACAACGAAAAGTATTAAGAAATCACAAGAAAAATCAATCATGCATAAAGCATTAATTATGAAACACAACTACTTTAATTTTATTTAAACGTCTCTAAAATGCGATACATTCAGCGGTAATACATCACAATCGGCCCTATATGTTCCGGTGTAATTTTTATCACAGTTTTGCATGGTAAATCGCGAGCAACGTCGGGTAATCACTGCTAGTTTCTTATAAAAATTTCTTTTGGAATTATTCTTTGTGTAGTTGAATGCTTAGTTGATTTTATTTTATACATTGTAGTTGTTACAAAAATTTCGTTCTGACTGTTGCTAAAAATTACAGGAGAAAAATACTTATTTAATGAAATATCGTAGAGTAGAAACGAATTGTATCACTGGTTTTGGAAGCAGACGAGTTTTTCCCCAGGATAAGAAATAAAAGAGCATTTACAAGCGAAATGCCAAAAGAAAATCACATTTTCTGAGTAAGATCCTTTTGTTTGTTATCCTGATTTATACCATTAATTGTTGTTTTATTCTGCTTTATTCGAATAATGTTTACACAGGTAATTGAAGTTATAAATAAAGCAGTTTGATGATTATTCACATACTTTATCTCAGTATCTTTCTCTCAGTGTGTATATGATGGCAGAAACTATTAGATATTTGTTTAATAAAAAGTTGATAAGTAAATGGTGCGGCAGTCATGTAGACATAGTAAGAAAGTATTCAACTGATCATATCTCACAATCCGTGGATCATGGTTTCTCTGTCATTATGCTTGCCAGCACAGAGCATGCGATGAGATGATTAGAATAGGCGACGACAGGTTTCTTCAATTTAAGTTTGGGCACTCATCCCGGCAACCAATGAAAAAGTTGTCAGCTTGACGAAATGGGAATTAAGTTTCATCATTAGTGATATTACGGTCAGAGTAAACTTTCAGAGGAGTTGCTGAACCACAAGCATTATTATAGTTTTAAGTAGTTTGTTAATTTTGAAGTGACAATATCCAGGGTTGAACAATTTGCGCAAAGATTTTAAATTGTGCTGTGCATACAGTATCCAGCGATGACGTTCAAAGACATTTTGTGACGTCGTTGGAGTAAGATGAGAGTTGCAGTTAACAAATTTGGCCCTCTTGAGAGCCCGAGAACAAAATGCGCGAGTTCATAATTCCCATGTCGTCATATGCGCAGAGCAGGGTAAAAATAAGTCAGTCATACCCTGGGACGAGCATCTACTGAGGTGGCAACAAGCGCAGAACTCTTTAAAGCAATAATTTTTTAATTTTTCTGGTAGAAGAATTTTCTTTGAGAACAGCAACGGTTGTTTTATGGTGCGATAACTCAACCTGTTATGGCAATGTTCTGGACAAGGAGCCTCTGACTTTAAAACCAAAAATAAAGTACAAATGTTTAGGGCATTCCTTACACCATAGTTGATTGTGTTTACAGTAAAAATACCCAGACATGTTGTCGAAATGTATGAACGTTACTAAAAATCTAAATTGCCTGATTCACTTAACCAGGTATACTTCTCAATCAATTGAATGAGAAGGGAAGAAAACGTGTTGAAAGCCTCAACAGTCAATAGAAGTGTAAGTTCATTCGTCAATCTCGCGTCCTTCATAAAGGAGTGGAGTCTATAAAGTACCTCAAAGGCATATATCAAAGAACTTTTTTGAAAAAATATGGAGCGAAATTTTGACAAAAGAACTTGTGTTTGATTTATAGCAGCCGCCAGGACACTTATGAGGAATTTTTACTCTTGCTGAACTACAACGATTACTGAGAAATGTGAGCTACGACCTGCCACGATGATTTCTACAAAATTGCTTTGGGGTAATATGCTTGCAAGTGATTTCATAAGAACCAAGGAATGGCATAATGTCCAGCACAACTGATGCATGCGGTAAATACAGAAATTTATAATTCAATATTTAGCAACCAGGGAGATCGGAGGTTATGTTTTATGAATTATTCAAGTATATATAGATTCAGGGTGTCCCAAAAACATTGACCTCGACTTTAATTTCTTAAATATTGATCTTAGACATATATAATAAATTACAAAGTTGCGTAAAAAAGGTACAGAATTTTATGAAATCGATGAAAATTTTTAGGTGATTAAATTAGAAGAAATACAAAATTTAAATTTTTATACGACCCCCGTACAAAAACATTTCCAATGAGTAAAATGTGCTCCTTATACTAATAAGGTGATGAACAAAATTTCAGCGTTTTATCATAAAAAGTCCCAGAGATATGAAAAGACAAAAATGCTGACTTAAACCACTTTTCGATGCATCGACATGGGTTCTCAGAAGGGAAAAATCATGTCGGCAGATCGCGTTTCAGGGGACATACACAAATTACGAAAGAAAACAATGATTACATAAATAAATAATAATTTTGCTATTTATTGGCACAAAAGTATCTACACTGTGTAGAAATAATAACTTTACACAAAGATTACAAAGCTTGTTCAAAATGCTTTCCATCCATGCCAAAAATCCATTAAAGATAAGGGGCAGATATTATTTGCCTATGATGCATTTCTACGTTGAGACATTTGCACTCTTGCTGTAAATATTTACATTATAATTTGTGATTAATCCCTCACCAACTTTGTTTAAACATATCTCTAGGACTTTTTATGATAAAATGCTGAAAATTTGTACATCACCTTCTTAGTGTATGGGGCACATTTCACTCATTGGAAATGTTTTTGTACGGGAACCGTATAAAAATTTAAATTTTGTATTTCTTCAAATTTAATCCTCTGAAAATTTTTATTGATTTCATAAAATTCTGTACCATTTTTACGTAACTTTGTAATTTATTATATATATCTAAGATCAATATTTAAGTAATAAAAGCCGAGGTCAATGTTTTTGGGACACCCTGTATATGGTGTGCGGTCTGTACTTAAATGCTTAAATACTTAATAAATTATGTAAATACTGAATAATGTAAATACTTAATAAATTATGTAAATAATTAATAAATTATGTAATACTTAATAAATTAAGTTAATAAATTATGTTAAGTAAAAATTATGCTAATTGAATTTACATTGGGATCAATTGAATCGATAAAAAATTCCGAATGTTCATGTTAAGTAGATGCTGTAAGTACTTATAATACATTATTAAATTAAGAATCCTATTGACTAAATAAACAATTAATTTTAATTTATCTACTTTCTTTAATTATCCTCCAGTAAATCTAAGTGGTGTCTTTTGTTATTTTGATTTTGTAGCACTAAGTTATTTTCTTTGTAATTACGGTAGATAATCTACGGATGAAAGATCTTTAATTCCTTATCGCAAATAGGCAGACTCCACAGTATGTGGGTGTGAAATAAATGATTCATAGGTTATTTAATATTAGTCACTAATTGATAAGATGTATAATGGACATTTGAGCAAAATTGCATAAAATACTAATTTTATAAGTGTGAAAACCAACTTTTGCTGTTTGATTCATTAAAGTCCCCCCCCCCCACCCTGAATCCTTTTATTAAATACACCTGATTATAATTTGCATTAAACTCTAATTTAATCGAACAGTATTAAACTCTAATTACTAACATAAATTGCAATGTATGTAATAAATTGTTCTCTCAGTTTAAGTTCCGGAGCTATAGTTTTTAAAATATAAAAGTCTAAAATTTGTTTTAACTATCTTTTGAAGGAAAATAGGTATAGCACATACAAGTACATAAGTAAGTTATTTCGTTAATAATGTTGTTGTTGAAACCCAGACCGTCCGACCTACCAGAAAGGTGTAAGGTAACTGTTTGGACGGTCGGGAAGTGCCACCCAATTTAGACCGGAACCCTGTGGGGGAGGCATCCACAGGGACCGTACCCTCCTTCCCCTACCACCAACCTCTCGGAAGGACTTTCGGACCCACATGTTTAACGTGATCGTACTCCGCATGAACACGGTTCGTTAATAATGTATAACAGTTCAACGTATCGGTTAGAAAATCTTGAAAATAACAAAAATACATTTTTGCAAGTTGAACTGTTACACATTATTATTTCGTTAATAATGTTGTTGTTGTTGTTGTTGAGACCCAGACCGTCCGACCTACCAGAAAGGTGTAAGGTAACCGTTTGGACGGCAGAGAAGTTCGTTAATAATGTGTAACAGTTCAACCTATCGCTTAGAGACTCTTGAAAATAACAAAAATATGTTTTTGCAAGTTGAAGCTTTGGTCCTATCAGAGTATTTTAATTTCACATACAGATAGATCTGTAATATAGCTCTCATTCCTAGATACAGATATATTAATATAGAAAATATATTTAGATATTCTTCATAGACATATTGGTCTGTCACGAAACGCACCCTCCTTAACAGTATAGTGATATCTAATTCTTGCTAATTAAAATTTCCTTGCCTAGATGAATACAATAAATTTTATTTTGAAAAAATAAATTAGTAAATTTAAGAAGAATCACTCAAATTGTCGTTTTGAACAATCTAAAAATAAAAATACTTAGTTAATTATAAAACAGTTGATTACATATACGAACCGGTTTCAAAGTCGAAAAGCGCCTTCGTTGTCAGAATAATTGAGGTAGGGCAGTTAGTTACACCAGTAAAGGTAGGGAAGTTTTTATCTAATAACTTATATACACTTCAATTGCAACAACATTTCTCATTTTAACAACATGCGCAGGCGTTTCAGATAGCGACTACGTTTTGTACTTAGTTTCCGAAATTTGTTAAAACTATATTGTTAAAATAGTTTTACAGAAAATTATTTCTAGAAAAACAAATTTTCTTACCTTTGCTGTTATGGTTGCTATCAATTATTCGGAAGAAGAAGACTCCTTTTGCTTACAAAACCGGTTGATGCATTTAATCTGCCATCTTATGCTATTTTTAACGAAGTATTTTTATAGTCATAGTCACAAAATACGCCTAAAGGGGGACTTCTTTCCAGATTTAGGATTACGCTGTTTAGTCAGGGATTAGTTATTGCAAAGGCAGCAAGGAAATTTTGATACAGCAAGTTTTTTTACTACCACCCACATATAACCTATTATATTGAAGATCCACACTCCAGTCCATGGATGTTCTTAGCTGAAATGGAAGCAAAATCCAAAATATTTTTCGTTTTGTATTATTTTTAAACGAATTGGTGTTTTTCTCATAGTAAAATTTTTGTAGCTATTTAATAAGCCTGGAAATTTCCTGATTAAAATAAAAAAATTCTAAAACAAAAAGTCCACGCTAAATTTGTTGTCAGGATATTCTTAGTACAAATTAATGACATAGTAAACAAATTGAATTTAAAGCACAGTAAAAACATGATTCTTTTGACTAACCGTAAAAGGTATAAATACAATTTACAAAGACTAAAGAAATTCGAATGAAAATCAATTCCTATGGGTAAGAATAACAGTCGATGCCATTTAATGAGGTTTGAGAGTTCTCACCCCCTGAGGAACGTAATCGAACAAATTCCCATTTCTCATGGAAAGTTTTCCTTTTGGAAACATTCTTCGTATTTTTGAATGATTAGAAGGAAGGTAATTATCTACTCAATTGTTGCCAATAAAGCAATTTGTTGATTTTTATTGTATACTTTATCTGTGTGTCTGAAATCAATGATTTATACATTGTTTAATGTTAAAAAGCTTTCGATAATTAACGTAATGAAAAAGGAATATTAATTACAATCAAATAAAAGAGATTGTTTTACAGTATATTGGTAAACATGGTTTTTACATATCTCGTTAGGATTCTTTGTTAAATTTTTTTATAAAATACATTTTATTATAATTTTAATTTACATAAAACAACGATAGAGTTTATTTTATTTCTTTAAAATAATAATAAAAGGTGAATTATTTTTGAAGTATAGTCACGTGGGTTGCATGCGCTTGCACAGCGAGTCATTAAAAAATGGATTAAACAGATTATATGCATCCTTGCAGCTAGTGTATTATTGTAGTTTTTATCAAACGCTGTTATATGCTCTTGCGCAATGTTTTAAGGCACGTCCGCACAACGGGCCATCTCTAATTAACTGAGACTGTTCAAAAAAATGCTCTCAAAAATGTCACAGCTAAACCCGTGACATCTAAAAAAATCTGATGTGGGCAACACATAACTTTCCTTATATAATGTAATGATTTTACTACTTTTACAGTAAAAAAAAATCTGAGGTGGGCAACACATGACTTTCCTTATATAATGAAATGAATTTACTACTTTTACAGTAAAATAAATAGGTTTTTCTTCTAGTAGAGACTAATATTCTTTCCAAGATATTGAATTTTCGACAATTAGTCGTCATTTTCATTGATTTATCGTCATTTTTATCCATTTGGCGAGATTTTCGTTAATTTGGCAACATTTCAAAAAGTCGCCAAGTTGGTAACATTCCGTCAATTTCGTCGCCAAAATCTCGCCAAGCATTATGGACAAAGCAGTAAGTTATTCTTACAGCAGATAAATTGGCGTTCAAATGCAAAAGTATTACTCAAAGTATCTTTTTTCATGAATGGAACGAGCTAGATCCACGAGAATGACGTCACCCAATTTATCGCATGGTATTACATATGAAAAGTGAACATGTTGCTCAATAGGAATTTTTTTTTATGTGCCTTTTTCATAATTTTTTTGAAAAATGTGCAATATCTCGAGAACGGTTGATGTTAGCGTTCTAAAATTTATGCCAATCGTTCTAATGAAAATTTACATAAGAAATGTCTATTTGAGTAATTTTATTAGCGGTTTTGATTTTTTGACGATTTTTTCAAAATTTCATTCGAAAATTTAGGGGGGTTCTGAACATTCGATTACGTATAAAAACAATAGGCTTCCAGTGTTTACGGATTGTGATTTTTGTACCAAATTTAGTTCGAATCGGTCCATTCGTTCGTCAGTTATCGTCTCCACAGACTCACTGACACACACACATACTTTCACACACACACACACACACACACACACACACACACACACACACACATACACACACACAGACATCACCTCAAAAATGTTTGATTCGTGATCAGGGATGCTTGAAACGTGCTCTCCCGTCGAAAACTCGAATTCGAATTTTCGACCCCGTCACAATACTTTCCTTATACATTATGTATATAAGGAAAGTAAAAATAGGTTTTCCTTATAGTAGATACTAATATTATTTCTAAGATATTGAATTTTCGACAATTAGTCGTCATTTTCATTAATGTAGCATCATTTTTATCCATTTGGCGAGATTTTCGTTAATTTGACAACATTTCAAAAAGTCGCCAAGTTGGCGACATTCCCCCAAATTCGTCGCTAAATTTCGCCAAGCGTTATGGACGAAGAAATAAGTTATTCTTACAGCAGATAAATGACTATTGGCTTTCAAATACAAAAGTATTACTTAAAGTATCTTTTTTCATGAATGGAACGAGCTAGATACACGAGAATGATATCACCCAAATTATCGCATGGTATTACATATGAAAAGTGAACATGTTTCTCAATAGGATATATATATTTTTTAATTTTATATGACTTTTTGATAATTTTTTTGAAAAATGTACAATATCTCGAGAACGGTTCCTGTTAGCGTTCTAAAATTTATGTCAAACGTTTTCTAATGAAAAATTACATAAGAAATGTCTATTTGCGTAACTTTATTAGCGGTTTTGATTTTTTGACGAATTTTTCAAAATTTCATTCGAAAATTTGGGGGGGGGGGAGGGGTTCTGGACATTCGATTGCGTATAAAAACAATAGACATCCAGTGTTTACGGATTGTTATTTTGTACCAAATTTTGTTCGAATCGATCCATTCGTTCGTCAATTATCGTCTCCACAGACTCACTGACACACATACACACACATACTTTCACACACGCACACACACACACACACACACAGACATCACTTTAAAAATGTTTGATTCGTGATCAGGGATGCTTGAAACGTGCTCTCCCGTCGAAAACTCGAATTCGAATTTTCGACCCCGTCACAATACTTTCCTTATACATTATGTATATAAGGAAAGTAAAAAAGTGATCGCTACCTGCAGGTCCTGCAGATAGTGATATATGTATTATATTCAAGTCGTGAGGTGTTTGCAAGTCAGAGTAATTATTTCGTTGTCCCCTGTTGTATTGCCTTAATTTATTTGCATTCATCAAAAAATATTGTAGTAACAGTAAATTAACTTCACCAAGTGAAAGTTTCTTCGCCAAGTGAATAATTATGGTTCATATCCCGATTAAACATAAGTTCTTCATGTTCTGCAATGATATATTTTATATTACCAATTTACTCATTATTCGCATATTTATTATATCTTGAAGTCATTTTTTGGAAATCATTGCTTAGCAAATCTTAGGTATCAGATTGACATGGTGACAAGTAATCTGGTCATGAAACCCAGTATTTTCGAGGAAGCTATAAATATTTTTAAAAATTTGGTTTGTTAAAAATTTCGCAACTGCAGAGTCAAAGCTGAAGGATTTCCCATAGGACCAAATTTTGTCCATTTCGGATCATGATCAGAATAAAAATTTTATCGCGTAATTAACACGCTTGATTTTGATTTTAGCTTCTAAACGGATTTTAAACGTTGATAGTAAAAAAACATGCATGCAATTAAGTTCGGATTAGCGCAAAGGGAATTTTAGGCAAATGCCTAGGGTGACATATTTTTTGAGATGGTAAATTTTTATTTTGAGTCATATTTCGTTGCCCATCCAAGCGTTATTCTCAGTCGTCCTTTGGGGAGGGGGAATGCGCAGCAATTTTAGCACACATATTGTGCTGGTGTATTTGTATATTTATCTGTAACAGTTTTTTTACCATACAGTTATATAATTGAATAAATAAATAAATAAATTGTTACACTGAGTGGTACAAAATATGGAGTGCGTCTGTTAGAACAAAATCTATTGGACGGAAGCGGAGGATGGTGGTGGTGGTGGTAAAAGATTGCCTATAGGATTCAAATCTTTAAATACGTCCCTGCATGCAGTCGCAAGTTAATGGTCAAATATAACTTTAGTTAACGTTAGTTTACGTTTTTATTACATTTTTAGTCAGACGGGAGCGATGACGTTACAATATCGAACATCATAAGCAACTTCATTCCAAAGTTTATTGCTGGCAATAAAACACTAAACACCGGACATGTCAATTTAGCCAGACCTAAAGCGATTATAAATTTAAAAATCCGATGTTGGCAACACATGACTTTCCTTCTATAATGCAATGAATTTACTACTTTTACAGTTACAAAAAATGTTATTCTTTTAGTAGATACTTATATTCTTTCCAAAATATTGAATTTTCGTCAATGAGTCGCCATTTTCATTGGTTTAGCATCATTTTTATCCATTTGGCGGGTTTTTCGTTAATTTAGCAACATTTAAAAAAGTCACCAAGTTGGCGATATTCCGCCAAATTCGTCTCCAAAATCTCGCCAAGCGTTATGCACGGAGAAATAAGTTATTCTTACAGCAGATAAAAGACTATTGGCGTTCAAATACAAAATTATTATTCAAAGTATCTTTTTTCCTGAATGGAACGAGCTAGTTCCACGAGAATGATGTCACCAAATTTATCGCATGGTATTACATATAAAAAGTGAACATGTTTCTCAATAGGAAATATATTTTTTTAATTTTATATGACTTTTTGATAATTTTTTTAAAAAATGTGCAATATTTTGAGAACGGTTCATGTTAGCGTTCTAAAATTTATGTCAATCGTTTTTTAATGAAAAATTACATAAGAAATGTCTATTTGCGTAACTTTATTAGCGGTTTTGATTTTTTGACGATTTTTTCAAAATTTCACTCGAAAATTTAGGGGGGTTCGGAACATTCGATTGCATATAAAAACAATTGACTTCCGGTAGTTACGGATTGTGATTTTTCTACCTAATGTCGTTCAAATCGGTTCATTCGTTCGTTAGTTATCGTCTCCACAGACTCACTGACACACACATACTTTCACACACACACACAGAGACATCACTTCAAAAATGTTTGATTCGTGATCAGGGATGCTTGAAACGTGCTTTCCCGTCGAAAACTCGAATTCGAATTTTCGACCCCGTCACAATACTTTCCTTATACATTATGTATATAAGGAAAGTAATAAAGTTCATGTCATATAAAATGGTATTTAACTCAATTTTTGGTCTCTTTTTGCTCTTGTTATCTAAAAATTAAAACAAGTTAATGGTTAGAAACAAAAACGTTGTCATAATGCAATATGGCGACATAAGATAGCTCCCAAATTTTTTAACCTGGATCCGAGTTACAGATAGAAGTTGATTATCTGTGATTTAAATATTACTTTCTCGAAGTAATGAGCTCTAAAATATTAACAAAATGGCTTTCAAGTTTTAATAAAAATGGTGCTAAATCGTCTTGAAATAATTCTCTAAAAATCAAATTATAATTGGGAAACATATTACACAAAGTTACCTTCCGAGAGGTTGGTGGTAGGGGAAGGAGGGTACGGTCCCTGTGGATGCCTCCCCCACTGGGTTCCGGTCTAAATTGGGTGGCACTTCCCGGCCGTCCATACAGTTACCTTACACCTTTCTGGTAGGTCGGACGGTCTGGGTCTCAACAACAACAACAACACAAAGTTACCTAAGGGCCAACGGCCGTACCGTGCTGAAAACACCGGTTCTCGTTAGATCACCGGAGTGAAGCAGCATCGGGCGCGGTTAGTACTTGGTGGGTGACCACCTCGGAACGCCGCGTGCTGTTGGCCATCTCGGGTGCGGTATCCCCGTGGTTTGCGCGCTAGATTTGCACGCTGCCACAAATGCCGCCGTGTTCATGCGGAGTACGATCACGTTAAACATGTGGGTCCGTAAGTCCTTCCGAGAGGTTGGTGGTAGGGGAAGGAGGGTACGGTCCCTGTGGATGCCTCCCCCACTGGGTTCCGGTCTAAATTGGGTGGCACTTCCCGGCCGTCCATACAGTTACCTTACACCTTTCTGGTAGGTCGGACGGTCTGGGTCTCAACAACAACAACAAAGTTACCTAAGAATATTTATTATGAAAATAAAATATTCTAATTATCCTCTTCCAATTCCGATGTGCGTTTTAATCCTTCCTATTAATAACAGGCAAATAATATCTTATTGTATTGAAAGAAATTAAGATTGAATGAGATTCCTGCAGCATCAACAAGATTTAGAAAAATGTTTGTACTCCTGTAATCTAGCTGAAAGTAACAGTCATTAATCAAAATGGTGTTATCAATAAAAACTGAATGCAGAACAGGCGATGCATATTCAGTTTCATTCCTCGCGAAGATAAACGGTGCTGTTAGCATTACGAGGATATTGGATCAGCGCTACAGCAAGGAATGATTCTTAAATTAATCTTTCTTACAGATTCGTGTTCTGAAGAGCTTATAAGGAAGATGGATTAAAGTAGAGAGATAAATTTAAAAGTTCAAATCAATATTTTCATTGCGAAAGGTGTTGTTCTGATAAATGATTTAAATAGAGAAGAATGAATTTTAATAGATGTTTAGAGATTGTTGTATACAAATGCGTGTGTGTGAGGGAGGGAGTCTTCTTGAAGAGTTGTGACAAAATTACTATGAGTATGTAAAGGTTTTAACTAAGTAATTTCCGGCCGTCCAAATAGATACTCAAGTCCCCAGGATGAGTGGGACGGTCTGGGTATTCTACACTAAGTAATTTAATTCTTCAATTGTGAAGTTGTGCCAAAAATATCAGCTTAGTAATATTGTTGATTCTATAAGGTATTCTATACTCTTCAAATTGATTCCATGTGATTTTGGACGATTATCCATATTAGGATTGTGAGACCAGAAATAGATCTCACACTGTTATGGTGAGACAGTTTTATGTACATTATTTATGCGTCCGAAACATTGGGCAATACCTCCAGTCTGAGTGACGGCAAGGTTTACAGCACGTGAACCCAAAGGTCAGATAAATCATAAATTTAGGGATGTCAAGACAAAGGGGTCGAACGATCTCGTAAGAAAATGAGAAGTAACGACATTGGATAAGAGGTTAACCAATTGAGAAGGTGCTTGTTGCGTAACACTGAAGGCCGCAAATGTGAGAAAAGGGGGAGTAACAGTCCTGAGGTAAAAAAGAGCCACAACCTATGACTTAAGAACGACACTTAGTAAATATACTTGCTCGACATTATGGCTAGAACGATGATGATACTCAGTTAAGAAATATACAGATGACTTGATGACAAGAACGATGATACTTGGTGAATACAGCACGACGACTAGAGATGCAGAGTGTTCCGTAGATGTTCCAAAATAATGACTCTAGATCTATTGATTTGTGCAGTGCGATCAGACGTACGAGATGGAGCCAAACATCCAGAGTTACTGCCAGTACGAGTTACTAATGGAAGCATTATGGTCTATGGTCAAGGCCGAAAGGGAAGGTATATAACCATTAAAATTACAGGTCTAAACATTTTAGGCAATTTAAGTGGTCTCACATTGTCTCCATCAGCCGAAATAATTAATAAGAAGAATAATTGTTGTAATTAAGTAATAGTATTTTATGTTTTTAATAAACGTTTTATTGTTAAAGTTAACATGGTGCAGTCAATTTAGTGTTATGTTAATTAATATTCTTTTACAGAACTCGCGCGAAAGATAAATAATTGGATGGTTAATAGCGGCACACGTCGCAATGTACAATTTAATAATGAAGTCCACTATGTACAATCTATGGCCATGTTAAGATATTGGATATGTTAATGATAATTAATCTAAAAGTTTAACTTTAAGTATATTTACTTTTATTGGCTCACCACAAGGATATTTCCTTTTTTACAGCTCCTAATTAATGACATGACTTAGGCTAACGAGTTTGGTGAAAGTCAGTGATGCGGTACAAAGAATAATGAAACCACACACTTGAAGTGCAAAGTATCTTCAATATATGTGCATATAAGTGACCATCGTTCAATAAAAGATCTAATTGGTCGAACTCTTTATCCACTCGTCTCAAATGAACTAAACGCATCAAATCGCAAATGCTTTACATTACATGTCCTGTAATTCACTTTTCTCCTAAAAGACAGTAATTGGCTAAATGGCTACTTTAGAAAGGAAACCACCAATAACTCTGAAACGGAATTACAGAATGTAGATGACCTGTATCTGCAATTTATTTGCAAGCATTTTCAACTAGAATTTAATTTTTTAATACATATGTAGTTAAATGGCGTGCGAAGGTAAACGACCTGTTAATGTCACAAGGATATTAGTTCAATGCTTATGGTTATTGTTCTCAAATATTAACCCTTCTTACACATTTGTATGCACAGAAGCTTCTAAGAAAAGTGAATTAAGATAGTAATTAAAAAAATATGATGTGGGCAGCACACGACTTTCCCTGCAGACTTATATTCACGTTCTATTATTTAAATTAAATTTAATTAATTTTTAATTCAATTTCCGTTCTCATTTGAAAACTGGACTTATTTTCAAAAATGGTGTAGGAAAAATACGAAAAACTAAAATATCTCGAGAACGGCTAGTCCTAGTGTAATGGGGTTGGTCTTATTCTTTTCTTCGCTAAAAATTACGTATTAAACAAGCATTTAATGGCTCTATTTGAGCATACGTAGTTCTTAAGTTTAGATTTTGATGATTTTTGCGGGCCATTTTGCAAAAAAAGGCAGGTTATTTTTTTTCGAATTATACCAAAATCTAATCAGCACCAGGGTGGCCTACAAGCGACTTATCTACCAAATTTTGTGAAATTCGGTCCATTAGTTTTTCAGTTAGAGTGGATACAAGCTTTTGCGGGCCATTTCGCAAAAAAAGGCAGGTTCTTTTAACTCGAGTCATACCCAAAACTAATCAGCACCAGCTTCGTGCACAAGTGACTTACCTACCAAATTTTATGAAATTCGGTCAATTAGTTTTTCAGTTAGAGTGGATACAAATTCTGCACAGACAGACAGACAGACACACAGACTCACAGACACACACACAGACGTCATGCTAAAAATAGTTTTTTCGTATTCTAGAGGTCTCGAAACGTGTAGATCCGTCGAAAACTCGAGTTGCGATTTTCGACATGATTCCAATACTTTCCCTATACATTACCATGTATTGCAGGGAAAGTAAAAATCTGATGTGGGCAGCACATGACTTTCCCTGCAGACTTATATCGACGTTCTCTTTATTTTAATTAAATTTAATTCACTTTTAATCCAATTTTCGTTCTCATTTGATAACGACTTATTTTCAAAGATGACGTAGAGAAAATACAAAAAACCTAAAATATCTCAAGAACGGCTAGTCCCAGTGTAATGGGGTTGGTCTTATTCTTTTCTTCGTTAAAAATTACATTTTAAATGACCGTTTAATGGATATATTTGAGCATACGTAGTTCTTTATTTTAAATTTTGGCGATTTTTGCGGGCCATTTTGCAAAAAAATGCAGGTTATTCTTTTTCGAATCGTACCAAAATCTAATCAGCACCAACGTGACCTTCAAGCGGCTTATCTTCCAAATTTTGTGAATTTCGGTCCATTGGATTTTCAGCTAGAGGAGGATATAAGCCTTTGCGGACCATTTCGCAAAAGAAGGCGGGTTCTTTTATCCCGAATTATACCCAAAACTCATCAGCACCAGATTCGCTCACAAGTGACATACCTACCGAATTTTATGAAATTCGGTCGATTAGTTTTTTAGTTGGAGTGGATACAAAATCTGCACAGACAGACAGACAGACAGACACACAGACACACACACAGACTTTACGCTAAAGATAGTTTTTTCGTATTCTAGAGGTCTCGAAACGTGTAGATCCGTCGAAAACTCGAGTTGCGATTTTCGACATGATTCCAATACTTTCCCTATATATTACCATGTATTGCAGGGAAAGTAAAAAAGTAATGGTACGATACGGAATAAAAGAACCCGCCCTTTTTTTTGCGAAATTGCCCGCAAATGCTTGTATCCAATCTATTTGAAAAACTAATGGACAGTATTTCACAAAATTCGGTAGGTAAGTCACTTTTGGGTCACTCTGGTGCTGATTATATTTTGACATGATTTGGAAAAAAATAGCCTGTCCTTTTTTGCCAAATGGCCCACAAAACTCGTCGAAATCTAAAATAAAAAACTACGTATGATCAAAGATATCCAATAAATGCTTGTTTTATGCATAATTTATAATGAAGAAATGAATAAGACCAACCCCATTACACTATAGCCGTTAATGTTTTCATGGCCGTTAATTTTTTCATAATGTTAATTTTTTCATTTATATGTGAATAATTTATATGTGAATTTTTTATATCTGAATATAAATCATTTTATAATGAATTTTATAATGAATTTTATAAAAATTTTTATAATGAATCATTTATATGTGAATAAAAATAATGTTAATTTTTTCATATATCAATGAATAAGACCATCCCCATTACACTATAGCCGTTAATGTTTTCATAGCCGTTAATTTTTTCATAATGTGAAAGATTCAAAATACAGGAAATGATGAAGTCATGTGCTCACTTGACATCATATGTGGCAACATATGATGTCATGTGAGGCATATCATAGTCGTGACTGTTTTCATATCCCTACTACTTCCATCCTAACAATCCCGTAGTTATTGAATTGAGCTACAACTGAAATACACCCATTCAACATCAACACCGGTTTGATGTGAGACGTACTTCAGGAGGGACTTCTCACAACATACCTCTCCCGATTTACGCCCATTCAACACCATATTCCGATGTCATGTGAGGCATATCATAGCCGTGACTGTTTTCATGGCCCTACTACTTCCATCCACACAATCCCGTAGTTATTGAATTCAGCTACAACTGAAATAGGCCCATTCTACATCAACACCGGTTTGATGTGAGACGTACTTCAGGAGGGACTTCTCACAACATGCCTCTCCCGATTTACGCCCATTCAACACCATATTCCGATGTCATGTGAGGCATATCATAGCCGTGACTGTTTTCATGGCCCTACTACTTCCATCCACACAATCCCGTAGTTATTGAATTCAGCTACAACTGAAATAGGCCCATTCTACATCAACACCGGTTTGATGTGAGACGTACTTCAGGAGGGACTTCTCACAACATGCCTCTCCCGATTTACGCCCATTCAACACCATATTCCGATGTCATGTGAGGCATATCATAGCCGTGACTGTTTTCATGGCCCTACTACTTCCATCCACACAATCCCGTAGTTATTGAATTCAGCTACAACTGAAATACGCCCATTCAACATCAACACCGGTTTGATGTGAGACGTACTTCAGGAGGGACTTCTCACAACATACCTCTCCCGATTTACGCCCATTCAACACCATATTCCGATGTCATGTGAGGCATATCATAGCCGTGACTGTTTGCATGGCCCTACTACTTCCATCCACACAATCCCGTAGTTATTGAATTCAGCTACAACTGAAATACGCCCATTCAACATCAACACCGGTTTGATGTGAGACGTACTTCAGGAGGGACTTATCACAACATACCTCTCCCGATTTACGCCCATTCAACACCATATTCCGATGTCATGTGAGGCATATCATAGCCGTGACTGTTTTCATGGCCCTACTACTTCCATCCACACAATCCCGTAGTTATTGAATTCAGCTACAACTGAAATACGCCCATTCAACATCAACACCGGTTTGATGTGAGACGTACTTCAGGAGGGACTTCTCACAACATACCTCTCCCGATTTACGCCCATTCAACACCATATTCCGATGTCATGTGAGGCATATCATAGCCGTGACTGTTTTCATGGCCCTACTACTTCCATCCACACAATCCCGTAGTTATTGAATTCAGCTACAACTGAAATACGCCCATTCAACATCAACACCGGTTTGATGTGAGACGTACTTCAGGAGGGACTTCTCACAACATACCTCTCCCGATTTACGCCCATTCAACACCATATTCCGATGTCATGTGAGGCATATCATAGCCGTGACTGTTTTCATGGCCCTACTACTTCCATCCACACAATCCCGTAGTTATTGAATTCAGCTACAACTGAAATAGGCCCATTCAACATCAACACCGGTTTGATGTGAGACGTACTTCAGGAGGGACTTCTCACAACATGCCTCTCCCGATTTACGCCCATTCAACACCATATTCCGATGTCATGTGAGGCATATCATAGCCGTGACTGTTTTCATGGCCCTACTACTTCCATCCACACAATCCCGTAGTTATTGAATTCAGCTACAACTGAAATACGCCCATTCAATATCAACACCGGTTTGATGTGAGACGTACTTAAGGAGGGACTTCTCACAACATGCCTCTCCCGATTTACGCCCATTCAACACCATATTCCGATGTCATGTGAGGCATATCATAGCCGTGACTGTTTTCATGGCCCTACTACTTCCATCCACACAATCCCGTAGTTATTGAATTCAGCTACAACTGAAATACGCCCATTCAACATCAACACCGGTTTGATGTGAGACGTACTTAAGGAGGGACTTCTCACAACATGCCTCTCCCGATTTACGCCCATTCAACACCATATTCCGATGTCATGTGAGGCATATCATAGCCGTGACTGTTTTCATGGCCCTATTACTTCCATCCACACAATCCCGTAGTTATTGAATTCAGCTACAACTGAAATACGCCCATTCAACATCAACACCGGTTTGATGTGAGACGTACTTCAGGAGGGACTTCTCACAACATGCCTCTCCCGATTTACGCCCATTCAACACCATATTCCGATGTCATGTGAGGCATATCATAGCCGTGACTGTTTTCATGGCCCTACTACTTCCATCCACACAATCCCGTAGTTATTGAATTCAGCTACAACTGAAATACGCCCATTCAACATCAACACCGGTTTGATGTGAGACGTACTTCAGGAGGGACTTCTCACAACATGCCTCTCCCGATTTACGCCCATTCAACACCATATTCCGATGTCATGTGAGGCATATCATAGCCGTGACTGTTTTCATGGCCCTACTACTTCCATCCACACAATCCCGTAGTTATTGAATTCAGCTACAACTGAAATACGCCCATTCAACATCAACACCGGTTTGATGTGAGACGTACTTCAGGAGGGACTTCTCACAACATACCTCTCCCGATTTACGCCCATTCAACACCATATTCCGATGTCATGTGAGGCATATCATAGCCGTGACTGTTTTCATGGCCCTACTACTTCCATCCACACAATCCCGTAGTTATTGAATTCAGCTACAACTGAAATACGCCCATTCAACATCAACACCGGTTTGATGTGAGACGTACTTCAGGAGGGACTTCTCACAACATACCTCTCCCGATTTACGCCCATTCAACACCATATTCCGATGTCATGTGAGGCATATCATAGCCGTGACTGTTTTCATGGCCCTACTACTTCCATCCACACAATCCCGTAGTTATTGAATTCAGCTACAACTGAAATAGGCCCATTCAACATCAACACCGGTTTGATGTGAGACGTACTTCAGGAGGGACTTCTCACAACATGCCTCTCCCGATTTACGCCCATTCAACACCATATTCCGATGTCATGTGAGGCATATCATAGCCGTGACTGTTTTCATGGCCCTACTACTTCCATCCACACAATCCCGTAGTTATTGAATTCAGCTACAACTGAAATACGCCCATTCAACATCAACACCGGTTTGATGTGAGACGTACTTAAGGAGGGACTTCTCACAACATGCCTCTCCCGATTTACGCCCATTCAACACCATATTCCGATGTCATGTGAGGCATATCATAGCCGTGACTGTTTTCATGGCCTTATTACTTCCATCCACACAATCCCGTAGTTATTGAATTCAGCTACAACTGAAATACGCCCATTCAACATCAACACCGGTTTGATGTGAGACGTACTTCAGGAGGGACTTCTCACAACATGCCTCTCCCGATTTACGCCCATTCAACACCATATTCCGATGTCATGTGAGGCATATCATAGCCGTGACTGTTTTCATGGCCCTACTACTTCCATCCACACAATCCCGTAGTTATTGAATTCAGCTACAACTGAAATACGCCCATTCAACATCAACACCGGTTTGATGTGAGACGTACTTCAGGAGGGACTTATCACAACATACCTCTCCCGATTTACGCCCATTCAACACCATATTCCGATGTCATGTGAGGCATATCATAGCCGTGACTGTTTTCATGGCCCTACTACTTCCATCCACACAATCCCGTAGTTATTGAATTCAGCTACAACTGAAATACGCCCATTCAACATCAACACCGGTTTGATGTGAGACGTACTTCAGGAGGGACTTCTCACAACATACCTCTCCCGATTTACGCCCATTCAACACCATATTCCGATGTCATGTGAGGCATATCATAGCCGTGACTGTTTTCATGGCCCTACTACTTCCATCCACACAATCCCGTAGTTATTGAATTCAGCTACAACTGAAATACGCCCATTCAACATCAACACCGGTTTGATGTGAGACGTACTTCAGGAGGGACTTCTCACAACATACCTCTCCCGATTTACGCCCATTCAACACCATATTCCGATGTCATGTGAGGCATATCATAGCCGTGACTGTTTTCATGGCCCTACTACTTCCATCCACACAATCCCGTAGTTATTGAACTCAGCTACAACTGAAATAGGCCCATTCAACATCAACACCGGTTTGATGTGAGACGTACTTCAGGAGGGACTTCTCACAACATGCCTCTCCCGATTTACGCCCATTCAACACCATATTCCGATGTCATGTGAGGCATATCATAGCCGTGACTGTTTTCATGGCCCTACTACTTCCATCCACACAATCCCGTAGTTATTGAATTCAGCTACAACTGAAATACGCCCATTCAATATCAACACCGGTTTGATGTGAGACGTACTTAAGGAGGGACTTCTCACAACATGCCTCTCCCGATTTACGCCCATTCAACACCATATTCCGATGTCATGTGAGGCATATCATAGCCGTGACTGTTTTCATGGCCCTACTACTTCCATCCACACAATCCCGTAGTTATTGAATTCAGCTACAACTGAAATACGCCCATTCAACATCAACACCGGTTTGATGTGAGACGTACTTAAGGAGGGACTTCTCACAACATGCCTCTCCCGATTTACGCCCATTCAACACCATATTCCGATGTCATGTGAGGCATATCATAGCCGTGACTGTTTTTATGGCCCTATTACTTCCATCCACACAATCCCGTAGTTATTGAATTCAGCTACAACTGAAATACGCCCATTCAACATCAACACCGGTGAGACGTACTTCAGGAGGGACTTCTCACAACATGCCTCTCCCGATTTACGCCCATTCAACACCATATTCCGATGTCATGTGAGGCATATCATAGCCGTGACTGTTTTCATGGCCCTACTACTTCCATCCACACAATCCCGTAGTTATTGAATTCAGCTACAACTGAAATACGCCCATTCAACATCAACACCGGTTTGATGTGAGACGTACTTCAGGAGGGACTTCTCACAACATGCCTCTCCCGATTTACGCCCATTCAACACCATATTCCGATGTCATGTGAGGCATATCATAGCCGTGACTGTTTTCATGGCCCTACTACTTCCATCCACACAATCCCGTAGTTATTGAATTCAGCTACAACTGAAATACGCCCATTCAACATCAACACCGGTTTGATGTGAGACGTACTTCAGGAGACACTTCTCACAACATACCTCTCCCGATTTACGCCCATTCAACACCATATTCCGATGTCATGTGAGGCATATCATAGCCGTGACTGTTTTCATGGCCCTACTACTTCCATCCACACAATCCCGTAGTTATTGAATTCAGCTACAACTGAAATACGCCCATTCAACATCAACACCGGTTTGATGTGAGACGTACTTCAGGAGGGACTTCTCACAACATACCTCTCCCGATTTACGCCCATTCAACACCATATTCCGATGTCATGTGAGGCATATCATAGCCGTGACTGTTTTCATGGCCCTACTACTTCCATCCACACAATCCCGTAGTTATTGAATTCAGCTACAACTGAAATACGCCCATTCAACATCAACACCGGTTTGATGTGAGACGTACTTAAGGAGGGACTTCTCACAACATGCCTCTCCCGATTTACGCCCATTCAACACCATATTCCGATGTCATGTGAGGCATATCATAGCCGTGACTGTTTTCATGGCCTTATTACTTCCATCCACACAATCCCGTAGTTATTGAATTCAGCTACAACTGAAATACGCCCATTCAACATCAACACCGGTTTGATGTGAGACGTACTTCAGGAGGGACTTCTCACAACATGCCTCTCCCGATTTACGCCCATTCAACACCATATTCCGATGTCATGTGAGGCATATCATAGCCGTGACTGTTTTCATGGCCCTACTACTTCCATCCACACAATCCCGTAGTTATTGAATTCAGCTACAACTGAAATACGCCCATTCAACATCAACACCGGTTTGATGTGAGACGTACTTCAGGAGGGACTTCTCACAACATGCCTCTCCCGATTTACGCCCATTCAACACCATATTCCGATGTCATGTGAGGCATATCATAGCCGTGACTGTTTTCATGGCCCTACTACTTCCATCCACACAATCCCGTAGTTATTGAATTCAGCTACAACTGAAATACGCCCATTCAACATCAACACCGGTTTGATGTGAGACGTACTTCAGGAGGGACTTCTCACAACATGCCTCTCCCGATTTACGCCCATTCAACACCATATTCCGATGTCATGTGAGGCATATCATAGCCGTGACTGTTTTCATGGCCCTACTACTTCCATCCACACAATCCCGTAGTTATTGAATTCAGCTACAACTGAAATACGCCCATTCAACATCAACACCGGTTTGATGTGAGACGTACTTCAGGAGGGACTTCTCACAACATGCCTCTCCCGATTTACGCCCATTCAACACCATATTCCGATGTCATGTGAGGCATATCATAGCCGTGACTGTTTTCATGGCCCTACTACTTCCATCCACACAATCCCGTAGTTATTGAATTCAGCTACAACTGAAATACGCCCATTCAACATCAACACCGGTTTGATGTGAGACGTACTTCAGGAGGGACTTCTCACAACATGCCTCTCCCGATTTACGCCCATTCAACACCATATTCCGATGTCATGTGAGGCATATCATAGCCGTGACTGTTTTCATGGCCCTACTACTTCCATCCACACAATCCCGTAGTTATTGAATTCAGCTACAACTGAAATACGCCCATTCAACATCAACACCGGTTTGATGTGAGACGTACTTCAGGAGGGACTTCTCACAACATGCCTCTCCCGATTTACGCCCATTCAACACCATATTCCGATGTCATGTGAGGCATATCATAGCCGTGACTGTTTTCATGGCCCTACTACTTCCATCCACACAATCCCGTAGTTATTGAATTCAGCTACAACTGAAATACGCCCATTCAACATCAACACCGGTTTGATGTGAGACGTACTTCAGGAGGGACTTCTCACAACATACCTCTCCCGATTTACGCCCATTCAACACCATATTCCGATGTCATGTGAGGCATATCATAGCCGTGACTGTTTTCATGGCCCCCATGCCAACAATCCCATAGTTAGGATTTTCGAACCAATATTCAGCTGCCAATATTAGGTACTAAGTAGTAGTACCTCTTTAATATTAATCACATAATATTATGAATCGAATCTTCGGAGATTCTTTTGCCCAGACTCATGTTATTCTAGAATCTAAAATGTAATAGTCAGTTCAACATTATATATCTTTGTAAAGGTAGTTTTATATAAATCTGGTAGTTAATATATTTTATATATTATTCAAATTTAGCTGGTAATTTAGCAGATGATTTTAAATTTAGCTGGCAATTTTAAATTTAGCAATAAAATTATACTTAATTTTTTACAGACTCATTTGATTTGTTTACAACCTTGTTTACAGAACGTACCCGAAATCAAATCTCGGTTTCCATGGCTCTGGAGGTCAGGTAGTAAACCGTTTGACCACAGATGTGTTTTGCAGTTAGTGATAAGTCTCCCTTGGAACCGAGAAAAGGCCGTGACATAAAAAAACCCTTGTTAATAGTTTTCTTAGCTTCGAAATCATAGTATTTGTGAGAAAAAAAAACGACTCACATTTTTAACTTTTTTTTTTAATAGAGAAACCTGAAGTAAATGTTTTACATCGTTGGATATTCATATGTACTCCACAGATACTTTTTTAAATGTGTCTCAAAATATTACTACCACAACAAGTATTATAAATTATCCACATACATGAAGCGAGAGAAGAACATTTTCTTATCTATTTATACTAATTGCCAAGTGTCCGTCTGTCTGTCTGTCCGTCTGTCTCTCTGTCACGCTTTTTTTAGGCACTTCCCGAATGGATAGAGACTTGCAATTTGGTACACGGCTCGGTCGTTCGATAACACCCCCTGGAAAAATCGAATTTTTCGAAAACGTTCTATAGAGGGGGTGCCCCACACCAAAACGTTCGAAAAGTGAAATGACGGGAAGGCATACTTTGCGATGAGATAGAGACTTCAAATTTGGTATATGGGTAAATCACTCGAAAGGAAGAAAGTGTGCAATTTCAGATTTCCAATATTTTAGCCTTAAGGGGGAGGGGGGGGGTGCAGCACACCAAATCGTTCGAAAAGTGATATGATAGGAGAGCATGCTTTGCGATGAGATAGAGACTTCAAGTTTGGAGTATGGGTAAACCGTTAAAAACAAAGAAAGTGTGGAATTTCAGATTTCCAATATTTTCTACTTAAGGGGGTGCCGCACAGCAAAACGTTCGAAAAGTGAAATGATAGGAAAGCATGCTTTGCGATGAGATAGAGACTTCAAATTCGGTGTATGGGTAAATCGTTCGAAAGGAAGAAAGTGTGTAATTTCAGATTTCCAATATTTTCTACTTAAGGGGGTGTCGCACACCAAAACGTTCGATTTACCGAATAAATGAGAAAATACGTTTTTAAAATTTGATAGAGGCTTAAAATTTGGTATATGGGCTAATAATTTGACGAAAACGCCCAAGACGAATACAGTTTTTCAAAAATGTTCGTTTAAGGGGTGCTCCAGAGTAAAACCTTCGAAAAGTCAATTGATAAGAAAACCATGCTTTGGAATGAGATAGAGATATCAGATTTGGTGTAAGGATAGATAGTTTGAAAGGGCGAAAGTGTACAATTTCAGTTTACCAATATTTTCTACTTTAGGAGGTGCCGCACACCAAAATGTTCGATTTTCGGAATAAAGGAGAAGCGCTCCTTTAAAAACGTGATAGAGGCTTTATATTTGGTATATGGGCGAAACATCTCATAGAAATCACAAAAAGAATAGAGTTTTTAAAAAATGTATAGTTAAAGGGGTGGGTACTCCACACAAAAGCATTCGAAAGATGAAATGCTAGAAAAGCATGCTTCGCGATGAGATAGAGCCTTCAAATTCGGTGTACGGGTAAAAAGTTGGAAAGGAAGAAAGTGTGCAATTTCAGTCTTCCAACATTTGCTATTGTAGGGGGTGCCGATGTCTCTCTATCTATTCGTTCGAAACGTTCGAAAAGAGAATTGATAAAAAACCATGCTTCGAAATGAGATAGAGATATCAAATTTGGTGTAAGGGTAGATAGTTTGAAAGGAAGAAAGTGTGAAATTTCAGATTTCCAATATTTGATACTTTAAGGGGTGCGCACACTAATATGTTCGATTTTCTGAATAAATGAGGCACGCTTCCTTTTAAATGTGATAGAGGCATGATATTGGGTATATGGGCCAATCATCTGATAAAAAACACAATACAAACAGAGGAAGAAGTGCGAAAATTTAGTTTTCCAATATTTTCTTCTTCAGGGGGTTCTGCACACCAAAATATTCCATCTGTCCAATAAATGTTAAACGCGAATTATTGTAAAATTTGCATTATTCAGGGGTTGCTTATTGCGAGACAGTTGATTTTCAACGGGTATTCGGCTAGTAAATATCTGATTCTCTGATCTGATATTCTGAAAATGTACAGTCTTGTCTTTTCCACATGCAAATCCACAGTTCCTGACGTATTTTTACTTTCCCTGCAATACATGGTAATGTATAGGGAAAGTATTGGAATCATGCCGAAAATCGCAACTCGAGTTTTCGACGGATCTACACGTTTCGAGACCTCTAGAATACGAAAAAACTATTTTTAGCATGACGTCTGTGTGTGTGTCTGTGAGTCTGTGTGTCTGTCTGTCTGTGTGTCTGTCTGTGTGTCTGTCTGTCTGTCTGTGCAGAATTTGTATCCACTCTAACTGAAAAACTAATTGACCGAATTTCACAAAATTCGGTATATGAGTCACTTGTGGGTTACACTGGTGCTGATTAGATTTTGATACGATTCGGAAAAAAATAACCTGCCTTTTTTTGCAAAATGGCCCGCAAAAATCGTCAAAATCAAAACTAAAGAACTAGGTATGCTCAAATAAATCCATTAAATGCTCGTTTAATACGTAATTTTTAACGATGAAAAGAATAAGACCAACCCCATTACACCAGGACTAGCCGTTCTTGAGATATTTTAGTTTTCGTATTTTCTCTACGCCACCTTTTTAAATAAGTCCGGTTACCGAATGAGAACGAAAATTGAATTAAATGTGAAATAAACTTAATTAAATAAAGAGAACCTGATTATAAGTCTGCAGGGCAAGTCATGTGCTGCCCACATCAGATTTTTACTTTCCCTGCAATACATGGTAATGTATAGGGAAAGTATAGGAATCATCCACTGCAACTAAAAAACTAATGGACCGAATTTCACAAAATTTGGTACGTAAGTCACTTGTGGGCGAGTCTGGTGCTGATTAGTTTTGGGTACGATTCAGGATAAAAGAACCCGCCTATTTTTGCGAAATGGCCCGCAAAAGCTTGTACCCACTCTAACTAAAAAATTAATGGACCGAATTTCACAAAATTCGGCAGATGAGTCATTTGTGGGTCACCCTGGTGCTGATTAGATTTTGGTATGATTCGGAAAAAAATAACCTGCATTTTTTTGCAAAATGGCCCGCAAAAATCGTCCAAATCTAAACTAAAGAACTACGTATGTTCAAATATATCCATTAAATGCTTGTTTAAAACGTAATTGTTAGCGAAGAAAAGAATAAGACCAACCCCTTTACATTAGGACTAGCCGTTCTCGAGATATTTTAGTTCTTCGTATTTTCTCTACGCCTCCTTTGAAAAAAATCTGATGTGGGTAGCACATGACTTTCCTTGCAGACTTATATCCACGTTCTCTTTATTTTAATTAAATTTATTTCACTTTTAATTCAATTTTCTTTCTCATTCGGTAACCGGACTTATTTTCAAAGGTGGCGTAGAGAAAATACGAAAAACTAAAATATCTCGAGAACGGCTGGTCCTAGTGTAATGGGGTTGGTCTTATTCTTTTCTTCGTTAAAAATTACGTATTAAACAAGCATTTAATGGATATATTTGAGCATACGTAGTTCTGTAGTATAGATTTTGGCGATTTTTGCAGGCCATTTTGCGAAAAAAGGAGGGTTATTTTTTTCCGAATCATACCAAAATCTAATCAGCACCAGGATGACCCACAAGTGACTCATCTACCGAATTTTGTGAAATTCGGTCAATTAGTTTTTCAGTTAGAATGGATACAATCTTTTGCGGGCCATTTCGCAAAACAAGGCGGGTTCTTTTATCCCGAATCATACCCAAAACTAATCAGCATCAGACTCGCCCACAAGTGACTTACCTGCCAAATTTTTTGACATTCGGTCGATTAGTTTTTTAGTTACAGTGGATGCAAAATCTGCACAGACAGACAGACAGACACACAGACAGACACACAGACAGACACACAGACAGACAGACACACAGACAGACAGACACACAGACAGACAGGCACACACAAAGACGTCACGCTAAAAATGGTTTTTTCGTATTCTAGAGGTCTCGAAACGTGTAGATCCGTCGAAAACTCGAGTTGTGATTTTCGGTATGATTCCAATACTTTCCCTATACATTACCATGTATTGCAGGGAAAGTAAAACATCTGATGTGGGCAGCACATGACTTTCCCTGCAGACTTATATTAACGTTCTCTTTATTTTAATTAAATTTATTTCACTTTTAATTCAATTTTCGTTCTCATTCGGTAACCGGACTTATTTTCAAAGGTGGCGTAGCAAAAATACGAAAAACTAAAATATCTCGAGAACGGCTAGTCCTAGTGAAATGGGGTTGGTCTTATTCTTTTCGTCGTTAAAAAATACGTATTAAACGAGAATTCTTTGGATATATTTGAGTATACCCAGTTTTTTATTTTAGATTTTGGCAATTTTTGCGGGCCATTTTGCAAAAAAGGCAGGTTATTTTTTTCTGAATCGTACCAAAATCTAATCAGCACCAGGGTGACCTATACGTGACTCATCTACCGAATTTTGTGAAATTCGGTCCATTAGTTTTTTAGTTACAGTGGATACAAAATCTGCACAGACAGACAGACAGACACACAGACAGACAGACACACACACAGACGTCACGCTAAAAATGGTTTTTTCGTATTCTAGAGGTCTCGAAACGTGTAGATCCGTCGAAAACTCGAGTTGTGATTTTCGGTATGATTCCAATACTTTCCCTATACATTACCATGTATTGCAGGGAAAGTAAAAAAGTTCAAATCAGTACTTTCATCTTGAGGAATGGTGATTTTAAGATGACATCGACTTTCTACTCGATACTTTATTTCGGTAGTTCGGCGTTTTCTCGTATATGGGTGAGATCTATTTTAATTCTTTTAGTTTGCATTAGTTCTAATTTTTACATTATTTAAGTGTTAATAGTTTTGTCTTGGTAAGAATCTGTTCCCTCGACTTATATATTTTAAGGCTTTCTGAACCTGGGTTATCTTTGTTATGTTTACTTTATCTTTGGGTTATTTTTAAAAAGCAATTGGAATTCTTGTGTGTAATTGGGTTTTTGACCCTCAGTTGGGATGTTAATTATGTTCTAAATTTCCTTTTTGGCTAACTGATGTTCCTTTTTATTTCAAATTCTCGTTCGGCAAATTAGTCTATATTTTTAATATTTTGACATCTTAATTAGTTAACATTTTTTCATATAAAATTTAATATACTAACTTCTTGTACTCTACTGACTGTGAGACCAGAAATAGATCTCACACTTTGATGAGACAAGTTTATATGTGTAATTTATTTTGAACAAAACGGCAAACAATACTGTCAGTCTGGATGGCGCCGAGTTTTATAACACGTGAACCCAGAATGTCACAAAATCATAAATTTATGGGCGTCAAGACAAGGGGGGGGGGCGAGTGGGCCCTTACGAGGATGTGAATCATGCCATTGGATAAAGATTATCCAATGAAAAAGGGTGCTTGTTGCGTCACTCTCAATGCTAAAAATGAAAGCAAGGGGGAAAATGATACCCCCGAGAAAAGGAGAACCACAACCTGTTACCTAATAAGAACACTGGTCGAGACTTGTGAAAATACTCGGGCGACAGTATGATATTAGATGGTGAATTAGATGGAGGCATTATTATTACTTATACAGATAACTTCAACATTATGACTTAGTAGACTTGTGCTAATACTCGGGCGACATTATGACTTGTGTAGATGTTCAGAGATATACTTGTGCGACATTATGACATAGAGATGACTTGTGCAGAGGTACTAGAATGTACGTGTGCGACAGTATGCTAGCACAACTAGAGATGTAGAGGGTTCCGTAGATGTTCCAAAAATTATGGCTAACAAAGTACAAGACAGATTTGAAGATATGGGCTTCTCAAATAACTTTAGGTCTAGAAACGTTTAGGCAATTCAAGTGGTCTCACGTTTAGGCAATTTAAGTGGTCTCACATGTTCCCCTGCCAAAACTAATTAATTGTTTAATGAATTAATAAGTGTTTATGTCGTTAATAAATGTTTTATTGTTAAAGTTTAAATGGCGTGACCATTTAGTATTATATTAATTAATAATTCCTTTACAGAACTCGCGCGAAAGTTAAATAATTGGAGGATTATTGCGAACACAACGTAGTAGTAATAAATAAATGTTAATTATAACTGTATTTGTTTGGTTAATAAGATGTTAAAAAGTTTGTAAAATGCTAAAAATTCTTTTAAATTGAAGTTAATATTTTAAATAAACGTTAGTCTTTTGAAAATTTAAATTTGTGCTATTTCTTTTATTTATGTGGTCTATTCATCGAAAGTTCAATTTAATGTTTCACAGATTAGCATATTTTTATGCACGTAGGGTGACTGGTCAGTTGGCACTTTTTCAGGCACACTTTATTTTATTTCAGGTTATTTTTAGGTACTTAAAAAGTTTCAGGAACTTTTGGAACATTATGTGGAATGTTTTCAGGTTAATTTAGGAAAACAAAAGAAGAATTTTAGGAATTTTTTCCTTCCAACATTTAGTGCGTATCAAAGGATCTTATTTAGGGCTTATTAATGGAGCGTATTATGCTTGCGTAGTTTAATTTGCCCAGTTGCTTATGGGAAAAATTGAGTGCAGGAAATTGAGTGGTGTTATTTGTATCTCTATTATTAAAGTAGCGGGTGCTTATTTTGGACTCGAGGAACGGCGGGTAATTTATTCTAGTCATATATAAATAAGGTTTCACGTTTGAGTTACTTGACATGTCAACTTTACTAGTAACCACTGACTTGCAAAATTACGATATTTAGGAAGTTTCAGAGGTTTAAAACATTTTGGTAGATTGCAAGTTTTGTTATTGCTACTACAGTTCTATTCGGAGGTGAAAATAGTTTTTGATCCAGAAATCCTGTCTATGGATGCTAGTCGCTCGAGCTTAATTAAAAAAAATTATGAGTATTGGCTAAGTAGTAAATGATTTTCCGATTTGTTTCGAATACTTAAATACTTTCCTCTGTACATTTCATCATACCATTTAAATAGAGTTGATATCAAATGACTGAGGATTTCAGAATTGAATACTTAATTTTAATCACCTTATCAACTTTTCGATTATCTTGAATTTTTCAAAAAATTGTCCTACTTTTAAACATTAATCCTATACGATCCAACGAGAATTGAGAGGAGAAACCAAATAACTATTAATTTCTAAGCTTTCATTAACTTTCTATATTATGAGACCTCAAAATGGAAAATTTTAAGTATTCTTCATTTTAAACTTTAATTTATTCATTTTAATCTTAGATAAAATTGTTGGAAAAATATTTTACCCATGTTAAAAATCTCATTTTCCTTAACAAAAGTTTCTCTTCGCCTTCGAGGTATTTTAAATTCATTTATTCAGCTATTTGTAAGAGGATTCTTGAAATTCTAACTGGTGTTTCTTTCATTTTCGGCGGTGGAAAGTATTAAAATATTACTTTCAATTGCTGGAGTATTTTGAAGGTTTGTTTATGAAATCTACGAAATTTCTGTGAAATATACGTTATGTTCTTTTCATTACAATAAGGCTGTATAGGTCTAACAGGAGATTTAATAAATTCAACTTAAGTTTTTGTTCACATGGATCGTGAATCAATTTGGGTCAAAAATGTATTCATTCAGACTCCTATGAAATATACGCCATGTTCTTTTCATTACAATAAGGTTATAAAGGTCTAACAGTAATTTAATAAATTCAACTAAAATTTTTGTCCACTTTGATGGTGAAATAATTTTGTCAAAACAATAGTATATATTTATGTATTCAACACGATGCATTCAAAACTTTTTAAAAAATCACAATATACACAGAATTAAAGACATAGAAATAAATGTACACTGCTGGTTTTAGAAGCTCGGTGACCGTAGGCGGAATTTTACTTGGAAGCGGGGATGGGGAAGTGAAAATGACGTTATCATTTTATGACGTCATTATTTCTATTTTGGTTGAAAATGAAAACACATAGATGTCACTTAGTTTTATATTCGATTTTGTGTTCACCATTTACTCTTTTAGTTTATTATTTGATTTTATATAAAGCGAAAAAATAATTGACGGTGGTTTCAGTCCGATGAAGACGAGGTGGTTGTTTTGCGTGAATAACATTTTGCAAAATAAAACTCCATTAAAGTTCAATGAGTTTATTCATTCGATTTTTCAGACACATTTTTTCGTCTACAGGCTTTCAAAGCTCTACGAGTTACTCGCTGATTGTTTATAGCTATAGCTATAAATAATTGTGTTCAACAATAAATTGCTAGCTATATCTAGCACTTTAAGCTTTCGCCCCGATTTCATCTGGGTACACCGACCAGAGTGTTACTCTGTATCTTCTGGAATTGTGGGTTTGCAAGAAGGATGAAATGAGTCCACATTTCTGGATAACTAAAAAGTTTATTCACAAGAACAGCGTAAACAGGAACAATATACAGTAAAACAGCACTTGAATGCTCCGCTAAGCTTATAAAATAACTGATATAATTCTCAAAACATTGATGAAAGTCATTTCACAAAACAGTCACTACTATTCTCAAAACATTGACAGAAATCATAGTTCAATGTAGCTCTTATCATGTCAACATCTTTCTGACTGTATGAGGATTCCTTTTATATTCTTTCTATACAAACTTCTGGAATTCTCTCTTATCTCGTAGATTACTCGTTATTTCGTGGTCTTTGTAGAATCTCCGAGAAGTCGCCAAATATAGCCAAATTGGCGATAAATCGCAAAGGTTGGTAACCCTCCTTCGAAGTTTTACAAATGTCAATCCCAGAATTACGTCATGGGAAAGAATGCTTGTTCGGATGTTTTCTCCGTCTGACCTTCGAAAGAGAAGAAATACTCCAGAAGAAAGGGAACAATAGACATTATGTCAAAATATCACGTTATTTTACTAACTTGCTTGGCGGTGTGTAAATTAAATTTATACAGTATATCCGACAAATTTTAAATTTAAGTTAATCAGTAAACTTGCTGGCGGCACATAAATACGCACTTTTCAACTATTTTGTTCAAACCTTATTAATAATTAATATTTGGAATCCCCAAGTTCATTTAACATCCTATTTTTTTTAAAACAAAACAAAATATCTCATGTTTGTACTCTAATATTTCATCAAGGAGTAAGCAAACACATTAAGCTACAATACTAGTGGCATTTTAAATATTAAAGTGTTTTCATTCATAAAAGCAGGTTAAAATTCCAAAATATCGAAATTATAACATTATATTTAAAAAAAATCTGATGTGGGCAATACATGGCTTTCCTTATATAATGCAATGAATTTACCACTTTTGCAGTTAAAAAAATGGTATTCTTATAGTGGATACTTATATTTTTTCCAAGATATTGAGTTTTCTTCAATTAGTCGTCAGTTTCATTGATTTAGCGTCATTTTTATCCATTTGGCGAGATTTTTGTTAATTTGGCAACAATTATAAATGTCGCCAAGTTGGCGACATTCCGCCAAATTCGTCTCCAAAATCTCGCCGAGAGTTATGAACGGAGAAATAAGTTATTCTTACAGCAGATAAATAACTATTGGCGTTCAAATACAAAAGTATTACTCAAAGTATATTTTTTCCTGAATGGAACGAGCTAGTTCTACGAGAATGATGTCACCCAATTTATCGCATGGTATTGCATATGAAAAGTGAACATGTTTCTCAATAAGAAATATTTTTTTTTTATTTTATTTGACTTTTTGATAATTTTTTGAAAAATGTACAATATCTCAAGAAAGGTTCATGTTAGCGTTCTAAAATTTATGGCAATCGTTTTCTAATGAAAAATTACATAAGAAATGTCTATTTGCGTAACTTTATTAGCGGTTTTGATTTTTTGACGATTTTTTCAAAATTTCACTCAAAAATTTAGGGGGGTTCTGAACATTCGATTGCGTATAAAAACAATAGGCTTCCAGTGTTTACGGATTGTGAGTGTTGTACCAAATTTCGTTCAAATCGGTCCATTCGTTCGTCAGTTATCGTCTCCACAGACATACTGACGCACAAACACACACACATACTTTCACACACACACACATACATTCACACACACACACATACTTTCACACACACACACATATATACACACACACACACTCACACACAGACATCCCTTCAAAAATGTTTGATTCATGATCAGGGATGCTTGAAACGTGTTCTCCCGTCGAAAACTCAAATTCGAATTTTCGACCCCGTCACAATACTTTCCTTATACATTAACTATATAAGGTCATAAGGAAAGTAACTAGAGTTCCATCCATACACTTATAGGGCTTCCAAAGAGCTACAAATGCTTGTGTATTGTTCATACTAGCACTTTTGAGATATAAGAAGTATATAATAGTTTTTACTTTCCTTATATACATAATGTATAAGGAAAGTATTGTGACGGGGTCGAAAATTAGAATTCGAGTTTTCGACGGGAGAGCACGTTTCAAGCATCCCTGATCACGAATCAAACATTTTTGAAGTGATGTCTGTGTGTGTGTGTGAAAGTATGTGTGTGTGTGTGTGTCAGTGAGCCTGTAGAGACGATAACTGACGAACGAATAGACCGATTCGAACGAAATTTGGTACAAAAATCACAATTCGTAAACACTGGAAGCCTATTGTTTTTATACGCAATCGAATGTTCAGAACCCGCCTAAATTTTCGCGTGAAATTTTGAAAAAATCGTCAAAAAATCAAAATCGCAAATAAAGTTACGCAAATAGACATTTCTTATGTAATTTTTCATTAGAAAACGATTCACATAAATTTTAGAACGCTAACGTGAACCGTTCTCGAGATATTGCACATTTTTTAACAAAATTTTCAAAAAGTCAAATAAAATAAAAAAAAAAAATTTCCTATTGAGAAACATGTTCACTTTTCATATATAATACCATGCGATTAATTGGGTGACATCATCTTCGTGTATCTAGCTCGTTCCATTCATGAAGAAAGATACGTTGAGTAACACTTTTGTATTTGAACGCCAATAGTCATTTATCTGCTGTAAGAATAACTTATTTCTTCGTCCATAACGCTTGTCGAGATTTTGGCGACGAATTCGGCGGTATGTCGCCAACTTGGTGACTTTTTGAAATGTTGCGAAATTAACGAAAATCTCGCCAAATGAATAAAAATGTCGCTAAATCAATGAAAATGCGACTAATTGTCGAAAATTCAATATCTTGAAAAGAATATAAGTATCTACCATAAGAAAAACCTATTTTGTTTATTGTAAAAGTAGTAAATTTATTACATTATATAAGGAAAGTCATGTGTTGCCCACATCAGATTTTTATAAGTGCGATCTTCGCAGGAAGCAGCAATAGAAACAAAAAATTTGGTACTTTTAAATGGTTTGTGCTTTAAAAGGTGCTTCTAGGGGTGCTTCATAGGCTGGCTATAGTCACTTGTCAAACTCTGCGCCGATGCAGTTACGGGTCAAAATATGGGATTTACAGTTGCATGGTAAAGAAAGTTTGATGTTTTGAAAAATAATATGTGGCAACACGAGTTTGGATCTACTAATGGTTATTTATCTTAAGCTATATTTGTGAGAAAAATTATTATGAAATTGTTTCTGATGTATAACATGTGAATTTTGAGGAATCAAAGTGAATACCACTCCAATGAAAAATGTTCTAGCTCGTTTTATTATTTGAAAAATAATATTGTAAAAGTGAAATATGTTGAATGAAATAACTCTTTTGAATAAATCTTATTCCACGTATTTTAAAGCCTTTCAATCAGTGGTCTTAAACCTTTTAAACCACATGCCACATTTGAGTCATTACATGCTCGAGGGCCACATATGTAAAACCGCGTATATCCTTGTAAACTAACAATAAAAAAAGCTTGATCTAACGCATCCTCGAAATAGCTTGTTTAATTACCTATTTATGGTTAATTTCGGTGTTGAAAGTTTCTACTCATTAAGTACGAAATATGATTTTTTTTTTGCCTATTTTAGCTGCGCCCTTTATTCGATGCAGCGTCCATGATTCAGCCTTTGGAATTCAAATACTAATTAAGCGAAAATATTTCTTATATAAAATATTTCAATAAAATATTATTGACACATATTCACGGTCGGCATAAATATTTCATTTTATATTTTTAGTAATCTCTTGCTCTGTGGAGCCATAACTGTTATCTATTTAGGGCTCAACAACGGCTGTTAAAAATTGACCAATGACCCTTGTGGCCATGAATAAAATAAAATAATAATTTAGATTTGATGTGACAGAATTAGTGCTAATACGAAATTCACACCGAAAAGTTGTTTTAATTTTTGAAATTTACCCTAGTCACTTTTCTAATGAAATAGTGATTTGGAAAGAAATAATCGAACTTTTATACACTCTCCTCCTTTATATTTATTGAAAATAAACCCCACTTCAATGCCTAAAGATAACTAGAGAGAAAGAAAATAAAAATGGGCGTGGCCAAATAAACTATTGATATATGTTGGCCTGCCTTTTACTTTCCTTATATACATAATGTATAAGGAAAGTATTGTGACGGGGTTGAAAATTCGAATTCGAGTTTTCGACGGGAGAGCACGTTTCAAGCATCCCGGATCACGAATCAAACATTTTTGAAGTGGTGTCTGTGTGTGTGTGAAAGTATGTGTGTGTGTCAGTGAGTCTGTGGAGACGATAACTGACGAACGAATCAAACATTTTTGACGTTCAAACATTTTTGAAGTGGTGTCTGTGTGTGTGTGAAAGTATGTGTGTGTGTCAGTGAGTCTGTGGAGACGATAACTGACGAACGAATGGACTGATTCGAACGAAATTTGGTACAAAAATCACAATCCATAAACACTGGAAGCCTATTGTTTTTATACGCAATCGAATGTTTAGAACACCCCTAAATTTTCGCTTGAAATTTTGAAAAAATTGTCAAAAATCCAAAATCGCTAATAAAGTTACGTAAATAGACATTTTTTATGTAATTTTTCATTAGAAAACGATTGACATAAATTTTAGAACGCTAACGTGAACCGTTCTCGAGATATTGCACATTTTTCAAAATAATTATCAAAAAGTCATATAAAAAATATATTTCCTATTGAAAAATATGTTCACTTTTCATATGTAATACCATGCGATAAATTGGGTGACATCATTCACGTGGATCTAGCTCGTTCCATTCATGAAAAAAGATACTTTGAGTAATACTTTTGTATTTGAACGCCAATAGTCATTTATCTGCTGTAAGAATAACTGATTTCTTCGTCCATAACGCTTGGCGAGATTTTGGCGACGAATTTGGCGGTATGTCGCCCACTTGGCGACTTTTTGAAATGTTGCTAAATTAACGAAAATCTCGCCAAATGAATAAAAATGACGCTAAATCAATGAAAATGGCGACTAATTGTCGAAAATTCAATATCTTTGAAAGAATATAAGTATCTACTATAAGAAAAACCATTTTTTTTTATTGTAAAAGTAGTAAATTTATTACATTATATAAGGAAAGTCATGTGTTGCGCACATCAGATTTTTTACTATTAAATTTTGTGATATTTTATAAATAGTTATTCTTCTATAATTGAACATAATTATCAGGCTTTTGAATTTGTTTATTTTCTAATAGGATCCTCCAAAATATTCAAAACTCATTTAAATTGCTATATCCTTTTGTGTTTAGACAGATACTTTAAAAAAATTTGATGAAATATTAATGAGGTAAAGAAAATGGACCACTGAATAATTGCGACCCCTAATATTTGCCAGCTTTGCGTTGTGGCAAAAAACGACGGTGGTTTATGATCCAGCAAGTGACAGAGAAGAATAAAAATTCTGATCTGAAAATAAAATAGGTATTTCACACTCCAATTTCATGATTTGACATTAAATATTATGATCTCTACTAAATTGAAAATAAGATCTTATTATGCGCTAAATATTAAGCCCCATTTTGAGATGAATTTCTCGCTGCTTTTCTGGATGAAATTATGAAAACCTGGTTCGAGACTTTAAAATAACTTTTATGCAAATCTTACCCCACTGCGTTTAAGGATTTAACCTCGATCCAGGGCTGAAATTTGTTTTCAAAATATCAACATGATTAAGTAACAAAAATATATCAGGTATTGCATATTGCACTTTACTGTCAAGCACCATTTATTTATATTTTTTCAATTTTTAAAATTCTAAATCAAATTCATCTTTTCGTTTTAAAAATACAAGTATATGCCTACCACCAGAACATGCAAAATGAGCAACAATTATTATAATCGGTTCAGTAGTTAAGGCTGTAGGTTTGTTAACACTGAAGAATAAAAAACCGGAATGACAACCCTAAAAAGTGCCATTTCACAGTTATCTTTTCTTGGGTACTACCTCACCAATTGTAAATATTTTTTCAGCTTTGAAACGGCTGTACAGAAGAAAAATAGTCCAGTATTTAGCTTTTTTGGAGGCTGAGTTACAGACCTGGAAATCGGGATTTGTCAAGTATATACACTCGTAAACTACGGATTCAGAAAAGACTACTGACATGGTGGAGTGCAGGGGTGCTCCTAATAACATTTTAAGTGGAAATGACAAATGTGCAATTTTGGACCAAAATAGATATTACATAAGATGTAGAGAATTTCAACTATAAGAAATCTTATCATTATCTTTCTATCATAAGAAATCTCATCACTATCTTTCTATCATAAGAAATCTTATCACCATCTTTCTATCTTATCACTATCTTTCTATCTTATCACAATCTTTCTACCTTATCACTTTCTTTCTATCTTATCACCACCATTCTATCATAAGAAATCTCATCACTATCTTTCTATCATAAAAAATCTTATCACTATCTTTCTATCTTATCACTATTTTTCTATCTTATCACTATCTTTCTATCATAGGAAATCTTATCACTATCTTTCTATCATAAGAAATCATATCACTATCTCTCTTAATTATTATTGCTCATTTCTAAAGAGTAGGGATTAGTCAAATGAGCAAAAATTTAATATAGTCAGAAAATTTGGAATTTCATGGCGATTTTGTACAGTCACCTGTCTTAGTTGATTTAAAAATCCATTTAAAAATATAACTCTTTTACTCTTTATACTCTTTTATTAGTTTATATTTTTAAAATTATATAAAGTAATAAAAGAGTATTTTGGCTTAAAATGCACGTTTGTATATGCAACGAATTGAAACAAGAACCGTTACATCATCACCCTTCGACATATTTTGCAGTTATTGCTGTTTTTCAGAAATGATAAAAAGGTTTCCTGTACAAAACTTTAAGCACTTTATGCAAATTAGTACGTATTTTAACATGGTTAGAAATTAAAGTTGATATGTTAAAGTAGGCGAAATTCTTTCTGTAGTTTAATATGGGCATTATAAAATATAAAGAACATCAAAAGAACGCCTTCTACGGTTTTAAAAATTCTTTCAAGTTAAATGCCTTGAGGTGGTACAGCCCAGTGTTTAGCGCGCGGGGATTGGACTCGGAAGATTCGAGCTCGATTCCCGGCTCTGCTTAAACTATCCTCGTGTTCACGCTTAGTAAGAGCCAGTTGGATATGTGGATCCGTAAATTATTCCGAGAGATTGGTGGTAGGAGAAGGAGGGTCTGGTCCCTGTGGATACCACCCCCGCTGGGCTCCGTTCTAAATTGGGGGCACTTCCCGGCTTTCCAAACAGATACCTTAGAACTTGGATAGATATGACGGTCTGGGTCGAAGAAGAAGTCAAATACTTTGAAATCCAGGTTTAAAAATATTTTGAACCTTAACTGCTATTTGTCCCTCTCAGGTGCAGCGCGATAATTGTGTTGGAATAGGGGTGATGCTACAGATTTGAATGCAGTTTTGAATGTGCTCATCCACTCAGAACTTTTTCATAAGTTATTTGTGTGAAGTTTTCATTATTTTTGCAAAATATGATGTTAGTATGACACAGTTATCTTTAAAAATTTTAAACGCATCTCACCCTTAGCTCGAATAGGATATCGGGCGATTGCCTAATAAATTTCCTATTGACAATAAAAAATATACAAATTTTCCAGTCAAAACATTTTGCGTATTTCGGTGCATTCCCTTATTGCATTGTATACAGCCGTGTGATGTGATAAGATTTTGGGAATTCTCATTGAGCATTTTGCACCAACATTTTGTAAATTCTACATTGGAACTTCCTCTTACACAGGTTTTCTAAAAGCTGTATATAAATCCGCTTTTAAAATACATTTTATAGTCAAATTATGCAACATTTTTCTTTTTTTACAAACGGAAATTTTCCTAAAAATTAATCGGCGGACCGCACAAAATCAGGCACCTGGCCGCATGCGACCCGCAAGCCACAAGTTGAAGACCATTACTTTAAATGAAGTATTTTATCGAGTTCAAAACAGTTTAAATATAAATTTTGAAGTATTTAAAACTTTTTTTAAATATACACATTGTTTAGTTAAAAATATTTGCAATAGATGGCGACACTGCAACAAGTTTGCAAGAGTGCTTGGGACTCGAGTGTATCAAGAGAATCAATCTATCTACCTTTCTATAAAAAATTCTGAATCATTTATTAGGGATTTCAATAATCCTAAGAGAAGAGTAAATACCAACTATATGTAATACTTTTTATTTTATGGTTTTATATTTATTCTGCTACGGATTTAAGTTTTTTTGGCGCAGTGCATCCACATTTTTCGCAAAGAATGCATACGCTAGTTATGTAAATTGAAGTTTTAAGATTAATTAGAGAGGTAAGATTAAAAAAAAAAAAATCCTGGTTTTTTAATGGTGGTGCGTGATGCAGAAGAACGAGTCTACTGACATAAGTTTTTAAATTAATCTAAAGGATCGAAATAAGTATTGTCGAAAAAAAAAAGATAAACTAAAACAGCATAATCAACGGCTGAATAACGGCTTTATTGAATTTGTAAAATATACATAGTTAAAAGGGGAATTGAATAATCGATTTCTGGCTAGTTAGATGACGCTCTAACAAATTGTGCTAATAAGACGGCCATCTTTCTGCATTTGATGTGCTCCCCCCCATCTCCTCCATTCCTTATCTTTAGATGTTAGAACGAAGAAGCAAATTCTGACCTGCACGATATCTTCATTTAAATGCTTGCTTATACTGGCTAGTTTCATCTTCGTCATAACTATCTTTTAATTTAAACAGCTAGTCATAATTGTACTGGCCTTTCAAACTTGATCCTCTCAGGATAGGGTTATCAGTTAGTTCCTCGTGCTCTAAGTATAAAGTTGAATTCATGGCCCTTCCATGTATACACAGTAGCTACCCACAGCTAAATATAAGATGTAGCAGAAGCACGTGCAATTATTTTTAATTTATTAACTATTTATTACATTTGCAAATTATACATGTACAAACACAGAGCAATAACAGCTTAAACGTGTCAGAACCAGATCAGAAATCCATTTACAAAATGCTTTTAGTAACAATTTGTAATATAGTATAATTCGTTTTTCCCCAACATTTTCAGAGAGTATCATCTTTCCTTTTATATTTTAAAGTGTCCTTAAATTATAAGAACCTAGCCATTTTGAAAAAAATGCCTAGCCGAAAAAAATCATTACTTATGAAATAGTAAGCCAAAAATTTCAAAGCTTTTTATTATGGATGCGAATCATAAGGAATTAGAAATTCACGTGTATTATATCACTTTCATTTAAACATATGAACTTTCTCTCAGAGAAAGAGAAGGCCTTAGTTGGGGGAGGGGGGGGGGCAGATAACATTCTAGACAGGTATTTATCCATGAATGTTGCTATATGAGAGGAACATATTTTCTACATAAGAATCAAAATCTGTCATATCTGTTATAAAAAATGCTTCAGAAACAAGAAACTCCTTAAGAAGAGATTCTCAAGGGTCATAATATATATTTTACACATCGCGAATTGTGGATTTTTCTCGAACTGTAGGGTTCACCTATCTCTGAATGGTTTGCGTTCGGACTTTTTCATCTACAGAAGCCCGTTCGAATCCAGGACATGGGCTCTGAGCTCTGAGTATGCATACATGAGCGACCACACAGTTGCCATCAATCCGCAAAGTACTGATTTCAATTTGAAACTAGACCACAGAACAAAGATCATATTTACCGAGGTGTTTGAAATAACATGGAATCATGTGGCCACAGCAGCAACCAACAGTGAAGTAAGTACCTGTTTTGCGCTTCATGGCGCTATTCAGTAACGAATAGATCTTACATTTGTATTGGTGCAAAAATTAACATGCCCCCGTGCAACAACAAGCATCGATCGATCGATTTCGTGTTCATCATCTACGGACAGTTGTTATTTCAGTCGGATAAGAAATAGAATAGATTCAATATTGTAAACTTCAGTGGCAACTAACTAAAAGTGAATTTTATCACACTGTGCATCAACTCGCAAAGCACTGAATTCAATCTGAAACTAGAACACAGAACAAATGTTATACTTACTGAGGTGTTTGCAATAACTTGGAATCCTGCGGCCACAGAAGCAACCAATATTGAAGTACCGGTTTTGCGTTTCATGGCGCTCATCAATGCCGAATAGACCTTGCAATTGTATTGGCGTAAGAATTAACTTGTGTCCCTAGGCGCGTTTGAAGAGTTCCTGAGTATTTTTCATAAAAATATGAATATAAGCATAATGCTAAACACGTTAAAGGCTTCGTGTAAGTTAGACTGTAAAATAACAACAGCAACAAAAATAAACGTGTCAAATAGTAAATGCGGAATTGTTGAAAGGACAGGGACGAACATAAACTTACCGAAATTTGTTTTACCGATGTTACCAGACAAAATTTGCAGTTAAAAAGCTAAGGTAAACTTAATCTAAGATCAAATACCTAACGTATACACCTGTATGGTACCCAGTGGCGTAACTAGAATTTTTGGGTTCACAAGCAAACCATCCTTCTTTCTAGCTGATATTTTTTGTATGTATTCTAAATCAGTTTACCACTGATGAATTCATTTATTATATGGAAGTAATAACATATATATAACATAAATATGTTAATAAAACATTTGCAAAGTAATGAGTTTTTTTCTAGTTATGTCTGCAGTAAGCTTAGTTTTATCATATTCATTTTTCTGGCTTCACTATTTTCAATAACAAGTCTAAACAACGTGATTGATAGAATATATATTTTGTAGTCTTTTATAGATTTTAATAGTTTAATGACCTTTCAACAAAGGCTACAGTGACCACCGGAATGAAAAACAGCAATAATGCAAAATACACATCTAAAATATCACTTTCCTATCGATGTATATTTTTTTCTTAATTAACATTTCTCCGAAAGTTTTAATCCTTATGTGCGGTTTTAGACCATTTATCATCAACGTTTTAATGTTTTCAAATTGAATGGAAAATTTTATTGAAAGAATGTCGGAATATTTTCCTCAAAGGATTTATTATTTTCACAATAAATCTAAATCCGTTGATTTTAAAATTTCTCTTGCACATTGGCGGATATATAGTTTTGCTGTTCTGCACTAGGCTCCTTCTAGTTCTAAGACTCCTAAGAGATGCATGGTACTTTACGGGAATAAAACTTCATATCTTGGTTTGACAAGTTGACGACGCTTTATTTATTGAATTGTTGCGATTAAAATATATTTTTGAAAGAAAGTACGAGTCCTCCTTCTTCAGATTTTAGTTGAGTAGCCCTCTTTCGTTCGTCTGCTTTTTTAAAGCAGGTTAGTATGGCAGCATTTCTTTGCAACACCAGAGAAGGAAAATCGCTGTTACAAGTCGCAGTGTTCTCGGAAAATCGATACCTGGTACTTTTGAATACCAGGTATCAATATTGGTACTTTTGAATACCAGGTATTGATACTGATATTTTTGAGTACCAAGTATCGATACTGGCACATTTGAGTATCAGTAATCTGAATTTAGCAGGTAGACAAAGGGTTTCTGTTTTTATTTGTAGATATTTTATATTCCATACGTGAATCGCGGCTTTAGCAGTCGACAGATAATAAGCTAGCGACAACAGTATTTTCTTTTATATTTGAAATGTAACCTACATTATCCTTCAGATCGAGGTAATTGATTTTAGATAATGAAGGTGAAGCGAAAAATAAATATGATAATGACGTAAGAAATCTTAATTAATAAAGTTAATGAAATTCATTTTTCCGAATTTGCAGTATTCATTAGCAATACATTAAAAAAATAAGTAAAGTTTTGGACTTCGGTTCATCAATAATTTTGATATATAAAAGTTTAAGTAATTGAAGCGTGTCAGTTTCAGCCATGACATAAATTATGCAAGAAACGGAAGTAAAAATATCTTTTCAAAGAGTTAAATTAATTGGTATTTCCACAAATGGACAATTCACGATTTAAGAATAAGAGATTTTGAACTGCATATCACGTAGCAGCATAAAGAACTCCCTTAAAAACATGAGGCATTAAGAACTAAGATATATTGCTTAAACTGTATTTAACAGATTCCAGCAGATAAGGAGATCCCAAAAGGGCAATTTTTGATACAGAAAAATCGACAAAGCATCTATTTCACAAGAAATGATCCACCAAATATCCACTAAGAGAGACTTTTAATGCTTCAAAGATTAATGCAGACAGAAGTTCGAATTAAAAATATGAATTATTTCTTCTTATCGTAGTTCTTTGGCGGTCCTTTGTTTCGATCTTATGCGTTAAATATATCGACTTCAATTTTTAATGGCCTCATCATCATTTGTTTCTTTGAGCCTAGAAATTGGTTTAAGCGTTTCTTTCTCTGTGAAAAAAAATATGGACTATTAAAGGATATAGACGACTCGACTTTTTTTTGCACATAACTACTCTTACATTCATTTATATGCATAATCGGGTATATCTAACAGTTGTTGCGCATTCTGGAAACTGCATTTTCATGCACAATAAATAAACTTAATTTTAATTTTTTCAGTTTCTATGCGGTCGTGTCAAAAAATAAAGTTGACTTAAAGAAAATTTCAGAAACGAGGTTGCTCGACCTAACAGATTATTGCATCGAATTACACGTTGGTTTTATAGCAACGATCTTCCACCTTTTATGAACTAACAGTTAAGTGAAAGTTAGCAAGAGGTTCATAAGCTGCTTTTGCACATGTGTGGAGTGTGTGGGGAGGGGTGTTCTAAATATATTCAGGCAGGCAATAATTTGAACTCTCATCACCCACTGCTGTTTTGAGCACATACGGAAAAATTTACCTGAGATGTATAGTTTAACCTTTTTCTTACGGGTGGGACAGCGTCCATCCCAAACAAAGAACCTCCCAAAAAGACAGTTATTTGACATACCCTATTCCAAACAGTTCGATTCCACTTTGCAGACATTGGCGTCCATGGACGCTGTCCCACCAGTAAGCAAAAGGTTAAGCGAATTTGGAACAACTACACTTAAATCCTGTCAGGGCGCGGTAGCCCATTGGTTAGCGCGCTGGAGTTGCACTCGGTAGGCCCGGGTTCGATTCCAGCCACTGCCAAAACTGCCGCCGTGTTCATGCGGAGTACGATCACGTTAAACATGTGGGTCCGAAAGTCCTTCCGAGAGGTTGGTGGTAGGGGAAGGAGGGTACGGTCCCTGTGGATGCCTCCCCCACTGGGTTCCGGTCTAAATTGGGTGGTACTTCCCGACCGTCCAAACAGTTACCTTACACCTTTCTGGTAGGTCGGACGGTCTGGGTTTCAACAACAACAACTTAAATCCTGTCATATTAAAGATTTGAATCCGGCACTTCTGGATTCGAAGATACGGAAACCGCTGATATATATATAAATTATTAATGATTCCATTTTTTAATGCAGAAAACCACCAGAATGTTTGAGAAAGACGAGCACTAGCCATCTTCCTTACGCATATTGTTAACAAAATAAATAGTGTAATCTATTTTACCATAGTAAAAATATTAGAAGACGCAAATATTGAAGAGCTTAAGTGGCATAAAATAAAACTTATAAAAGTATGCATGTTTAACACCGCATGGAGTGAACTATATTTGAATTTTTCTAGACTATTATAAAATTTTCAACTATATTGAAAGCACTATTGTAAGTAAAATGTTTCTTTTGGATATGTAACCCCATGATGGAATTTTAAAACTACCATGTTACTTGAGATTTTTCGAATGCTGATTTCGTTTTTTATTTGGAATGAAATATGAGTAAACCAATTCATTATTTTTGAAGAGTAAATTCAGTAAAACATCTGAAATAATTTCACTTTGGAAAATATGTACAAATAATGTACATTTTGAATGCTTTTGTAATAATTTTATCGGAAAAACCATTTAAAGACTTTGTCCGTGCGCCAAAACCTCTGTTGGCAGTTTTGCGTGAGCCTACAGCTCCAAGAAATAATCAGTAAAAATTTTATTTTCAATGAAAGCAATGAACATCCAAGCACATGTAGCTTTGGATGCTATTAAATAGCGTTTTCGAATAATAATGTTAACTGAATTAAATAGAGTTATGTAAACATATATATATATATATATATATATATATATATATATATATATATTGTACATAGTGTAAACATATATTATTTAAAAAGTAAAAAATAAAATACAGTCTATTCTTCAACGGCAGGCAGACTTAACTAATGTAAAAATTAAATCCTTTTTAAAAATGGAAGTTTTATGGAAGTAAAATGTCTTGTATCTAAATGAAACATTGATATATATATTTTCTTTCAATCTCGATGTTTTTAGTCAAGGTTATAGTAGAAAATTTATATTTCAACACATATCCTACATATATATACATATATGTATATATGTAGGATATGTGTTGTATATGTATTTATGTAGGATACCCTACACACATATATATATGTATATATATATATATGTAGGATGTGTTTTAACACATACCCTACATATAATCTCTGCTGAAGTTTTCACATCCACATTAAATAAGCGTTTTAGATTAGGGCATTAAAGTAACATTATTTACATACAATTATTTTAAACTTTGGAGACCCTCCCTCCATTAAATCACAATCTAAAAGAACAGTGGACACTTAGAATTCTGAAATTCTAAAAATCCCTTCCATTCCACAAACTTTTGTATTTTCTCCTGGGTATCGTTGTGATAACTTCCAGCACTTTTACCCTTCATTTCAGTAATTTACGAGTTTGATAATTTTTTTAAAAGGCATTTGGCAACTCAAAGATCTTAATCCCAAGGGAAAGAAAAATGTAAATAAAACATAACAAGAACCTATATTTTTTGACAATGCATTAATCTAGATCTAAATTTCCCCGGGGTTTAGAAGGGAATTTATAGTACATTTAAAACCAATAGTTGCATTCGGCAATTTAACAACTTTGATAGAATTTTAAACGTATAACTTCAGTTTGTAATGATTTGAATGGAAATGTTGATTGCGCATTATATTTGAAAGGAAAATAAATAGATAGCTTTATTAAGTTAAATAAAGTTTTTTGAGATGTGGAAACTGTTTGAGAATAGTTAAAATAATGCATTTTATAGTAGATTTGTAAATACGTAAAGTACTGCATTATTTGTGAATACTGTTAAATGTGTTTTATTTTACGTTTTCAGTAAATATATCTCAATTAGTTCTCGAAACATAGGATAGTTGGTGACGCATTTGGTGACTTGACAACTTAATATGCCATCATTTTATATATCATGAGCTGGGACTTAGAAATACTCATGCAAAATATTCTAAATTTCCCCGGGTATTCTAAATTTTCTTATTTGAATTCCAATAAATTAATTGTAAATATTTATATTATATACAAAAATTAAAAATTACATGTAGATAGAAGCTATTTTTTTTTATTACACTGAAAGATAATAATTGCACTTGATTATTTAACGCGCTAATTATATTTTCAATCCATAATTTCAAAGACTTCGAATGGTAAATGTTGATTTTGTCTGAATAATTTTGATTAAGTACAATGTTTTTTTCCTTTCATTTTACAGATCCGGTAATATCTAGTTTTACAAATGCCTAACTAGTTTTTTTTAGTACAACGTACTTAAACATTGGTATCAATCTTAACTATTAAAATTCTGGTACTGAAATAATGACTTTAAGCATGAAATCGTTTTAGCTCTTATAAGGGTAATTGTGAAATATGATTTATTTCACTTCTCTTATCTTTTTAATTTTAAGTTATTCTTAACGAAAAAGAAAAAAAATGGTTTTCACATCTGAAATATCTCAGTATTTTAGCAAGGTGGTGGCAATAGTGCAACCCCCTTATCAGTTTGACAATTGCGCCGAAATACAAAGATTGACAGATGATGCATTGTTAAAGATCTATACTTGCCGGAATGTGAAGTTGACTGTACAGAGGTATAGTAAAAACTATGATCCTCCGCGCGCGCTTATGTTATATAGTTCATCTATTAAACGCTATTAATAATTAAATCTAAAAATTAAGAAAAATAGATCACTGCAAGTTATTTATACTTACCTGATAGAAACAAATATATGAAAATTAGGTGACGGTATTGTTTCAATGACGTTATGAGCCGTTATGACGTTATGGTGATATGACGTTATGAGCAATGACTTTATGACGTCAGAAAGAGTGTGTACTGATTGAAAACATAAAACAGCTGCCACTTCTTCTGACCGGATGAAGAGGACTCATAATGACATTGAAACAATTGTAGTCATGTAATCTTCAAAGTACATAGAATTTTTATCCTCGAAAGCAGCATTTATATTCATTGTAAAATAGATCACGTCTGCAAAACGTCTTAAGCTAAGTAAAATTTAAAAATCAATATAAACTATGTTTAGAAGGATACTCGTGGTCTTTTGATTGATAGAGTGATTTTTAATTTTATTTTAATTATATGCAATGCCAGCCGGGCAACTCCAAATGCACTTTAACAAAATAAGTTTGTCTGTTTTGAAATTTTGACGTGTACGCATTGAAAACCGAAGTTGGTGAGCGTAGTAAAAATGATATTGTTGTAAAATTTTAAAGGATAATGAACCCTCTAGTGTTATAAAAAATAGTGCATGGAAGTAGCTTAAAGCTGTCACAAAATAACGCTTCAATTCGATTTGACAATACGAATATAAATCTTTGCAAAGTTAAATTTAAATTTTGGACAAGATCATAATGTCATCACTTGGTAAAAATAATTTGAATTTTGAATAGAAGTGAAATATAAATATTTTGTTTCGAATTTAAATTTTGGTAAATCCGGAGATCAGGTCACCGCAAATTTTTTTCTAAGTACAAAATCGGGCCAAGTTGGCCTGTGGTTGGCGCTTTCTTCCGTGTTTTGAAATTGGCTCCACCCATCCTCAGTGATGTCATTTACCGTCATTAGAAATAGGCTCCTCCTACCAAAATGATGTTTTGGTAGAAGAACCCTATTTCTAAAGACAGACTATTGTGTTTGTTCTAAACAAGATTTTCTAATATAAATGATAATTTAATTTAACTTAAATAACAGTGAATAATACTCAAAAAAACGTTACAAAATCAGATTTTTGTGTATTTTAAGAAAATTAAATAACTTTATAAAACTGCAGAATACAAAAAAATTAATAATACTCATGTAAACGTTCCAAAATCAGATTTTTGTAAAATTTAATATTTTTATGCTACAATTTTATATGTGCATATCGCACGTATCAAGATCGCTTTCTCCATCTAACTGAGGATCCATATAAAGGAAGGGGTTCGACCTACAGGTCCGTGTAAGGGCAGGGATTCGATCTAAAGATCGAAAATTGTGGAACGGATGTATCGGTGGTCCGTATGTACCAGTGGTCCGTACAAGGGCAGGGGTTCGACCTAAAGGTCGTTCTACACCGGAACGGGGCCCCCAGTGATCTCCGGTTTATTAGGAACGGTCGCCTGCGGCGCCCAGACACAGAATATGCTACAATTTTATCTGTGCATATCGCACGTAGCAAAATCACTTTCTCCAAAATAAATCATATAACGAAAGAACAAGCAAACACGCACAACAATGGCCAAAAATATTGATAGAAATGTTCTTTTACATCAAAAAACTGTAGCAAACACAAAAACGTATTCTTATTGGATGTTACACAATTTCCGCCGAAAACATCCGATACAAGAGGTTACCAGATTGCAACATAAAGCGCTCACAAAGTGCGTGGCGTCTTCTCCGATTTAACCTCACAAAGTGCGTGGCGTCTTCTCCGATTTAACCAAGGTGACCTAATCTCCAGATTAGCCTAAATTTTAAGTAGATAAGAAGAATCTTGGTGAGTAAATTTTGAGAGTTGTCATTCTGATTTGACTTTTAAAGCATTGAAAAACTACAATGTTATCAGCAAACAATACAGCAGTCAATATTACAATTCAGTGCCGTCGACGACTTGCATTAGTATAGTGTAGACGTGCATTATTACTGTTATTGTGTTTGTGTCCTATTATGTATTGTATATACCCACTAAGCACAAAAATATTTATTGATAAATAGAGAGATTTAGTGAGTTCATATTGTACTGATTAAAGATTGAAATATATCAAATAATAGTGTGAAATACGGTAATAATAGGCTTTAAGAACCTGGAATCAAATTCCATGTTACGTATTTGACTTTAAGCCGGTCTTTGTAGTCTTGCGCTGGTGGAGTACAAGATTTTATAAATTTGTTGGTAATGGCGTGGTATGAAGGATTTTGTCTATCAACTCAGCTATTTTTATGAATGTGGAACTCCGCAAATTTTGCTGTTGTTTGTAGAGCGAGTGGAGTTGATAAGCTTTAACGAAAGCAAAACTGATCCACTATAGCTGTTGCTGCAATCTGGGACCGGATTTCATGTGTGTAAAGCTTCATAAACCTAATTACAAATCAAGCATTATATACCCTTTTCTGCATAAAGATATAATAAAACAACTTTATGTGACACTCAGAAGGAAATGATGATGACGCTATTAAGACAATTAAGACGATTCTGAATACCAAGGGACTGCAGCTAATATGGTGATAAGAAGTAGAATTTCTTAATTTTTGCATGCATTTATACATCTACCTCAATCTTTAGATCATTCTGCAGATTACCTTAGTGGATATTTGGAAGATAATTTCTCTCAAAACAGATGTTCCCGTCGATTTCACTGCGAAAATAACTATCTTTTGGGACATCATTTGCGAGCATAATTTGCTATACCCAATTTAAGGAATATATTTTCATTTCTAATGCACCACAATGCGATTAAGTTAGTTATGAGGTGGTCTGTTATAAGCATATGAATTGGTAGTCGTAAATTTTTGAATCGTGCTTTGTCATCTCTGTTAGCTAAAATATAAGCATGAATTTGCCATTGTAATAGTATGTTTTCATCTCTTTATAAAATGTAAATATAGTTAAAAATATCTGATGTGGTAGCGCATAACTTTTCCTACAGATCCATATTCACGTTCTTTTTATTTCTTCAATAGTTCATTAAATTGAGTTTAATTGCGCAATATAACATCCATAATTATTTTAAATTACACTGAATTTGCCCTTTAAACTCAATTTTTGTTTTGATTCATTGATTGGACTTATTTTCATAGCTGGAGTAAGTGAAAGTACAAAAAAAAACTAAAACATCTCAAGAACGGATGGACCTAGATCAATAGGGTTGGTCTTATTGTTTCCATTGTTAAAAATTACGTATAAAACGAGCATTTAATTGATATATTTGATAATACGTTGTCCTTTATTTTTGATTTTGAAGATTTTTGTGGGCCATTTCGCAAAAAAAAAAGAGGCAGGTTCCTTTTTTCGAATCATAGCAAAATCTAATCAGCACTAGAATAATTCACAAGTGGCTTATTTACCAAATTTTGTGAAATTTGGTTTATTAGTTCTTCAGCTAGAGTGAATACAGACAATTTGTGTGGGCCATTTCGCCAAAAAAGATAGGTTCTTTTATTCCGAATCGTACCAAAATCTAATCAGCGGAAGGGTAATCCACAACTGACTTACCTCTGAAATTTTATGAAATTTGGTTTAGTTTTTGAGTTAGAGCGGATACAAAGATTGCACAGACACACAGAGACGCCACGCTAAAAATAGATTTTTCGTATTCCAGAGGTCCCAAAACGCGTAGATCCGTCGAAAACTCGTGTTGCGATTTTCGACACGATGCCAATACTTTCCCTATACTATATCATTGATTGCAGGGAAAGTAAAAATTGATTGAACAACCACTGATTTTGAGGTAGGAAAATTGCGTATTTGCAGAATCAAACATTTTTCTTTAAAGTTTAATTTAGTTTGGTGAGAATAATTATCAAGTAAATTAGCTCAAGTTAATATCTAAGATATCAGTATATTTTCCAATTTGATAACGAATCAAGCACTATGCAATCTTTCAAAATAAAGATACAAAAAAATATTTTTTGTGAAATACAGACGTAAATATGACGCCACTGAAGTTCTTAGACCAGGGGACTTTGATGCTTAAGGAAATTTATTACTGCAAATTCTAGTTTCTTAAACAATGATTTTTGGAATAAGTCTTATGATTTATATGTTATACCAAAAATTAAGAGAAGGAAAAAGAAAGCAAACATCTCTTTCAAATATAAAATTTTATTTCATTCTAATTAAAAAAAAATCTGATGTGGGCAACACATGACTTTCCTTATATAATGTAATGAATTTACTACTTTTACAGTAAAAAAATAGGTTTTTCTTATAGTAGATATTAATATTCTTTCCAAGATATTGAATTTTCGACAATTAGTCGTCATTTTCATTGATTTAGCGTTATTTTTATCCATTTGGCGAGATTTTCGTTAATTTGGCAACATTTGAAAAAGTCGCCTAGTTGGCGACATTCCGCCAAATTCGTCGCCAAAATCTCGCCATGCGTTATGGACGAAGAAAAATGTTATTCTTACAGCAGATAAATGATTATTGGCGTTCCAATACAAAAGTATTACTTAAAGTATCTTTTTTCATGAATGGAACGAGCTAGATCCACGAGAATGATGTCACCCAATTTATCGCATGGTATTACATGTGAAAAGTGAACATGTTTCTCAATGGGAAATATTTTTTTTTATTTTATATGACTTTTTGATAATTTTTTTGAAAAATGTGCAATACCTCAAGAACGGTTCATATTAGCGTTCTAAAATTTATGTCAATCGTTTTCTAATGAAAAATTACACAAGAAATGTCTATTTGCGTAACTTTATTAGCAGTTTTAATTTTTTGACGATTTTTTCAAAGTTTTATTCGGAAATTTAGGGAGGTTCTGAACATTCGATTGCGTAAAAAGCAATAGGCTTTCAGTGTTTACAGATTGTGATTTTTGTACCAAATTTTGTTCGAATCGGCCCATTCGTTCGTCAGTTATCGTCTCCACAGGCTCACTGACACACACACACACACACACACACATACTTTCACACACACACACACACAGCCGTCACTTCAAAAATGTTTGATTCGTGATCAGGGATGCTGGAAACGTGCTCTCCCGTCGAAAACTCGAATTCAAATTTTCGACCCCGTCACAATACTTTCTTTATACATTATGTATATAAGGAAAGTAAAAATTAAGTGTTTCTTGAAATGTTATTCTTTTTTAATAATTGGGTTTACATGGCTGAATTTTTTCAAATGTTTGCAAAACATATATAAATACTTATAGATTTTTCAATAAGTATAATACTTTGCGAAAAAAATTAAAAAAAAAAAGAAAAACAACTGAAAGTTTTGTTTGACAACTTTTTTAAACCATTCTTTATCCATATTAATTGCTGGGATTTGAGTTGAAACAAACCACATATTATTCTGATCTTTCAAATTAGTTTTAAAGTGTCTTAAACTTTAATCAGCCCCTTCTTTTTTTTTATTAGAGGCACTTTTTTATCTGAAGTTTAGCCCGTTCTATAAGTAAACAAGTCTCATATTTTGCACTAGCTTGTCTTTTTGCTGAAACTGATCTTTAAAAATTTTCGTATTTATAATCTCTATTTTCTAAGTTTCGTGTTTAACATACATTTTTGCAGCCTCCTGAGTTTTCATCAGGATATGTATTGGTCTCAACATTGAATTCGCAGATAGCTTTTCCATGAAGAAGCCATCTTCATTCAGTGTTAATATTCTATTAAATTTGGATGAGTAGAATAATATATAAGATATCTACGGACCTTGATCTTCATTATCTGTTTATGGTATCTGGATTACTGTTTCAAAGGCATAATAAAAGGTAACAGTAATGTTAAAGTTGCAATTTGCAAATTCAAAATAGATGAGTTAACATTGTAGCATATGTAATCAGCAATGGTTTTGGTAATGTATATGGAAAGTATTGGAATCATATCGAAAATTGCAAGACGAGTTTTCATCGGATCTACACGTTTTGAGAATTCTAGAACAGGAAAAACTATTTTTAGCGTGACGTCTGTGTGTGTGTCTATCTGTGCAGATTTTGTATTCACTTTAACTCAACTAATTTACTGATTTTCATAAAATTTTATAGAAAAGCCATTTGTGAGGTACCCTGGAGCTGATTAGATTTTGGTACAGTTCGTGATAAAAGAACCAGCCTTTCTTTGCAAAATGGTCCGCAAAAATGTCTGTATCTACTCTAACTAAAAAACTAATAGACCAAATTTTCCCAAATTTTGGTGGATAAGTCACTTGTGGATTGCCCTGGTGCCGATTAGATTTTGGTATTATTTGAAAAAATAAACCTCCCTTTTCTGCGAAATGGCACGCAAAAACTTTCAAAATCTAAAAATTATTACGCATGCTCAAATATATCAATTAAATGCTTATTTTATACGTAATTTTGATGAAAAGAATAAGACCCACCCTATTTCTCTAGGTCAAGCCGTTCTCGAGACATTTTAGTTGTTCACATTTCCGCTACGCCACCTTTGAGAATAAGCCCAGTTACCAAATAAAAGCGAAAATTGAATTAAAAGTGCAAATTCGGTGTAATTTAATATAATTATGGGTGTTATGTTGTGCAATTAAACTCAATTTAATGAATTATTGAGGAAATAAAGAGAATGTGAATATGTGTCTGCAGGAAAAGTCATGTGCTGCCCACATCAGACTTTTTGCTGTTGTAAATAAAAACCATTTTATTTAGGAAATATTTATATACATCTTTGAAACTGTGCCAGGATATTTTTGAATATATAAGTGTGAGACCCCAGAATTCACGGAGACATGTTTATATGTGGATTTATACCTAGCACGAAAGACAAAGGGTTCCAGTCTTGTTGACGCCAGTTTTACAGCCGCCCTGACCCGAGATGTCAGAGAAGTCATAAAAAAGGGACTAAAGATAAATCCACTAGATTGGTTCAGTTAAACCAATATGGAAGTTGTGTTTCCGCATCGCCCTGAGGTCAACCAATGATAGCCGAAGAGGCGTATCAGACCTCAGTCAAAAAGAGGTGGCAACCCGCAGAAAGTTCTACAGAGATAGGTTCAGATATGAAAAAGAGATATCAGTGATGTAGTAAGAGATTCGGAGGTATAAGATACAGTTGAAGAATAGAAGAATATAGTTGATAGCAGTTAGAGTCGATATGTAGATATGCATTAAAGTCGGCTCAGGTGCATAAAGAAATGCATTAAGGTTCTCATGCAGTGCGGTCAAAATAGACGAAATGCAATAAATTCCACACAGCCTCAGATGATTTTGCAACAAGTTACTCATGCAGTGCAGTAATTATGCTGTGGTTCAACAACCAATGATCCACAAACGTCTAACGACAACAAGAAGTATGTGCTTAAAACATTGTTTATTTTTGTTTTCATATTTTTATACTGGGTGTTTAATGAAGAGTGGGAGCCAGTGGTTGGTTTAAGTAAAGTAAAATATGAAAAAATAATTAGCAAATATATATATAGACGAGAATTCAGCTACGATTGTTGCACCCACCATAATATTTTTATATGGCTTCCCAATAAAAATGCTAATTAGGACGAAAGAAATTTACCCGGTACCTTCCTTTTATTAAAGAAATTCGCAGAGAAATCGATAACTAAAATTCTTGACTTATTCCACTTTATCTGAACTGTAAGTGTGAATAGTTAACTTCCTTTGAAAGCAAACACATCTACACATCTAATTAAAACAGAAAAACCAGCTCAGCCTATGTTAGATCCACCACAAGAATATAATCGCTTTATGGAAATCACTTGAGAACCGGTGCAGCAAGAAAGTCCAAATTTGGTATTTCGTTGTTTTTTTGTATGTTACTTGCATGTTAATAAATATATTTTTCATACATTTAAGTTTTATATGAATAATAAAAGTAGACATTTCAAAGTAAATTTTGCTTCTATTTGTTATGAAATTGAAATAGCTTTTGATTATCATTTATATGCGAAGAAAATCCATTTAATTAATTGAATTGCTTCAAAATTCCCAAAAGCAATTTAAAATTTTCAACAGAAATAAATAATTGAGATAACTTCTTACCCTTTTTTAATTTTTGTAATAACACTTGATTGAATTCACTAATGTACAACGATAATGGTTTTATCTATTTTTTTTTGTGTGTAATGACAGCACTAATCGATATATTCGATTACGATACGGGGAGGGGGGCTGTGTTTAATTACCATACATAAAAGTAATGCTAAATGATTCATGATCTGAAGCTTCTACAGGTAATGAAATGAAAATAGATTGAACGAATCAGAAGGTAATTATTGATATTAAACTGTAATTAAATTGCAAGAATAACAGATAATAACATTTCTATATAAATGATTTACATATACATTTTTATTTGCTGCATGAAAAATTGATTGAATATAGCTGGAGTAAAATTAAGGTAGCGAATTAAAGGTGGCGAATATTGCAAATTTAAGTTAACATTCTTCGACAGGGCAAATGCTTTAAGGAGTGTAAAATAAAAATTTTCTCCAAAATGGAAAGGAAATTAATAATGCAAAATAAATATATATTTTCCCAACATTTTTTATTGTTAATTGATAAAATATATAGAAAAATTTTGGATGTATTATTTTAAGAATTAATTTTATATTATTTTCTCTCCATGGCCCATCCTTTAAGAGTCGCATAGTCCAAATCGCCCATCCACCAATCAGTATCCTTGTTCTGAGTTTGTAAAAGATAGCCAACCGGGAATCTTATCGTTGCAGTGGACTCTGCCTTTTCTACCCTTTCTGTCTAATTGGCGTGCAGCTGACAATATGAATGGCCACCTCTTGCTATTTTTACCTCAGGTTAGCGTCCTGCTACTATTTTTATCCTCCAAGTTATCTTCCTGTGTGGTCGTTGGTCTCCCGATTTGAAATCGGTGCTCAAATATACAACAGTCCACTGAATGCGCGGTAGTCGTACTAAGACCACTTTCAGACGTCTGACATCTTTGCACCAACCTACGGGGTAGAGTTGTTCGGGCGCTACTGTTGTTGATGTTGTTGAAACCCAGACCGTCCGACCTACCAGAAAGGTGTAAGGTAACTGTTCGGGCGCTACTGTAAAGAACCTTGCTTTTCTAACCGGAAATCAAACCACGGATCATCGAACTGATCAGACGATGCCATACCGTTGAAATTCTGGGACAGAATTGCAAGTTCTTATTATCGAAGTGGATTCTGCCAGTTATACAGATAATTGTAAAACTATATATGAGATAATCGCTTCCGTAGGTGTAACTAAATGGTAAATAATAATTGAAGCCATGAAAAAAATCAAATAACTATTGATATCAGTTTTACAACTAACATTTCAAAAAACCAACAAATTGATTTGTTAGCTTTCAAAACAAATGTAACCGTTAGTTGCATTTGGCTTTGTGCATTTATTGATTTCGATTCCAGGATTACGGCATGTTCCTTTCAATCGATTTCCGCCTTATCGTTTGTGATTTAATTTGGAGTTATTGGAACCATTTATTGTCCTTACGGTACTTAGCAATTATAGATTTCCCACTAAGTGTAATTTCCGGTCGATGTCATTACACCTTAAACCATTCATGGAACGATTTACATTTTGCATTAAAGGAGGTGATAAGTCCCATTAAAAGGAAAAATGGGAATACAAGAGTTCGAATATAATTTACATGACAGCCTCTAAATATTGTTCTGTGATATGAAACACTTGAGCAACGTTGTAAAAGCAAAAACAATACAATAGTGCTTTCATACGCTGCTCAAGTTTTTCTTATACTTCGCACAAATAGTATTGTACTTATTGATTGTTTGTTGAGTTGAACAAGCATTGTGTGATAAGGTAAAAAGTGCTGTTTTACTTTCTTTACGCATTGCTCCCAAAATCAGATTACGAGTTAAAAGTGGGTTGTTTGCCTAGCAGTTACACATGCATTACTTTCAACTCAATAGTGTTTAATTGCAAGAAATTCTATTTATCACATTATCATAAAACTTGAACTAAAACATAATTGTAAACTCAATATCTCAAACTTTGCTAAAATTTTCAATCACCCGTAAAATTTGACAGTACTGATACATGAAATTTAGGTCTGTATGATATGTAGATGAAACAAATTTTTTAAGAGCATTCATTGTACATTGTGTATATTATATAGTTTGTGATGCACAGTTCTCGCATTGCGCAAACGAATTAGGTCCTTTCTACTACATAATGCTCCTATTTGAGATCTTAATTTTACACAATCATAAATTTTTCTATCAGTATTTGGTATTCGTTTTATTGGTTCACTCCAATATTTGTATTATGTGAGTCACCTTGGACATCGAAAATTAACCAATAAACGTTCGATTGATTTGGCGTCCCTTTGCCTATATTAGGCTTAACCCATTGTCTAATTTTATGATGCTCATATCCAAAATTGCATAATGGATTAATTTTAGTCTATTTATGCCAATCAATTATGTTAATCCATTTTCTTCGTTTGAAGCTGACATCTACTTCTGACGCTTGCTGTGTGATATGGAAGCACTCGAAGCACTTTTGAATGATAAAACTAAAAAAATCTGATGTGGGCAACACATGACTTTCCTTATATAATATAATGAATTTACTACTTTTACAGTAAAAAAATAGGTTTTTCTTATAGTAGATACTAATATTCTTTCCAAGATACTGAATTTTCGACAAATAGTCGTCATTTTCATTGATTTAGCGTCATTTTTATCCATTTGGCGAGATTTTTGTTAATTTGGCAACATTTCAAAAAGTCGCCAAGTTGGCGACATTCCGCCAAATTTGTCGCCAAAATTTCGCCAAGCGTTATGGACGAAGAAATAAGTTGTTCTTACAGAAAAATGACTATTGGCGTTCAAATACAAAAGTATTACTCAAAGTATCTTTTTTCATGAATGGAACGAGCTAGATCTACGAGAATGATGTCACCCAATTTATCGCATGGTATTACATATGAAAAGTGAACATATTTCTCAATAGGAAATATTTTTTTTCATTTTATATGACTTTTTAATATTTTTTTTGAAAAATGTGTAATATCTCGAGAACGGTTCATGTTAGCGTTCTAAAATTTATGTCAATCGTTTTCTAATAAAAAATGACATAAGAAATGTCTATTTGCGTAACTTTACTAGTGGTTTTGATTTTTTGACGATTTCTTCAAAATTTTATTCGAAAATTTAGGGGAGTTCTGAACATTCGATTACATTTAAAAACAGTAGGCTTACAGTGTTTATGGATTGTGATTTTTGTACCAAATTTGGTTCGAATCGGTCCATTCGTTCGTCAGTTATCGTCTCCACAGACTCACTGACACACACACACACACACACACACACATACTTTCACACACACACACACACACACACACATACTTTCACACACACACACACACACACACACAGACATCACTTAAAATGTTTGATTCGTGATCAGGGAAGCTTGAAACGTGCTCTCCAGTAACGTGCTCTCCAGTGCTTTTAACGAAGTAATAACTTCGTTAAAAGCACAGTATAACACAACATTAATTATTTTGTGCTGTATGTTGCTTTAACGAATTTATTTAATTTTATTACATTAGCAGCAGTTTGAGCAATACACACATTTAAATGACCAAATTTGATCGTAGAATTGAACATTTAAAAATATCCTACGGCACTGTGCTATTAGTGAGTTATTGTAATTCTACGTTTTTGCTTCTTTTTATTAATTTCCTTATATACATAATGTATAAGGAAAGTATTGTGACGGGGTCGAAAATTCGAATTCGAGTTTTCGACGGGAGAGCACGTTTCAAGCATCCCTGATCACGAATCAAACATTTTTGAAGTGATGTCTGTGTGTGTGTGAGTGAAAGTATGTGTGTGTGTGTGAAAGTATGTGTGTGTGTGTGAAAGTATGTGTGTGTGTGTGTGTCAGTGAGTCTGTGGAGACGATAACTGACGAACGAATGGACCGACTCGAACGAAATTTGGTACACAAATCACAATCCGTAAACATTGAAAGCCTATTGTTTTTATACGCAATCGAATGTTCAGAACCCCCTAAATTTTCGAGTGAAATTTTGAAAAAATCATCAAAAAGTCAAAACTTCTAATAAAGTTACGCAAATAGACATTTCTTATGTAATTTTTCATTAGAAAACGATTGACATAAATTTTAGAACGCTAACATGAACTGTTATTGAAATATTGCTCATTTTTCAAAAAAATTATCAGAAAATCATATAAAATAAAAAAAAATGATTTCCTATTGAGAAACATGTTCAATTTTCATATGTAATACCATGCGATAAATTGGGTGACATCATTCTTGTGGATCTAGCTCGTTCCATTCATGAAAAAAAGATACTTTGAGTAATACTTTTGTATTTGGACGCCAATAGTCATTTATCTGTTGTAAGAATAACTTATTTCTCCGTCCATAACTCTTGGCGAGATTTTGGCGACGAATTTGGTGGAATGTCACCAACTTGGCGATATTTTTAATTGTTGCCAAATTAACAAAAATCTCGCCAAATGGATAAAAATGACGCTAAATCAATGAAAATGACGACTAATTGAAAAAAATTCAATATCTTGGAAAGAATATAACTATCTACTATAAGAATAACATTTTTTTAACTGTAAAAGTAGTAAATTTATTGCATTGTATAAGGAAAGTCATATGTGTTGCCCACATCTGATTTTTCCATTTATAAATATATCCACTCATTTAGTATAATATTACGCCTAAATTGATCTCAGAATGTCAGGTAAATGTCTTGTTTCTAAAGTCAAATTTAACTCTTAAATAAAATCATATGTTGCCAACAAAATCCGATTTTTGGCAAAACTGGAATTACAAATACAAAACAAGTATAAGCGATGATCGTATAGTAAAATTAGGATTGCCTAGATAAAACTAGTACAAGCCTTTGGCAGTTGGCAAAACTTGCTTTATCTGGGATAAAATAGTACAGCCTTTGACATATGTCTCTATTGTTTTCAAGTTCAGAATTGGTTTGCACTGGGTATTGTTGGATCGTACTGAATTGGACATGTGTGGACATGCAGCAATGTATTGAACATGTTTTCCTCTGTCGACACTTGGTTACTATGATAATATCCTGTTTTCAACGTCTGTGAATGTATGATATTTCCCATGGTATATTATTTGCGTAATTTTGTCAGTGTTATAATAATATACTTTTCATCAATTGTCGGTGAATGCATACACCTTTTGTGCGTGCATGACATTATTCCACCATGGGTGTTCTTTCAACTTTGGGACAAAGTACAGAGTTGAAAGCAAAATTTGTTATAAAAGTACTTGAAACGTGAAAGAAAACAATGCAATATTATATCAAATGAAAAATATACGGACATTTTACAGGAGGTCAGTGTTTCCAAATTGTGAGGTCAATTTTTAAAAGTAACAAATATCAATTGGGTACTATAAGATGGATTATATATTCAACACTAAATTAATTGAAATCAAGAAATGAATATTTTATGAAATCCACTTTAATGAATTTATTTTGCTTTATAGCAAGATAAGTATTCTGCATACAGCAGTCTAATTGGTGGGTTAAATTCACTATAGAATGGTTAAGGGATATTGAGAAATTCAGTGATTTTAAGATTATCAATATTTCAGCAATAAAAGTTAATTCCATCTATTAATTTAATTAAACAAATTATTTAGCGCTATACACTCGATGTCCAAAAGTTAAGCATAGTTGCTCTTTATGTGAAAATTTCAGAAAATTTACATCGGAATAGAAGGAAACGTGGTATGCGGGTGTAATAGGGTTATAGAAGAAGAAAATAATGCAAAACAAGGATAATAAGGACTTTTATTATCCAAAGAAAATGGTTGAAAGAAAAAGGGTTACAATACGAGTGCAACCTCAGTGAAGTGAATGATTAAAATAAATAATGTGATGCTGAAGTTTAATACGGTGTGTGGGAATTTCGGGTAGTCACGCATGCTGCACAACGATTTCCCATATTTTCGATGAGGGTTTAAAAGGGTCGTGTACTCAAAAGTTCCAAGCCTCACTGAGAGCAGTTTTCAATCCCGGAACGGAACTTGGTGGGTAGCAGAGGGCTTCGAGATGTCTCCTGAGCATATCTATTGGTACATTGGTAATATGCTCTATTGGATTCAGATCAGGAGAGTTGGCAGACCACTGCATGTGCTGGATATCTTCAGTTTGAAGGAAGTCGTCGAACAAGGCCGCACGGTGAGGAGGCGCGTTACTATCCATGAATATGAAATCAGGACCAACAGCACCTCGAAACAATCGAACGGTAGGCTCAAGGACTTCATCTTTGTATCTTTGACCGGTAACCGACCTCGTGTCAAAGATGTGGAGGTCTGTGCTGCCATCCATTATGATGCATGCCCAGACCATGACGCCCCCAAACGGAAAACGATGTATTTCCGTGATGTTTCCCGGATGAAAACGTGTTCCACGTTCTCTCCAGATCGTGATACGATGAGAATCAGTTTTCAGGCTAATCCTGGACTCGCCACTGAACATGACATTGAACCACTGTTGTCCACTCCACTGCCGATGTTCTAAACTCTACTGTAAACGCGCGCGTTTCTATGCAGACGTCAGGGGGTGCAAACTACGGGTCGTCTGGCATAGGGACCAACGCATGAGTCTCCTGTAAATAGTTTGTCTCAAAACAGTGACTCCTGTGGTGGCTGTCAGAGCTGAACCCAGTTGTCTGTCAGAACGGTTCCCCTGACCTCGCGCAGTTATCACTAAATATCGGTCTTGCCGAGAAGTTGTTACCCTTGGCTGACCTGGTACTGATCGTCGGGTAACATCTCCAGTAGTTTGGAACATTTGCCACAGTCTGGAGATCAGACACTGAGACACATCCAGAATTCGGATCACATTCAGATTGTGATCGACCGAATTCCAGCATTCCTAGAAGTCCAGTTGGCATATTTGCGACATCTATCATCCTTTTTGATTGTTAATAATGCTCCGTACCACAGCAATTGCGAAATTCTGCCTTCACTGGCCATGCCGCTAGAGACCGTTTTATACTCGTTCTGACGTGCGCCGGTGCTTTGCGTATGTAAAGTATACACCTATATAATATTGAAGTGCAAAGATGTTTGACATATTTGATATTTGATGTATAGAGAAATTTATAACGACAGTGAAATTAATGTAAAGTAGTGCTTTTATGCAGAAGTAGGAGATTTTGTACTGTAATTGTAACTGATTATGTTACTACAAGTCCTAATCCAAGTAGAGAACATGGGGGTTGAGATGGAATCGCTAATTTAAATATCAAGAAAAAATGGTACTGTAACTAGCTAAAGGATATTCCTATATTTTTTTTATCAACGTGAGAAATGTGCTAAAAGAAGAAACGAGAGCTAGTCTCAAAGTCAATACATTTTCAGCTGAATATTCGTTGTCAGATTGATTTGCCTGATTTACGAACTGAATTACAAACTAAAATTTTTCTTTGCCGGATTTACAAACTAAAATTTTTCTGATCTGATTGATTTCCAAAAATATCTTTTTAAAAATTATATTTCTACCACTCAAAATGCCAGAAAAAATCTTTTCTGTAGTAATAAATGATTTTGAAAGAACAAAAATTGCATAACATTGTTTTTTTATCATTTATCTTATGTGGCAATTGAAATTCTTCATTTTGAATAAAAAGTGTTAAACTGTAAGACGTGTTATTGCTTCCTCTCAGAAACCCTCTTAAAAATAAACGGTTTCAAATGGCTTGACTAGGTAAATTTATTTCACGCTGGGGGCATTTAGCCTGTAACTAATTAAGAATAGTTTTTACGACGACAGCATTTCGTCCGAAGACTCTGTTACTAGTTATATCTACGCAAAATTAGTGTTGCGAACATATATTCTTTTGTACTAATTTTGCACAAGCAGTTCCGTTTTTGACACTCTGAGAAATTTTAGTTTTGCTTACACAAGTTTTGCTTAGATAATTCAAATTTTGACGAAAATCGAGTTTTGTCGGTAACATATAAATTATCGATTTCAATTCAGATCTAATGATGATTCGTTAAATCTACATCTATGTCTTTCGTATGTCACAATATGTTGAAGCTGTGTGAGTAAAAAAAAATATTTCAGCTTTATGTATATTGTTTATTTTTAAAAAAATCTAAGTCCGGGTTTATTATATATTTTTACTTTCCTTATATACATAATGTATAAGGAAAGCATTATGACGGAGTCGAAAATTCGAATTCGAGTTTTCGACGGGAGAGCACGTTTCAAGCATCCCTGATCACGAATCAAACATTTTTGAAGTGATGCCTGTGTGCCCTGTGTGTATTCAGACGATAACTGACGAATGAATGGACCGATTCGAACAAAATTTTGTACAAAAATCACAATCCGTAAACACTGAAAGCCTATTGTTTTCATACGCAATCGAATGTTCAGAACCCTCTAAATTTTCGAGTGAAATTTTGAAAAAATCGTCAAAAAATCAAAATCGCTAATAAAGTTACGCAAATAGACATTTCTTATGTATTTTTTCATTAAAAAACGATTGACATAAATTTTAGAACGCTAACATGAACCGTTCTCGAGATATTGCACATTTTTTAAAAAAAATTATCAACAAGTCATATAAAATAAAAAAAAATATTTCCTATTGAGAAACATGTTCACTTTTCATATGTAATACCATGCGATAAATTTGGTGACATCATTCTCGTGGAACTAGCTCGTTCCATTCATGAGAAAAGGTACTTTGAGTAATATTTTGGATTTGAACGCCAATAGTAATTTATCTGCTATAAGAATAACTTATTTCTCCGTCCATAAAGTTTGGCGAGATTTTGGCGACGAATTTGCCGGAATGTCGCCAACTGGGCGAATTTTTGAAATGTTGCTAAATTAACGAAAATCTCGCCAAATGGATAAAAATGACGTTAAATCAATGAATATGACGACCAATTGTCGAAAATTCAATATCTTGGCAAGAATTGAAGTATTTACTATAAGAAAAACCTATTTTTTTACTGTAAAAGTAGTAAATTCATTGCATTATATAAGGAAAGTCATGTGTTTCCCACATCAGATTTTTTTACAGGTATTTATTTCTCGAATAGTATTTTAATAACGAGAGATCAGAAGGATTTTTTGACATTATCTCTATATGAAGAACGGAACTAGCTTGGGCTCGATTTTAGAAATCAGCAAATTTACGTTGAGATCTCTTTGAAACATCACAAAAAAAGCAAATAAAACAAATTGATTTGTTTCTTTCAAAATGAATGTACGTATCACTTCGACCTCACTCTCTACATTTCTCGATTCCGAATCAGAGTTATTGGACTTTCCGTATATTATAATAACGTATTTGACTTCCGTCTTATCGCTTGCGATTTAGCGCCGAATGTTAGAGCCATTTATTGTCCTCAAGGAACAGGGTAATTATAGATTTTATACTAAATGAAATTTCCGTTCTATACTGCTGCACTTTATCGTTCCTAAAACCATTAACACTGTGCATTAGAGTTGCTGATAGAAAGTCAGCAAAGAAAAAAAAAATGCTTTAAAAATTGAAATATCAATTGCTGTTGGGTTTTATTCAATGGTGTTTTTAGTGTTTAACAGGACTCGTGCTTGATGGATTTTGTAATTCTTTGCTGTTATTGATCGTTTGTTATTTGTTCTTATTAATCTAGTTTAGTAATTTATTTAAGGTTTTAATTCTTCAGGCATAGGTCAATTATGTAACGTCAAATCTAATATCCACTCCTATATCCTGCCCTGATTAACTAATAATACCCAAACCTAATTCTTCAAGAAAGTATAAGACATTTTTATTCCCATAAGCCGTAGTTTTTTTAATGTGATAGTAATGTATACCAAAATAATTAAATAATTTATTTTAGATTTCTGTTGTACTACAGAGATTATTACCTGATCAAAAAACTTCGATAAAATTTAAATGGATATTTAATTGTTATTATATTATTCCAAATACGATTATATGAATAAGAAAGTTCTAAAATATGTATTGACTGTATCACTACTTCATTATAAACAGTGCATTAAATATACGTATATCGCAGCGTTTAAACGATATGTCAAAAGTCTCATTGCAACAGATTGCTGTAAAGAAGCTCATTATAGGTATGTTCAGCTGAATATTTAAATTTCATAAAGCGACATAATAAAACTTTATTATGAAAACGTGAGTAACGAATTTAAGCACAAATAAAAAAATTTGATGTGGGCAGCACATGACTTTCCTTATATAATACAATGAATTTACTACTTTTACAGTAAAAAAAAATGGATTATTCTTATAGTAGATATTTATATTCTTTCCAAGATATTGAATTTTCGTCAATTAGTCTTCATTTTCACTGATTTAGCGTCATTTTTATTCATTTGGCGAGTTTTTCCTTAATGTAGTAACATTTAAAAAAATTGCCAAGTTGGTGACATTTCAATAAATTCGTCGCCAAAGTCTCGCCAAGCGTTATAGACGACGAAATAAGTTATTCGTAAAAGAGCAGATAAATGACTATTGGCGTTCGAATACAAAATTATTACTCAAAGTATCTTTTCTCATGAATGGAACGAGCTAAATCCATGAGAATGATGTTACTAAATTTATCGCATGATATTACATATGAAAAGTGAACATGTTTATCAACAGTTAATATTATATTTAATTTAAGGGATTTTTTGATAAATGTATTTGAAAAAATGTGCAATATCTCGAGAACGGTTCATGCTAGCGTTCTAAAGTTTATGTCAATCGTTTTCCAAGGAAAAATTACATAAGAAATGTCTATTGATTTTTTGATGATTGTTTCAAAATTTCACTCGAAAATTTAGGGGTGTTTTGAACATTTGATTGTTTTAAAAACAATAGGCTTCCAGTATTTACGGAGTGTGATTTTTGTACTAAATTTCATTCGAATCGCTCAATTCGTTTGTGAGATATCGTCATTTAAGATAATATTTAAAACAAGATAATATTTAAAACAAGATAACATTTAAAAAAGTCGCCAAGTTGGTGACATTTCAATAAATTCGTCGCCAAAGTCTTGCCAAGCGTTATAGACGACGAAATAAGTTATTCGTAAAAGAGCAGAGAAATGACTATTGGAGTTCAAATACAAAAGTATTACTCAAAGTATCTTTTTTTCATGAATGGAACGAGCTAGATCCACGAGAATGATGTTACCAAATTTATCGCATGGTATTACATATGAAAATTGAACATGTTTCTCAATAGGAAATCATTTTTTTTTTATTTTATAGGATTTTCTGATAATTTTTTTGAAAAATGAGCAATATTTCAATAACAGTTCATGTTAGCGTTCTAAAATTTATGTCAATCGTTTTCTAATGAAAATTACATAAGAAATGTCTATTTGCGTAATTTTATTAGAAGTTTTGACTTTTTGATGATTTTTTCAAAATTTCACTCGAAAATTTAGGGGAGTTCTGAACATTCGATTGCGTTTAAAATCAACAGGCTTCCAGTATTCATGGATTGTAATTTTTGTACCAAATTTCATTCGAATCGCTCCATTCGTTCGTGAGATATCGTCTCCACAGACTCACTGACACACACACACACACACATACTTTCACACACACACACATACTTTCACACACACATGCTTTCACACACACACACACACAGACATCACCTCAAAAATGTTCGATTCGTGGTCAGAGATGCTTGAAACGTGCTCTCCCTTTGAAAACTCGAATTCGAATTTTCGCCCCTGTCACAATACTTTCCTTATACATAATTATTGTCCTTATACACAATAATTATGTATAAGGAAAGTAATAACAATACTGTGGTGAACAAAAGATGCCACATTGCAAGCATAATTTAGGAAACACCGTTGCAATAACCCACCATTACCTCTGTGCTCGAGTTCCATAACATAATTATTAAATCAAATCACTACACACTGATATCCACATTTTTAAATTTTAAAATAAATTATCATTTATTCATATGTCTAATTATTGTGATTAACATTGCATACATTTTAACACACGCTTTAGAAGGAGAAAAGCATCGTGTGAGAGCAGGAGGTCGTTTGAATCGCATTCTAAGGATTCAGAACTGACCTAATATACATGAAGACTGGTACATACATCTGTATTTCAGGTCTATTGCTCAGCATGACTGGAATTTTTGCCGCTTTTTTTCTGGCATTTGGAGTAAGTTTTGTCTTTATCTAAAACATTTTCACTTCTCAAAAAACGACTCACTCTCTTAACTCTACTGCTCGAATCATCAAGATCTCTTTCTCTCATCTCTATTGAATAATCATAGTTTATGAACAACACTGTTTGAATATCATTGCCATCTATTCGTTGACATTTTCACCTTATCGCCACATCATTTTGCCTGAGGTCCAGATACGCCCTCCTTGTTCTCATTGGCTCCTTGAGTTTCCGATGAAGCTTGGTTTAAGTCTTGGTCTTCCTTCTAGGATATTTTGTCCCAACTACACCTGTAATTTGGGTGACGAATTTATTGGAGTCATGATTTTCCGGGCAAGACTGTTATAAAACTGTGCCTAAAATTTTGCGCTTTGTTTCTAAGTAAACATTAAACCCCCATAATTGCTTCCTGGTCTCACAAATACAGTTGTTTCGAAGGTACGTCGGATTCCCTTCGGCTAGTGCTAGATAAGCAACAAACCCACAGTCAAGGAAACGAAACGGGCCGTTTCGTCCTATTGACTTTGGGTAACACGGGAATTGATACATGAATTAACAACGGATTAACACGACTTAAGCATTTTCGACTTAAAGCGTTTAAATCTGTCGAAAACTCGAATTTAATTTTTCGACCTCGTCGCAATACTTTTCCTCTTATATTATACTATGCATGTAGGGAAAGTAACGGAAGATTAATTTAAATGGATTTTATAGTGATTTGAGTACTAAATTGAATTAGAGATTTGCCGGTGAAATATGATTCCAAATATTTAAATTAAAAAAAATAAAGAATTGAAAGAATAACAAGAGCTAAAAAGGAAAAATAACACCCTTTCTAATGCTATGAAAGTTAAATAAATTAACTCGAATCAATGCTGTCCGTGCTGTCGTTTGTATCTTGTTAGATGCTTATATATGAATTGTTACAAAATAAAAGTGGACTCCAATTCAAATAATTAGGACGAAAAAAAATTAAATATATAATAAAATGTTGCACTGATACATGTCACCTAAAGCTTTGAATCGTCGCCTTGAAGTTCATAATTTCTTATCGGTGATCAGACTTATTCGAATGATGGTTCAACAATCAATTTGTGGTGATAAAAAATATACCAAACGGGGCGTAAATTATAGTTTGGTCCGGGATTCTTTTGGAGAGTTTCTTATATAGACGCAAAGTCGACTGAGTCCACGAACTTCATGTGTTGTGATGCCATCATTTAGTTACCGTGATTATAAATGAATTTTTTACCATACTGAATTTTGGAGCCTTCTTGTCTACGACTTGTGCCGTTTTGTCGCTTTTACATTTATTAACAACCTGTAAACATTTTTCTCGACTACTGTATCACACAATTGTTTAAACAAGGGTTCAACAGTTAATTGTTTAAACAATGGTAAAATTTATATTGAACAACAATGACTTGTTTAAACAATGGTAAAATTTATATCGAAGAGCAGTTTATTGTTTGAATGTTAATAAAACTCAAAGTTCCAGAAAATTTATCAGGAATTTAGAATCAACATCTTCTGCTACCCACTAAACAACCGAAAATAATTCATACGAATATTCGGAAGTAAGATAAAATAGATGTTTATATCAGTTTTACTCCGGTCAATAATTCTCGATTCTCTTTCAGAGATATTGGGTGATCCATTCCCATCGACTTCCGTCTTATCACCTTCGATTTAACTCGGAATTATCGGAGCCATTTATTGTTCTCGTGGTACTAGATAATTATAAATTTCACACTAGATGCGTCTTCCAATCGATGTTATTACACCTTAAATCGTCTATACAACCATTAAGATAGCATTACAATGGTGTGAACGATTGTTTGTTACGCAAATGAATAACGTGAATGTTTGATATGTGACGGGAACATCACTTACGCACACATGCTATGAATAATTATAAATGTCTCAACGTATACGTGTGAAACATCGAAAAATTAAAAACTCATGAAGCAAGAACCATGCTTCCAGGAAACAAGTAGATTTGGCTGTCCGGTTTTGTTCTTGTCAGGGATCGGTCTGAAAATGTACGATACCCGTGCACAAATACTCGTAGCTGCACTCAGAGCAGGATTCCACCTTAAAAAGTTTCATCACCTATCGTCAGCTTTTTATGGCTATGTATAGAGATCTGTGTTTTCAGCTGGAAAATCAATTTACATGGGCGTATTTAGGAGGGAGGTTAAGTGTGCCAAAGCACCCCCTGAGAAATTGTTAATTTAATTAAAAGCCAAAATGCGAGAAAATGCTTTTTGGAATATGAACATGTGTGTGTTTTCTCTCACGTGCATGTTAATAAAAACAATTTAATCTTATACCTACATGGAAAATTTAGGATTATTGTATTTTGTATGTGTATGAATGTCCAATTTGTTAGTTTAGTTGCTCTGTCTCCAGGAAAGTTAGGATTCTGTTATGAAAGAAGAAATATTTTTCAAAGGTGGGAGGCACTGATTTTTAAAAAATGGTTTCATACTAATTTTTAAAAGTGCTATACACACTAATTCTTAAAATGTGATCAACTATTCAAATTTACTTTGTAACAATATATATTCAAGGTTGATAGTAATCTCTATCTTTTGAAATGCAATCAATTTTAGTACCGAATTGGAAAAATCCTGCATACGACAATGTAAATTCATAATTGAATTAAAATTTTACGGCAGTAATTTCGGAGTATTTCTTCCGGTAATGGATTTATTTTTTATTTTTTCTATTTTAGTGAAATTCTCACTTATTTCTTGAATTTTTTTTATTACCATTAGTAAACGCTTTAAACTCGAAGCGCTTATAACAAAAAAATTCTAAATTAGACTTAGTTTTGAGGGAAATTTTATATATAGCGTTTCTGTTCGAAAATCTTAAATTTTAATAAAACTTTTATAGAATGTAAGTACTGACACCATATGAAGTTTTGGAATATGGGATAGCTTCATATTATAATCCAATTACAGCACCACAGTCATATTTATGGCGGTTGCATTGTCGATTCAAAGAAATTTGCAAAGAAATTGGGAAATTGTCTTGTTACTCTTGTTGATCCAAGATAGCTAATGTGCTGAAACTTGACATTCTGGTTTAATTTGTTATGTAAAGTATAAAGGTGGTACAAAACAAGCTAATATAGTAATATATTTGTTGTAATTTGGCTTTACAGTGGGCGATAAGTTCGCCAGGACAAATATATATTTTAACAACATATATGAATTAACAAAAGACGGTAAGATATTTATGTTTTCACTGTTTATTCACCATATATACTTATTATGTGAATTCTGGTTAGGTACTTAAAACGTTCATTCATACTTAGTTTCAAGATTCAAATTAAAGATAAAAATTTAATTCAACTTGGAAGTTTCAGAATTTATATTTACTAATATGTCTGGGATATATTCAAACCTTTCAATCCCCAAACGACAATAAACCTGCAAGCCAGCAGGGTATAACTGATTTTTTATTGCACTATGTTAACACGAAATATATAAATTATAGAAAACGTGGCACTGGCGTCCTATATAATATTTAGATCAAACAAAAACTTATCCCATATAATTCTCTTTACTTTTTAAGGTTAAATAATTAAAAATCTTCTTAATAAAACTGAAGAAAATTTCGACATTTAAGACATCCACTTTTGTATTTTAAAAAGAAATTAAGGAGAAAAAATAAAAGTTTAACAACTCCTTTATTTAACGGGATTAAGCGTTATTACACGGTGGCATAAAAAGTAGGACATAAATTTTTATCCCAAATCCATTTTATGGCGGAAAATCAGATTAAAAAGTTACAAGATTATCTGCTTTGAAGATTGTCAGCTTAGTTTTCATTGTCATGCAAAACTTATAGCTTTTTTATCTTAACAATTGAAGCTTTTTTTGCAAATAATTGATCTCTTTAATGATCAATTCTTATTTTCAACGTATTTTATATAAAGTAAAAATGATCAAAGGTGGTGTGTTGTATCTAAATATAGAACTTTTGATGATAATATCTAAGGTAAAGCTGTAAGCTATGTGGAAATGTCTAATGAGCTTAGTGTTTTTATATTTGATTGGTTGGAAAAAGTTTTGTTTGTAGCAAGTAAACAGTATTAAAATATATTTGAAGTTTTTATAATATTTTGTGATGTGCAACAAAAAGCGAAAGCAATTAAATGATAGATTAGTGATTAAATATTTGTTTATTTTTTCTTTTTAAATTTTTTTTGTATAAGATTTTAATACAGAAGAAAGTATGAAACTGAAAATATGAACTCTCTGTCCAGAATTGTTGTAAATTTATTATCTTTGAAATAATCACAACACAGAGAAATTTATAATTTAAAGATTCTATATTTGCATGTGCATATTTCAAAAATCCATTTTGAAGCCTAACGAACATAATTGGTAAAAATAAGGATTAAATAGGGAGCGATTTCGTCATTAGTACAGCAAATTGCTAGTTGAAAAAAATTAAATGCTAGTAAAAGAAAAACGCTGTTGCAAAGATTGCTAGTAACCTTTGCTTATTTATTTGCCCCAAAGGAACAGCTTTACACCTTTAAAACAACCCCTTTGTAAGATATTCTGAATGCAATAGATGCTTCTGCAATTTAAAATTTCCACAATGGATGGAACAATGTATCAGCCAGCCTTGGGACTAATATTGCCGCATTCTTGACTGGTTGAAAATTTGGAGCTTGGGCAAGCTAACAGTAAACCTGTCTATGGTTGATATCTATTCATTGCATGGCTCATTCGCCTTACTCATACTTAATTATAATTCATTTTCTAGCAGTTCATATTGGCTGTGGTAGTATCCCGTTCACGTCATCAAATTAATTACTTGTTTTTTCTAGTCAAAAATATTTTTGGTACTAATATTTTCTGAGGTCTAAATAACCTTTCGATTATTATTTCCCCAGTTTGCATTATATTTTATGTTTTTTTTTAAATTAACCATCCTAACTGATTCGGTTGTCAGACGAATCAGCGACCTAATCAGCATTTTCTGGGTTTCTACGGTAGACTAGGAATATGTTTCGGAACATGAGGTTTTCAGTGCTGGGAATGAAATGAGTGTTCTTGAATAAAAGTGTTCTTGGATTGAAAGTGGCTTCTTGAGTAGTGGCTGCGTGAGTAGTGGGTTCTTCAGTAGAGTGTTTTTGAGTACTGGGTTCTTGGAATGAAAGAAAGGATTTTGAGTAGACGATGAAGGAATCGAGTAGTGAGTGATAGGAAACTCCATTCGATACAACGATGTCTAGTCCAGTATTCGGGGAGTGGCCGCAATACTGGCGAAGTAACAGAATACCGGGGTAAGCATATAAGCTTTGTAAACGCATATCCATGTAAGCATTATCACCAGCCTAGTATATTGCAGTACCTTGTATATTTGTCATTTATTCTGGATGTGAGCAATAACAATTAGTATATATGTTGTCCGTTGCTTTAAACAGCAAGTTGCTGTAATTTCTGTGACGTCCCCAATAAACTCATATTTAAACAGTACCGTCCTGTGTTATTGCCCTTGGAGCGAAAGGCCGAAATATCAAGTACTCTAAGTTTGAGTAATGTCACTTTTGACAGATTAAGTAAAAATCCTTTACAAATGAATCTAAAGAGGATGAAGAAACATTTAGGTCTTTACAATTTTTTAACACTGGCAAACTTTGCTATTAATTTTAAATAATGAAATTATGCCCTAGGATTAAATATTTGAATTATCAACTAAAAAGGTATGCAATGTATGATTCTATTCGACTCTCTCTAATATTCATATTCTACATCTCATAGGTTCGCTTGTAATATAATCGGTATCAAAACTGTTTGAAATATATGCAGGTGATCTTAAATTGTGATCGCCAAAAACTTGAAATCACTTTTGAGGGAAAATAAGTATGTACGACAGTATGAAAGAAAAAGCGGCAGTGGCTCCAGTTTTTTGGAGTCGAAATGTTTCGGCGTGAATAACATATTTTGTATTTGTGGTTTCTTTGGCTTCTCTAAACATTTTAAATGTATTTCAAAATATAAAAATATCGAAATTATAATCTTTCTTTTTAAAAGAATTCAAAATACTAAAATATCGAAATTGTAATCACGATATTTAAAAAACCAAAAACTTAGTTCAAAATCAAATTATATATCATTGTAGGGCTTTTAAAGGGTTATATGTTGCTTCTTATAGGTCATAGCTAGTAGTTTCAGTTTTTGAGCTATAAACATTATAAAGTTGAAAAATGGAAAACGTTCAATCCTCTTAAAGTTGACAAGACAATTTCTCAAAAGCTGTAATAGCTTTATAAAAACAAATTATTTATCTAGAAATTGAATTTACTACTGAACAGTTTTATCACTTACTGTTATACCTATTTTTTTAAAGAAGATATTTTGAGTGAAAGTCAGAAAAGTGTTTTGAAAAACCTCGCTAAGACAAAAATCTTTTAGTCAAAATAATAAAGTATTGAAATTAATTTTATATATTCCTAAATTGAACCATTTTTCTGGCAATAGAAGAAAAAATTGTTTAGATTGTTATCCATTAGGTTCGGAAAGATAAGCGTCTAGTTAGGTTTTTCGTAAAGATCTGATTTCAGACAGACATACCCCAATCAGTGGGGTATCGCCCACTAAGGCTCAGGAGCTGAGCCTCTCTCTGTTTCTAATCTAATTAAAAGATACTTTTATTTATTATATTTTTACTTTCCCTCCAATACATGGTAATGTATAGGGAAAGTATTGGAATCATGCCGAAAATCGCAACTCGAGTTTTCGACGGATCTACACATTTCGAGATCTCTAGAAAACGAAAAAACTATTTTTAGCGTGACGTCTGTGTGTGTGTCTCTGTGAGTCTGTCTGTCTGTCTGTACAATGTTTGTATCCACTGTAACTCAAAAACTAATGGACCGAATTTCATAAAATTTGGTAGGTAAGTCAGTTGGGTGTGACTTTGGTGCTGAATAGTTTTTAGTACGATTCGGGATAAAAGAACCTACCTTTTTTGCGAAATGGCCCGCAAAATTTGCCTGTATCCATTCTAGCTGAAAAACTAATGGACCGAATTTCACAAAATTCGTTAAGTTGCTTGTGGATTACCCTAGTGCTGATTAGATTTTAGTACGATTAGGAAAAACATAATCTGCCCATTTTTGTAAAATGGCCCGTAAAAATTGTCGAAACCTAAAATAAAAAACTACATATGCTCAAATATATCCATTAAATGCTTGTTTCATATGCAATTTTTAACGAAGAAAAGAATAAGACCAACCCCATTACACTAGGAATAGCCGTTCTTGAGATATTTTAGTTTTTTCGTATTTTCTCTACGCCACCTTTGAAAATAAGTCCAGTTACCAAATGAGAACGAAAATTGTATTAAAAGTGAATTAAATTCAATTAAAATAAAGATAACGTCTGAAGAAAGCCATGTGCTGTCCACATCAGATTTTTACTTTCCCTGCAATACACGGTGATGTATTGGAAAAGTATTGGAATCATGTCGAAAATTGCAACTCGAGTTTTCGACGGATCTATACGTTTCGAGACCTCTAGAAAACGAAAAAACTATTTTTAGCATGACGTCTGTGTGTGTGTGACTGTCTGTCTGTCTGTCTGTGCAGACTTTGTATTCACTCTAACTAAAAAACTAATTGACCAAATTTCATAAAATTTGGTAGGTAAGTCACTTGTGTGTGATTCTGGTGCTGATTAGTTTTGGGTACGAGTCGGGAATATAAGAACCGGTCTTTTTTTGCGAAATGGCCAGCAAAAATTGCCTGTTCCCGCTTTAGCGGAAAAACTAATGGACCGAATTTCACAAAATTCGGTAGATAAGTCGGTTGTGGGTCACTTTGGTGCTGATTAAATTTTGGTACGATTCGAAAAAAAAATAGCCTGCCTTTTTTTGCGAAATGTCCCGCAAAAATCGTCAAAATCTAAACTAAAAAACTACGTATACTCAAATATATCCATTAAATGATTGTTTTATAAGTAATTTTTAACGAAGAAAAGAATAAGGCAAGCCCCAATACACTAGGACTAGCCGTTCTCGAGTTACTTTAGTTTTTTCGTATTTTCTCTACACCATCTTTGAAAATAAGTCCAGTTACCAAATGAGAACGAAAATTGAATTAAAAGTGAATTAAATTTAATTAAAATAAAGATAACGTGAATATAAGTCTGCAGAGAAAGTCATGTGCTGCCTACAGCAGATTTTTTAATATAACTTTGTGAATATATATATATATTTTTAAAAAAAGCTATTACTTTTTACTTATTTAAAATGAGACGTTTCAAAGTATTTTTCCCATTAAAACGCATATCTAGAAACTGAAATCATCTAGCTTTTACGTTTCATTGAAAGAAGCATGGTATTAGCCCTACCCACTTGTTAAACTCCGTCCTGGATGATAAGCTAGAATTATAAGCTAGCCTACAGGATGGGGGTGGATTTTTTCCCCGCTATTTCAACCCTTTATAAACAACGTAATGACAGACAATGATTGGATATATGACGTGATTTTCATGAATGAAAATTTCTTGGGTATGGCGAATGGATCCGCCATTTTGGGTCAAACATGTTTTTATTAATTAATCATTACAGATATAAAATTTTTCGGTTGCCACACTCAGCACCAGAGTATCCAACAAGTAACTTATCTACCGAATTTTGTGAAATTTGGTCAATTAGTATTTTAGCGAGAGCGGATAAAGAAATTTTTACGGGCCATTTCGCAAAAAAGGCGGGTTCTGTTTATACGAGCCGTACGAAAACTAATCAGCACCAGGGTCACATCCAAGTGACTTTCCTACCAAATTCCATGAAATTCGGTCCATTAATTTTTGAGTTAGAGTGGATACATACATTGCACAGACAGACAGACACACACACAGACGTCACGCTAAAAATTGTTTTTCGTATTCTAGAGGTCTCGAAACGTGTAGATCTGTCGAATAATACAAAACAAAATATCTCGTGCTTGTGCACCAATATTTCAACAAGGAGGAAACATCTTGAGTATGTGGGCATACGTGTATAAACACATCACGACATTTTAAATGCTACAGCTTCTCCTCTAATTGGAAAACTTTAACAGGTCAAACTATTAAAATCCAAAATTGTAACTATCGTAGTTCATGAACTTAACACTCAGTTTAAAATCAAATTATATATCCTTGTAGGGATTTCAAAAGGCTACAAAGTACTTATAGTCTATGACTAGCATTTTCGATTTTTAATCATTATAAATTTGAAAAAAACGGAAATTTCCAACATTCTTCAAATTAACAATATGATTCCTCAAAAACTGTAAGAGCTTTGTAAAGACAAATTATAGATTTAGAAACTGAATTACCGACTGAACATTATTGTTGCTTATTATTTATATCTATCTCTTATAGATTCAAAAACACTTCGAGTGAAGTTAAATAAAGTGAAGTAAAACTCGCTCAGACAAAAACTGTTTAGGGTTTTCGAAAAAAAAATCCATATGTTAAAACATTGAAGTTATTTTTTCTTATTCATAAATAAAACCATATTTCTAATAAAAAAAGCAAAAATAGTTTTAATTTTTATCTATTTGGTTAGGCGAGATAAGCGTCCATATTGTTTATATTTTTCGTAATTCTCCGCTTTCAGCTAGAGATGTCCCAACCGTTGATGTTATTAATATAAAAAAAAAATAAAAATACCAGCAATTGTATTACTTTAAAAGGGATTGACAGATATCGTCAAATATCAACCTGTTTTCTACAAAAAATTATTCCATAAAATATTGAATGGCAGTAAAATGGGCTATTTTTATAAAGGTTTTGTCAAATTTTCGCACTTGTATCAAGTTTTTAAATTTTATAAAAAGACGATTATACGAGAAAAACCTTTGAACATTTGTACAGAAGACCACAAATGCTAAATAGTTTTACACTATAATTTGAAATAATTTTGGGCAGACAGGATAGATAGACAGAGAAGTAAGGAGGTAGTTAGACAGAGAAGTAGATATAACGATATTGACTTTATTTAGGAATGTTTAAAACTATAATTTGAAATAATTTTTAACAGCCAAAGAAATAAGAAGGTAGGCAAACAGAGAAGTAAAGAGGTGGGTAGACAGAGAAGTAAGGAGGTAGGTAGACAGAGAAGTAAGGAGGTAGGTAGACAGAGAAGTAAGGAGGTAGGTAGACAGAGAAGTAAAAAGGTAGGTAGACAGAGAAGTAAAGAGATAGGTAGACCGAGAAGTAAAGAGGTAGGTAGACACAGAAGTAAGGAGGTAGGTAGACAGAGAAGTAAGGAGGTAGGTAGACAGGGAAGGAGGTAGGTAGACAGAGAAGTAAGGAGGTAGGTAGACAGAGAAGTAAGGAGGTAGGTAGACAGAGAAATAAGGAGGTAGGTAGACAGAGAAGAAAGAAAGTAGGTAAACAGAGAAGTAAGGAGGTAGGTGAGTAGATATAATGATATTGACTTTATTTAGGAATGTTTGTTAATACATAATGAAAAGAATGATTCAATCCTTCCATTAAGTCAATAGAATATTTTGTCATCTGCAATTATTTGTTCTAGAACAAATAGTTATAATTTAATTATGATATTATGACAATTGAAATATACACATATATTGAGATATTAAACAACAGTTACGTAAAATCGATAAGATAATGTATTTTTTCATTTTAACTTCGCGTCTTTATGAAAAATTTCAATAAAAGAATGAATATTTTGTACTTTTCATCAAATTAATGTCATCCATAAATATGTGAAATTATTTGTTCAAGAAAGAATAAATGCCGCAAAACCTACTTACAAGAAATCCTTAATGTTCTTTAAGACGATGTAAATTCCACGAGATAATATGATTCTTCATTTCCACTCGATTTCATTCTATATCTATCCCGCTTTGTTAAAAATGAAGCGAACGTTTCATCCCAAATATATGTGCTGTCAATAATTTCCTTTACTCTGAGACTTTGGAGACCCTATTATGCCGTATTGAATCTTCAATTCTTATCAAAAGAATGGATTTCATTCTTTATCGTTCGGTTACTCGAGTTTCAAATATCATTTATTCTATATATTTCTTTGCTGTAAGTTCTTTATATTATAAAAAAAAAAACTGGTTTCTAATATCAATTTAGAATAATGAGAAGGACTTGAATGTTATTTTAACTTGAACATATCGTTCATTTAAATTCATGCAGATATCAAATATTTAAATTTGCAATTGTTTCAAAGTATTTAAAAGCTGGCCGAGGATCGATTTGTTGAAGCAATAAAAACATTAAAAATATAGATATTTAATTCCAAACATGATTGTAACATTAGTTAGCGCACCTGAGACGATGTGAAATGTTGATAGTCGTCTTATTGTTCATTCTGACAAACAAACACAGCGTTTCGCAGCTATTGTTGTCAAAAACATTACGAGTAAAGTGTTATATTGCACAACAATTATATGTCTAATTGTAGTACATCTCTCTATACTAAAAACGTAACACGATATTTTGCCACTGTATTATGAACAAATGGCAAAATTCACAGTTATGAAATTTTGCTGTTTGTTCCTAATATAGTGAACAATTATTCGTAATAGCAGTTGGCAAGAACGAGTTCGCGAGGAAGATGCAACGAGCTCCAGTGAGTTGGAAGAAGACGAAGCCTCCCCGACTCACGGAACGAGCAAAGGGGTCTGGCGAGCCTAGTTAGTGAGCAGGAGTAAATATTAAATTTGGAATAATCAACGTTCTAATTATTCAAATTATAAAACATATATATCTTATTTTAGATTACACATACACTTTTTAAATATTAAATTGCATGTTGAGCGTGTATTCTTCTTAAATAATCGTCTCGACACCATACATACCTATATATAGAGGGACATAGTTCCAAAGGTGTTCAAAGATATGTCATAAGGACTGGAGACGCACTTCATCAAAATATCAAGCTGAATAATTCAGCAAAACAATGCTTTCTGTATATTATACTATGAGAAAAATGAAATTTACTATTTGTAGCTTAAACACCCGAAATGTTATATAAGTGCATGCCCAGAAGTATTTTATTAAGATGTTTTATAGAGCTGAAAATATTGCAAGAATACATCTCATTTTTTTAACATTCGAACGAATAAAACATATGCCTTCTGTAGAATTGTGAAAGATGACAAAAAAGTGGAATGACAGTGCATAGAAGCTGGCACAAAATGTCTGTGAGTGACAAAGAAATGAAATATTTCAGGGATAGTTATATAGCCTAATATTTATTATCCACTTAGGGGGAAAGGCGATGCAACGACTAAGGGAGGAAGTTCAAGGCCTAAGGGGAAAAAAAGGAAGAGTCAGAAGGGATTTTTAAAAGTCACATATATTTTACTGCCGATGAAATGGAAGGGAATTGGCCAATAGAAGAGCAAGGGAAAATTAAGATAGCTTTATCCCATGATTCAAGCTGGTCAAGAAATAACAAAAAATTAAAAACTTATTATTGCGACGTCGTTGAGTGAAGTCAATAAGTCTATGAACTCAAAAACTCGCACTAAGTGTCTTAAAACGATAGCCTGGTGTAAAAATACAACAAAACTAAAATGAATTAATTGATGTGTGAAATTGAGAAAAGTACCAAGTTCAAATTTGCTATATGGATCAATACTGATGCTGAAAAATCCCAGCGAGGAAGACGAACAACCAGGTGCGCACAAGTCGGATGAGTTAATAATCAATTTGTGTCATTAATTTAAGTAAAAATGTATCGTCGTTTCCACGAAATAAATCTTAAACTTCAGATTGTAAATCATTATTAAATATCTTTGTTGTCCCAATTCTATTTAGAGCAACTTTGAAAGTTATTTGATTTAATAAGCAAAATGTTAATGGTCAAATTTTTGGATCGTGTGATATCATAATGATATCACCTGATGTATCATAATGTAAATAACCATTGCATGTATAAATTGTAAATAATTTTTTTTTATAAGAATAAAATTGGGTTATGCTATTTTAGAAGCCTACGAATACAATTTACTTTTTATTTTCAATGCTGACAGCAAGGAGAGTGGAGATTTAATGCGACAGAAAATGTAGATATTCTATTTATTCTTGCTCTGTAAATATTCGAAAATCATTAAATGGTTTATTTTTACGTCTTCTGATCTACAAGAGCAGGATTTGAAGGGGAGCATGCAGTTGGAGGGCCTGTGCATGCATACATGTTTACAGTGATACGAAATCTACTTTTAAATTCTATCTTATCAAACTAACTTTTGTGTGTATAAAAATAACAACAAAGTCTCAAAATAATCTAATATCCAATTTTGTTTAATCTGAGAGCTTTAGAAAAGCTTAGTTTGAGAGCTTAAATTTCTTATAAAATATATTTTCGTGTAAGTGTACTATATATCTTCATATTACATTAGATTTAGATTTAGGGACTGGTGATTAAAAAGAGCCAAGCTCAGCGATTGGAGGTCTATTGTACTATCCCCCTTCTAGAAAAGCAAAAGACCCACAGGAGAAAAGACACATGACTGAAGTAAAGATCAGCAAGTACTTGACAGGAATCTCCTGCAACTTCCAGGGCTCGATTAAGTACCATCCCAAGCGCTCAAACATATAAGCAGAGAAAGGCAGTTTTTTCCCATATAGACAGCTTCAGCACTCCGCTCCTTAATAACACTTATTATAATCAGGTGCCTTTTATAAAGAGTCCAACAACCTTCCTAATGATAGTTTTATTGAGCATCAACAGCTCTTTATGACGTACACTAGGGCAATCACGATTTAGTTCTTTTGCCTGTCTTTAATGTCACGCCAACTTTGGTACTGCAGTTTCTTGAAGTTATCAAACACTGTTTCCTGATCTATTCGTTAGAGATACTTAAAGCTGGCTCCGGGCCGACAAAATGCGTGTACTTGAACCATTCCTAGCGAACTTTTCAGCCAACTCATTACCCAGAATATTTCAATGTTCAGGTACCCAGTAAAGGGTGACTTTAGTGTTGCTAACAATATTGCAGAGTGCATTACATTACTCCCAAACAATGGAAGATGTCATAGATGTCATAACGGACTTATCCAAAGCCATAAGAGCAGCTTGGCTATCGGGAGAAGATATTGATGTAATTTCTCCTGTAGCCCCAGTCTAAGCAAATTCTGCAATACATTATAATAGAAAATACTTCTGCCTGAAAAACAATAGTGTCGCTGCTGTGTGGGTAAGATAATTTTGTTCCCTCATCTGGATAGCATACACCAGCCCCAGTGCTAAGTCATTTGTGTAACATACAATTCAATTCTTTCTGTTTTAGTGAGAAGTCTTCTTCCAGTCATTCCGTGAGGGAACCTGAATACAATAAGGCTTGTCAAAAACAAACTTGACCAGCATACCATCAGTGGGCATATTGAAATATAGGTGTTTCATAAAATTTGTGTCCAAGACAAATACTTTGAGTAATATTTCCAGTGGCCCAAATTTGATTCCACATAATGATGAGCATACACAATGTTTTACAGTGCATATACAATACTCTCTAGCTGTAGTGTTAGAGAGTAAATATTCTTTGTAGCTTAAGTACATTATACTTTAAATTAGCGGCTATGAAACGATTTCTAATTTTTTTTTCAATAATAAAATAGAATATTCCCCGCTATTCTATTTTATTACTGTTAGCACACTTTTAAGAATTATAAATTGACTTTAATACTTAAGTATATTTACTTTCAATAAAATTACTTTATTTTTGGAGACTTAGTTTAAAATCATATAACTTGTCACTTGTAAACACCTCCGACATTGTTTAAAGACACTTTTTTTATATGTAACATTTTTCCTTACCTGTTAAAAGCTTAGAATTTGCGGTTTTTGCTTCTTGGAAACTTTAAATAACAATGGAAACATCTTTAAGTTTCAAGAAAATCTTTTCATAAAATAAAATGCTTTTTATTTAATCCACTATAGAAAACCGAGAGAAATTTCCTGTATGAATTATTTTATTCTTTGCATTTTCTGTAGGTATCCAAATGCATTCTTCAAGGAATGAATGTGAAATACATTGTTAAAATAACTTTTAAGTATTCTATTCTTTGCTGCCGAGGTGCTTTGTAATACATTGTCAGTCGCATTGTTGAAACGGAGTCAGAATTTCAAAGAGATTATCCTCGGTCTTTTGTATTTGAGACTGTTTTATTTCTAACATCCAGAAAAATTTGATTTCTGAAGTTTTTATTTTTCTGCAGTGAGTTCACATTTCACATTTTCGGGCATTCTTATTTAGCCATGGTTTGTCAGCTATGTTTCTGATTTACGAAAAATGGTATAAATGCAAATGAAAATTGTTTACGTTTTATGGAAACAACCGAATACGTAATTTTTATTTTCCTTATATACATAATGTATAAGGAAAGTATTATGACGGGGGTTGAAAATTCGAATTCGAGTTTTCAACGGGAGAGCACGTTTCAAGCATCCCTGATCACGAATCGAACATTTTTGAGGTGATGTCCGTCTCTCTCGCTCTCTCTCTCTCTCTCTCTGTGTGTGTGTGTGATTGTGTGATTGTGTGTGTGTGTGATTGTGTGATTGTGTGTATGTGTATGTGTTTGTTTGTGTACCAGTGAGTCTGTGGAGACGATATCTCACGAACGAATGGAGCGACTCGAATGAAACTTGGTACAAAAATTACAATCCGTGAATACTGGAAACCTATTGCTTTCAAACACAATCGAATGTTCAAAACCCCCCCTAAATTTTCGAGTGAAATTTTGAAAAAATCACCAAAATATCAAAACCTTTAAGTTACGAGAATAGCCATTTCTTATGTAATTTTTCCTTAGAAAACGATTGACATAATCTTCAGAACGCTAACATGAATCGTTCTCGAGATATTGCACATTTTCAAATACATTTATCAAAAAATCAAATAAATTAAAAAAATATTAACTGTTGAGAAACATCTTCACTTTTCATATGTAATGTCATGAGATAAATTTGGTGACATCATTCTCATGGATCTAGCTCGTTCCATTCATGAGAATAGATACTTTGAGTAATAATTTTGTATTTGAACGTCAATAGTCATTTACCTGATATAAGAACAACTTGTTCCTCCGTCCATAACGCTTGACGATATTTTAGCGACGAATTTGGCGGAATGCCGCCAACTTAGCGACTTTTTTAAATGTTGCCAAATTAACGAAAATCTCGCCAAATGCATAAACATGATGCTATATCAATAAAAATGACTACTAATTGACCAAAATTCAATATCTTGTTTAGAATATAAGTATCAACTATAAGAATAACCTATTTTATCTTGAGTAGAATATAAGCATCTACTATAAGAATAACCTATTTTTTTACTGTAAAAGAAGTAAATTCATTGCATTATATAAGGAAAGTCATGTGTTGCCTACATCAGGTTTCTTCAAATGTATTGCGAGGACTATAAAGTTATTTAAAAGTTCATATATTTCATTAAATCATTATATTTTACGAATTATATATTAGTAACTCATTAAAGTACACACCTTTAACAGCACATAGCCTAGATTTCTTCGCAAAATAACACTGTTTCCACGCCATAATTTGTGCGTCATTTATACCCGGAGTTCAATTCGAGCTGGTGTACAAAACGAAACAGGGGGACTTATTGGAGAAGCCGACTGACAGTATTTTCAGGTCGTTTCACATCCAGATGTTTTAAACTTCAAGAAATTTTTTTAACACTGCCAATTAATTTTGTAGCAAATAATATTATGAGTTTGACAATTTAAATTTAAATATATCTATTAAAATTAAAGTTAACTAATATTTTTCAATTCCTTACATACATAGAATAATGAATAAGGAAAGTATTGTGATGAGGTAAACAAATAAATAAAATTGGAGTTTTCAACGGCCTAACACCTTACAAGCATTTCTGAACTTAAATAAAACGTTTTAGAACTGCTGTATATGAAAGCGAATAAATGAAGTGTTTCTAAAACAAATTGGTACGATTGTTACAATCAGTGAATACTGCAACCCTATTGATTTTAAATTCAATCAAATGTTCAGAAGACTCCAAATTTTCACAATTAAAAGATCAGCAAATATCGTTAAATGTGTTCACATTCCATTATGCAATATTGCGCGACGAATAAGATTGTTCTTGTGGATTTAACTTAGTAGAGCAGGATCTTCTCACTAGAGAAGAATCTTGTGGATATACTTACTCATTTTACTTTCCCTCAAATACATGGTAATGTATAGGGAAAGTATTGGAATCATGCCGAAAATCGCAACTCGAGTTTTCGACGGATCTACACGTTTCGAGACCTCTAGAATACGAAAAAACTATTTTTAGCGTGACATCTGTGTGTGTGTCTGTGCAATATATGTATCCCCTCTAACTCAAAAACTAACGGAAATATTTTAATAAAATTAGGTAAGTCACTTGGATGTGATCCTGGTGCCGATTAGTTTTTGGTACGATTCGTAAAAACAGAATCTGCCTTTTTTGCGAAATGGCCCGTAAAAATTTCATTTATCCGCTCTAGCTAAAATACTAATTGACCAAATTTCACAAAATTACTATATAAGTTACTTGTTGGATACTCTGGTGCTGATTAGAATTTGGTACGATTCGGAAAAGAAGAACTCGCCTTTTTTACGAAATGGCTCGCAAAAATTTCATGTATCCACTCTAGCTAAAATACAAATTGACCAAATTTCACAAAATTTGGTAGATAAGTTACTTGTGGGATACTCTGGTGCTGATTAGATTTTGGTACGATTCGGAAAAGAACAACCTGCCTTTTTTACGAAATGGCCCACCAAAATCTAAAAAAAAAGACTAAGTAGTGTATGCTCAAATGTATCAATTAAATCAATTAAATTCTTGTTTTATAAGCGATTTTTGAAGAGGAAAATAATACAATGCACTCCATTATACTTGAGGACTAACCGTTCTCAAGATATTTGAGATTTCGTGCATTTTTGTTACGCCGATTTCGGAAAAAGTCCAATTACCAAATAAAAACAAAAATTGAATTAAAAATGCAAATTTAGTGTTATTTGGTTCAATTAAACTCAAGCTAATGAATTATTCAAGAAATAAAGAAAATATGAATTTGAGTCTGCAGGGAAAGTCATGTGCTGCCCACATCAGATTTTTTGTAAAAGTTTTCTATTGATGTCAACTTTTTTGCCTATGGCAATTTCTTTTGTGGTGTATTAATTCAACGCCAATTGCGTTTTAATATGGATTTTGTGTGTGAGTTTGAATAAGTGATTTTATTTTGACATATAAAGTCGTCGAACGAGCTAAATTTCAATGTAAGTGATGTTCACCCTATGCCAAAAATATTGCGGTATTGCTTCATTTATTTCTACTCGTATTTGGCGACTTTATGTTCGAAGATTAGAATGTTGACTCAGTAAATGATAGTTGACATATTCGACTTTTCAAATTAATTAATAATAATTGCATTAAATATATTATTTGCATGTGAAGAACATTATTAGAATTTGGACTTTAAATTTATGAAATCTATTGACTCTGAATCCAAACATCGGTTTTACATGACAACATTTTAGTTATAAACTTTTAGAAACGTTTAATATATAGTCTGTATTTCTTTGTGGACGACAGCAATACTTCTTATTGCTGTAAATTTCCAAATTAAATTTTGTAAAAATATAAGTTGATTTGGCACTTTGAAATAGTTGTCACCGAGAAAAATTGCAAATTTTAGTGTACAAACTAGGCGCCCCAAAACTTTTTGCTTATGATTCGTTCTCTGCAAAAAAGTAAAGAAGAATATTTTTGTAGGGAAAATTATATTCTGCCCACAACAGATATTTTTATTATGATTATATGCTTAAATAGAAAATTTTTCGTATATCAAATATAACTCCAAGCATCGGTTTTATATGATAAAATTTGCGTTTTTAACTTTTAAAAACGTTTAAGATATAGACTGTATTTCTTTGTGGACGACAGCAATACTTCTTATAGATGTTAATTGCTAAGTTAGATTTTGCAAAAGCATAAGTTAACCTGCCACTTTGATATAGTTGTTGCAGAGAAAAGTTCCAAATGGTATTGTACGAACCAGGCGCTTCAAAACTTTTTACGATGGATTTGCATACGATTCTTTTTCTGTATATTATATATATATATATATATATATATATATATATATACGAGGCATGTTTTTATGTAAGTACCGTTTTGCGATTCCGCCGCCGCAGCGCTACGGTCGGCGTTCCGCGCATGCGCGCTGGTTACCTACATCTCTTGTCTACGCACTGACGCCATTACAGTCTGATTCTTCCTTGTATACGTTGTTTACTGAGTGTTTAAGATGCCTCCGACAATCGTGAGTCCCGCCGATTGTGAAGTACGGGCTGTTATACGATTTCTTAGTGCTAAAGGCGTAAAACCGATCGATATTCATCGTGAGATCTGTGAAGTTTACGGACAAAACATTATGAGTGATGGAATGGTAAGGAAATGGGTGAGAGCATTTAAAGATGGCCGCACAAATGTGCATGATGAAGAACGGAGTGGGCGTCCTTCGGTCTTTAATGAAGATTTGGTGCAGAAAGTGGAAGAAAAGGTGAGAGAAAACAGACGCTTTACAATTTCATCAATGTGCGACTGGTTTCCTCAATATTCTCGTAGTGTTTTGTATCGCATTGTGACCGAGAACTTGAATTACCGGAAATTGTGTTCACGTTGGGTTCCAAAAATGTTGACGGATTTGCACAAAACCCAACGTTTAGGCAGTGCATTGACTTTCCTTGAGCGGTACCACAATGAAGGTGAAGATTTTTTAGACCAAATTGTTACTGGTGACGAAACATGGGTGGCCTACGTCACACCAGAATCAAAACAACAATCCATGGAATGGCGACATTCATCATCACCCAAAAGAGTGAAGTTTAAGCAAACAATTTCTGCCCGGAAAATCATATGCACAGTTTTTTGGGACAAAAAAGGAGTATTGCTAGTGGAGTTTCTGCCTCGTAATGAGACAATCAATGCAGCGTCTTATTGTGAGACATTGAACAATCTGCGTCGTGCAATCCAGAACAAAAGACGTGGCAAGTTGAGTAAGGGTATCGTTTTGCTGCATGACAATGCCCGTCCACATGTGGCTAATCGGACCAAAGATCTCATCAAATCTTTTAAATGGGAAACTCTAGATCAGAGGTCGCCAAAGTGGTCTATATAGACCCCCAGGGGTCTATTTAACAAAAGCGGGGGTCGATCTGAGCCAGGGGGTCGATTGGGGGTCGAAGAAAAAACAGTTCTTAATACGAAAATCACACATACGTAATCGCGATGATCGTAAAATTTGTGAATTTTTTTATAATTGACTTAATATCAGTTTCTTTATAGAACATAAATTAATCAACGAATATTTATTCGGGTGAAACAAGTATTGACGTACCAGCGCGCAGTGGCACGAACTCTGCACTTCTGGTTTATTAGTCATACTCATATGTTGAATCTCCACTGTTAAGCTGTTTGATGCCGGCAGATGGCGTTGCTTGTCCGTCGGCTAGCTAATTTTCAATGTTTATGTTCAGCGCGAGCGAGCGGAAATAGCTGTGAAAAATGTGTGTTCTATTGTTCTATGTTCTGTGTGTGTTGTATCAACAGTAATAAAGTGTGTGTTTATCTGTCCATTGGGAATATTGGATCTTTCTGAGATGATACAACAGTGGGGTAAGTACCCCTTTCAAGAATTTTCATTTGAGTTTATTTTGAAGACAGAAGAGAACGCAATTCCAGTGTTACGTATTTTTTGACGTATTACAATTGTATATTATACTAATTTATTTTTAATTTATTTATAGAACCCTAATTGAAAAATGGCAGCTTCAGTGTCTAAAAAGAAATGTCGGTATTATTCATTGGATTATTTGAAATTTGGATTTATTTGTTCACCGGTAAATGAAACGATTCCTATGTGTCTTCTATGCGAAAAAACTTTTGGAAACGACTACATGAAACCGTCAAAAATGAAAGATCATCTTGATAGGGTTCACTCAGATAAAAAAAATAAAGAACTTGAATTTTTCAAAAAACTTAAAGAAAAATTCACATGTCGGCTAACTATAAGAAGTTTTATGAAGCAATCTACTGAAGTTGAAACTGAAGGAGGATTAATAGCTTCGTACAAGATTTCGCTTAATATAGCAAAGAGGGGGAAACCACACACAATCGCTGAAGAAATTATTATTCCTGCAATTAAAGACGTCATTGAGGATGTAATGAAAAAAGACTCCGTTAATGTTTTAAAGTCTTTGCCATTAAGTGCAAATTCTGTAAAACGGCGTATCGACGAAATGGCTAAAGAAATAGAAAATACGGTAGTTTCAGAGCTAAAAAATTGCAAGTTCTCTATTCAACTTGATGAATCTGTTTTTGGCGTTTCTGCTATTCTTATGGCGTACGTTAGATATTTCAGGAAAATTAAAGGACAAGTCATTGATGAATTTTTATTTGCTAAATATCTTGAAACTGATGGAAAAGGAGAGACAATTTTTAGATGTTTACAAGAATATTTAAATAAATATGATATTCCGCTTGAAAATATAATAGCTGTAGCCACAGATGGGGCACCTGCTATGGTAGGGCGTTACCGAGATTTTGCTACATTTCTCAAAGAAAAAGTGCCCGGTATACGTACTATTCATTGTGTGTTGCATAGAAACAACTTAGTAGCAAAATATCTGAGTCCAGAGTTGCATGAAGCCTTACAGTTTTGTATTAAATGTATCAATCAAATTAAAGCTCAACCTCTTAAATCAAGATTATTTTCCAAACTTTGTCAAGAAAACGACGAGTTATTTAACCAATTACTTCTGCACACCGAAGTTAGATGGTTGTCTAGAGGTGTATGCTTGCAAAGGCTAGTTGAGTTATTTGACTCCACGACCGAATTTCTCAGCGAAATAAACCCTGTTCTGAGTGATGAACTCCAAAACAATAAGAACCATATATTTTATTTAGCAGACTTGTTTGGAAAATTTAATGATGTCCAAACAAAGCTGCAAGGAAAGGATGTTACAATTATTCAAGCTCGAACAATACTGTTAGGCTTCCAAGTAAAATTAAATGCATTTAGATCTTCATTGCTACGTAAGGATTATCAGTATTTTACAAATCTGCGACAATTAGAAATAAAAGAAGAAGACTTGGAAATATATACAGGTCATCTTCAAAAATTGAGCGACGATTTTAAACTGCGCTTTGTTGATTTGGAAAACATTGACATCCCTGATTGGATTATTGTGCCATTTTCTGCTCAAATTGAAAACGTGGACATCAACCTGCAAGATGAACTTGCTGAATTATTATCGGATCTTGAAGCAAAGACGCTTCTTAGAAATTTAACAATAAGCAAATTTTGGACAAATATAAATATAATGCAAAAATATGTAAAACTTTGTGAAATAGCTCAACCTAGCATTTCCAAGTTCCTATATGGTTGAAGCCGGTTTCAGTCACGTAAATTCAATCTTAACCAAGTACAGAAATAAATTAAATGTGGAGCTTCGAGGGGATTTAAGATTAAAATTGACTAATTTTGAACCAAATATAGCGAACCTTGCAAAAATACACCAGGCACACCCATCTCATTGATTAAGAAGCAATAAATCTGTAGTTACTTTACTTATTATTTCTACTTATTTATAATTACTCATTATTTAATAAATATTAAGGTTTTTTAAATTATATAGGGGTCGATGATCAAAAAAGTTTGGTTTTTTAAATTATATAGGGGTCGATGATCAAAAAAGTTTGGCGACCCCTGCTCTAGATCATCCTCCATACAACCCTGATCTGGCGCCCAGCGACTACCATTTGTTCCTGCACTTGAAGAAACACCTGGGTGGTCAGCGTCTTCAAGACGATAACGAAGTCAAAACAGTTGTGATACAGTGGTTAACAAGTCAGGCGGCAGAATTTTATGAGGAGGGTATTCAAAAACTGGTACCACGTTATGACAAGTGCCTCAATATTCACGGAAATTATGTAGAAAAGTAGATTAAGGTACAGGCTTTCATGTAGAAATAAAATTATTGCGATATCTTTGCACGTCTTTTTTTAATTCCAAAACGGTACTTACTTAAAAAACATGCCTCGTATATATATATATATATATATATATATATATATATTATATATATATATATATATATATATTATATATATATATATATATATATATATATATTATATATATATATATATATATATATATATATTATATATATATATATATATATATTATATATATATATATATATATATATTATATATATATATATATATATATATATATATACATATTATATATATATTTATAATATATATATATATATATATAAATAAAAATTAAAGGATTTTAATCGAAAATAATGCATAAACTACTGTATGTCCAAAAAAACCCATCTCTAGCATATCTGTTACAAATGAGTAACTATAGGCCAAGACTAAGGATGAAGAGAGAAGGTAACATATCACTACAATGGAAAGGGGGATGAGAAGAATATTAGGATTCAAAAATCACAATTAAAAGTATATAAAAATAAAAATAAAACTCGGCAAAAATGAGAATAGGCAATAACAATCAGCTTAAGATAAGAGATTAAGAATAGATAACAATCAATTGAAACCCCACAAAAAATGGCGGTTAGTTCGAAATTGCATTCTCATCAGGACAGCCATACAATTCGAATTAAAACCGATAGAATAGCCAGTTAATGACAATGGCGATAGTATTTAACTATATATATATATATATATATATATATATATATATATAATATATATATATATATATATATACACATATATATATATATATATATATATATATATATATATATATATATATATATATATATATATATATATATAAAGAAGTAAAAGAAGTAGCATTATGTAGGGAAAGTCTGTTCTGCAAACATTAGATTATTTTTACGCTTAAATATAAAACTCATTATTATTTTTAGGGAACATTGGTTTTTATTATTCAGTTAAAATTACTGCATGGAACCTATTTTTAAATAAAGACCCTAATAGACATAAAAGACCAATTCAAACTCAACTTCTAATAATATTGAACTTCGTTAATGGGATTCAACGTTAATCGTTTACCTTGTCAGTTGCTCGAGTAGAAGGTGCAATCGGAATCCGGAAAAGCATTAATGAATGTCACTTCAAATGAATTGGAAGCAATTTCTCTTTGTCAGTGGGAAAAATTGGAGGACATCGATGAAATTGTTAAAATGACCACAATTACAGTGAACTTGCTTAAAGGTACGGACTGAAATTTATTCTGGAGAACAATAATTATGGTCGAATATGTTGCGGTACTGAAACTAAGAATCTGATGTGGGCAACACATGACTTTCCCTGCAGACTTATATCCATGTTCTCTTTATTTTATTTTAATTTAATTCACTTTTAATTCAATTTTCGTTCTCATTTGGTAAATGAACCTATTTTCAAAGGTGGCGTAGAGAAAATACGAAAAAACTGAAATATCTCAAGAACGTCCAGTCCTATTGTAATGGAGTTGGTCTTATTCTTTTCTTCGCTAAAAATTACGTATAAAACAAGTATTTAATGGATATATTTGAGCATACGTAGTTTTTTTTTATTTTAGATTTTGGCGATTTTTGCTGGCCATTTCGTAAAAAAACGGCAGGTTGCTCTTTTCCGAATCGTACCAAAATCTAATCAGCACCAGATCATCCTACAAGTAACTTATCTGCCAAATTTTGTGAAATTTGGTCAATCAGTATTTTAGCTAGAGTGGATACATGAAATTTTTACTGGGCGTTTCGCAAAATCAATGAATATTTCATTCATATCAGCTATCCAGACTCCATGGACTATATAATTTTGTGTTAAAGAAATTCAGCAATTCTAATACAATTCATTCTACATATTTTGCTGTTTACATTTTACATAGGTGAAAAATAGGCTTCGTTGTAGAAATAATCAAATTTGGATGAACATTTAAACTCAAATATATTGTAGTTGCGTTGTTTCAGTATGTAGATGTGCAGAATTTAACCAAAAATAAAGTGGTTTTAGGACGGATACAACATTCAATATGAATTAAAAGGAACTTAAAAAATCACGATTTGAGACAAGATGGATGCCATATTTTATTTTGAAGTGGGTCACATGATCTCTTCATATAATAGTCACGTGATATATTTATATAAAGGGTGTAATTATTATTTTAATTTTTATTTAAAAAACTACTGAATATATTTTGCTGAATTTGTTTTTATATATATTATGGAATAATTTGAATATTACCTAAAAGTTTCGTGAATTTTAAATCCGCTTAACAAATGTTTGAAAAATTAGGTCCCATAGGGTTCAATATATTTCATTTTTTTAACCCGGGTTCAATCCAAAACTAATTGGTTGATATTATTCATTTATATTCCCATAAGTCCTACAGACCGTCTGAACCAAATACTAAAATTTCATTTTGATTAAGTCATTTTTGCGGCAGTTATCGTGCTAACGGACAGATAGACAGACAGATAGACAGAATGAACACTTTTCAACTTTGTTGTAAAGTGTTAACAAAAAGGAAAAGGAATTTCAATTCCGCACAGTTGACACTAATGCCCTAAGGAAATTGTAATTCCTAAGGAAATTGTAATTGGTGTTGTTTTCTGAAAACAAGACTAAGGACTCCTATTTTAATTTTGAGTTAAAAATAAAATTGAATTAAGCGATGATTTTAGTTTGTCACACGTCAAGTACTAATGATTCTTCATATATAATTCTTCATATTTTAGCGATTATTGTGCTTCCGATGCATAAAACGCAATTTCCAATAAATACTGTTTAAGGAATAAAGACTAATTAAAACACCACTTGTAACAATATTGAATATCGTTGACGGAGTTCGACTTTCATCGTTTTCTATGTCATTTGTTCATGTAAAATGCACAGTCAAAATCCGAAAAGCATTAATGAATGTCAATTCAAATAAAGTGAAAGCAATTTCCCTTTGTCATTGTGCTTAATTAAAGGATATGGATGTAATTGTTAATGGATATGTCGTTACACTGAACAAGCTTTAAAGAATAAATAGAATAAAATTCCACACATAATAATAATGTAAGTTTCTTAAATGATAATGTGAAAATATATATTTTTACTGGAACTGATGTGCTATTATGGGAATTTGTAACTTCTTGGGGAACTTTTAATTATTCTTTTAACAGATCATTTGATTGAATTTAGTTACATTCGTTAGTTTCATAATACAAAACTGCTTTACTCGAGGAAATTATCTTTGTATTATTTCAAATGATTATAATACTGCATAGTAGAAAGATGAAATTGTGATTTTATGTATTCAAAATCAGATATGACACATTGAGAAACACAACTTGATAAGAAATTCAAAGGTTGTTGAAACACACTTATAATAATATTTTCTGTATCGATTTACTGATTGGGTGATTGGATGGCATATTAAAAAAATCTGATGTGGGCAACACATGACTTTCCTTATATAATGTAATGAATTTACTACTTTTACAGAAAAAAATTGGTTTTTCTTATAGTAGATACTAATATTCTTTCCAAGATATTGAATTTTCGACAATTACTCATCATTTTCATTAATTTAGCGTCATTTTTATCCATTTGGCGAGATTTTCGTTAATTTGGCAACATTTCAAAAAGTCGCCAAGTTGGCGACATTCCGCCAAATTCGTCGCCAAAATCTCGCCAAGCGTTATGGACGAAGAAATAAGTTGTTCTTACAGCAGATAAATGACTATTGGCGTTCAAATACAAAAGTATTACTCAAAGTATCTTTTTTCATGAATGGAACGAGATAGATACACGAGAATGATGTCACCCAATTTATCGCATGGTATTACATATGAAAAGTGAACATGTTTCTCAATAGGAAATATTTTTTTTTCATTTTATATGACTTTTTAATAATTTTTTTGAAAAATGTGCAATATCTAGAGAACGGTTCATGTTAGCGTTCTAAAATTTATGTCAATTGTTTTCTAATAAAAAATTACATAAGGAATGTCTATTTGCGTAACTTTATTAGTGGTTTTGATTTCTTGACGATTTTTTCAAAATTTTATTCGAAAATTTAGGGGGGTTCTGAACATTCGATTACGCATAAAAACAATAGGCTTCCAGTGTTTACGGATTGTGATTTTTGTACCAAATTTGGTTCGAATCGGTCCATTCGTTCGTCAGTTATCGTCTCCACAGACTCACTGACACACACACACACATACTTTCACACACACACACACACACACACACACACATACACACACACAGACATCACTTCAAAAATGTTTGATTCGTGATCAGGGATGCTTGAAACGTGCTCTCCCGTCGAAAACTCGATTTCGAATTTTCGACCCCGTCACAATACTTTCCTTATACATTATGTATATAAGGAAAGTAATAATTGAGCACTTCTTTCAATACACTATCATAATAATATGCTATGTACCGAATGACTGAATGGGTGATTGGACAACATACAAAAGATCTGATGTAGGCAGCACATGACTTTCCTTATATAATGCAATTAATTTACTTCTCTTACAATGAAAAAATGATGTATAAGATCAACGGCACAGTGTTTTTAACGTTGGATTGTATATGTGGGGCTTTTCTAGATGACAACATGTAAAACCATTTCGAAGTACTTAATTAACTTATATTTTACACAACTCTAAATTGCCTCCCTCACTGGGTTCTCGTCTAAATTGGGTGGCTCTCTGCGGCCGTCCAAACAGTTACCTTACACCTTTCTGGTAGGTCGGATGGTCTGGGTCTCAGCAACAACAACTCTAAATTGATGCTTATTAATATTGATATCATCTTCAATAAGGAATATAGGACATATATTAAAATATGTTAATTCCATATATTAAAATATTAATTGAAATAGTATTAAATGGTGTGACACCATTTTGCACAAATATTAATAAATTTTCATGAATCTGTATATTCTGCTTCATTATCAAAAGCTGTAAAACTAGACAGAATGTTTTGAAATTCGACTGAAAATTTCGAAATTTATTTAAAATGTTACATTTTCTAACCGTTGACACCATTAATTATGCATAAAAGAGCTAATTATTTATGGCTCAATGGTTTTCGAAACTTAATTGTTTCAATTGCTGTAGTAAAAAATAATCTCTACAATTTTTGTGTTCGTGATGTCATTATCCCCCTCGCGGGGAGAGGAGTGGAGATCCACCCTGGGGTGTACATTGTCAAACTTGGCATCAATTGAAAGATTTTTTTTCAGGCTGTCGCAGTGTATTAAGGTTCAATGGACATATTTTTGTTGAGTATAGTGTATTTTTTGTCATGTAGCAAATTTTGTAGCACTCGGCTGAAAACGAAAGTCTTGTTCTTTATCTTACATTCAGCAACAAAACTTTTATTTGTAATTTGAGAGTTACACGTTCCCATAAAGCAAGGAAGATACTCGATTGCACCTGGACAATCTTCAAAAGCACTGGTATGAGTTCCAGATGTTTCTGTAATTGCCAAAAGTTACAAATGTAAAAAGTACAAAAGAGGTTGACATTTTACTGCCATGGGTATAATACAGATGATATGTTCAGAAGTCAAGATCGCCATTAAGAGCAGTTTCAACTGAGATCCTGCAAAATTTAATACCACATTTTTACGTCCACTTCCTGATACCACAACACTGGGTCAGAGAAACACAAGAGGTCAAGAACCATTTTGGACGATTTTATGTCAAGCGAGCAGAATTCACTGCTGAAAAATTACGCCCACATACGCAGTCTGAGAAAGTTTGAGAACCAGCGGGAATTGTTTTTCTTTTTTTTTGTTGCTTGAGAACTCACATGTCGCTTGGGAAAAGGAAAGGCACATCACGTGAAAGTGCAGCTGGACGCGGATGGATACAGAAGAATATGGACCGGATCACGCATGTATTCATGGGAAAGAACATATTCGGAATAGTATAGAACTCTTCTTTTACTAGACACTTGGAACGAAGATTTCGAAGGTCTCGGAGCCCTTGTCCTGGGCTCCTGAGAATTTGAGGATCTTTTTTTTATCAAGATTCAGAGCTCCGAGCAATGCAGTATGAATTCCTGATTTACTTCATCTGACAAAAGGCGCAACAGATTAACGAATCAGATATGCTGATAGTAATGAAGATGCCCCAATAATAATGATTTTTGAACATCCTAAATCAAGGGCATTCGCTCCAATATTATTATGGCGGCCTGAGGCGCTTGATCCCTTTTATACAGATTGCCAGGTAACTTATCTTGCTGGACATTCTAAATCAAGGGAAGCCGCTCCAATATTATTATGGAGGCCTGAGGCGCTTGATCCCTTTTATACAGATTGCCAGATAACTTATCTTGCTGGACATTCCAAATCAAGGGAAGCCGCTCCAATATTATTATGGAGGCCTGAGGCGCTTGATCCCTTTTATACAGATTGCCAGATAACTTATCTTGCTGGACATTCCAAATCAAGGGAAGCCGCTCCAATATTATTATGGCGGCCTGAGGCGCTTGATCCCTTTTATACAGATTGCCAGATAACTTATCTTGCTGGACATTCCAAATCAAGGGAAGCCGCTCCAATATTATTATGGAGGCCTGAGGCGCTTGATCCCTTTTATACAGATTGCCAGATAACTTATCTTGCTGGACATTCCAAATCAAGGGCAGCCGCTCCAATATTATTATGGCGGCCTGAGGCGCCTGATCTCTTTTATACAGATTGCCAGATAACTTATCTTGCTGGACATTCCAAATCAAGGGAAGCCGCTCCAATATTATTATGGAGGCCTGAGGCGCTTGATAACTTTTATATAAGTTGCTATATAACTTTTCGTTGCTGGACATTCCAAATCAAGGACAGCAGCTAAAGTAATAAAGTCATAATAGAGGACGAAAAATTGTTGGCAGATAACGTTCGAAATTTATTTTATGGTGGAATGCTGAAGCGGGTGATAAAACAATCTACTTTCGGTGTCAGCACAAGTGAAAGTGCACGATTTTCAAGTGAACAAAGTGTCCAGCTGAATCTCAAGTCACGTAAGTGAATTGTCATTTATAAAGTACGTATAGAATAAATTTAAAAAAGAAATTAAGATAAATATTAAACATGATATATGCATTTTGAGAATTTAAATATCTGAGGTTGATAATTGAGTAGATCTTTTACTCCATGTCCACAAAGACTTTGGGAAAACCCACTATATATATATAATGTTGATTTGTATAAATATGATTGATGAAAGATAATTAATATTTTGTAAAGTGTAATACATGATTGAAGAAATTTAAAGGTAATATTGATTCATGTGATTTTAATGAATAATTGAATTTAAAGTGAAATGATTAACAGTAAATATAATTTAGAGGAACTATTTAATCAAGAAAATAAATACCATTAAAAAAAATATTTTTAATTAAATTGAATTGGTTTTATGTTTTTACATCACTGCATGCCATTTAAATTCAAAGTATTGTTTAACACGACAAACCAGCATCGCTGACTTATGCACCATTAAGGTAATTTATAAATATACGGTGAGGTAACAGGGTTCGCTTTAATTTAATTATTCAAAATTGTAGACTAATAAATTGATTAGTCATCCTTCCAAATTTGGAATTCCTCTTGTTTTGATAATTGGTTTTAGCATACAAGCCCGGTTGCCTTATTAAGATGGGGGGGGGGGGGGAATTCATTAAGAATACCTTTCCCATACAGGCCTTTTAAAATGAAGGGCAACATATCATAGTGGTCAGTTGGACCAACAATATATATATTCCCTAATTTTTCTTATAACATTTGCAAAAAACAAAACAAAACATACAAACTTCTTAATGGATTCTGATGCTAGAAAGTTAAGTAGAATCACACTTCAGTTAATTAACTATTTGGTTTGGAGATTTTGGTTTGGAGATTAACTATTTGGTTTGGAGATGCAGATGTTATACGCGTTAAAATTCCATAATCAATACTGGTTAAATTAGGAGAAAATATTAAGAGCCCTAACGCTTTCCTCCAGTTCTGTTTCCCATGTCCAACCGCGAGAGCTCCGATATTTGACTATTTGTGCCGTCATTTTCGTTTTTAATACCTCACCTCTTCCTCCTTTTACTCACCTTACAGACGACACTGCAAATACCGAGGCGTTCTATCCTCCAATTCAGAATGATTTCGATTCAGCGTTGTGCCCTGGGTTTCTTCCTCCAATGCTATTAAACTTCGAATTTCTGGATCCAAAGTCAGTCAAAGATACTCAATTGAATTATTCATAATCAATTTGATTCAATGACGGCGATGAATTTCAAATTTTGACCATCGAATCTTTTGACTCCTATTAAACCATTGCCTTCCACAACTCAATCCAAAAGACTTCAATTTACTGTATTGAAATCAATCAACAAATTGCCACTGATCAGTCATCTCATGTTGGCTTCACCTTGAAATGATCAATATTCTTCGAGATATGAGATATTTCCAGAAGTTTCTATTAAAGGAGTCTATATATTAAAGGAGTTTCTATTAAGTCTATTAAAGGAGTCATCACTCAGTTAGAGTGCCGTTGATCTGATACAAGCTGCATTGAACTGGAATTTTCGTCAATGTTTTGAGAATAATAGCGGCTGTTTTGAGAAATGAGTGGAGCAGATAAGTACTGTCTTACTATATATTGTTCTTTTCATGCTGTGCTTGTGAATAAACGTGTTAGCTATTCAGGCATTTGGACTCATTCTTGTATTCTGAGTGTACATCCACGGTTTCAGAGGATACGTCGTAACAATATTTAACAACAAAGATCAATCATGCATAGAGCATTGATTATGAAACACTTTTCAAATTCATTGCGATTTCATTTAAACGTCTCTAAAATGCGATACATTCCTAGGTAATATTTTGAAAATTATCACAATACTACATTAAATTATTATATGTGAAAACTTAAAATTTCATCGAAAAAAATGAACTTCATTCAAATGACGGCATTGAAGTAAAAATTACCTGGTTTAAACATACCTAAAATGCAGTACATTTCTCGGTAATATTTCTAAAATTATCACAATACTACAATAATTTATTACATTTGAAAACTTCATCAAAAACAACTAAAATGTATTCAAATGACGTCATCAAAATATAACACTCCTGGCTCTCTCTATAAAAACGGCACTTCATTCATAAACATTTTTCCATTTATTTCATTCATCACAATACTATAATAATTTATTTTATTTAAAAACTTAAGACCATGGAGGTACAAGTAATTATACTCTATGCTTAAAACTTCATCGAAAAAATCGTCCTTCTCTCTGTAAAATCAATGAATATTTCATTCATATCAGCTATATTGCAGACTTCATGAGCTAAATAATTTTGCGATAAAGAAATGCAGCAATTCTTATACAGCTCATTCTACATATTGTGCTATTTACATTTTCCATAAGTGAAAAGTAGGCTTCGTTGTAGAAATAATCAAATTGGGATGATCATTTAAACTCAAACATATTGTAATTGCGTTGTTTCAGTATGTAGATGTGCAGAATTCAATCAAAAATAAAGCGGTTTCAGGACGGATACAACACTCAATATGAATTAAAAGAACTTTAAAAATCACGATTTTGATACAAGATGGATGCCATATGTTATTTTGAAGTGGGTCACGTGATCTTTTCATATAATGGTCACGTGATCACTTCATATAAAGGTGTAATTATTATTTTAATTTTATTTAAAAAACTATTGAATATATTTTGCTAAAATTTTTTTTATATATTTTGTGCGATAATTTGAATATTTCCTAAAATTTGCGAAGAAATTTGTGAATTTTAAATCCGCTTAAAAATGTTTGAAAAATTAGGTCCCATAGGGTTCAATGTATTTCATTTTTTCAACCTGGGTTTAATCCAAAACTAATTGGGTAATATTATATATTTATATTCCCATAGGTCCCACTCACCGTCTGAACAACATACTAAAATTTCATTTTGATAAAGTCATTTTTACGGCAGTTATTGTGCTAACGGACAGACAGACAGAATGAACAAAGTCATAAAGACTTTTCAACCGTGTTGTAAAGTGTTAAAAAAGTTATAAACGAGTTTCGTTATGTGAATAGGTGTTGCATTTAATCGTCCCTAGACATTTCGTACGCTTCCAAGTGGGGGTAGAAATGTTATATTCGAACTAAATAGAGTTTTATTTTCTGTTAATGTGCATGGATGGGCAAATCAATTTGAAATGAAGTCTTATTTTTGAAATAAAGACATTAATATTTGAAAAAAAATGTTTTTAATGGGTAACAGTCGTTGATTATGGGTAAAGTTCCAATAGATATCCAATTTAGTTAAGGACTATTGATTTCCATTTCATATTACTCAATTTTAAATAAAGACATTTTTGAAAGCGAAGACTAATTAAAACACCACTTCTAATATATTGAATATCGTTTGCGAAGAGCTCTGTTTTAATCATTTAAGCATCAGTTGCTCATGCAAATGTACAAGTTATATCCGGAAAGCATTAATGAATTTCAATTCAAATAAAGCCAAAGCAATATCCCTGTGTCGAGAGGCAAAATTAGAATATAGTGATAGCACTCTTAACGATTACAGTTAGGTTGTACAAGCATTAAATATACTAAAAATATGAGATGAGTTCATGTGTATAAACCAATATACGGAAAAAATTTCGAAAAGTTACTGGTATTGTGAGGACAGTTGTATATTTTGTTTTTGTTCGGAAACCAATAGGATATATTCTTTATTTCGACAAAGAAGCGATTATTTTTAATTTCGTTTCTTATGAAATGAAACCTTTTGGTTAGAAACCGAAGCATTAAGAATATTAAATATATTCCTTTCGTAGCCGAAATATTTAAGAATTTTATATATGTAGTGAACCTGCTCTAACCCAGCTGCAATTTTCGTAATTTTCATATTACTCATTAAGTACTTCCGATTAGTACATCTTCTTATGGCGCAGCGGCGTCATTGTTATAACTCTTTCTACTACCTGCGTACTATCTATCTATCTATCTATACTAATTGACAAATGTCTGTCTATCTGCCTATCCGTCTGTCACGTTCCTTTTAGGCACTTCCCAAGTTGATACAGACTTGCAATTTGGTGCATGGGTCGATCGTTTCATAAAACACCCTGGAAAAATCGAATTTTTCAAAAATGTTTTTCAGAGGGAGTGCTCCATACCAAAACGTTCGAAAAGTGAAATGATAGGAGGGCATACTTTCCGATGAGATAGAGGTAAATATTTGGGGTATGGGTAAACCGTTCGAAAGGAAGAAAGTTTGCAATTTCAGATTTTCAATAATTGCTACTTCAGAGGGTGACGCACACCAAAATGTTCGATTTGCCGAACAAAAGAGAAATGCCTGCTTTAAAGTTTGATGGAGGTTTTAAATTTGGTATATGGGCTAATCATTTGATGAAAATATCCAAGACAAAAGAGTTTTTCAAAAATGTGCGTTTAAAGGGGTGCTCCAGAGAGAAACGTTCGAAAGGTGAAATGACGAAAAACCATGCTTCGGGATGGAAAAATACTTCAAATTTAGTGTACGAGTAGACAGTTCAAAAGGAAGATCATGTGCAATTTCAGTTTTCCAATATTTTCTACTTTGGGGGATGCAGCAAACCCAAATGTTTGATTTTCCGAATAACTGAGAAACGCCTCCTTTTAAAATGTAACAGAGGCTTGATATTTGGGATAAAAGACAACCATCTGATAAAAACACAAGAAGATAGTTTTTCAAAAATGTTCATTTAAGGTGGTGGTTACTCCACACGAAAACTTTCGAAAAGTGAGACGATAGAAAAAGTATGTTTTGCGATGGAGTAGAAACTTCAAATTTAGTGTATAGGTAGATAGTTCAAAGGATAGAAAGCGTGCAATAGAAAATTTGCAATACTTGTAATTTTGGGGGTTCCGCACACCAAAACGTTCAAAATGTGAAATGATAGATAAAACATGTATTGCGATGAGATAGAGATTTCAAACTTGGTGTACGGGTATATCGTGCGAAAAGAAGAAAGTGTGCAATTTCCGATTTCCAATATTTGCTACTTTATTTTAATTTATTTTATTTTATTTTATTCAATTTGCGTGGCAACTACAGATGAAATCCAGTTACAGTAGCCACACAAGAAATTAAAAAGTACAGAACATAGGATACAAGAATACTAAGTAGTAAACATGTCAAGCGCATTGAAACAGGCTTTTTTAAAACAGGCAGGAGTCAAGTTAAATATATCAATATCGGCACAATAGGTATTATATCGGTCAACAAATGTATAGATAAAATAGCATTTTATGTAGTTATGTTTAACAGTAGTATTGCGAAAAAGAGTTTTTTTCCTAGTATTATTGACAGGTATGTGAAATTCTAGGCAAGAAAGTAAAATAGGGCAATCAATAGTATTATTTAAAACCTTATAATAAAACAAGAGGTAGGACCAGCTTCTTCTTTTTTTAAGAGACATTAAACTATATTTCTGTCTGAGTTCCCTTGTATGCATATCATAAGGATAATAGCCAGTCAATCTGTAATCAATAGTACGTAATAGTTTATTTTTCACGATTTCTACCCGTTGAGAATGCAGATTGTAAACAGGGTCCCAAATCATTGCACAATGTTCCAAAATTGGTTTAACAAGGGTATTATTAATACAAATAATCGTATCAGATGTGGCAAAAACACGAGATCGTCTTAAGGTGAAACCAAGTCTTTGGTAGGCTCTTTTAATAATATTATCGATATGTCTCTGAAAGTTAAAAATATCATCGAAAGTGACACCTAAATCAATTATATGAGTACATCGAGATAGAGATTAGGAAGACGCCACACACCAAAATGTTTGATTTGCTTAATAAATGCGAAACGCCTACTTTAAAATTCTAGGGAAGCTTGGAATTTGGTATATAAGTTAATCCTCTGATGAAAAACCGAAGACGAATAGAGTTTTTCGAAAATGTTCATTTGAGGGTGGGGGAGTGGGGGGGGGGGGGTGCTCCACATAATAAAGTTCAAAAGGTGAAATGATAAAATTGCATGCTTCAGTAAGAGAAAGAGGTATAAAATTTGGTGTACGGGTAGATAGTTGGAAAGAAAGAAAGTGAGCAATTTCAGTTTCCAAATATTTTCTTTTCTAGGGGATTCCGCACACTAAAATGTTCGATTTTCCGAATAAATGAGAAACGGCTTTTTCAAAATTTGATAGAGGCTTAAAATTTGGTATATGGGCTAACCATTTGATGAAAACACCCAAGACGAATATAGTTTTTCAAAAATTTTCGTTTAAGGGGGTGCTCCAGAGAAAGACGTTTGAAAGGTGAATTGATAGAAAAAGCATGCTTCGAGATAAGATAAAGATTTCAAATTTGGTGTACGGGTAGGTAGTTTGAAAGGAAGAAAATGTACAATTTCAGTTTTATAAAATTATTTTACGTTAGGGGTTGCCCCGACCGTCCAAACAGTTACCTTACACCTTTCTGGTAGGTCGGACGGTCTGGGTTTCAACATCAACTTCAACGTTAGGGGTTGCCGCACACCAAAATATTCGATTTTTGGAATGAATGAGAAAAACCCATTTCAAGATGTGATAAAGGCTTGCTATTTGGTATATGGGCCAGTCATCTGATAGAAGACCTAAGAAGAATGGAATTTTTAAAAAATGTTCATTTATGGGGGGTGGTACTCCACACAAAAAAATTCGAAAGGTGAAATGATAGAAAAAGCATGTATCGCGATGAAATAGATACTTTAAATTTGGTGTACGAGTAGATAATAAGTACGAGTAGATAATAGAATACGAGTAGTACGATTGGAAAGAAAGAAATCGTGCAATTTCAATTTTCTAACGTTTGCTATTGTAGGGGGTACCGTACACTAAAATATTCGATTTGACGAACAAATGAAAGACGCCTCCTTTACAATATGATAGAGGCTTGAAATTTGGTATATCGGCTAATCATTTGATAAAAAACCCCAAGATGAATACAGTTTTTCAAAAATATTCATAAAATGGGGTGCTACACAGAAAACCGTTCGAAAGGTCAAATGATAAAAGAAAAACTTACTTCGCGATAGGACAGAGACTTCAAATTGCGTGCATGGGTAGACAGTTTGAACGGAAGAAAGTTTGTAATTTCAGATTTCCAATATTTGCCTCTTTAAGGGGTGAAATACACCAAAATGTTCGATGAAACGGCAAGGTGGACCTTATTTTCTTGTAATATATGTTCCTAGTTCTGTATAATTTTTGAATATAAAAGCTGGACATAACCGGAAAATTCAGCAAAAACAAATATATTGGATGCAATCCATAAAATCCATGACCTGCTTATGCGCTATTGGTTGTTAATCCAAAATAGTAAAATTTGACTAGTTTTCAGTTTTACTTTTAAATCCCATCTCTTCATCATCTTTACATCATCTACACAGCATCTTCAGCCAGTTAGTAAATACACATATGTAACAATATGAATGGCGTATGGCAGGGTGGAAATGAAATATTATTAAATTTATTTAAATATCAGTTATTAGGCTGGTGCATTAACAATGGAATTTCCCGTCGTTGTGCATTTTAAGAAAACATAAATCAAGACTTTAGTAAAATTTAATAAAATATGTCAGTTAAAATGCTGCGATCTAAAAATTGCTGAAAGGCAACTAATTAATTTTGGTATCCTTTAATTAAACAGAGTATTTTCATAGAAACATATTATTTATTTTCAGACACATTTCCAAAATGATATTATTATTCCTAAAAGCACAATTTAAAGCATCAGTTAACATTAGTGACTAAGGGACTTCACGACCTGATGATGCGTAAAAATAGTTTTCACTAATCTCATTTACTAGAATATTCAAATTTGAATAGTTTCTTCATAGTAAATTAAAATAAAATACTTTTGAGTAGTTGGGAACAAGATGGCTTGGAGAGATGATGTGCATTTGTAGCACATAAGCTGATTCTTTTTCATATTTGTTTGCTCGCAATCAGTTTTGGCGAGCATCTATTTTTGTATCTAACACGCCCGTAATCTGGAATCTTAGAGTATCAATATTCTCATAAATCTAATGGCATTTTCGTTCGGATTGCTTCTATCATATTCTTCGTTATGAGTCTCAGAGCATACTCTCTACCATGAGATTGAAACCATACTATCTCGGCTTCTTCCTCATAAGGCTGTAACCCTTAAGCTCCGCCCACTCCCCTAGCGACAACATTTTATAATTTCGCACAATTGCATTCATTGTTGTTTCGGTTAGGCAATATTTTAGAGCCGTACTTGTCCAGCCACTCCACCCAATAAAAATGTTATGATCCTCCTCTGTACTATGTGATTTTTGCAAGACACTGCCTATTTATTGCAGTGTTGTGATTTTGAGTAATCTATTTTGCCGATTTCCATTTTGCCGATAAGAGTTTACAATTTAGTTCCAGTAGCTGAACGGTAGAGCATCGGCTGGCCAGAACGAAGGTTCATAGTTCGATTTCCGGCTGATTCAGCAAGGTTCTTTACAATGGCGTCCAAACAAATCAACTTTGTAGGTGAGTGCAAATATGTTGGAAATCTAGATGTGACCCTAGTGCGACTAGCACTAATTTAGTGGACTCTGAGTTATTGAGCACCAATTTCAAATCGGGAGGTAAACGAAAACGCAGAGTGCTAAACTGGAGGATAAAAATAGCAGCAGGAGGGTAAGCTAGGAGTAACAATATCAGGAGGTGGTCAGTCAGATAGCCAGTTACATATCAATCTGACATAAGATGGAAACTGCAGAGTCCATTTCGACGATAAGAGCTTGCAATTCCATTCTAGTAGCTCTACGGTGGAGTGCCGACTGGCCCGTATGAAAATCCGTTCATCTACTCTCTGTTGGGGCAACAAAGTTCTTTACAGTCATCAGGTATAACTATAAGAGTATCTGCGTAATTTATTTAATTTTTAAATATCAATTGGCTCAATGTTTGTTAATGTATCTACTTAGCATGACTATTTTGTTTCTGAAAACGAACTTTACAAAAACAAAATGTTAAAATTGAGTATGTATGTGTAATATTCGTAAACACAACTTAAGAGAGCCCCCCAGTGAAGGAACTCGAGTACTGTGAGTTTGGGTTTAATGTTTAGGACTTTTGTGTTAATTAATGGATTTTATGACTGGACCTTAGAGGATGCAATGCAACTGGACCTTAGAGGATGGAGAATGCTGAGTTAACTTCAACGATAAGAGCTTGCAATTTCCTGCCAGTAGCTCAGCGGTAGAGCATCGGCTGACCAGTACGAAGATCCGTGGTTCGATTCTCGCAAGATCACAGTAAGAGTCTTTACACGTTTTATGGCTCCGAACTCACATAGTGCATATATGTCGAACCGGTATGGCCCCTGATTCCTTACATCTGGTTCCCGAGTTCACAAATACTTAAATATTGTTTTATTTTCATAGTTCACGGTATAAAATAAATGCCCGTTTTTGTTATCATATCACCTTTTCAATCTGCATCCTCTAATAACGGTAGCGTCTTAAAGCGTCGTTATTTTGCAACCGTATCAATTTAGAATGAAATGAATTCTTTAGAACTGTAAGCATAAGCATAAAATAGCACTGTGTGTTCTTTATGCTTCTCATGCATCTAGGACTATCTTTAATACAATTGTTGAGGGTACGAGGTAATGAAACAATCTTTTGTCATGTAAGCAGAAAATTCTCTTTACATAATATCCAGCCAATTTATATAACACATTCTTGTATTATTCTCCCTTTCATTCTAAAGAAAAGTATTTCAATTGACCATTTATGATTTGGTATGAAATTTCATGCCTCGGTTTAAATATGTGCAGGAATTCTGAGGAAAAATCATTTTCCTAGCCTGTGTTTATGCAAATATATTTTCTAGATTTCGATTCTAGAAACTATTACTGGATTAGAGTTTTTTAGGTTTGGCTTTTTCGTTACATCAGAAAGGGATCGATGTATAAATGAAAGTATAAAATAAGTTCAGTTGTACAACCGAAATATTTGACCATTAAAAAAATATCTGGTGGCCAATGTAAAACAACGCATGAATCACTGTTTAAAACGTTAAAGTTGAAAATGCATTAATTGTGCTTTGGAAAATTTCTTCGTTGCAAAGTGATTATTCTATTATTAGGGAATTATAGTATAACATTGCTAAAAGCTTGGTTTCGTCAATATGTTCTACACCAGATCCAACAGAATGAGAATTATATCGTATAATTACGGAATTTCGAATTCTCAATCTAATTTACTTGCTACTGTTTAAACATCCCGGACTGTAAAATTGAAAATATTCTCGTTTTAAAAGTCAAATAAAATCCAGAAAAACTGTTTCGCAGATCTTAATAGATCTTTCTTACCACAAAACTTCTCTTCTGACATAGAAACGGTTTAAATTCATTTATTCAGTTATTTATTGAGTTTCAAAGTTTAACGAGTATTTCTTTAATAGTTTATATATTATATATCAGTTTAATACATTTTATTTCGAAATTTTGATACTTTAAAAATTTTGTTATATATTGTATTTTATGCAAGTCATTAAATATGAGAGTTAAGACTTCATTTAAAAAAAAAAAAATCCGATGTGGGTAGCACATGACTTTCCTTATATAATGCAATGAATTTACTAGTTTTACAGAAAAAAAATTAGTTATTCTTATAGTAGTTACTTATATTCTTTCCAAGATATTCAATTTTCGTCAATTAGTCATCATTTTCATTGATTTAGCGCCATTTTTATCCATTTCGCGAGATTTTCGTTAAGTTGGCAACATTAAAAAACGCCGCCAAGTTGATGATATTCCGCCAAATTCATCGCCAAAATATCGTCAAGCGTTATGGATGGAGAAACAAATTATTCTTATAGCAGATAAATGACTATTAGCGTTCAAATACAAAAGTATTACTCAAAGTATCTTTTCTCATGAATGGAACGAGCTAGATTCACGAGAATGATGTTATTAAATGTATCGCATGATATTACATATGAAAAGTGAACATGTTTATCAATAGTTAATATTGTATTTTAATTTATGGGATTTTTTGATAAATTTATTTGAAAATTGTGCAATATCTCGAGAATGATTCATGATAACGTTCTAAAGTTTATGTCAATCGTTTTCTAAGGAAAAAATTGCATAAGAAATGTCTATTTGCGTAACTTTATTAAATATTTTGATTTTTTGATGATTTTTTCAAAATTTCACTCGAAAACTTAGGGGGGTTCTGAACATTTAATTGTTTTAAAAACAATAGGCTCCAATATTCACAGATTGTGATTTTTGTACCAAATTTCATTCGAATCGCTCCATTCGTTCGTGAGATATCGTCACTGACACAAACACACACGGCCACGCGTTTGATTGCCGTAAACCTTAGGGTTGGTTGTGCGGTCTGGGCCTTCAACACACACACACACACACAGACATCACCACAAAAATGTTCGATTCGCGATCAGGGACGCTTGAAACGTGCTATCCCGTCGAAAATTCGAATTCGAACTTTCGACCCCGTCACAATACTTTTCTTAGACATTATATTATGTATATAAGGAAAGTAATAAAGGTCTCTACTGAGATAGTTACTATTGACAGATTTGGTTCAGTTGTTCAAAACCGTGGCACTGAAATCAAGATTTATGGGTTTCGAGTTATCCGTCGGTATACCTTACAGTGGTACCCTAGCGATGTTGTAAACGTCCGTGTATCATGTGAAAATAATATGCGTTACAAAAAGCTTCCCTGAAATACGAGATAAGTGAAAAAATCTGATTAGATGAGACTAAGAAGTCTCAAAATCAAGGGGATAATATAGATACTAAGGAGCTAATGTAGAAACTAAGGGGATAATGTAGAAACTACGGGGATAATGTAGAAGTTAGTGTTCTTAAATGCTAACCAGGAAACAAATATTTGACTCCTGGTTTTGATCGCTGCAATTTTTGAATAAAATAAAATTCACAACGGATAAAATTATTATGATCATCAGGCCATTTAATACGAAATCGCTATATCGTAGATATTACTGATGTTTGATTGCAGAATCGGTATAAGAAGGGAAACTAAAACTGAATAAAATGTATATCTCATGGTATAATGAGTATAAGATGCAATCTGACAGACTTAAACTTGAAACGATCATGGGAGCTCGAAGCAGTGGTGAGAGTATTAATTAAAGGGATACATTAGATAAAACCAAGGACAAAATATTTTTTAAAAAACTAAAGGTCTTTTATTTAACATCCTAAAAGACGTACAAAATATTGTTAAAAACTGCCAGAGCGCTTTCGGACGTATATACGCCCTTCATCAGTGGCTACATGAGTGGAAAAAGCATGGAATGTTTATATATATAGAGACCATTTTAAAACAAATTTGCATAAAATATAAATGATAAATGAACTTACTAAAATAATACAAGAAATACACTGAAATTACAAAATAAGTTTAAACGCTTACGAATTTAAAAATATTACAAGAAAAGAACTAATACAAATTTTAGAATGACGTCACAAATAACTTTTAAGAGATTTGAATTGCATAGAGTCAAGAATGAGTCGCCAAGCAGAACTTAAAATTTGAACAGGATCAAAATTACAAATGGATTCACGGTAAATATAAATAAACAGGGATTCATAAAGAAGAATACTACGTGGATTGTTATAACGAACCAAAAGGAAACTTTTTTCAAAAACGAGAGGAAATTTATCATTAGCCACATATTGAGCAAGTGCAGTAGAAAGTTTACCAGATGTGACATCGCGAGCATGTTCTGCTAAACGGATGCCAACAAACAGTACGTTTTGTACTTTCAATGTAAAATTTATAGTCACCAGCAGGGGATAACAGGGGAACGACATACACCCCAGCAAAGCTTTTAAAGTCATCAAAATTTCCAAGTTTATCGGATCGAATACGATTAAATAAAGTGGTAATATTAGAGTGAGCGGGTTTGAAACCAAATTCATGACAGAAATTAATAAAAGGACGGAAAATCTTAGGATGGTAGGGAACACTAGTTTTATGGACTAAACGATCTTTAATAGCAAAAAGTTTAGTATCATATTGAGTAAATTTAAGGCGAACGTTGGCGAAGATCTTATAAATAAATTCAAAAGAATAAGAAACCTCATGGCTAAGTTTAGAAATAAAATTAATTTCATCAGTCAAAGCGGGGATAGAAGAGTAAACATTAAAATCGCGATTAAAATACGCGTTAAAAGAAGCTTTTTTAGAGGATACAGGATGGAAAGAATAAGCGGAGATACAGGAGTTAGTAAAAGTGGATTTACAGAAAACTGAAGTATGAAAACCAAAATCAGAACGGGTGACCAGAACATCAAGGAAAGGCAAGGAACAGTTAGATTCATGCTCAACAGTAAAATTAATCGAAGGGTGAAAATCATTAATGCTATCCAAAAGGTCAAGGAGATCATTTAAATCATGATCCCACATAATAAAAATATCGTCCATGTAACTGCACCAAAGAATAGGTTTAATTTTAAAGAAGGCAAAATCTCATTCTCGAGCTCCTGCGAAACGGCCTAGGCCAAAATACCAGATAAAGAGCTTTAAGCTTGACTTTTTGCCATATTATAATTGTTGGCATGTACCTCGTTTATTGCAGAGTCACCGCATGTGATGCACATGGCTTGGCTTGGGGAAATTGCTGTGACAGTAAATATTTTATTATTCACTTTTATTTAGGAGATTCTCTTTTTCGTATCACACCACCATCTATACCTCTGTCATCCTTTTTCGCGACTACATCACTTCACTTCCAGTCATCATCTTTCTCGAACTTCGTCTGCATCTCTTTCGGCAAAATTTATTTAATTGAATCTTGTTATGGGGAACCACACCTTCTCTGATTTTCATTGGCACAGCTTTTTGTGCGATTTTAGGGTGCATCCGGATTGGAAACCCTTTTTTTCGATGGAACTTATGGAAATTGTGCTAACCTTGGCAGGAAGCAGCGGTTACTCCCAATACGGCCATCGTGATTTTTCCAGCTGGATTTATGGGTCATAAACATCTGCGAGTAAAATTTTCAACCATTTCGTTACTCGTCTGAGTTCTTTGAGTAATACTTTTGTATTCGAACGCCAATAGTAAAATAATAAAGCGGGGATAGAAGAGCAAACATTAAATGCAGAAAGGGATACATTTTTGAATTTTTCGAGGGCAGCAGTTATTTAAGTTTACAGAAAGTGGATCACTAGACAAAAATGTGCGAGTATGAATCGGAAAGCCAAAGAGCCAATTTTGGCCAGAAATCGGGTTTTGTAACTCGCTGAAATAGCACGATGGGTAGAAATTTTGTGTATGTGATTTTAAAGAACCTTTGTTACGACGTTTTTATTTGTGATGTTTTCGGTATTTTCTAACTGAAGACAACAACCAAATGCCCTTTTGTAATATAGAAGTTTCAAGGAATTTATTTGTATGGTATAACTAGTAATGGTATTATGCCACTGGTTTAATATTTCTGTGTCATTAGAAGATAAGCGACTCATATTTATGCTCCTTTACTGTGACGTGTGCAAAGTCACTTGAACACAACGATGCTCAGAACTGTTTTCGAAGCTTGCACAAACTTTTCACTTCCCTTCAAAAATTTTCATATTTAGTCTGTACACTGCAGTTAATTTTTAATCTGTGAGTATGAGAACTTTTGATAAACTCTTCACATACGCTGGACTGAGAATTTTTGAAAAATCTTGCATATACGCTGTACTGAGAGCTAATGATTCCGCTGTAGTTGCAAGAGGCATTACACCAATTAATGAAAATAGATAGATAGATGTTCTACTAGTATTTGGACCTGGAAAAGATAGAGAAACTAACATTCTTAAATAATGGGATTGCGATGTTTTTAATATATTTTAGTTTGTTTATCAATGTCTGTTGCCTAGCGTCGAATATAGTTGTCTTTACCAAAAATGGGCTCTGCTATGTTCTTTCTCGTGGTCAACGCTAAAATTTTGCAGAGTTTATATCTTCATGCTCACTTGGGGGTTTTTGGAGGGTCTGAAAAGACTTTTTGAACCCTCATTTAGTCCGGACCCCGGAGGAGAAATATAAATTCGCCTTCTTTAGGTTTTGTCCTGCAGTCGATGCTATAAGTATGCAAAGATCCAACCTTTTACCTCATCTGGAGCATTAACTTTCTGGGGATATTAAAAGAATATCTGATGCCTCATTTTCTCTATCTTGGGAGGGAAATCGAAAATCTGGTTTCGTCAGTATCAGTTCCGTGGACAACAATACTTAATACTTTATAATTTGCATACTTAAATGTAAGTATGCAAATATTTTGTCTTCTAAGTCATCTGGAGTGCTTCTGGGAAAGTCATAAAATATTTTCTGGTGTCTCCTTTTTCCACTCGGCGAGAGGAATCGAAATTCCAGTTTTTTCAGTATCTTTTTCGTGGTCGATACTATAAATATAGGCAAAGATCCAACATTCTAGGTAGCTTTCTGAAGGGTCTGGAAATACAAACAAAGTGTTAGACAATTACTATGAAGATTAACAACTATAAAGAAAGTAAGTATGTAAATATTCAGCCTTCTAAGTCATCTAGAGTGCTTCTGAGAAAGTCTTAAAATACTTTCTGGTGCTTCCATTTCTCCAACTCCGGAGGGAAATCGAATTCCAGTTTCGCCAGGATCTGTACTGCGGCCTGTACTATAAGTATATGAAAAAAAAAAGAAAAACGTCCTTATAGGTAGCTTTCTGGAGGGTCCGAAAAATAAAAAAAAATGTTAGCCAATTATGCAGATCAACAACTATAAAGAAAGAACTTCAGAATCTAACGTAAATATAATCTCCATTTATTTAACGTTGCAGAGAAATCGGTATTGCATTTCATAAAAAATCTGATGTGGGCAACACATGACTTTCCTTATATAATGCAATGAATTTACTACTTCTGCAGTTAAAAAAATGTTATTCTTATAGTAGATACTTATATTCTTTCCAAGATATTTAATTTTCTTCAATTAGTCGTCATTTTCATTGATTTAGCGTCATTTTTATCAATTTGGCGATATTTTTGTTAATTTGGCAACAATTAAAAATGTCGCCAAATTGGCAACATTCCGCCAAATTCGTCGCGAAAATCTCGCCAAGCGTTATGGACGGAGAAATAAGTTATTCTTGTAGCAGATAAATGACAATTGGCGTTCAAATACAAAAGTATTACTCAAAGTATCTTTTTTCATGAATAGAATGAGCTAGATCCACGAGAATGATGTCACCCAATTTATCGCATGGTATTACATATATGAAAAGGGAACATGTTTCTCAATAGGAAATATTTTTTTTTTCATTTTATATAACTTTTTGATAATTTTTTTGAAAAATGTGCAATATCTCGAGAACGGTTCATGTTAGCATTCTAAAATTTATGTCAATCGTTTTCTAATGAAAAATTACATAAGGAATGTCTATTTGCGTAACTTTATTAGCGGTTTTGATTTTTTGACGATTTTTTCAAAATTTCACTCGAAAATTTAGGATGGTTCTGAACATTCGATTTCGTATAAAAACAATAAGCTTCCAATGTTTACGGATTGTGATTTTTGCTCCAAATTTCGTTCGAATCGGTCTATTCGTTCGTCAGTTATCGTCTACACCGACTCATTGACACACATACACACACATACTTTCACACACACACGCACACACACACAGACATCACTTCGAAAATGTTTGATTCGTGATCGGGGATGCTTGAAACGTGCTCTCCCGTCGAAAACTCGAATTCAAATTTTCGACCCCGTCACAATACTTTCCTTATACATTATGCATATAAGGAAAGTAATAATCCCATATCCTTAATACTAAAATAGACAGCTAAATAAAACTCTTTCTGCAGAATAAATAGCTCTCACAAATAGCGTGAAGCATTCAGAAGAAAGATACACCCCCTCACATCCTGTTTAACAGATTGCATGAGATAATGAGGTCCCAGAGTGCTGTTCTGGTCGTGGTGATATCGACATAAACATCTGTTCCTTCAGAAATATTATATCCGAAATATCCGGGATAAAATTCTGCGAAAATGTTTTAAGATTAATGCAGATTGAAATTCGAGTTAAATATAAATTATTACGTCTCATCATCTTTTAAAGTCCCTATTCCCTTTCGTTATGAGTCATTATTTAAAAAGGTTTAAAAGGAATCGCCGTCATCATCATTTGCTTTCAGTGTTCCGGAAAATGGTTTAATTACAGCTCGGTTTCGGGAACATGTGATGCTTGACTTAAGGTGATACTTAAATGAAAATTTTTCGCATATTTTGCAAGAAAGAGAAAGCCAGTAACCTAGTAAATATAATCACCAATGTTTAATAACATATTGGTTATACTGAATTTAGCATTCTTTAACAGTAGGCATAGCAGAGTTCACAAGCTTGCAATTTCGTCCCAGTATCTCAACGGTAAAGAGTCGTCTGACCAGTTTGGAAATCCAGGGTTCGATTCCTGGTTGTGGCAGAAAGGTTCTTCACAATAGCGCCCGAACAAATCAACCCAGTAGGTTAGTGTAAAGATTTCGGAGGTCTGAAAGTTCCTGCCTCAATTAATAACTGCGCAAAATAAAATAAGAATCGAAATTTCGATATTATTATTTTCATTGCTATGGGCCTGAAATTTTGACCTCACTTAAATATTTTATTTATTTACTCTTTTTTCATTATTCACCCTCCTCACATTCTATTGCCCCTTCTTTTACTAATCTAACTGAGACGAATGCTTCCCCCCCGTTTATGTGTTGAGTTAATACATCTCGGAAAATTGTTTTAGCGTAATAGCACTTTACTTTTTTTCAAATTGAGAAAAGTCGAAAAAATGTTTTTTTATCTCTCACTACTTCCTGAAATAAAAAATTGCTAAGTTTCTTTAAGACCTTTTCGTCTATTGTTTTTTTCAAAAGAGAAACCCAAAGTTTTGTTTTCTTATTCTTTCACCTTTCCTTTTTACCCTTCTTCTCGCACTGACTGCGAAAAGATAGTTGGTTTTCTCTTAATCACTATGTCCGATCTTTTAATACGCCACTCCATTGAATACTTCTATTGTTTCGCTTATTTTTATACTCATTCCGTATTTTCTTACTCCCTTTTTTTCTAATCAATTAAAAGTGTACCTATTATTTTTCCTGCATTTAGATAGGGATGATATATTTCTCAAAAATGTTCTTGAAATTTGTGTTCCCTTCATTTCACCAAGCTAAAAATTAATAATAATAAAATATGATGTGCCCAACACGTGACTTTCATTATATAATGCAATGAATTTACTACTTTTACAGTAAAAACATAGATTTTTCTTATAGAAGATACTTATATTCCTTCCAAGAAATTGAATTTTTTTCAATTAGTCATCATTTTTATTGATTTCGTGTCATTTCTAATAATTTGGCAAGATTTTCGTTAATTTGGCAACATATAAAAAAGTCGCTAAGTTGGCGATATTCCGCCAAATTCGTTACCAAAATCTCGCCAAGCGTTATAAACGGAGAAATAAGTTATTCTTATAGCAGATAAATGACTATTGGTGTTTGAATACAAAAGTATTACTCAAAGTTTCTTTTCTCATGAATGGAACGAGCTAGATCCACGAGAATGATGTCACCAAAATTATCGCATGATATTAATGATATTACATATGGAAAGTGAACATGTTTCTCAACAGTTAATATATATTTTTTAATTTATGGGATTTTTTGATAGCTTTATTCAAAAAATGTGCAATATCTCGAGAACAGTTCATGCTAGCGTTCTGAAATTTATGTCAATCAAAAATTAGATAAGAAATGTCTATTTGTATAACTTTATTAAAGGTTTTGATTTTTTGATGATTTTTTCAAAATTTCAGTCCAAAATTTAGGGGGGTTCTGAACATTCGATTACGCTTAAAAACAATAGACTTCCAGTATTCACGGATTGTGATTTTTGTATCAAATTTCATTCGAATCGCTCTATTTGTTCGTGAGATATCGTCTCCACAGACTCACTGACACACACACACACACACACACACACATACACACACACACAAGCACACACGCACACATACACATACACGCACACACACACGCGCGCACACACACACTTACACACACACACACACACACACACACACACAAGCACACACGCACACATACACATACACGCGCACACACACACGCGCACACACACACGCGCACACACACACTTACACACACACACACCCACACACTCACACACACAGACATCATCTCAAAAATGTCTGATTCGTGATCAGGGATGCTTGAAATGTGCTCTCCCGTCGAAAACTCGAATTCGAATTTTCGCCCCCATGACAATACTTTCCTTATACATTATGTATATAAGGAGAGTAAAAGGACGGAAAGTTTTTGTTTTTCCTGCCCTCCTGCAATGTGCGTTCTAAAAAGAGAAAAAAAAAATGTATTTCCTTTTGTTTGATATTTTACTTCACTTGTTAAAATGTGTTTCATCCTTACCCTAATACTTTTCTCAAATTTTAAGCATTTGCTATTGGACCACTAATCTGCATTTGCATGCCGAATTTCAAGGTTGTCTGGTATGAATAGGTTAATTAAAATATAATGACGATGTGATGGGGGTTATAGAAGGATACAAGCAGTTGTAAATAGAATTCCTATTTTTTAATTAAGTAAATCTAAAAATAAATAAAATCACATTAATCTTTACATATTAAATGCAATTGACCTCAGCATCCTTCTGGAAAAAGCACTGCATACTTCTATGGTCATGCAGTCATCTCATACTTCATTTAAATGAAAGACGAAATCAACATTTACGGTTCAAAGCTTTTCAAATTAAAATTATCAGTTTACAATTCTATCATTGTGTCAAATAACGGAACGCAATGTCCCGAAAGTTTTCACTGAACCCTGAGGGAAATTTAGTCCTAGTTTATTTGACGCATTCTCAAAGATTTATTAGGTTTGATTTTCATTCCTTCATTTCTGGCTTTGATATTTCTGATGTCATTTTAAGGAAATTCATGAAAGCTCAAATTGCTTTGAAACGCCTTATATAGTGCTGTAAATATTATCATTCATTTGAAGAATACGGAGGTTTATATACAGGAAACTAATAATTAAAAATATGATGTGGGCAACACATGAATTTCCTTATATAATACAATGAATTTACTACTTTTACAGTAAAAAAAATAGGTTTTCTTAGTAGATACTTATATTCTTTCCACGATATTGAATTTTCGACAATTAGTCGTCATTTTCATTGATTTAGCGTAATTTTTATCCATTTGGCGATATTTTCGTTAATTTGGCAAAATTTCACACACTCGCCAAGTTGGCGACATTCGGCCAAATTCGTCGTCAAAATCTCGCCAAGAGTTATGGACGGAGAAATAAGTTATTCTTATAGCAGATAAATGACTATTAGCGTTCAAATACAAAAGTATTTCTCAAAGTACCTTTTCTCTTGAATAGAACGAGCTAGATCCATGAGAATGATGTCACCAAATTTATCGCATGATATGACATATGAAAAGTGAACATGTTTCTCAACAGTTAATAATTTTTTTTTTAATTTATGGGATTTTTTGACAAATTTATTTGAAAAATGTGCAATATATCGAGAACGGTTCATGCCAACGTTCTAAAGTTTATGTCAATCGTTTTCTAAGGGTAAAATTACATAAGAAATATCTATTTGCGTAACTTTATTAAAGGCTTTGATTTTTTGATGATATTTTCAAAATTTCACTCGAAAATTTAGGGGGGGGGGTTCTGAACATTTGAATGTGTTTAAAAACAATAGACTTCCAGTATTCACGGACTGTGAGTTTTGTACCAAATTTCATTCGAATCGCTCTATTCGTTCGTAAGATATCGTCTCCACAGACTCACTGACACACACACACACACACATACACACACACACGCACACACACACACACACACACACACATAGACATCACCTCAAAAATGCTTTATTCGTAATCAAGGATGCTAGAAACGTGCTCTTTCGTCGAAAGTTCGAATTCGAATTTTCGACCCCATCACAATGCTTTTCTTATACATTATGTATATAAGGAAAGTAAAAATATATATACTTAAAAGTCTTGGGTAATGGTAGCTAATGACTGATAGTTAGCCATTTTTAGAAGAAATGTTAGTCAGAATTTGCGGAAATTCTTTTTCAGAAATTGAGTTTTCATACACACGTGTAGAATTAGCATTGTTTTTATGTGTCAGCTGCACAAGGAAGGCTTATTCATCAACACAGTAGCCATTTTGTTTTTTACTTTCGTTATATACATAATGCATAAGGAAAGTATTGTGACTGGGTCGAAAATTCGAATTCGAGTTTTCGACGGGAGAGCACGTTTCAAATATCCCTGATCACGAATCAAACATTTTTGAGGTGATGTCTGTCTATGTGTGTGTGTGTGTGTGTGTGTGTCAGTGAGACTCTGGAGACGATATCTCACGAACAAATAGAGCGATTCGAATGAAATTTGGTACACAAATCACAATCCGTGAATAATAGAAACCTAACATAAGCAAATGTTCAGAACCCCCCTAAATTTTCGAGTGAAAATTTGAAAAAATCATCAAAAAATCAAAACCTTTAAGAAAGTTAAGCAGATAAACATTTCGTATGTAATTTTTCCTTAGGAAACGATTGACATAACCTTTGGAACGCTAGCATGAACCGTTTTCGAGATATTGCAGATATTTTCAAATAAATTTATCAAAAAATATCATAAATAAAAATAATATATTAACTGTTGAGAAACATGTTCACTTTTCACATGTAATATCATGCGATAAAATTGGTGCAATCATTCTCGTGGACCTAGCCCGTTCCATTCATGAGAAAATACACTTTGAGTAATACTTTTGTATTCGAAATAGTCATTTATCTGTTGTAAGAATAACTTATTTTTCCATCCATAAAGCTTGTCGAGATTCTGGCGACGAATTTGGCGGAATATCGCCAACTTGGCGACTTTTTTAAATGTTCCGAAATTAACAAAAATCAAATGGATAAAAACCAAATGGATAAAAATGACGCTAAATAAAAAAAAATAACGACTAATTGTCGAAAATTCAATTTCTTGGAAAGAATAAAATTATCTACTATGAGAAAAACTTTTTTTTTTTACTTTTAAAGTAGTGAGTTCATTGCATTATATAAGGAAAGTCATGAGTTGCTCACATCAGATTTTTTCTACAGACACGCAAATATAAAGCGCCTTTCCTTATTTTAAGCAATTTATCATTTAAAATTGTGTGGTGTTCAAATTTTACCCACTTTAATCAATCGCAGTGTCAAATTGACTCCTGGTTAGTATTTATTAAACTCATTTACTTTCTTGAATTGCTACTGCATGATATGCAGAGAGAGGGAGGGCATTACTACTAAGTCTGTGGAGTGTCCTCGTGATCAAAATGACCTCTCTAAACGGTCAGTTATAACTTTTAAGCTAGATCATCACAAGTATTTATGCGAAGCCTAAATTTAATGCAGCTGGAAGAGAGAAACATATCACGCCAATTGGAGAGAAAAGACACCGTGATGTACCGATAAATAAGTTTATTTCTAGATTAATTTTAATAGTTATCCCTTGCACGCACACGTGCATATAATTCTGCTTTACCGTAATTTTACAATTTTATAAATTTTACTGGAGGATCACAGCTTAAAATTATTCACATTGAATTTAAGCCCCCTTTTTGTTCATTCAGTATTAGTTGCCTATGTGGGACGCAGCCCAGTGGGGATGTATACATTTAGATAATAGCCTTTTAGATGAGCATAAATTGGCAAACAGGAACTTCACCTCCACTGTTGAATCAGCTTACAATTTAAGCTGTAACAAGGCGGCTCACAACGGAAAACGTTGTTATATCGTTCCGGGCATCTTTGCATTTTCAGGCGAGGTATCTGGGGATGCCTTCGTAGCAAAATGTCATGTAGCAACTCTCCCAAAATCCGAAGTTTGAATGTCAAGTACAAAGTTTTTTGTGCTCAAAATTTTCGGTTGTCTAGTCCTTCGGGCTGCAATTTTGTGGGCACAGCCCACACTGTATCATCATTGGTCTACTCTAACTCCATGCTCCCATAACAAATTGTGTGATGGGCCTTTTCAATTCTATTAGACTATACTTGCAGCACCCCCCCGAGTTGTGTGGCTGCCGTGCGTTTGATACTCTGATATCACCTCCTGAGATCTACTCTTTTCCATCAGAAATTCATTAAGTAGTCATCGCAAATTCGTTTCTTTAACAAGCAAAATGATAAACATGATACACGAATGTCATTTATTATCAATTTTGCTGTATCCACTTGATACATGATGATTGAATACATTTTGTAAATTGGTACGGAAAGGATACCAGAAGATTTTATTTAGATTTATCTATCAAAAACTGAAACAGAATTTTTGCATTATTACTTTCCTTATATACATAATGTATAAGGAAAGTATTGTGACGGGGTCGAAAATTCGAATTCGAGTTTTCGACGGGAGAGCACGTTTCAAGCATCCCTGATCACGAATCAAACATTTTTGAAGTGATGTCTGTGTGTGTGTGTGTGTGTGAAAGTGTGTGTGTGTGTGTGTGTGTGTGTGTGTGTGTGTCAGTGGGTCTGTGGAGACGATAACTGACGAACGAATGGACCGATTCGAACCAAATTTGGTACAAAAATCACAATCTGTAAACACTGGAAGCCTATTGTTTTTATACGCAATCGAATGTTCAGAACCCCCCTAAATTTTCGAATGAAATTTTGAAAAAATCGTCAAAAAATCAAAACCAATAATAAAGTTACGTAAATAGACATTCCTTATGTAATTTTTCATTAGAAAACGATTGACATAAATTTTAGAACGCTAACATGAACCATTCTCGAGATATTGCACATTTTTCAAAAAAAATATCAAAAAGTCAAATAAAATAGAAAAAAAATATTTCCTATTGAGAAACATGTTCACTTTTCATATATAATATCATGCGATAAATTGGGTGACATCATTCTCGTGGATCTAGCTCGTTCCATTCATGAAAAAAGATACTTTGAGTGATACATTTGCATTTGAACGCCAATTTATCTGCTGTAAGAATAACTTATTTCTTCGTTCATAACGCTTGGCGAGATTTTGGCGACAAAATTGGCGGAATATCGCCAACTTGGCGACTTTTTGAAATGTTGCCAAATTAACGAAAATCTCGCCAAATGGATAAAAATGACGATAATCAATGAAAATGACGACTAATTGTCGAAAAGTCAATATCTTGGAAAGGATATTAGTATCTACTAGAAGAAAAACCTATTTATTTTACTGTAAAAGTAGTAAATTCATTTCATTATATAAGGAAAGTCATGTGTTGCCCACATCAGATTTTTTTTTTATGTTTTTGATGGATCACGGGGAATTTTTGAATGGTAATAGATTTAAAATGCTTTGAGAATTTGCATATACACTCAAACTTGTTTTTGTGCGGTGGATAGGGGCCGCATAAAAAAAATCGCACAAAGCTTCACGAGTAGCTATAAAAATAGTTTTCGCAACACAATTAAAAAGTATTTTTTTTTATGCGGTGAATAGGGACCGCATAAAAAAAGTCACACGTAGAAAATAACTCAAAACCTTACGAAATAACTAGGAAATGCTTTTTTAAATGAAATCAAGACACGAGGCTTGGCAGCTACTTGGAATCTCACCAAACCTTTTGGAATCTGATTTAGAAAATACACATGCGAACATTTTTAAATATTTTATTTACATATCTACTTATTTTACGCATACAAATCTTTTCAAAACGTATAACCATTATCCTTCGTAGTCTGACAATAGGAATGTGAAAGCACTTTGTGAAGGACGTCAATTAATATTAGATTTAAAAATTAAAACACACGTAATATTCTTTTTTATTAAATAACTTTATTTAGGGGACTCGTCACTTGCGCAGATCAGAGACGAATAAAAAAAGCAACTCTTTGCTCTCTTCAAATAAACTTCTTCTAACTCCTCGTTAAAACAAACAAAACAAAGCATGAGACTAGTCGCCAACTATCTCATTAGCAAAAAACCAACTCAGCGACCTAACGAGACACGCAGTCCGTTTCAGGAAAACCCGAACTAACACGATGCAGATGTCCTTCAATGTTTATTTGTGATCAATGCATTTTTGCTTTGCTACGCAAGAATTCCATCGCAATAAATGCTATTGCACATTTCATTTATTTACATGGAAATTCTTGTGCGTTCAACAATTAAATTATGCGATTGTAGAATTCAATACATATGTAATGTAATTGGCTGACGCAATACTTATGTAATGGGATGAAATACATATCAAAATCGAAAAACCTAATTATGTTCCAATTTGATTGACATTTTCAGATACCGCACAAAAAAAATCGCACGAAAAAATCACACAAATAAAAAATCGCACAAAAAAAAAAGACCGCACAAAAACAGGTTTGAGTGTATTTTAAATCACGAGTTCACGGATATATATGGTTAGTTACCAACCTATTCTGATCCAATAATTTAGCAAGGTATTCTTCTCTTCACGGATAAAATAGACTGATCATTCTAGGTAAAACTATTTTCAACACTACGTCTACTTTTATGAATATCTTCCTGTGTGAGGTATTTTGGTCTCAAATGTTACCGTAGGGATAATGTATTGTTTCGAAATAAATGTAGGGTTTCTTCGTGATGGCTCGGCTGCCAGTTTGCGGGTTCGAGTCCAGCCTTCGGGCATGGATGTCGTGATATCTTATTGGCGCAGAAGTCAGACTTCTTCCTTCGGGTGCCCCGGGTCTTTGACTAAACAGAAGTAGTGCACACACATTCTTCGTTAATAAAATATGTTAGGAACACGACACCAACTAACCAACCATATATGTAGGGATTTTTTAAATTAGTTAATTTGCGAATAAGACATAGCTTTCGTTTGATCATTCTTGATGAAATTCTCGATTCACTATCGATAGTACTATCGATTATCTTCAGCATTACGTTTAACTTTATTAACATCTTTGTACGTGGGATATTTTGGCCATGAATTTCTAGTATAGTAATAAAGTAGTATTTCTAAAACAAATGTATATAGGGATTTTTTTAATTTAATTTACGGGTAATGTTGGTTAACGACATTATTTGGACTCCATTATGTATGTTAAGGAAATGGCTCAAAAAACACCTCCAATTTCCAAATAATATGATAAATTTAAAAACAAGACCGGAACAATGTAGACCAAATGCTAGTTACTAAATTCTTGAACATTTATAACAATTAAAAAATCTGATCTGAGCAAGCAACACATGACTTTCCATATATAAGGCAATGAATTTACTTCTTTAACGTTGAAAAAGTGATGAAAAGATCCACGGCATACTGTTTATAACGTTAAATTGTACATTTGGCGCGGTAAATTCTACATCCTGATGACTGTATCTAAAACCATTTCGGACCCAATTAACTTATAGATTTCGCAACTCTAAATTAACAATTATCAATATTGATAGCATCCTCAATAAGCACTATAGTCCATATATTTAGATATTTTAATAATAAATTCATCAATTAGGATTCATTTTCATTAACTTGGCATCATTTTTGCAGTTTTGACGATATTTTCGCCAATGTCGAGCCAAATGTAGCCAAATTGGTGATATTTAGAATAGCACTTCTTATATAATAAAAGATATTATGCCCATCATATGACGGAATTGAAAATTTTCAAAGTATTGCATCTTATTTGGAGGCATTTTTATCACTTTAGCGACATTTTTATCAATTTAATAACATTTTTATCAATTTGACAACATTTAGAAGGGCCTTCAGTTGGCGATATGCCGCTTGGCGAGTTGGCGATATGCCGCTAAAATTCGTCGCCAGAATTTTGCCAAGTGTTACAGACGGAGTCTTAAGGTAGAGTTTTATATCATTTCCAAAATACTAAATTTTAATCAATTAGTTGTCATTTCCATTGATTTCGCGTCAATCTTATCAATTTGGCGACAATTTCATCAATTTGGCGACATTTTCATTAATTTGGCAAAATTTTGAAACTCTTCACATTGGCGATATTTCGCCAAATTCGTCGTTAAAATTTCGTCAAGCATTATGGTTGGAGAAATAGCTTATTGTTAAAGGACTAATGACGTCCAAATACAAAACTAATTCCCAAAATATCTTCTCTTATAGTAAATTTTTATTTTTTCCAAGATACTGGATTCTCATTAATTAATTTTCAATTTCATTGATTTAGGATAATTTTTGTCAATTTGGTGATATTTTTTATTTAACGTCATTCTTATCAATTTGGTGACATTTTTATCAAATTAGCAATTTTTGTCAATTTGATAACATTTAAAAATGTCGCAAAGTTGGCGATATTCCGCCATATTCGCTGCCAAAATTTTGCCAACCATTGTTTATGGAGAAATAGGTTAGTCTTATGGTAGATAAACGACTAATGGAGACAAATTACAAAACTATTTTCTAAAGTGTCTTCTCTCGTGAATGGGACGAGTTAGATCTACGAGAGTGATGATAATAAATTTATCCATAATATTACATATGAAAAGTGAACAGATTTCACTATAGCTAATGTTTTTAAATTTGTGATTTTTTGATAAATGTATTTTAAAAATGTGCAATATCTCAAGAACGGTTCATCCTAGAGTTCTAAAGCTTATGTCAATCACTTTCTAATGAAAAATTACATAAGAAATGATTATTTAAGTAACTTTATTGATTTTTTTAATTTTTGATGATTGTTTTAAAATTTCATTTCAAAATTTAGGAGTGTTCTGAACATTCGATAGCGTGTAAAATTAATAGGCTTCCAGTATTAACTGATTGATTGATTGATTGAAGACCCTGACCACACGACCAACCCGAAAGTATTAACTGATTGTAATTTTTGTACCAAATTTTGTTTGGATCACTTGATTCGTTCATGAGATATCGTCTCCACAGTCTCACTGACATACACACGCACGTACACGCACGCACACACACACACACACACACACACACACAGGTTGGTTTTTGGTGGAAAACGAGGACGCTGCGGGGAACCCACCAAACTGAGGACCTCCAGAATTAATTATTTTTCTGATATAATTTTCACATTTTAGGCATACTGGAAGGAAGTTAATGACATATGTGGCAAGAAAATTTTAAAAATAGCTTTATTTCAAGTATGTATTTTTGCAAGGTAAACGAGGACCATGTTTATACATCGTTAGAATGCGGACCATGCATATACACCGTTAGAATGCGGACGATGCATATACACCGTTAAAATGCGGACGATGCATATACACCGTTAGACTGAGGCCCATGCGTATACACCGTTAGAATGAGGGCATAGCTTGGCATTAGATATATATGTTCTTACCGAGAGTAAACGTACGTATATCTAATAACTAAGAAAACGAGGGTACGTATATTTATTAACTAAGGATCGTAAATGCACATTTTACTGAGGACACTGTATTTAAAACTGATAACTGTGTAATATTTATATATGTACGCTAGATGTACTGCAACTTCTTTCATTCGAAACTAGTTAAAAAATGAACTAAAATTACTTTTAAAAAATATGCGTTCGTAGTTAGAAGAGAAGAAACATAAGAAATTATACATTCTGTAACACATGCCCTAACACATAACTGAATTCATGCAAAATTGAGAAAAAAATATTCAACATATAAAAGTGTATTATACACAAAACCGAATTATAACGGGCGCCCATCAAAATAAGGATGGATCTCCCATTGCAGATACTAACATCCATGAACCTGTTTCGCATTTATTATGCGGTCGTCAATATGGAAGACACAGCTCGTCAGCTGCAAGGGCATGTACAAAACTTGCTAAAATCCACAATTTTCACAAGCTTTTATGGAAAATAATAATTTCAATTCTTCCATAGGGATTGGAAAAATTGATTAAAAATTCTGGCTGGGGTGTATTTCATATTTTTGGGAGCGTCCCTTATAGGCGGATTTGTGTTTTATGAAATTTGCCTTTGCAACTCCGTGTGGCCTGAATTAAATTGTAAGTAAATGTTATGCCAACCACGTGGAAGGACCGAAATTATCAGTTCCCATAGAAGCTCGCAAAAAATTGGGACATGCCTTTTACTATTATTACAGATTTCTGCTGTTCCCTGCTGACGAGCGCAGAATAAGAGTGAAACCCGTCCATGGAAGATAGTATCTGCAATGAGAAGTGTCTTCTATATAAAAATGTTTTAAAATTTTTTTACTTATTTAAAAAATGTTATTTTGGTACGACAAAATTTTCGCTAAATGCTCTATATACGTATTAGTATTCATGAACCCGGTGGATTTTGCTGTATTGCATACGGTCTGAAGGACAGATTGATGAACTTCAGGGTGGGATAGTCCAGTGGTTAAGGCACGAAGATTGCACTCGGAGGACCCGAGTTCAATTCCTAGCTCTGCCTATATTGACCCTCTGTTCACGCGGAGTATATTTAATATGTGGATTTGAAAGTTCTTCCGATAAGTTGATGTTAGAGGAAAGAGGACGCGGTCCCTGTGGATGTCGCCCCCCACTGGATTATGGTTTAAATTGGATGGCACTATCCCTGACGTCAAAACAGATCGTCCCAGTGAATATTTGAGCTAATATAGCAACAGATAAAATTATATACTTGCGTATGTAATCAGGGACTGTATTCCATTTATATTCCAAATCATTATAACACCCGTCATTTAAATACCATAGCCTCTGCTTCATCCATATGAGCTATCGCATTCTTTAAACAATTGTATATTTTCGGTTTCTTTTACAGAACAGCATAAAAAATAATAAAACTAGTTTAATATATGTCATTAAAACATTGATTTTTTCTGGGTTTTATATAAAGAATATTTTATTTTGCCCTCTTTTATTTTATATATTTTTCAAAATTATATTTTTGCCCAGAAACAATTCGATTCGTATTAATATATTATTTATTTTCAAAAATTATGTATTCAAATTATCAAATTCAATAACTGTCTTCCGTCAGGATATTTTCCATCAAAATTTCGAATTCGAAAATTCTCAAGAAAACAATACCTATTCTATACAATGGTATGTGCAAATAAAATATATTTTTGTTTTCTGATGACGATTGCGACAGAAGTAGACTTAACCAATGCGATATTACGAATTTATAAAAAAGTCCAGTGGACACTTAAACTCCATATCCTTTATATTTAAAAAACGGAACGAATCTTCTATTTGAAATAATTTTTCTTTTAAATAACATATTTTTTCTCATACTAATTGCATAAAATTAATTTATTTCCCTCAAAATTATTCGAATTCGAGATATTAACAAATAAGTAGGTTTCAAAACTTTTTGAGCCCACCTGTCTCGAATGCTTATAGAATGTGTCATATGAGAACACGATAATAAGGAATGCACCTACTAATATCAAATTATTATGTGGAATCTGATACAATGCTTTTTTAACTTTTCTAATAAGAACTGAACCTTTTAGGGCTTTAAGATTTTATAGCAATATTTTGTTTGGAATATAATTTTTATTTCCAAAATTATATTAAATATATATGTCGTATATGTTTATGTATTACACAAATAAACGTACATTTATCGACGTGATTAAGCTGTTTCTAATTAAAAAAACATAACTTTTAAAGCATTTCTACATTATATTTTAGAAGAATAACTTGTATACAAAATTTGAAATATATATGTTTTTCATTACCTGCATCAATATATCTCCACATTCTAGATATTTTTTGATTGTAACTTGATTTCTAACTGTAACAACCAGATTGAAAAATTTTTTGAAAAAGTTTCAAAAGAAACAATTAAAAATATTATTTTGTGTCAAGTAAATACAAGTTATATTGCCCAAACAATAAAATTCAATCTGAGCTCTCGCTACAAATGTTTGATTTTCATTTACAGTGTTCTTCATCAGCCTATTTTTAATTTGAAAGGTAAACTTTCCATTAAATCCTATGAATGTCAATTTTCTTCATGCAATGTCGTGACGTTATTCACAAACATTTCCGGTTTCAAGGGAGAAGGTGCTAAGATCTAAACCATTACTCCTGCAGCCCTGCCATCAGGTAGAGCATGCCTTCAGGCCATAGTCCCATTAGTGGAAGATGTCTGCCTGAACAATACTGCAGATAATATATCTAGTATCTGGCTGTCGAAGCTCAGAGCAATCACCTGTACCCCATACTTCAAAGGAATCTGAAACCTGCTTGCTGGCTCTGCGACAACAGAAAGTTTCAACCCATGCATCCTTCTTAAAATGAAACTACCATCTACAATTGCTTGTCTATACCAAGGTTAATAGAATTAACTATAAGATATTCTACGGACCTTGGGTCTATACTGCAAAATTCTATTGCGCTAGTTTCTTTTACATTCACACTATAAGTAGATATACTCGTAAAATAGTATCCAACATTCAGATGATGAAATGCTTTTTATAAACACTTTACAACATAGTTGAAAAGTGTTTATGACTTTGTTCATTCTGTCTATATGTCCGTTCGCACGATAACTGCCGTAAAAATAACTTTATCGAAATGAAATTTTAGTATGCTGTTCATACGATCTGTGGGATATATGGGAATGTAAATAAATTATATCCCCCAATTAGTTTTGGTGTGAACCCGGATTGAAAAAATGAAAGACACTGAACCCCATGGGACCTAATTTTTCAAACATTTGTTAAGCAAAATAAAAATTCAAAAATTGCTTCGAAAATTATAGGAAATATTCAAATTTTTTCATAAAATATATAAAATAAAATTCAGCAAAATATATTCGGTAGCTTTTTAAATAAAAATTTAAATAATAATTACGCCCTTTATATAAAGAGATCACGTGACCATTATATGAACAGATCACATAACTCACTTCAATATAAAATATGGCATCCATCTTGTGCCAAAATCGTAATTTTTAAGATCTTTTTAATTTATATTTAGTGTTACATCTGTCCTAAAACCGCTTTATTTTTGAGTTTTTTCTGTGCATCTATATTCTGAGTCAACGCAATTACAATATGTTTTATCTTAAATGATCATCAAACTTTGATTATTTTTATAACGAGGCCTAACTTTAATGAATGTAAAATGCAAACAAGTAAGATGAGTTGTATATGAATTGCTGAATTTTTCTCAAGCAAAATTATTTAACTCTGCAATCTGGAATAAAAATGTATAAATGAAATATTCGCTGTTTTTACATAGAGAGCTAGACTATTTATATTTCGATGACGTCGTTTGAATAAAATTTCAATGACATTTTCAGCATGGAGTTAGAAAAAACTTTAACCTCCATGGTTTAATCTTCCAATTAAATAAATTATTGTAGTTCTGTGATAATTAAACAAGAAAGATCAATCATACATAAAGCATTGATTATGAAACACTTTCCAACTACAATGCAATTTTATTTAAACATCTCTAAAATGCGATAATTCAGCTGCAATATTTTTTACATTATCACAATACTACAATCATTTATTATATTTGAGAACTTAAAAATTCATCGAAAAAATGAACTTTATTTAAATGACGTCACTGAAATATAAGTCGCTTGGCTCTCTATGTAAATGGAGTGAATATTTAATTCAAACACTTTTATTCCATTCTTCTCATTCATCACAATATCAGACTAATATATTTTACTTGAAAACATAAAATCCTGAAAGTAAAAGTACTTTCTAATTCTATGCTTAAAACTAATGCTTAAAATTTTTCAAATAAAGCAATACTTAAGAATTGTCTGCATCTCCATGTAAAATCAATGCATATTTCATTCATATCAGCTTTATTCCAATCTTCAGGACTAAATTCTGCGTTAAAAAAATTCAGCAATTCTTAAACAACTCATCTTACAGCTTTATGTGTTTACATTCTGCATAGGTTAAAATTAGGTTTCGTTGTAGAAATAATCAAAATTTGATGATCATTTAAGCTAAAAAATATTGTAATTGCGTTGGCGCAGAATACAGATGCTACAGAAAAACGCAAAAGTAAAGCGGTTTTCTTACACTAAATATAAATTAAAAAGAATTTTAGAAGTCACGATTTTGACCCAAGATGGATGCCATATTTTATTTTGAAGTGTGTCACGTGATCACTTCGTATAATATGGGTCTAATTATTATTTTAATTTTTAGTTAAAAAACTACCGAATAAATTTTGCTTAAATTGTTTTATGCATTTTATGGAATAATTTAAATATTTCCTAAAACTTTCGAAGCAATTTGTGAATTTTAAATTGGCTTAAAAATGTTTGAAAAATTAGGTCCCATAGGGTTCAATGTATTTGATTTTTTCAACCCAGTTTCAATCCAAAACTAATCGGGTGATATTATTCATTTACATTCCCATATGTCTTATAGACCGTCTGAACAACATACTAAAATTTCATTTTGATAAAGTCATATCTACGGCAGTTATCTTGCAAATGAACAGACAGACAGACAGACAGACAGACAGAATGAACAAAGTCATAAACACGTTTTAACTTTGTAAAGTGTTAAAAATATCGCCTCTGAATGTATCATATTTTAGAGGTGTTGAAATAAAATTACATTTGAAAATTGTTTTATAATCAATTTTTTATGCATGATTGATCTTTCTTGTGGTTATATTTAGTGCTGCATCTGTCCTAAAACCGCTTTAATTTTGTATATTATCTGTGTTTCTAAATTCTGTGCCTACGCAATTACAATATTTTTAATTTTAAATGAACACTAACATTTGATTATTTCTACAACGAAGCCTAATTTTAACGTACGCAAAGTGTAAACAAGACAAGCGATTGTGAGATGAATTGTATAAGAATTGCTGAATTTTCCAAAGCAAAATTATTTAGCTCTGGAGTCTGGAATATAAGTGATATGAATGCAATATTTATTGGTTTTCCTTAAATAGAGAAGTAAAGGATTTTATAGCATTGCCTTTTTTATTGAAGTTTTAAGTTTCTAAGTAAAAAAATTATTGTACTATGATAATTTAAAAAAGCATCACCGCTGAATGTATCGCATTTTAGAGATGTTTAAATAACATTGCATTTCAGTTGGAAAGTGTTTCATAATCATTGCCTTTTGCAAGATTAATCTTTCTTGTTTCTATCACATTTTTCTCATAAGTTGAATTCATTGAGATAGAGGAAATAATATATAATAGTATATAGAATAAACTCGACAGTAGCATAGTAATCATTGAAGAGTTGTACCTCAGTATAATGAATTATGACAAAAAGTCAAAAATTTATAAAATAGTTCATTCTTGTACTTCCAATTTTCTGAAAATATAATCCATTTCCGTGTTCAATCAACATCGAAGTCAATTTAACTTCTGTCTCGTATCCTAAGCTACTAAAAAGACTGTTGTTAGAATTATTTGCAAGATTTTTATAAATATTCTAATAAAATTTATATAAAGTATATTACATTATATTTTGTTAAAGCTATGGGTTGAAGGAGGGGCGCAAAATGTCTTGTACCTCAACTGCATTTACTTTCAAAAATCTGTGTCTTACTTTCATTTGATGGATAAAAAAGCCAGTGCTAAAAATATTATTTGTGCAAATATGCTTATGAAATAAACAATACGTGAAATAAAGTATACTCTTTTACATATATACGAGCTGCGTGTTTGAAGACGAGACCCAAGATGCTTTAGTTTGATCCCTTTATAGAGTCATGTATTTTATTTTATTTTTTTTTATTTTTTTTTTTTTTGCTTGAGCAATGGAAACAGATACCCAAATTACAATTATTTTCAAATCTTTTGATAAACTATATTATGTATACTACATTATTTATTTTGAGTAAAGGCAAAGAGTTTTGTATGTACTATCTTCTATCACTTTCAGCTGAATACTATTGTCTATAATCTTGTTTTGCAAATATGTTGGTTGCCCCATGGATCGCTTAGTTTGCATTTCTAATGACAAGTTTCAAGCAGGACAAAATTTTAAAATTTGATTTTTTTTCTTTTCTTTTTGACACCGGCACATAAAATTCTTCAATATCTTGAAGTAGCTTGTTTCTTTCATATACTTTTTATTACATACTACACAATTTTCTAGTCGATTATTCATAAGTATTTTTATAATGGTTTGTGCCAATATATATTTTAAACTAGTTGATGGTGGTGCTCGTGATGTATTTTCCGAAACACATTATTTTATATTTTTTTCCATCATGGCGTACTTAAATTTGTAGTCTTGGTCATGACCAAGTTAATCTTTCTTCTGTTTATTTAAATTATTCTTAGTTTTTTCTCTTTTCATTTTTTCTAATTTTCATTTAGCAATTATTTTGCTGGTATGACTTCTCAGTCTTTGCTTTGACGAAAGGAGGCTGTTTTTTGCCTCCGAAATTGGTTGACACCTTTAATTTGTTTAATGCTAATATTAACGATAATATATAACATCAGTTTCTTTTCAGAAGCGATTTGAAACAATTTTTATTTTAATAAATTACTTCATATTTCATCAATGTCTTGGAAAATTATACTACTTCGGAAGAATGTGAAATTTTAGAATCACCAATATCAGCGAAGGCAGAGTTCGCAACAAACAAAACATTTGATTATTCAACTTAAACACCAGTATTCTCAGTACAGGCAAAATATTACTAGGAGCAAGTACATGTTAAGTGACACGAATAGAATCTGAAATAAATGCAACACAATAAAATATCGCCTAATGCAAATTTGATCTATTTAATGACTACTTGATCAAGATATTTCTTTTATTAATAAAATTTTTCATAGAGACCAGCCTTATTATTTTTATGAGGTTGGGGAGAGTATCAACCCTATTGCCTTTATGGATATCAGCCCAATTACTTTTTTAACCTTTCCTAAGCATAAATTTATGCATTTAGGTCTGCTTCCACCAGTAGATTGTCAACAGCTCGTGATTATTCCTTAAATCTCTGGATGTGCTTACACAGGACAGTCATGCACTAGAAATAGAGCCGGCCATTTCATTTAAATGCTCCACAAAAATTCATAAAATCTTAAATTAAAGACTAAATAATATGTTTAAATATAATAATTAAGAGTTTGTTTTATACATTTCTGTTCATGATTAAAGGAATAAAATCAACTCCATATACAGTAAACGGATTCCGATATATTTTCTGCGAGTTGGTGTCACTTTAAAATGTGCTAAACTGCCAAATTGCAAAACGATTATAATAATTTTTAACAGCAAATTGAATTTATATATATATATATATATATATATATATATATATATATATATATATACATTTCCTTTTATGTGTTATTTTGTGCAATAAATAGCTGTTTGAGCTGCAGCAATTTAAGCTATATGCACCAACAATTAGTTTTACATATTCTTTAAAAACCAACATATGGCCGGTAGTATTCAAATATAATCTACAACCACAAAGGTAGGTGTTGACAAATTTATTGTATTTGCTTACAGTGATTTCTTGTTGTTCAGACTTGATGGTAAAGTGTTCCGGTATTGGCCTTTTCTATTTCAGCAAAGATGGGATGGAGACTAAGCACATAACTTCCCCAAGCCAGCCCTATTTAAATGGCCACTCCTAAAATTGGACTATTTGCTTTTTGCACTTCAACGTTCTTGATTCGCCTATGATAATAAGTTTACATGCGATAGAAAAAACGTTTAAGCTTACAACCATATTACTGAAGAATTTTCAGTAATATGGTTGTAAGCTTTATAAAAAAAATATAAATACAAAAATAAAATATTTTAACTTTGCATTGATGTGATTTTTATCATTAATTTTGAGCATTATTTAATCCCTGACTAGGGTATATATACACATCTCTGCTTGTGTGGAGCACCCTCTTAAATGAACAGATTTCAAAAACTCTATTCTTGTGTTTTTTATCAGATGATTGTCCCAAATACCAAATATCAAACCTCTATTATATTTTGAAAGGAGGCGTTTCTCATTTATTTCGGAAAATCGAATATTTGGGTTTGCGGTACCCCCATAAAGTAGAAAATATCAGACAACTGAAATTGTACGTGCTTTTCCTTTCGAACTATCTACTCGCACACCAAATTAGTAGTCTCTATTGCATCTCGAAACATGAATTTTCATCATTTCGTTTTTGGAGCAACTTCTTTAAACGAACATTTTTGAAAAACAATGTTGTCTTGAGTGTTTTCATCAAATGATTAACCCGTATACCAAATTTCAAGCCTCTATCAAATTTAAAGCAAGCGTTTCTCATTTGTTCGGAAAATCGAACATTTCGGTGCGCGGCACCCACTAAAGTAGCAAATATTGAAATCTAAAATTGCACACTTTCTTCCTTTAGAATGGTTTTCATACTCTAAATTTGAAATCTCTATCTCATCGCAAAGTATACTTTCCTATCATTTCACTTTTCGAACGTTTTGGTGTGGAGCATACCCTTGACGGAACATTTTCGAAAAATTCGATTTTTCCAGGGGTTTTTATCGAACGATCGACCTGTGCACCAAATTGCAAGTCTCTATTTATCCGGGGAGTGCCTAAAAAAACGTGACAGACAGACGAACAGACGGACACTTGACAATTAATATATATAGATAGATAGATAGCTCAAAATATCTTGTAATAATTTAAGAATAGAAATTAAAGGATTCAAACTTCTGTTGCCAAATGCTAAAAATGAATTTATTGCAAAAACTCGATGTTTAATAAGAGTGTATAATTTTCCTCTCAATAGTGCTTGCTGATAAGGCATTCTTGGGAGAGAGAGAGCCTTTTGAGGGAAAATATTGATTTTTTTTTGCCGACATTACAATGAAATTTATGAAAATCGACAATTTTTTTATTTTTTAAAAAGTGTCAAGATTGGTATATAGGTGTCGTCAGGATCTTGAACAGGGAAGGGAGGTCGAAGATCAAATGTGGTTGTTTACAGTGTCGGATTTAACACACCAATACTCTGTGAAGAATATAATGCAATTATATATGGAGAACTAACGTAATCATTATCAATGAATGCTTATGACGTTTCCTACGTAACTGCAGACGCACGATATGTCTCATTTGATACTACATTAATATCATAACTAATATATGCATTAAAATTTGTCAAAATATGCATGCAAATATGCACCTAAAATTTAATAATTAATTACTTATAACATAAAATACACGTATTTATATATTTTGTTCGAATATCATTAATGCATCTGAAAGCATTTAAAAACGGGGAATTTCAACCAAACTCAAGCAAACTATTATTGCAAATCAAAAGTTTTTATATCATTGTTCAAATATAGTCAAAATTTTCATATAGTGAGTAAATTTTATTGCTGTAACCAACTAATGTGCTTTTCTAAGTTCTTGACACGTAGACTTTGTCGTTTATCATCTAAAAATATTTTAATGCTAAAAATGTTCTTTTAATACCAACTGATATTATTGGACAGTACTTGTCATCTTTTGAACTGAAAGTGATACTTAGTTCTTGGGTATTCCATGCTGAAAACGGCTTAGTTATAACTGCGTGTTTACTCTTCTTTTTTTTTTTTTTTTTCTCTCTGAAATGTGAATAGCAGTTTTTACATGTTGATCTGATATTTTTCTGAATAATTTTTTCTCGCATATTACACAATATAAAAACACCATCTGTATTCAGATTTTTCTATGATTATAAATACATGATTTTATTCGGATTGATTTACTAGATTTAATTTTAGGCATTTTTACTCACAATGCTTATACAGAAAATTTTACAAAACAGCTCTTTGAAAACGACGTATGCAAAACTTCAGATATTCGTATAACGTGACTTTCCATCTCTTTTACCAGACATGTCTCTTGATATTTTACCCTGAAAAGATTTCATCATTTCTTATGATAATTGCATGGCCTTAGTAGCTCACGGAATTTCGGTGTTGAATGAGAAATATGTTTAGCTTCGTCCGATGTTAACTTATCTAGCTATTTAAAAAGAAAGATGAATCATGCTTAAGGCATTGATTATGAAACACTTTCCAACTTCAATGCAATTTTATTTAAACATCTCTAAAATTCGATACATTCCTCGGTAATATTTTAAAAATTATCACAATACTACATTAATTTGAAAACTTGAAACTTCATCGAAAAAAATGAACTTCATTCAAATGACGGGATTGAAATATAAATTGTCTGGTTTAAACATCTATAGAATGCGATACATTTCTATATAATATTTTTAAAATTATTATAATACTACAATAATTTATTACATTTGAAAACTTCATCAAAAACAAATAAAATGTATTCAAATGACGCCATCGAAATATAACACACATGGCTCTCTCTATAAAATCAGCATTTCATTCATAAACGTTTTTCCATTCATTTCATTCATAACAATACTATAATAATTTATTTTATTTCAAACTTAAGACCATGGAGGTACAAGTAATTAGACTCTATGTTTTAAACTTCATCGAAAAAATCGTCCTACTCTCTAAAATCAATGAATATTTCATTCATATCAGCTATATTGCAGACTCCATGAGCTAAATAATTCTGCGTTAAAGAAATGCAACAATTCTTATACAACTCATTTTACACATTTTGGTGTTTACATTTTCCATTAGTGAAAAGTCGGCTTCGTTGTAGAAATAGTCAAAGTTGGATGATCATTTAAACTCAAATATATTGTAATTGCAGTGTTTCAGGATGTAGATGCACTGAATTTAAGCAACAATAAAGCGGTTTTAGGACGGATTAAACACTAAATATGAATTACAAAGAACATTAAAAATCACAATTTTGGCACAAGGTGGATGCCATAGTTTATTTTGAAGTGGGTCATGTGATCTCTTCATATAATGGTTACGTGATCGCTTCATATAAAAGGTGTAATCATTATTCAAATTTTTATTTAAAAAACTATTGAATATATTTTTCTGAAATTTTTATTATTTATTTTATGGGACAATTTGAATATTTCATAAAACTTTCGAAGCAATTTGTGAATTTTAAATCTGCTTAAAAAATGTTTGAAAAATTAGGCCTGATAAGGTTCAATGTATTTCATTATTTCAACCCGGTTATATCCAAAACTAATTGGGTGACATTATTCATTTATATTCCCATAGGTCCTATAGACTGTCTGAACAACATATTAAAATTTCATTTTGATAAATTAATTTTTTCGGCAGTTATCGTGCTAATGGACAGACAGACAGACAGAATGAACAAAGTCATAAACACTTTTCAGCTTTGTTGTAAAGTGTTAAAGAAGATAAAAATATAGTTAAAATAAAAAAAAAATGCAAGCTAAAAGGAAATAAAGTACTTAAAATATACATTTAAAGGCCTTTTATGCATTTACATGCTCTATAAGTGTTCATATATGCAATTGCATATACAAATATGAAATTTCATAGAATTCGAGTTTTAGTCATAATCAATATATTAGTTTTACAAATTAATATTTTTATAAAATTTTTTTAACTGTGATTGTTTTTAAACGATTTTTATTTTAAATTTTTAAATGGATTTTTAACGAATTTTTAACAGGGCAGTTCAAACTATCATATTTTGTGAAGCATATGCACTGCAGAAATGAATTAATAGTTGCCGAATTTTGCTTTTGAAGGATCGCGTCACATTAACTATTTTTCTAAATGTCTGTAAGTGTAGAATTCCTACAAAATAGACAGTTCTAGCATTCTAAAAATCGACACATTTATTTTTTTTTTGCATAAAATTATGCATAAAGTACATTTTCACGAGCTAAATATAGGAATAATTGATATTTTTAGTTTTGATGTGAACCGGCTAAAGTGGACGCCACATTTGTCGTTTAGTCAATTTTTTTTTCTGTAAACATCTTAAAAGATGATCAACACTTTTAAAACTTACAATAGAATGTTTGCAGAAGTATCTGGGAGAAAGAATTGTAAGGATACCTATCGATCGCTGAAAGCCACGCAAAGTCCAGCAATATTTACAACCAAAGAGTGGTGAGTGAACTACGGCCCTTTGTCGGCTTCGTACGGCCCCCAGGGTGAAATCATAACCCTCTGAGCATGAACACTCAAGATAGGCAACACACTCCGTTATCATAAAGGGTTTTCATAGTTCCCGTGCCTGGGGTGGAGCATTCATTCTTCCCAGGCCAGGTATTCCCCTTAGAGGAGAGATACGAAGACATACTTCTTATTCCTGCTCTAAGGTATTCCCACGTCGTAAATTCCCACGTCGGCGATTCAATTTGAAAAACTAGCGATTAACGAAATGACCGGCCAAACTCCTTAGATATTCTATCCGTAGATATTTCGTCTAATATATCCGTTTTATATTTTTTAGACGTCTAACGCCTTAGATATATAGAATGTGTTTTGATACATGACCTGGCGCGGAGGTGGCAATTCTATCCTTTGACCCCCACCAGCGCCCTACTGAACTTCACACGCTGTACTAAGGGTTTTCATCGTTTATACAACTGCCTCAAATTTTAAAGGGTTTCCGAAAACGGATGTGTAATCGGAATTAAAGTTGTGTATCAAAATTAAAATATTACGCGAAACTCTTACCCGTTAGTTTTAGCTTGTAAATTTATTTATTGGTTAAATATTCATTGTAACATATTTTGCATTACGATAAATTAAAAAAAAATTAATCTATATGCAATAGTTTCGTTATAAGACTCCTGTATTTGAATAAGGCACCTTAGTTTTGAATATACGCTGCAGCTGACGGAGCAGAAAGCAAATAAAGGACATCAACCTTGGGAATGGAGGGGGGGGGGGGACTTTTCCGAGCCAAACTGCTGATATTGTGACGAAGTACTGTTGTTCTACTTTATCCTACTATGTACTGTCCATAAAAAACTATACGGTAAATATGAAGGAGGGTGGTAAAAATAGCGCGTTTAAAGGCTACTATTCCGCCCAGCCATACTTTCTATTCACCTTGAAGCTATAGATCGTAAGAATTTCGCATTCTTTTTTTTTTTTTTTTTTTTCAAGTTTTGGTGTCCGACAGTTTCTTGCTCAGAGAAATTTCAGCAATTCAAAATTAAATTCGATCGATTTTTCAACTTGCCTGCATACGCAGACAAAATTGGTTTATTCCCCCTCCCCCCTCTCCTATTTTGTTGATCGGTAAAATTCGAGTAAATTAGTAAAATGTCATATGCGTTCAGCGATACAAAGTTATATTTTTTAAATTCATAAACGTCGAAATATTAAGAAAAATCAAATTCCTTCAAAAGGATAAAGAATTTATTTAATTGTTATGAAATAAACATATTGGGAAATTTTTACAATAAAAAGGGTTACTCAATTCATAACGTCCGATAATATAACAGCAGTGTCCGATAAAAGTGTCCGATAATATAACAGCTTAAAAGCAGATAATTCTAGCATTCCAAAAATCGTCTAATACATTCTTTTTTTACATAAAAATAAGCATAAAGTTAATATTCACGTGTTACGTAGAATAATCCAGTTTTTTTTATTAATTATTATTTTTTTTTATTTTGATGCGATCAGGTCATTTTTTTATTTTGATGCGGTGACGCCATTTTTGAAATATATTCCATTTTCTTCTGTGAATATCTTAAAAAATGATTAACACTTTTTTATACATACCATAGAATTCTTCCACAAGGATCTGAAAAAAGAATTTTTATGGATATCCGTTGATTATTGCTGACATTTAAAACGGCGGTATTTTTGAATGTTACTTATGCGCGACTGTACAAAGCACTTATACAAATATGTACTCTGAACACGGGAACAGTTTGGTCAGAGTCAGGAATCGAACGTGGATCCTCTAAGTGATGTTTTAACCACTGGGTTGTCCAGCCCCCTAATGTTAAGCTAATTTGAATTAAAAAAATCTCGTCGAACCGTATTATTCAGAGAACTTTAGTACCGCACAAAGTTTCGCCGTTGTCCGAAACTTCGATTTTCGGTTACAGACGACACGCACATGAGACAAGACAATTTATTTTACTACATGAGATAAAAATATATGAACTATGGGTATTTTTAATCAGTGGAAATGAAACAAAATAAAATTATTAATTAATTATTTTGTATGTCAGAATTTTTCTCGTAGATCCATGAATAAATAATAAAATAATACTCTTATTTTCAAATTTTGCTTTTGTAATACTCAAAGTTTCCCACACATGGAATATTTTAGATTGCATGAAAAAATTCTTATACATGAAATCTACGGCAACAAACTGTCCTCAGAACTTCTGAACCTTTCTGTAAAATGCTATTGTATGTAACTCTCCCCCACTCACACACCCAGACAAAAAACAAATATGGAAATTTATAGCTTTATACTGATTTCAAAGTTAGATGTTTCAGTCTACTTCTGCGTTAATAGTCAGGGCCGTGACAAGGAATAAAACGGCGAGGCGACGTCCTCTGGCGACGTCTCACAGTGGCGCCGAAATTGAAATTTTTATTATTAGTTTAAAAAACTAAAAATTGTTTTTAAACAAAGCACTGTACTTTCTCTAGTTCTAAAACCGGAACGTCAACAAAAATACAGTGCTTTAGTAATAAGAAAATATAAACATAATTTTAATAGTATTTCCTCTAACAACTAAGATTCAACTTGAATTAGGTAATTAAATAATTATAAAAAAGGTAATCCTTCAGGAAATTATAACTTTTGTAAATTGCTTTTTTCTTCGATTCAAGACAATACCTAAATTAAAGCACCGAGAATTAATGCCAGATTTCGGGAAACAGATTCATTTAAATGATACCGTTTTCCTTTCAATTTAAGGCGCAATGAAGGATAGAAATAAAAATTAACATTACTCGAAAAAAATAATTAAACTTTCACACATTTAAAGCACCATATGAATCGGGATAGAAGAAAGGGCCATCACCCTCAAACTAAGTTCATTGTTCACAATACAAAAATTTGAACACTCTATCTCCCTTTGTACTTAAAACACCTCGCTGGCTTAGCAAGAAACAAACTCCCAAAATTTTTACATTTCTAACTATTAAAGCTTCTTTGAAAAAATTCTGATCATTAATATTGAGCGCATTTTTAGAGTCAAATAGGTAAACTGAATTTGGACACTTAAATGAAAATGATATTTAGCATTTTTATGAATCAAATAGTTTTACTTGTACAATCGAGGCTACACAGCATTTCTTGTATAGAGAAGTAATTCTCGCTTATGTATGAAAATTCAAGGTAGTTATTCTCCACAGAATCTATCAAGATTTTCTTTGTTTTCACTTATCCTACTATACATAACGTACTGGTAAATAATTCGACTCTTCGATTTGGATGAATTTAAACATTTTGAGTCTTCCTGAATACAAATCAATCATTTTTAAACGATGTCTCCCTGTAGACACGATATCTCTCGAACAAATTATGTTCTCCAAACGAAGTTTCGCACTGTTATTTTAATCAGTAAACTTAGTGGCCTATTTATTTTACTGATCAACTAATTTTACACAATAATTTGTATCTTTTATGATTTTGCACTTTTCTTTTACTTTTTATATAAAAAAATAGGAAGAAAAAGTTATTTTACCCTAGTTTTACAAAATTTTCGTGAAATCTTTTGTTACAGTATCAGGTAAACATGATCAAATATTTCTATTTAACTATAATTTTCATAAATTGAATAAAAATATTATCTATAACAGATATGGAAACATTTAGACTGCTGACATTCAGAGAGATTAGACAAGGGGTATACTCAATCTTTCAAACATGTTTTGTTTCGATAATTAAAATAACATTATAAAAATAATTGTATTGAAAGCTTTTTGCAATTAGTCATTTTATATAAAATTATTCATTTACAAGTGAATATCATTTAGGATGTAAAGATGTTCCGTTTTTAAAAGATTGCACGTTTTTTGTTCTAAAATGAGAAGATCATATAATTAAATGCTCAGTATTACAAAATAAATGGATGTTTTTTTAGATACTTTCGGTATTATAAAATAAGTCGATGCTTTTTAAGTACTTCGAACCAAAAATGAATTGAGATTAGAACATTCCTGTCTCAATTTTAACTGGAAATTAACTTGGGGTACATTGTGCTACTCCAGTCAATCGATATATTTGTTTGGAACTTGAGACTAAAATTTTCTCCACTCCTATACAATGATCATATATATATATCCTATATGTTTACAGTAGGAAACAAACTTTTCCAGAAAAGCATGTTTGATTTGGATATATTATGCAAAAATTGAGGTCACGTACATGTGACTCAGTCTTTTTAAAAATATTTTTCATATATGCCTCTGCCTATGCTATCCTGACCGCATAACGAGCACTTCAGAATATATTCCTACTAATTCGATGAAAATACTTCTTGGCCTTAACAAATGAATTAATTTTTTAAAAATTATCACATACTTGCACTTATATTCATTTAATATACCAGAGTCGACAATACCGAACATGAGTCTGTATGAAGTCTTGTACCGACTATAAAGATTTAGAACCCTAGCCTGTTGATCTCGAGACAAGCACTCTAAACCATCAGGAGAATGTGCTTGTGTCAAATGTATGGAGTTTTATCTTATTCACTTGTCAGAAAGTAGTTTTTTGGTTAGTTGGTAGAGTACTCATATAAATTATCGTGCAATAGGCAGTTCTAATACCGACTAACTTCTCAAACCTCAGCTATTTGCTCTATATACGTATTTCTATATTCTGTTCTATTGTGTGGACAGAATTGCCATAACAAATTTGTACATATGGTGTCTTTAAAAATCTATACAGGGGAATTTAGCAATATTTGTATTTTTTCCGCATATTAAAACATATGTATTTTGCGTTTAGTGTTCCATATTTTGGCTTCCATTGTTAAAACATAGATACTTTTCGAATTAAATGGATATGCAAAATTGTGGAAAGGGGCTCAACTCAGATGGCATTAAAAGACTTTGCCCATTGGGTTTCTGTGGTTTTATTAGTATTGAGCATGAACGTGGTGAATATTCTCTTATTAAGTAATTTTTCCCTTATTAATATGTCCATATCTACCCTTTCTTTCATTAAAATCAATTAATCCCATATGACTATTTTTTTTTCCTTTCAGCACATAGTATACGACTATATGTAAAAACAATTTTGATGAGACAAAAATGAAATTCTGTCATTTATTTTGATGGTTATAGGTTATACGCGTTTTGGAGCATCCCTGAATACGAATTAACCAATTTTAACCATCTGTCTATATCTTTGTGGGTACAATAGTATCGAATAAGTTGATAATACAGAAAAAAATTTGGTACGATTATTTAAATCGGTAAATGTTAGAAGCCTATTACCTGTTGGGATAAACGGATCAAAGAATAGATTTTATTTCTTTATCATGCTTTTCAAATTCGGAAGCATAAGTAAACTTAAAAATGTTAGAGAAATATTTATGTATTTATAATGTCAGCTTTTTAACACGAATGTCATCATTTACATGAGGTTTATACGCACTGTTCTTGAGATAGTTCATGTTTTTGGTCAAAAATGGAACAATTCGGGAAAAAAATATAAATTCCCTATTATCAAATGAGTGAATGCTTTATAAACAAATGGCTTAAATCCGAAATGAATGGACATCTTTATTTAGAAATTATCCCGATCTGCTCTCGAGATATTGAAACATATATTCATCTATATATTTTTTAATGTAGTGCCATATCTTTCGAACAAATTGGATAAATCGATCGGTGAGCATTTTTCAATCAATGAACATCACTCAGAGACCTATTAATTTTCGGAGGAAAGGAACCAAGTAGAAAGCATTCAGGTTCTGAATATTTATTTTAGGAAATTAACTAAATAATATAAAAACACAAGATGATAATATGCGCCCCACTTAAGATATTTTTTTTTATCTTTTTTTGAAAAATAATTCACATTTAAAAGGTGTAAACGTATGGTCCGCGTTTTAAAAGTGTATATGCATGGTCCGCGTTTTAACGGTGTATATGCATCGTCCGCGTTTTAAAGGTGTATATGCATCGTCCGCGTTTTGACGGTGTATATGCATCGTCCGCGTTTTAAAGGTGTATACGCATAGTCCGCGTTTTAACGGTGTATATGCATTGTCCGCGTTTTAAAAGTGTATACGCATGGCCCACGTTTTAATGGTGTATATGCATCGTCCACGTTTTAATTGTGTATTCGCATGGTCCGCGTTTTAAAGGTGTATATGCATGGTCCGTGGTTTAAAAGTGTATAAGCAAGTTTAAAGGTGTATATATTAAAGTCAGAACAAAATTTTTGCTCTCAGACTGCTTACATTTAAAATAAAGTACATCCATTTTCCAGATTTTTTGAAGTCTTTTTAAAACTCGCATTAGCAGCAACAAATAAACTGTTGAACCATCTCAGGAGAGATGTTTTTCTAACTCACTGAAGGGAAAATGCAGTGTCAAGAGTCTAAGGATTAAAAGAAAATAAAAAAAAGTATTTGAAATATAAGTTTTAATTTAATTAAAAAAAAATTGCGCTTCGCGGTTTGAGTTTATCCGTGTTTTGAATTCCGAACCTGTGCTCCATTTATTACCAGGCAAATGCTTACACAGATACAGAATATACATACAGAGAGAAAGACTGTATTTTACAATTACACACAACTCTTCAAAAACTGAATCACACTGTATTTCTATAAATTCTATGCAAAAATATGCTGTGAGGATGGTTGTATATACTTAATTTCTAAACACTTTTAGCTTCCTGGACGGGAATATTTCTTGACATATGGGAAATAATAAAAGACAGTCTGGCTAGAATCTGTTTCTTATAACATTGGCTCCTAAACCATAAATGGAACCTCAAAAGAAAAAAAAATACATTAGTTTCAGAAGTACAATATTTTTCTCTTCTAGCGAGTTAGAAATATATTTCCAAATCAAAATTACAACAATTTGCGGAGGGGATTGTGTCTGCTAAAAAAATGTATGCATATCTCTTTGGGGGGGGGGGGGGGGGCTCTAGTGGTTCTAGGGGATCCCAAGAACCTAATACCTCAATTTGATAGTTCTATGAGTTGTCCTCGGTTTCCCTCAAAGACCAACACGGGTGTTTCGCAGATTTAGCTAGAGGGCAGTTAACGCCTTCCCTCTGAAAACCAGTTCCGCATACACACAATATGTTGCAATTCTGATAAACCGCGGACGTGTTTTTTTGCAAGACACACACAGATATTCGCGAGCTATACACAGTTATACACAGACTATATACATATACCACCTAACTGGGGACCTATGCCAAAAGTCAACCAAACTTTTTTCAGAATATTATCTGTCATTAAATAGCACATTTCTGCAAAAATCCAAAGCGAGGACGTCCCCACTTGCCGGTGCGTCCCCACTTGGAAGGTGTGTAAACATATGAATGTCCCCACTTCCCACCATACGCCAACACACACACACACACACACACACACACACACACACACACACAGACAGACAGACATCACTTCTAAAACGTCTGATTCGTGGTTAGGGATGCTTCAAACGTGCTCTCCCGTCGAAAACTGGAATTCGAATTTTCGACCTTGTCATAATACTTTCCTTATACATTATACTATGTATATAAGGAAAGTAATAATCTTTTCTGATTTATATACTTCTTCACTTGGTCCAATAAGGAGACTTTTCAATGTTTTAATTTAATTTATGACTAAAAATAGTGAATTCTTAATTATATTTTATCCTAATAAAAGTGAAAATCTCTATATCAAGCATTTTAAATTGATATTATGTGTTTGAAATTCCATCAGTGTGTAAATAACTGAATACGACTTCTTTCAACTTGGATTAAATGACTTAAATTTTTCGTCTTAGCCCTGAAGGAATTTCAACCCTAGTTTATTTGAAGTGGTGTCGAAAAGTTGAAGTTCTTAACCAGTTTGACTTTTTCTTGTCTTATTTTGTCTGTTAGATCCTTGAAATCGCTGATATCTTTTAAAGAAATCACGTAAGACACAAACAGCTGGAAAATGACAGATATTGTGCAGAAAATTATCACAACTATAAATTGTGAATTTGTTACTGTGGCAACAGGGGGGTATAGGGGAAACTGTTACCTTCCATTAAGTAATATAGCCCATGTGTTGAAAGCTATTAATACTAAAGGAATTCAAATTTTCTTTGAAAACCGTTTGCTTCAGTTGAAATCAATCAATTCCAAAAATAAAAATTCGAAATTTTACTCATGTGTTTTTCACATACCAACACAAAATTTATTCTTAATAAGATATTTGTGAAAGATCCTTCGTATGGTGGTAAGTAATTTTTTATTTTCGACTGAAGAATTAAGAATTTTTATTCTCTTATTTCGTACAGTCATGCGAATTTTTGAAAAATCCGGAAGTGATATATCCAGAACCGGAAGGGAAAATTTTTAAAGAGCCCCTGTCCCTTCGAAAATCTCAAGTTGAATCCATATCCGTCATTATCTAAGCTCTATCTATAGCCAATTTTGATAAATAGATGCTATAAGGAAAATATGAAAATTTCAATCGGAATTGATATCTCTCTCTAGAATTGGAAGAGAAAATCCTTATTGAAACCCCTGCGTCCACTAGAATTTAATGAATTCATATCAGTTATCATCTAATCTCTATCTATAGTCGATTATGAAATAAATATATGTTTTATGGAAAATTTTTGAACCAGAGCTGGAAAAGGACTGGAAGTTGAAATTCTCAGCAAATTATCCTATCCCGTCAGATATTTTAAGCGCAATTCAGCAATCATCTGAGCTCTATATAGATGATTCTAAGAAAATATCTTTGTGGAGCGCGAAAAAGGACTTAAAGACTACTTATTATTATTTAATACTTTTGTTAAGTTAAACTTGATATGCATGGTCGTAAATTGCTCGTATAGTGGTACTTATTTATTAAATTGTGCATTGCTTTGTTGTGCCGCTATATAAAACCCTCCAATTATTTAACTTTCGTGCGAGTTCTGTAAAAGAATAATTAATTTATATAGTACTAAATGGATTACACAACTTTAACAATAAAACATTTATTAACAACATAAAACACATATTAAATTCATTACACAATTAATTATATTGTTTCGGCGGCGGGAACATGTGAGACCAGTATGAATAAAATTACTTAAAATGTGTCTACGACCTTTGATTATTGATGAACACGTACCTTCAAGGCTGTCTTGGCTTGGTCACCGCGACGTACTTCGCCGATCATATTACTGAAATAACTTTTATTCACCACATTATTTATTCACCGACGTATTTATTCACCACACGTAATTCGGCGATCATATTGTACTGCTGGCTAGACACTCGTACTTGTGTCATTCTCGTAGTCGACACATCTTTCTAAGTTTCGTGCTCCTTGATTTCGAGCTGTTAATCTTTTACATTTTTTCCAAGTCTCTTCATCTTGTTCTTATGTCACAGGCTGTGGCTCTCTTCGCCTCCGGACTGTCACTCCCACTTGCGGCCTTGAGGGTAACGCTACAAGCTTCTCATTTGCGGCCTTGAGGGTAACGCTACAAGCTTCATCTGAATTGGCTAGTCTTTTATCCAATGTCGTTCTTTACATTATTTTAAGAGTTCGTTCGATCCCTCTGTCTCGAGGCCCCTAAATTTATCTCTGACCATTGAGTTCACGTGTTGTAAACACAGGAGTCATCGAGACTGGGGTATTGTTTGACGTTTCAGACACAATAAATTTACTGGCATAAAGCTGTCTCACTAATAACCCAGCACTTAGAGTGAGATTTATCACAATCTTTAAAAAATGAAAATTGTTGAACTAGAGTAAGGAAAATAAAGGAAGGCGAATCTTTAGTAAACCCCTACCACCTATAGAATTTGGCGTTGAATCCAGATTAGTAATCATATTTGTGAGTGACATCCACCCCCTCAAAAATGTATTGTTGAATCCACATTAGTGATTATCAGAACTCTATTTATAGCTAATTTTTAAAATGGATGTTTCAAGGAAAATTAACATTTCTGAACCGGATAGGGAAAAAGACTTAAAAATCCTTAATAAAACCTTCTACTTCCTTCGAATATCAATGGCAATTCAACTGATGAACACTATTACTTTAGATATTTTTCGAGATTATTGGTAAATAAACTTTATTATCAGCTTGATATGGTCACCAGTCTTGTTATAACAATTTTTGATAAGTCATTATCTAAGACCATCTATAGCAGATTCTGAGAAATAGAGGCTTTAAAAAGTTTTCCGTAAAAGCATAGATGTCAAATTTGATTGCCACTAATTAATATTCAAATGTAAATTCTATCAATGTGTTCATAATAGGCGTATGTAGACAAAACTGAGTAAGAGTGAACACGTAGCTTCTACAGTATAAGCTTCCACAGTATACTCACATTAGCTTTCATTATCTAAACTCTATCTACAGTAGATCAGGAGCAATATATGTTTTAAAAAGATTTCTGTAAAATCATAGATGTCAAATTTGATTGCCACTAATTAATACTCAAAAGCGAATCCTATCAATGCCTTCATAATAGGCGAATGTAGACAAAACTGAGTAAAAGTGACACATAACTTCGACAGTATACGTTTCCACAGTATACTCACATTAGCTTTGCAACTCATTATGTAAGCTCTATCTATAGTAGATCATAGTAGATCTTGAGAAATAGATGCTTTAAAAAGTTTTCTGTAAACACATAGATGTCAAATTTGATTGTCACTAATTAATATTTAAAAGCTAATCCGATCAATGTGTTCATAATAGGCGAATGTAGACAAAACTGAGTAAGAGTGAACACGTAGCTTCTACAGTATAAGCTTCCACAGTATACTCACATTAGCTTTCATTATCTAAGCTCTATCTACAGTAGATCAGGAGCAATATATGTTTTAAAAAGATTTCTGTAAAATCATAGATGTCAAATTTTATTGCCACTAATTAATACTCTAAAGCGAATCCTATCAATGCCTTCATAATAGGCGAATGTAGACAAAACTGAGTAAAAGTGAACACATAGCTTCCACAGTATACGCTTCCACAGTATATTCACATTAGCTTTACAACAAAGTATGGAATATTTAACGGTATAAACACACTCTGCTCAATTAACGGAAAGTTTGGGCAAAATGTGTTTCACTCTGCAGTTTAACGTTTTTAAAAACCAATCGGATTGTTTTATAAGTGGAGATATATGAAAATCACTTAGTGTAAAAATTAGAAAGCTAGTGAAAAAACTTTTGAAAAGAGAATCCGCAATGTTTTATCTTATAGTTAGGTGTAGTTGATAAGAATGGGGTGGCTTATGGAGGGTTATCGATTATAAAGAAGAAAGAGGTGGTCGTGCTGCTAAACGAGGATGCTTTACATGGATGGCATTTTTAGACACCTAGATTCTATTTAAGTTGCTATACATACCTATATATTTCACATATTAACGTAAGGTTAGTCGGGATGAGACGCCATAATTAAGAAATATTATGGAATTAGGAACAAACCGACAGTAACAATATTTTGAATTTTTGCGAAATTATATTTAATATTTTAACTAGCAGCGCTAAAAATGCCACCTTTAAAAGTTATAGTTAAATGTTGTAATTTGATTATGTATTTATCTCTGCAAAACTGGCATCGTGCACTTATATCTGGGTATACGATGCTGCCTATATTAAGGGAAAATGCAAGTACAGTGAGACACAGGCAGCACACTGCAAATGATGTGCACTACAAAAACATTGATTTATATTTTATATTAACAACTGATAAACATTATTACCTTAGATATTTTTCGGAATTAGTGGTAAATAAATTTCATTATTAGCATGATATGGTCACCAATCTTGTTATAATAATTATTAAAAATCTTATGTGGGCAACACATGACTTTCCTTATATAATGTAATGAATTTACTACTTTTACAGTAAAAAATAGGTTTTTCTTATAGTAGATACTAATATTCTCTCCAAGATATTGAATTTTCGACAATTAGTCGTCATTTTCATTGATTTAGCGTCATTTCTAGCCATTTGGGGGAGATTTTCGTTAATTTAGCAACATTTCAAAAAGTCGCCAAGTTGGCGATATTCCGCCAAATTCGTCGCTAAAATCTCGCCAAGCGTTATGGACGAAGAAATAAGTTATTCTTATAGCAGATAAATGACTATTGGCGTTCAATTACAAAAGTATTACTTAAAGTATCTTTTTTCATGAATGAAACGAGCTAAATACACGAGAATGATGTCACTCAATTTATCGCATGGTATTACATATGAAAAGTGAACATGTTTCACAATAGGAAATATTTTCTTTTATTTTATACTAGCCGCCTTTGGCGACCAGCCTGTTCTCAACCCTTGAAAATGCTGATCGTGGCAAATTCCAACCGTGGCAAACTCGTTGGCGCGACCTACCATAAAGGTGTAAGGTAACTGGTTGGACGGCCAGGATGTGCCACCCAATTTAGACCGGAACCCAGTGGGGGAGGCATCCACAGGGAACGTACCCTCCTTCCCCTACCACCAACCTCTCGGAAAAACATACGGACCCATATGTTTAACGTGATCGTACTCCGCGTGAACATGGCTGCAGTTTTGGCAGTGGCGGGAGTCGAACCCGGGCCTACCGAGTGAAATTCCCGCGCGCTAACCACTGGGGTACTTCGCCCTCCGCGACATTTTCCATAACTTTCTTTTTATTCACCGAATTTAGACCGGAACCCAGTGGGAGAGGCAGCCACGGGGACCGTACCCTCCTTCCCCAACCACCAACCTCTCGGAAGGACTTACAGACCCACATGTTTACTCCGCGTGAACACGGCGGCAATTTTGGAAATCGAACCCGGGCCTACCGCGTGCAATTCCCGCGCGCTAACCACTGGGCTACTTCGCCCTCCGCGACAATCTACTTAACTTTCTTTTTATTCACCCAATTTAGACCGTACCCTCCTTCCCCTACCACCAACCTCTCGGAAGGACTCACGAACCCACATGTTTAACGTGATCGTACTCAGCGTGAACGTAGCGTAAGTTTTGGCAGTGGCGGGAATCGAACCCGGGCCTACTGAGTGAAATTCCCGCGCGCTAACCACTGGGCTGCCGCGCCCTCCGCGACAATCTCCATAACTTTATTCACCCAATTTAGACGGGAACCCAGTGGGGGAGGCATCCACAGGGGCCGTATCCTCCTTCCCCTACCACCAACCTCTCGGAAGAACTTACGGACCCACATATTTAACGTGATCGTATTCCACGTAAACACGGCGGCAGTTTTGGCAGTGGCGGGAATCGAACCCGGGCCTACCGCTAACTTCCCGCGCGCTAATTTGCAATTTAAAATGACCATATGCTTAATTCCGTCATCCTCATTCCATTGTTTCATTGTTCCATCATTTAAAATATTCATAAAATTAAAATATCCATTTAAAAAAATCCAAAAGTTAAACTATACATTAAAAAATCCATATCGTTCCATCATTTAAAATATAAATATAATAATTTATATGGAGTAAAGGAGCTCTATTCAGAACCGTGACGTCACCTCCACCTTGACGTCCCCACCCACCACCTTCCCTCCTTCTGCGGGGGAGAAACGCCGGTTAAGAAGCGGCACGCCGAGCGGAACGCTGAGAAATTGAAATTCGGAAACTTTTAAAATCCCGATCCTGTGGGCAATACGGAATATTTCCTGACCAGATTGGACTTGCAAGAATGCCAGATGTTTGACCTTTCTAAAAATGTAAATTATGAGTCGAAATTATGAGTACTTTTTACTATGCGAGAATTTAAAAACCAAAAATCGTTTTTTTGAGCCAAAAGTGACTTTTGTTTTAAAATCATAAAAAAATATTAGAATTTGTCCCTGAGATTTGAAATTGATATATTTTTACTCGAAATTCTCTGCTCTTTCCGATGGTGTGATTTGTTTTTTTCTACAATGTCTGGATCGTGGAGCAAAAATGTCAAAAAACGGTCGAAATCGCATAAAACATTAAATAACAAAAAAAATAATTAAAATTTTAAAAATCGGTTTTCGCGTGTCCCCTTCCCACCCCCCAGGGTCTCCGATTGCCAAATTTCATAGCTCTCCGACGCGCGGTCGCGAAACGTATAGTGTATAAGACAGACAGACACACAGACACACACACAGACATTGCCTTTTATTATTTACTAGCCGCCTTTGGCGACCAGCCTGTTCGCTACCCTTGAAAATTCTGACCTTGGCAAATTCTAACCGTGGCACACTCGCTGGCGCGACCTACCAGTAAAGTGTAAGGTAACTGTTTGGAGGGCCAGGAAGTGCCACCCAATTTAGACAGGAACTCAGTGGGGGAGGCATCCACAGGGACCGTACCCTCCTTCCCCTACCACCAACCTCTCGGAAGGACTTACGGTCCCGCATGTTTAACGTGATCGTACTCCGCCTGAACACGGCGGCAGTTTTGGCAATGGCGGCAATCGAACCCGAGCCTACCGAGTGCAATTCCCGCGCGCCAACCACTGGGCTACCGCGCCCTCCGCGACAATCTCCATAACCTTCTTTTTATTCACCCAATTTAGACCGGAACCCAGTGGGAAAGTCATCCACAGGGTCCGTACCCTCCTTCCTCTACCACCAACCTCTCGGAAGGACTTACGGACCCACATGTTTAACGTGATCGTACTCCGCGTGAACACGGCAGCAGTTTTGTCAGTGGAGGGAATCGAACCCGGGCCTACCGAGTGAAATTCCCGCACGCTAACCACTGGGCTACCGCGCCCTCCGCGACAATCTCCATAACTTTCTTTTTATTCACCCAATTTGGACCAGGACCCAGTGGGGGAGGCTTCCACAGAGACCGTACCCTCCTTTCCCTGCCACCAACCTCTCGGAAGGAATTATCGACCCATATGTTTAAGGTGATCGTACTCCGCATCAGTGGCTGGAATCGAACCCAGGCCTACCGAGTGCAATTCTCGCGCGCTAACTTCCCGCGCGCTAATTTAAATTTATAATGACCATATGCTAGGCTCTTAATTCCACCATCCTCGTTCCATCGTTCTATCATTTAAAATAGCCATAAAATTAAAATATCCATTTAAAATATCTATAAATTAAAATATCCATAAATTAAAATATCCATTTAAAATCAAAAAAATCATCCATATCGTTCCACCAATCCATAAATATAATAATTTCAAATACATCACCACAATTCAAACCACCATAATTCAATCATTTAAATTATTTAAAATATCCATTTAAAATATCATATAAATATAATAATTTCGCCCGATGTATACAACACTTATGCTCGTAATTCATTTAAAACCGAAAGCGCGGTCTCCATGGAGACGGGGAAGAAACTACTGCGGATGGGGGAAAATGCCGTTGAAGAACTGAGCCGGTAGCCGACAAATTTAAAATCATGGCGTCTTTAAAATTGCGATCCTGAAGGCAATTTTCATTATTTCTGGACCAAATTAGACTTGTAAGAATGCCAGATATTTCAGCTTTCTAAAAATGTAAATTATTAGTCGAAATTATGAGTACTTTTCACTATGCGAGAATTTAAAAACCAAAAATCGTTTTTTTGAGCCAAAAGTGACTTTTGTTTTAAAATCTTTAAAAAATATTAGAAATCGAAATTGAGAGTTGAAATTGATATATTTTTACTCGAAATTCTCTGCTCTTTCCGATGGTGTGATTTGTTTTTTTCTACAACGTCTGCATCGTGGAGAAAAAAGGGCAAAAATGTCAAAAAACGGTCGAAATCGCATAAAACATTAAATAACAAAAAAAATAATTCAAATTTTAAAAATCGGTTTTCACGTGTCCCCTTCCCTCCCCCCCAGGTCTCCGATTGCCAAATTTCGTAGCTCTCCGACGCGCGGTCGCGAAACGTATAGTGTATAAGACAGACACACAGACACACAGACACACAGACACACACACAGACATTGCCTTTTATTATTTAAGAAGATGACTTTTTGATAATTTTTTTGAAAAATGTACAATATCTCGAGAACGGTTCATGTTAGAGTTCTAAAATTTATGTCAATCGTTTTTTAATGAAAAATTACATAAGAAATGTCTATTTGCGCAACTATATTAGCGATTTTGATGTTTTGACGATTTTTCAAAATTTCATTCGAAAATTTAAGGGGGTTCTGAACATTCGATTGCGTATAAAAACAATAGCCTTCCAGTGTTTACGGATTGTGATTCTTGTACCAAATGTTGTTCGAATCGGTCCATTTGTTCGTCAGTTATCGTCTCCACAGACTCACTGACACACACACACACACACACACAACACACACACACACACATACTTACACACACACACACACTTACACACACACACACACACACACACACACACACACAGACATCACTTCAAAAATGTTTGATTCGTGATCAGGGATGTTTGAAACGTGCTGTCCCGTCGAAAACTCGAATTCGAATTTTCGACCCCGTCACAATACTTTCCTTATACATTATGTATATAAGGAAATAAATAAATTAAATATGTAAATTATTGTTATTTATGGATTAAACTTACTATAGTAAACAGCATAATGTACAAAATCTTCGCGAAGCAATTTCTTGCAAGTAATACACTGTATTTTATCACATAAGAATTTCGTTTATCGTAGAAATGATAATCTGCCAGAAATAGCAATTTTGATTTAGATGCACACTTAACAAAAATTATAGTATTCATCTTATTTTTAAAGCTGAGACCTAACAAATGAATACAAAAAATCTGATGTGGGCAACACATGACTTTCCTTATATAATACAATGAATTTACATCTTTTACAGTTAAAAAAAATGTTATTCTTATAGTAGATACTTATATTCTTTCCAAGATATTGAATTTTCTTCATTTAGTCGTCATTTTCATTGATTTAGCGTCATTTTTATCAATTTGGCAAGATTTCTGTAAATTTGGCAGCAATTAAAAATGTCGCCAAGTTGGCGACATTCAGCCAAATTCGTCTCCAAAATCTCGCCAAGCGTTATGGACGGAGAAATAAGTTATTCTTACAGCAGATAAATGACAATTGGCGTCAAATACAAAACTATTACTCAAAGTATCTTTTTTCATGAATGGAACGAGCTAGACCCACGAGAATAATGTCACCAAATTTATCGCATGGTATTAGATATAAAAAGTGAACATGTTTCTCAATAGGAAATATATTTTTTTTATTTTATATAACTTTTACATAATTTTTTTGAAATATGTGCAATATCTCGAGAACGGTTCATGTTAGCGTTCTAAAATTTATGTCAATCGTTTTCTAATGAAAAATTGCGTAAGAAATGTATATTTGCGTAACTTTATTAGGGGTTTTCATTTTTTGACGATTTTTTCAAAATTTTACTCGAAATTTAAGGGGGTTCTGAACATTCGATTGCGTATAAAAACAATAGGCTTCCAGTGTTTACGGATTGTGATTTTTGTACCAAATTTCGTCCGAATCGGTCCATTCGTTCGTCAGTTATCGTCTCCACAGGCTCACTGACACACACACACACACACACACACACACACACACACACACATACTTTCACACACACACACAGACACACACACACACACACACAGACAGACACACACACACACACAGACATCACTTCAAAAATGTTTGATTCGTGATCAGGGATGCTTGAAACGTGCTTACCCGTCGAAAACTCGAATTCGAATTTTCGACCCCCGTCACAATACTTTCCTTATACATTATGTATATAAGGAAAGTAAAAATTGAACATTAGTATTCGTGTGAATAAAATAGTCTGTCACACTGATGATGTTTTACTTAAGGTGACATTTTCCATCTATGACGCAGAGAAGATACCCCTTTTGACCTATCACACACTGGCTTCACAGAAGTAATGGCTAATTGGGTCTCAAGACAAACATTTCACGTGGTTTCATAATATGTTATTCAAATGCACTTTCAATGAAAATAAATTAATTATGAAGTGTCTTAACGAGACTACAATATTATAAGAAGTCTACTTACCACATGGTTCGAACAGATAGATCTTCCCAGATTCCACAGGTTTAATACGATAAATCTGGAGATCCTTGTACGCACCATTTTTTACATAAATAATCGTGCGTTAACGGATAGAAAATATCGCCATTTATGGGATAGTAATCGAAATGTTGACATAGTGGCATCTTCGACCTACTGGCATCTCACTCTGGCTCACCTGTATATAAACAGTTTCAGCATGCTGTTTTTATACAAGTGAGGAAGTCATATATATAGGAGGTCATATAAATAAATACAAAATCTGATGTGAGCAGCACATGACTTTCCCTCCAGACTTATATTCACGTTCTCTTTATTTTAATTAAATTTAATTCAATTTTCGTTGTCATTTGATAACTGGACTTATTTTCAAAGGTGGCGTAGAGAAAATTACGATAAACTAAAATATCTCGAGAACGGCTAGTTCTAGAGTAATGGGGTTGGTCTTATTCTTTTATTCGTTAAAAATTACGCATGAAACAGCATTTAATGGATATATTTGAGCATAGATAGTTTTTTATTTTAGGTTTCGACGATTTTTGAGGGTCATTTTGAAAAAAAGAGCAGGTTATTTCTTTCCGAATCATACCAAAATTTAATCAGCACAAGGGTGTCCTGCAAGTGACTTATCTGCCGAATTTTGTGAAATTCGGTCCATTAGTTTTTCAGCTAGAGTGAATAAAATCTTTTGCGGGCTATTTCGCAAAACAACGCGGATTCTTTTACCCCGAATCATACCCAAAACTAACCAGCACAAGATTCGTTCACAAGTGACTTACATACCAAATTTCATGAAATTCGGTCAATTAGTTATTTAGTTAGAGTGGATACAAAATCTGCACAGACAGACAGACACACAGACAGACACACAGACAGACACACAGACAGACACACATACAGACACACAGACAGACACACAGACAGACACACAGACAGACACACAGACACACATACAGACATCACGCTAAAAATAGTTTTCTCGTATTCTAGAGGGCTCGAAACGCGTAGATCCGTCGAAAACTCGAGTTGTGATTTTCGGCATAATTCCAATACTTTCCCTATACATTACCATGTATTGCAGGGAAAGTAAAAATCCATCTCGATATCTATAAACCTCGATTCCCTCCTTCAATTTTTATAGATTTGTCTTTAATGATTTGTTAATCAAGTTGAATATTAAATTATGCCGTGTATCTTAACAGATGGAATTAATCTGATTATTCCTCTTATTGCGTTTGACAACATAAGCAAAATACTTTGCAAGATCAGACACTAACGAAAGACAGTATTTATTTTACACAACTGGTTTTCCAACTTTCGAAACATTGTGTTTGTCAAGTACATGAGAAGTTTTACATAAAATTTAAAAATATTGCTTAATTTCTTATTAATAGTGTTCTATACTTATTAAGAGTTTTATATTGAAAGAAAGTTTCATATTATAAGCAGTAAAACGTAAAATGATATAAGCTGTTCAGATTTGTAAAAAGTTGATGAATTTTGAAACGTTTTTAAAAAAAAATTAATCAGTCAGAATTGAACTTTAAATTTAGGTATTTTTGGAGAGTGAAAATTCGCATAAATTCAAAATCTGTAAGCGTATTTGAAAATAGTTTTACCTTTTATCCAAATGACAATGACACAATAATAAGTTTTGGAAGCAAATAAATTCTTAATTTTGACTCAAAATAAATCATGGATAAGTGCCTAGCCCGTTTAATTCTTAATAAGTGTTGCTATTGGTTCTGATCTGTTAATGTAGATTTCAATTAAAAGATATTGGATGTTCTGTGCAACGGATTTTCGTCCTTTCTCCTTGCAATTTAACTTGTCATTGTTGAAGTCATGCATTGTGTTTACGGTAATTGGTAATTACCAAACTAGAATCTGATCGAATTTTTGATCAATGATATTGTAATTTAAATCGTCCATGAACCATTAGTATTATACCTTGGAAATATTTTTAAACCAGTATCTGATACGAATAGAAATATATTCACTTACATTTGGGGGGGGGGTGTTCATAATATTGCTATATTAAATAGTTTTAATCATGTTTAAAGTGTACTAATAATGTGATTACTAATATAAGAAGTACCCTTTATCTGTTGGTCTGTCCTTTCCACTCAACAAAAATTAAGAAAAATATCGTTAATTTGTCGATGTTTGGTAAATATTGCCGAACTGATAAAAATGTAGCTAAACTGATGAAAGTTGAATATCTCCGAAAATCAAATAATCATGTTTAGATAGGGGTAGACAGTTTTTCATCTTAAATAAATTGGAATACAGTGGAAATAAAAGGCATTACATATTCTACAGTATGTCAAAGCAATAGGATGGCACCAGGCTCCAGACAAGAGAACGCCAGTTTTTATGATGGGGCGGACATTCAGTTATGGCCAAGAAATTTATTTAAACCTCATGGCACTTGATTTTTATGGACGCAAACAAGGCAGCAAGGCATAGGAGATTATCCAATGAAGCTGGATATAAGTTCCACCCACATGATTGGAACCAATGGAAAAACGGATCACGGAAATTCAGCTGTGGGGGACCACAAAGTACCTTCCGCACAAAAAATTTGAGAAAGTTCATATGCTTATATTACATGGAGTATGCTGCTATGATTTCAAGTTTGCTTGATGACTTCAAGTAGTTTCCATGACTTCGATTGTAGAGTTGGAAGTTAAAATATCGCGAATAGAATTCTTCTAAGACTTCGAGTGTGCAGTCAAGCTAACTTGTGAGAGCAAGTGCTCTTAAAAATGCGTTTGGTGCAGTTTTTCAGCAGAAAGTTCCAATACGACTGTACAAAGAGTCTATGCTCAACGAGGTGCACCAAAGGTGAACCAGATAACACTTTATATGAAATATTTGAGGAAAATAATTAAAGGCTGCTTTAAGTCAATAGCTATTTTACTTAGTAAATTTCGCCTACTGTAACTACTTTCGACTCTAAGTAAAATAATTACCTGTAACAATAATTTTGGTAACTGCTGATTTTTTTTGTTAATATAATATATTATGATAAAGTTAATGTTGAACAAGTTTAAAGTAAATAATATTTCAATACATTTCAATTTGCTTCTTTATGTCGCTTCATTTGTGTTAATGAAGATATTTATGTATATTAATACTTTTGTATTTCAGGAGAACCAGACAACACAGTAAATTAATCTAGGCGGGTAGTCACTTACGCAATGTACCAATTTCACGGCCACTCTTCAGCGATGTTGTGCTAACCATTATATTAATAATAAACTCCATCTTTTTATACACCGCATAAATAAATGCATAAGTTGTATGCAGGCAATTCTGAGTAGGCAGAGCAGCAATTATTGAAGGATGGAATTTATTAATGAAACAATATGTTTTAGTATACTGTTAGAATTTGCACATATTTTAAAAGTTGAATTTTGAAAAGCAAGTCGCATATAACTTGTTCAAGAAACTGTATTGCTATGATTCACATCACAGCAAACACAGATTTTGTTCCATATAATATAAATAAAGGGCAGGTTTCCAAAAGGCTTACCTCTCCTGACAGTATGTCCATCTTGCCTTTGCATACACATGTTTTTCCTCGCTTTTAGTTTTGAGTGATCTATAGAAGGGACCAACACATTCCACAAATAAATGTTTTATTTCCATTAGAAATTCGATTATTTTAAAGTTAGCTGTCTTTGTTATATTAATACACAATGTGTAAAATAATCTTATCTCACCCCATTCTCTTCCATTTTTTAATATTTTAGTTATTTCTTAAACAAAACATGTTTGATCGAAGATTATTTTTAAAAATTCGTCTTTTTCGTATTTAAAAAGGATTAAGAAGTAAAAAAAAAACGGAAATTAAGTTTAACGGCTCTTTTATTAAGGCAGGATTAAAAGTTATGACTTGGTAGAGTAAAATTCGAACACGCACTCTAATTTATTTCCACGCTGTGAAACAAGATTAGTAAAGAGAAAGAAGTTTATAAGATATTATTTGCTTTCAAGATTATCAACTTAGATATTACGATTATGTTAAAGTTAGGAAGTTTTTTATAATAGCGGTGTTAATTCTTTTCTGAAGAATATATTATACCTTAAATGATCAAATCTTTACGACGTAACACATGGCGTAAACCATAAAAAATGATCATTCAGTTATGTATCTAAATTCTGTGCCAAAGCAACTCAAATATTTTTGATTTTAAATGATCACTAAACTTTGATTAATTTTACAACAAAGCCTAATTTTAATGCATGCAGAATATAAACAAATTAAGCGATTGTAAGGTGAGTTGTATAAGAACTCCTAAATTGTTTTCACGCAAAGTTATTTAGCTCTGGAGTCTGGAATATACGTGATATGAGTGAAATATTCATTGACTTTACATAGAGAGACAGACGATTTATATTTAATTGACGTTATTTGAATAAAGTTTATTTTGTGTAACTGGAATTGTCTTTTTCGATAAAGTTTTAAGTTTTCAAGCATAATAAATTACTGTAGTACTGTGATAATTTAAAAAATATCCACGTTGAATGTATCACATTTTAGTTACTTTTAAATAAAATAGCATTTCAGTGGGAAAGTGTTTCATAATCACTTTATGCGTGATTCATTTTTCTTGTTTTATTTTATTTTTATTATAAGCCATCGCATTGTTAAAACGTTATTTGGTTTTCAGGAATTCGCTGTGAGTTCGGGTGTAGTATTTATTAAAAGTATGCATCTTAAATCCCGAGCAAAGTCGTGTACATTTTGCAGTAATAAAATAAAGTAAAAATCTCTTGTGCGGGTGTACACACGGCTACGTCACAACCGCTCATTTTAATTCTCTGTAACGCGGGTACATTTGCAGTTTCCATTAAAGAAGCGCTCGCTACTTAAAAAAATATGAAGATAACAGCACTCGATTTCTAAATCGTCTATTTTGAACTAATACCATTCTCCCGATACAAATAATTGAAAATGCTTGAAACCTGAGAAAAGTTCCTTGAAATCCGAAAATTATTGCTGCCTCAGCGAATCGTTATCCAATTTCAGTGAAACTTTAGCACAATACGAGTACTCATGATAACACAATTCTTTCGAATCCGAAAATTGTAACAATAACAAATTTGAAATTCATGACAGTAAACAAAAGAATAAATTACAAATATTTACGAGGAAGAAATGACAGCGTAAATATTTCTGAAATAACAAGTTTTCATTTACCAGTGTACATTTTTTCATTATATCATTCTGGGAAGTTATCAATAACTTCGAATAACTGCCATTTTTAATTAATTCATATATCGCAAATTGTTTTTCTCTGTGACATTAGCTTAATTGGAGTATGATATTTGATACAGTGGAACTCAATCAAAATTAAGCACGAAGTCAAAATTAAGCCATTGCAGAATACATTCAATTAATAAGAAAAATATATTCTTTATTTTATCCTGGCAGAATATTATAAGAATTATTAAGTAAATTCGGTTCCACGTTACAGAGGGCGTTTAATTAATAAAATCTCAAATTGTTGATGACGTTTTTTCTTTTAAATTACTTACATGAAAACTAAAATGAATATTTTCGAGATTTTCAAAGATTCTCATTCAGACTATTGTCTGATTTAATTGTTAGCAGATAATATTGGAACATTTGGTGGAAAATGCTACCAGCAAGACTTAGCAAAGTTGTATTGAGATTTTAGAAAAAAATATAAATTAAAAGTAAATATTGTTGATTTAATTGGTGTAAAGAAATTAAATTAGTTCCAGTTACGTTGTATGTTGGTCTGCAGAACCCATCTAATTGTTCTGAACTGAACGGTATTGTGATACGGTAATCACATATCTTGATACGTAACCCTGGAAAAAGGGAATGGTGTAAATATATTGAAATGTATACTATGTTTTTTTTATTTATGTTTATAGCTAGGCCTTTGCACAGACGGAATTGGGATTTTTTGGCGCCGTTGGGTTGTGTGCGCACTGACATGGATTGTAAATATTCAGAGATTTAATTGCAGCAAAATGTCAAAGTTGAGCTACAAATCTTTGAAAATTTATAGCCCTGTCAGGTGTGGCTCGCGTCGGGGTACCTCCTTGGGACCACCCGGTTCTCGAGAATGCCCTCTGGTTCTTGTTTTTTAGTGGAACGCATAAAAAATTAGCGTCGCTTCAAAGACCAATGGTGAAGCATTTTTGGACCTCCTCCTTTTTTATAGCGTTTGGGAACAGCGAATGAGAGTTGGGGGGACTTCCTCCCTGTTTTTGTCGTTCCCCTTGTTTGTAAAATTCTGAAAGTTTTAAGAAATGTAAATATCGTCAGTTGCTTTTCTGAGCTCGAGTAGAGAGCACTCCAAGTGCGGGGCACTTGTATTTCGGTGTAGCCCGACCCGGCATGTATTTTGATGCATCTCTGAGCCGGCATCCGCGGTCCCTATCTCGGGCGGCAATGCTTTTGCCGAGGAGCCGACGTGGTGAGTCCGGTATAGAAGGCGACTCGTAGCCAAATCGAGCCGAGCCTATCTCAGCGCGAGGGCGCATTTTCTTCGGGCAGTTCGACCAGAAAATGGAAGAAGGTCGTCATGTGTTATTTGGTTGCAGTACACACAGCTCTACCACCAAAACGGCGCGGTGTAGGACCTTTGCTCCTTTAGCTGCATTTAAGCCGTGGTTACGTAAATACTGTGTGCACGGAATATTGCGGAGCATCAATCCAGGGCTCCTAAGCAGCAGTCAATCTCTACAAATAAAGTATCTGATCTCCACTCTTTAGGCAAGGACCTGTACGCATGCTCACTCAAGAGCCGCTGGGTCTAAGCCGCATTAAGAGGAGGAGAAGGAAAGTGAGCAGTATGCCTATCGTCCTTTGTTTTTATTAGTTGCAGTGCAACACAGCTCTACCACTAAAACGGCGCGGTGTAGGACCTTGCTCCTTTAGCTGCATTTAAGCCGTGGTAACTGTAACACTGCGTGTATGGAGTGATAGAGGAGCATCAATCCCGGGATCCTAAGCAGCAGACAAGCCTCTACGAAAACGTATATATATTTGGCAAAACCTGTACGCATGCTCACTCAAGAGCCGCTGGGACAAGCCATCGTTTAAGAGGAGGAGAAGGAAAGTGGACAGTGTGCCCATCTCCAAAATAATACTTGGCATAAATTTTCGTGACCTGATGATATGCAACCTAGTGTTTCCCGGACTGGTAGTGTTTTCCACGAACCATCGGAATAAATGAACTAATAAACATTCAATTAATTGTGCCACCCTTTCCTACGTGCAGAGGTCAGCTACAGCACTCAGTGAGAGTCCTATGTATGAAGGTATGGAAATTATATATTGATTTTAAAATGTATACATGAATGTTCAAGTAACTGATGTAATCCAATAGTGTGAGGGCAAGGTTATGCTAAATGGGTGTGTTTTTTGCAAAATTGAATATATATATATTGTGTTCTTAACAAAAGTAATTTAATTACAAATTTGGATTTTTATAAATATGCAAATTAATGCAAAATAAACCGTGCACCCCGAGGTCAAGTTAGGTAATTTGGGGAACTCTTTTTGTAATTGTGTATTGTATATTAATGTTTAAAATTGAGATTTCATGTGTTCTATAAATAAATTGTAGTTGGCCACAAAAATGGGAGTGATTATTTTGTTGTAGTAAACGCAATGTACTTTGGTCCAATCGGACCCCACTATACTTTAACGCGCTTGAGCCTGGTGGAACTATTTGGTGAGTATCTTTAATGTATTTATGTGTTTAAGTTTAGTGTATTTATGTGTAAAATTCACCTCACCACAGGTATAATCTTAAATTTCATTTTAAATACTGAAAATAAAATGTTAGCCATTGAGTACAGAGAAAAGGGTTTTCATTAAACTGTTTAGTTTCGTTTATTTTGGAACATAAATATATTTATTTCTCAAATTAATATCAAAACACATTTTCTGATTGTAAAAAGATCAAGCACACAACTTTGATAGAAGGTCTTTATTACACTTCTTATAAGACGTACAAAAATGATATAAGGCCAGAGCGTTTTCGAGCGTAAATACGCTCTTCATCAGTGGCTACATGGAAATTAAAATGATCATTCATATATACAACAGAAAAGATGACAAATTTGCATAAATATAATTAGTAAATGAACTTTCTATTATCAAAGGACAATTACACAGGAAAATATAAAATATTTTTTAACAGATTCAAAAGTTCATTTACTAATTGTATTTATGCAAATTTGTCATCTTTTCTGATCTATATATGAACGATCATTTTAATTTCCATGTAGCCACTGATGAAGAGCGTATTTACGCTCGAAAGCGCTTTAGCCTTTTATCATTTTTGTACGTCTTATAAGAAGTGTAATAAAGACCTTCTATCAAAGTTGTGTGCTTAATCTTTTTGTTATTGAAATCAGACGTGATTCCAACTTATTTATTACATTTCTGATACTTATTTTTAAGTCTTTACATTTTAGTAATTCGTCATTCAAGAGTTCTATAACATTTAAAAAAATTAGCCAAAAGATTGATATGAATTTAGGCTCTTTAAATACTTCCACTCTTTGGAGATTTCTGACCTGATCAGAGAAATTTTCGTTGCACTTTCGTTACATTTGAGGCACGTTGGATCGCACTTAACACATTGTAAAACTTGCCATACATCGTTAAGTTTGACAGCGAATCCTGTTGAGCATTTTCTGTCAGAGATTTGTTACTTTAAATATTTTTGCAGAGGGTTTTTTTTTTACTTGGACTTTTTCAGAGTTTTGCGGGTCCACATAGCTCAGTCTTTCACCTAGAGGCAGCACTTTCCCTTATTAAACTTTGATTCTGTATTCACTCTCCTTTTGGCACTTCATTGCATCCTATTCTGAAACCAGGTGGACAGTTGCCGATACAATCCTAACAAAGTTAAGTGCTACTTAATGATCCATCAAGGGATATCTTGGTTAGGCCATCAATGAATGATTTGCATTCTATTGCTTGGCTTTCTGCATTGTCGTTGATTTAAATTTATTCTTTTATTTGAAATCAACATATAAATTTCACTTGCATTCAAATGTGTTTTGTTTAAAATATATCATCACAATTGTCTATATGAAATAAAATGCTTGTTTGTGCCATATACAAATCCATAGTTAGAGTGATTTGCTTCCAATTTCGTACTGTTCTTCTTTGCTTTAATGGGGCAAACGGAACCTATACATCGAGTTTATATCTCTAAGAGCTTTTGAGATATTTTTAAAAAGTTACTTTTGATAGAATTAACTATAACCAAATACAATTGTCATACAAGCTCTAAATAATTTAACAAATAACTAAGATTTCGAAACTTGAATTATGCATTCAGTATCTTTGTTTATAGCTTGTGTTAGAAGAAAAATAATATACAATTATAAATAAAGATACATGATTAATTATTTTCAAAGTGAATTAATTCTGTTTCAGAAATGCTCTCAAAAACGGTAATATATCTAGATGCTTTTCTAAATTAAGTTTTGGAATATTTGCTGACTGATATTGTCAGCATTGATGTAAAATCATTCTTACTTTAAAAGTTCTACGAGTTTATTTTCATTTTATTTGGGCAATTGATATGGGACCTATATATGACTTTCTGTTGGAACATTTTTGGAATTCAGAACGCATTACTGTCTTTCAATCTTTAAATTATTGTCTTCAAAAGTTTACTTCTGAAGTTTTCCATTTCAAAGTTATTACAGTTTGTTTTTATTCGATGTTAATATTATAAGTAAAGATCTTAGGCTATATGAGGCTGCAAAATATTGTCTTTGCAGCTTTGCGAATATTGTAAAGAACCTTGCTGCACCAACCGAGAATCGAACCCTGGATTTTAGAACTGGCCAGACGACGCTCTGCCGTTAAGTAACTGGGACGAAATTGCAAGTTTTTATTGTTAAATTGGACTCTGCATTATCTACCTTCTAATGTCAGATTGACGTGCAGTTGGCAATTTGTCTGACCATCTCCTGCTACACTAAATGGTCAAAAGTATCTGGATACCACTCCAAAGAAGTGGATGTGGCTATGTACGTCATAGAACGAGGTAAAATTGAGCAAGCACCACAGCCATAGGTGGTCATATACTTGCGTTAGAAAGGCAATGAGTAAGTTGGCAGAGCTGAGTGAGTTTGTACGTGGCATGATAATTGGATACAATCATTGAAGAAAATCGGTTCATCACACTTCGGTATTGATGCAGGTGCCTCGATCAACTGTAAGTGATGTCATTGTAAAATGGATACGTCTGGGATCTATAAGTATAACTAATGGAAGACGAAGTGGTAGGCCTGAAAAATTCACAGATCGCAGTCGTCGAACCCTGAAGAGGATGGTGCTGAAGAATGGCAAGGGCCCGGTGGCGGTCACTGGTGAGTTCCAAAATGTATCGGCCGTCGTCTGTGGCACTAGGACTGTTCTTCGGGAGCTGAAAAAGAAAGGTTTACACTGTTGTGCAGCCGCCCACAAGCCCAACATCAGCACGGTCAATGCGAAGCGTCAGTTACAGTGGTGCAAAGCTCACTGCCATTGGACTATGGAGCAGTGGAATCAAGTACTTTGGAGTGATGAATCCCGCTACACTGTCTGACAGTCCGACGTACGCGTCTGGGTTTAGCGGATGCCAGGCGAACAATTCTTGCCCAACTGTACAGTTTGGTGGCGACGGCGTCATGATTTGGGACAGTTTTCCAAGGTGGGACTGTTTTGTTGTTCGGCTTGGGCCCCTTAATTTTTGTGACGGGAAACATGAACACTGCAATGTATGTTGAGATTCTTAACAACTCTGCACTTCCAACTCTCTGGCATCAGTTCGGGGTAAGATCGTTTCTGTATCAACAAGATAACTGTTCTGTCCATACAGCGAAGGCTGTATGGACGTGGTTTACAGATATGAGTGTTAAAAAATTAGACTGGCCTTCACAGAGTCCCGATCTAATCCCATTGAACACCTCTGGGATGAATTGGAACGCAGAATACGCCCATCATCCGAGACCGGACTCACAGCAGCGCTCACCGCCATATGGAAGGCAATTCTTGCTGAAATATTTCAAAAACTGGTGAAAAATCTCCCCCAGAAGAGTGCAGGCTGTGATTGATGTAAAAAATTGTCCAACGTTCTATTAATAGGTGCAACATGCCTCTGTGATTCCGCAACGGTAGGCGTCCCGATACTTTTGGCCATACAGTGTATTTTTACCCTTAGGTTATCCTCCTGATGCTATTTTCACCTCCAGGTTAGCTTCCTGCGTGATTGTTATCCTCTTGATTTGAAATCGGTGCTCAATATCCCAGAGTCACTGAATCCGTACTAGTCTATCTAGAGTCACTTGCAGAACTCCGACATCTTTGCAATAACCTAGAGGGTTGATTTGTTCGGTTGCCATTGTAAAGAACCTTGCTTTTCCGATCAGGAGTCAAACTACGGATCTTCGGACTGGCCAACCGGCGCTCTACCGTTGAGCTACTAAGATGAAATTGCAAGCTCTTTTTGTCGAAATCGACTCTGTAATATACCAAGCTAAATTGCATATACATTTGATGCCGGTTACGTAGAATGACTGAAATTGTCTATTCCCATAGAAATTTGCAAAAAATTGTGGCTTATAGCAAGTTTCTTGCTGTAATTGCGGATAACGGCTATGTCATGCTAACGAATGTACAATGAGTGCAATACTGATCTGTGGTTGCTGGTATCTGCAATGGGAGTATCTTCCAAATTTTGGGGAATGCCCCTTACAAGCAGGTTTCGAGATTATGAGTGTAAATGGATTTTTAACGCGATTGTGAAGTTTATGTTACGTTCTTAAAATGCATTCAAATATTCTCAAACACAATGGAGAGTTAGGTAAGAATTCATTTCATGAATTTCTAATATTCTTTGTCTAGCAAGCTTAAATTACAAGTTAAAAGAAAGTAAAAACCCATTCACAAAGCTAAAATATTTGAGTTCTATATAACTCTAGAAAAGAGAAAAATTTATAATCAAATTGTTTTCATTTCTACATTTTATATATTCATTCAAATGCATTCTTTTAGAAATAAATGTCAAATAAATACTAAAAATAGTTCCAAAGATTCCAGAATTTGTTTCTTGCCAGTGAGGGGTGCTTTGTAATACATTATCTGTCGTATTGTTAAAACTGTTCAAGATTTCCTACAAGATTATTTTCAGCGTGCCACCTTCAGAAATCTTTTATCTAAAATACTTTTAAAAGTTCCACTTCTGGAATTTTGATTATTTTGGTGACGAGTTTGACAGAAGTATTCAGATATTTTAGTTTCATTGTCACTTCTATCCGTACGCTTTTTGTTTTCGGTGAAAAAGACAAAGGATTGCTAAATGAATTATTCGTATGCAGTGTTATGTAAATATGACAAAGAGAAGAATTCTAACTTGAATCAATTCCGCAATAAAAGGTCTTTGTACTTTTAGCTTCATTTTAAGTTTTATTTTGATCGGGATGTGTTTCGGCAGGCATGTGTCAGACAATTGATTTTCTTGGTCAGACAATTGAAGTCTATTATGAACTTTTTTCTTTCTATCCAGACCGGTGGACCTACCTGAAGGTGTAAAGTATCTGTGTGGATGTCCGGGACAGTGATACCCAATTTAGAACCCAGTGGAGGTCTGGATCCACAGGAACCGTACCCTCCTCCGTAGGACACCAATCTCTCGTACGGACTTTCAGGACCCGTAAGGACCCATACTTTGCGTGAACAAGGGAACAGTTTGAGCAGAGCCGGAAATCGAACTCGCGTTCTCCGAGTGCAATCACCGTACCTTAATCACTGGACTGTTTTACTCCTCTTTTATGATCCGTAAATATTTTCTGGATCTTCTGGAATATATTTTATAAATAGCACTGTATTTATTATATTTACGTATTCTAACATGCGTCCACGGTGACTTACCAACTGTGTGGTACTTGTAGTGCAATGGACTTTGAGATGGACAGCAATAAGTTTCTGTTAGTCCAATCTATTCTGCTCAAACAATGGCATATTTTAAACTACTGACACAAACCAGAGGTTGAGGCATTCAAGATGGGTACTCCTTATAAAGTGATATAACCAAAAGCTTCAAGAAAATTTTTAAGTCATGAGGATTGGGAGTCAATGTTCCTATATCTGAATTTTTAATGCTACATTCTAGTTTAATGTTTAGAAACAAGAATATAGATGGCGGTACCAGCAAGTGCGAAACATGCAAAAGATGGTGGCCCGTAAACGGTAACTTTTTCAATATAAAATAATTCAAAACTTATTCAAATTTAAAACAAGAATCATTTCATGTTTATTTCAGAATATCGTGACATACAATAGGGTTTACCATGTGAATCTAATTTACGTTTTCGTATTGTTTGTTCTTCTTGCACAAATAATATTTTAAAGAGTGTGATAAACTTTTAATTCTTTTCATAAAATCAGAAAGTATTTGATTTATAATGCTCTAAAAAAGAAAAATTCTCAGTCACATTATTTTCACTTCTTTGTTTTATATATTTATTCAAAAGCAGCTCTCCAGAAATGAAAGTCAAATAAATGCTAACAAAAGTCGTCGATGCCATAATTTTATTTTCTTCTGGTAAGGCGCTTTATAATTTATTGTCTATCGAATTGCTAAACCTGCTTGAGAATTTCAACAAAATTATTTTTAGTATTTCACCTTTAAAAGTCTTTTATTTGAAGCACTTCGTAAAGCATTTTTCGTTGCTGGAATTTTGATTGCTTTTTGTGGTAAAGAGTTTTTCATAAATATTCGTATATGTCACTTCAGCAATTTGTTACCTAATAGTGAAATTAATTATATTAATCATGTAAATAATACTGCAGGCAAAATGTTAACATAAATATTCCATACGAAGTATGTTTATTTAATCTCAACTAGTTTCGATATACTTTAATAAGTTATTTGTTACACATGGCTGATATAGTTCACTAAATGAAATGAATTTCAAATCAAATGTTTCTATGCTAAAGATATTGTTAATCAATTAAAATGCATAGACATGTGTATCATATTGCAACAGATCGATTTGTTGCAAAATAACTCCATATTTTGTGTTGTATTTTAAATATAAATTGGTTTTCAATCAAAAATATATAAATATTTAATTACATAATATTTAACAAAAAAATCTGATGTGGGCAACACATGACTTTCCTTATATAATGTAATGAATTTACTACTTTTACAGTTAAAAAAAATAGGTTTTTCTTATAGTAGATACTAATATTCTTTCCAAGATATTGAATTTTCGACAATTAGTCGTCATTTCTATCCATTTGACGAGATTTTCGTTAATTTGGCAACATTTCAAAAAGTCGCCAAGTTGGCAACATTCCGCCAAATTCGTCGCCAAAATCTCGCCAAGTGTTATGGACAAAGAAATAAGTTATTCTTACAGCAGAGAAATGACTATTGGCTTTCAAATACAAAAGTATTACTTAAAGTACCTTTTTTCATGAATGGAACGAGCTAGATCCACTAGAATGATGTCACCCAATTTATCGCATGGTATTACATATGAAAAGGGAACATGTTTCTCAATAGGAAATATATTTTTTTTATTTTATATGACTTTTTGATAATTTTTTTGAAAAATGTACAATATCTCGAAAACGGTTCATGTTAGCGTTCTAAAATTTATGTCAATCGTTTCTAATGAAAAATTACATAAGAAATGTCTATTTGCATAACTTTATTAGCGGTTTTCATTTTTTGACGATTTTTTCAAAATTTCGTTCGGAAATTTAGGGGAGTTCTGAGCATTCGATTGCGTATAAAAACAATAGGCTTCCAGTGTTTACGGATTGTGATTTTTATACTAAATTTTGTTCGAATCGGTCGATTCGTTCGTCAGTTATCGTCTCCATAGACTCACTGACACACACACATACTTTCACACACACACACACACACAGACATTGGGTGGCACTTCCCGGCCGTCCATACAGTTACCTTACACCTTTCTGGTAGGTCGGACGGTCTGGGTCTCAACAACAACAACACACACACAGACATCACTTCAAAAATGTCTGATTCGTGATCAGGGATGCTTGAAACGTGCTTCTCCCGTCGAAAACTCGAATTCGAATTTTCGACCCCGTCACAATACTTTCCTTATACATTATGTATATAAGGAAAGTAAAAACAAACAAAACAAACTAAATAAAACCCGACTTAAATCTATAAATCTTGAATAGTTTTATTAAACCAAGGAAATATTCCTGTACGTATCCTGATACAGGTATCCAATACGTTGAGATTCTGCACAGGAAATAAGTACTTAAAGTACGTACTGGAGTCCTTATTTACCTCATTTTACTAGTGAATGGTGAATGATTTCTTTAAGGCTTCTTAACTTCGGACTGGAGGATAGCCATTCCAGCTGGCAACTTGTGGAATTGTATCGTCAGCTAGAACAGTTGACATGTGAAAGCGGCTGCTTCTTTTTAAATGTAGTGCTTATAAAGCTGGCTTACTTAAGAAAGTCCTAACTGTTAGCAATCGTTTCGTAGGTTGGTTGGTTGGTGTCGTGTCCCTAACATATTTATTAAGGAAGAATGTGTGCACTGCTTCTATTTAGTCAAAGACCCGGGGCACCCGAAGGTAGAAGTCTGACTTCTGCCCCAAAAAGACATCACAACATCCATGCCCGCAGGCGGGACTCAAACCCGCAATCTGGCAGTCGAGCTATCACGAGGAAACGCTAACCGCTCGGCCACCACATCGGCTCGGTTCGTAGGTAATAGATTAATAAACTCGGTAATTGATTAATAAAATTTCTTTCTTTCTTTGACATACTCCAGTGGATTTGTACCAGTAACACATACTAATACTTTAAATACAGAAGTTACATTATTACAGAATTAATTTTATAAATTGAGATGCATATTGAAAAACTAAATAATCTGAGATATTCTATTGATAATAGTCAGAGGGTAAAAATAAAATGTAGAATGAGGAATTTTAATTTTTGAAGACACAAAGTAAGTTTCATAAAGTGAGATATTAAGGAAATATTGATTTAAAGCTTTGCTATTGAGTGAGAAACGGAGGTCAAAGATAATGCTGTTTTAATAATTTATAAGAAATGTTACAATGTGTAAAATTCTATTTATTTTTCTTACTTTGTAAAGAATCTTGCTTTCCCAACCGGGATTCGAACCCTGGATCTCCGAACTGGCCAGCTGACTTTCTACCGTTGAAGTACTGGGACAAAATTCCAAGCTCTTATCATCGAAGCGGACTTTGCATTCTCCACCCTCTAATGTCAAATTGGCTGTCAACTGACAATCTGACTGACCACCTCCTGCTAGTTTTACTACAGATTAGCCTTCTGATACTACTATTTTTATCCAGGTTATTATCCTGCGTGTTATTTATCCTTGTCAATTTGAAATCGGCGCTCAATCTTCCAGAGTCCACTGAATTTGTACTAGTCGTACTAGGGTCACTTTCAGACCTCCGACATCTGTGCACTAACCTACAGTGTTAATTTGTTCAGACGCTATTGTAAAGAACCTTGTTGCCCCAATCGGGAATCGAACCCTGGATCTCCGAACTGACCATACGACGCTCTAACGTTTAGCTACTGGAACTAAATTGCAAGCTTTTATTGTCGAAGTGGACTTTGCAACTTGTATTTATAAATATTATATAACAATTTGTAAACGTAAAGCAAATGCAATATATTTCTCCAAAAGAGTAACGTATATTTTTCCTAATTAACATAAATGTAGATTAAAATGTGATCATAAAGAAATCTTATCACACACAGAACTAGAAATACCAACAAAGCTAGAAATCGTCTGTCTAACCAAGGCTTAATTGTATCTCGCCTGGAGGGGATATAATTAAAGTCTTGGTTCAACAATCGGTTTCTATTTTTGTTAGTGTATTAAATTTGTTTAGTTGTCCTGAAGAAGGTATCTTCATTTTCTTCTAAAACAGGGTGATACTTACATATTTTGTGGTATGATGCATATTAACAAAATGTTTTGTTTCATATACAAAAATTACTTTATTAGTTACTTTTTTAATTCGAATAAGCTCAGACTGAAACGAAACATTTATAAAAATAACTTATTGTTTATAGAAATAGGCTGAATTTCAATTAAATATTTTTGCAATTTATATTTTATTATATACATTTTGCAATAACACTGATGTTTAATATCTAATCTAACGTTTTAACTTATTGTAAATATTGGTATTATTGACTCACATATTTTCCTCAGCTTCTAATAAAATTCTGCGGAAATTCGTAATTATGTGTCTTTAAAGCAGTTTCTAAATACCAGCTTAGCATTGTTGAGAATTTTTTTATGTTCTTTACACACATTTCTTTGCCTAAGGAAATGCAAATTCCTTATCAGAAGTTTAAGTCCTGCAGAATGTTAGATGAGTTGAACTTGTAGTTTGTTATGTGTATAGCTCTTGGCTGTTTTCTCATTAACAAGCATTAAATAATAAATGTATATTCAAATGATAAATACTTTCGCAAAGCAAGCTGAGATAAAATTGATTCCGAGCTGAAACTCCCTGGTAATTGACACTAATCGCATTTTAAATATGAAATGTTTGACATGCTGTATGCAAAAGACAAGCGCTACAATAATATTATGAAGTTAATTATGAAGTTTTCTAATATGGAAAATAATTTCTTAAGCCCGTCCAGATTATCTGCTTATTACTGTTATTGCATCTATATATTTTAGTTCTACGATGTTTTTGCCCTCAGCCAGTTTAAAAATCTACTAATCCGATTTTCGTAACTATTTCTTTTTTACTAAAGATCTTAATCTGTGTATTTCCCTAATATGTATATCCCTAATATGTATTCCCTAATATGTATATTTAACCATTTATTGAATTAATGTGTACCCAGTGTTTTTGGAATCTATATAGTGGATAGTTAGTTTATTTTTTGTTTTCCGAAAATCTTGAATAGTAAATTAGACCAACATTTCTGCTTAAAATTTAAATTAAAGCATTCAGATTTGAATTAAGACCATTTATTCAGTCCATCCAGGAATTTACTGGACAGGATTTCAAGACTTTATTTTTAAGCGTAAGAAACCTTTTATAAAGTAGGCAAGTTTTCGGTTGATTTACACCTTTCGAGCATTCTAGAACGCGAAAAACCTATTTTTAGCGTGATGTCTGTATGTGTGTCTGTGTGTTTGTACAATGTATATATTCACTCTAGCTGAAAACTAATCAAAATTTGGTAGATAAATCATCTATGTTGTACTCTGACGCTGATTAGATTTTGGTGCGGTTCGAAATGAAGAACTTGATTTTTTTTTGCAGGAGGGCTCGCAAAAATTGCCAAAATGTAAAATAAAAGACTACGTATGCTCATATGTATCAATCAAATACTTGTTTTATACGCAATTTTCAACGATGAAAATAATAAGATAGACCCCTCAATTATAGGACTAACGTGAGATATTTTATATTTTTTATATATTTACCACATCGCCTTTGAAAATATGTCCTGCCTCCAAATAAAAACGAAAATTGAAAAAAAACCCTGCAAATTCAGTGAAATTTTATAGAAATTTTTGTGTTATTTTGTGTAACTTAATTTAATATAAATAATTGTGAAAGAAAGAAAGTGGAAATGAATTTACTACTGTAGTGAAAGTCCTGTACTGTTGTTCACAGCAGATATTTTTTTCGTGATAAGACAGAACGAATTCTATACTTCCATATCAAGCCAATAGATGGCGGCAGTCTGGTCAAATTGAAATATTTTGGTGCCTTTTCGACACATATATTTTGGAATTACTGTCTGGTATATTTTCTGTACTTTTTCTAAGTTCTCAGTTAATTTGGACATGTTTTATAATTTACATTTTCTATATTTGGTATTTAAGGTACTGTTGATTATTCGAACGATATAAATTATTAATCCTCATGTACATAGAAATTTCGAGAGCAAATGTATATTTTTGAATTGAATAGATTTTTAATTAGTGCGATGTTTATTTAATAGCCAGTACATAATACGTAATGGAACGAGGACATAATGGAATTTACTACATAATGGTATTTCATTAAATTATTCATACATATATAGCATGAAATTTTGACTGCAGAATAATATTAATTTAAATTTATTAGCGGTTTTAAAACACAGTTTTATCGTTTTTTGCCGACTTTTAATTACTTAGTGATTAATTTGTTACATTTTGTTAGGATTGTTTAAATTGATTCTGATCAGCGGCGCACCGTGAGTTTTCGGCAGGGGGGGGGGGGCAAAGGTGGAGAATTGCTCCCCTCCTTCCCTTACCAGATTACGAACTCGTGCTCGCGCGCGCATGCACGCACACACACACACACTCACGCACGCACGCACACACAAATTATTCATCTTGGAACTATTGGAATTTCTAGATTTATTAAACAGCTTTGGTTTGAACAGATATTAGCACAAGATTTTCCATTATTAAATATTGTCTCAAGAGATGAATGATATCCTACAAACGAACCTTTTGAGTTTTCGCGATTGCAAAGGTATCAATAACTTTGTCAGCATTGATTTTTTCAAATTCTTCCCCCTCAATACTCAACAACGGCAAGTCACTCAAGCGTTCTTGTCCCATAGATGATCTTGTGTGTGTGTGGGGAGGGGGGGCGCACGTCTCCTGATGGTGGGGGATAGGTTCGAACTCGGAACCTTTCGATTACTGATCCCATACTATACCATCTGGCCCAAAAAGATCCTCTCGGGTCGAGGAGTAGTCGGCGAGTCTTTCGTAGTGAGGAGTGACACAATGCTGCCCCCTCAATCTCAAATAAGACATAATCAATTTCAGTTTTCTTAAGGATCTTTCACAACTAGCAATTGATACTGAAAATGTGTGCAGAATTTTCAAAGCAGTTTGGAAATTAGAGTACACGTCCTCTCCATATGAGATAATGAAATTCAGCAATACTAAGCGATGTATTAGCTCAATCACATCTCTCTCATTTCGTTTTTTAACAGCTTTACACAATCCAAAATTTCTTGATGCAGTTTATTCCCATCAAAATCATTTTTATAGTAGCTGGCAGTAGCACAACATTGTCCTTCCAATTCCTTATCCATATTGGGACTATATTGGGACTACTAAGAAGTTTCTGAACATTCAGAAGAAATCCAAATCGAGTGTCAAGGTCACGCAATCGTTGGAAACTCGCTCTGATTTCCGCTCCAATGCGGTTAACGATGCTCCGTAGGATTCGCCCAATTTCTTTTCTGGCTGATAAGCCAGCATCTCTTGCTTGTTTACCCGACATCATTGTGATACGTTTTACTCTTTTCTGAACAGGAAGCACCCAATCAATGCAATTTCTTTCTCCTTTTCAAATTGATTCAGTACACAGCTTTTCACGATTCTCAGTAAAATGTTGTTCAAGAGCGTTCATGTTAGCTGCCGCTTCCCTGAAATTTATTTAAGGATCCTGTAGTCTCTTTCGGACTCTATTCATCAACTACAAAATTGAGCTCAAAAATGGGAGAAATGTCAAAAAATTGAATCTCAAAATGTTTGAGAGAAGCTGATCTGCATCTTTTCTCGTTTTCTCTCTGGAGTACTTGTCAGAACACATCCTCTCCAGCACATTCACAATCTTCTCCAGATTCTTGGAGAACTGTAACAGATGCTTTCTGGGCACTCCAACGAGTTTCACACTCTTTTTTGACAGATACACCAACATCAGATATCAGCTGCCACCGAAATGTTGACTGAGAGAAGAATATATATATAATGCCTCAACAGTTCCAAAAAATGTGACAGCCACAATTTCATTTCCAGCAGCATGCACTCCGGCCAAAATTCAGGCTGTGGTTATCATAATTCAAAAACAAAGCTTTGGGATTCCGGTTCAAAATTCTTTGCTGCACACCAGATAAATGACCGGACATTACAGCTGCATTGTCGTGGCATTGAGAGCGGCAGTCAGACAGAGGAAGCTGGCTCATCTGATTCTAGTTTGATTAGAATTACTTTCTCAATCGCAGCAGCATCTTTCTCGTGAATTTTGATGTAGTCAATAAATGCAACTTTGACCGCTCAGTTCATTCTTCAAAATTAGTGTCGACATACCGAATAACCTGAGGCTTCTGCTCACGGTGTGCAGCATCTGGGGTAGAGTCAAACAGAATCCCAAAATATTTACTCCTCCGAATTTTCTACAGAAATGAGTTCCGGGTATCTTGAGCTAAGAGACCAATAAACTCATTCTGTATTCTTGGTGATGACTAAGAGGGTGAGCCAAGATTGTCCTTGACATAAGTCAGATGCCGATCTAGAAATGTATCATATCGCTAAAGGTGTCAAGTTGAAAACTCTATGATAGTATTTTCATCAGTTAAGTAACAGCTTTGTGCAAAACTCGCTCTAAATTGCGCATTAAAATAAAATAATTATAAAGCTAAATTTAAAAAAATCTCGACGAAAACTGTTGCACGGTGATCTGAAGAGACCCTGTACCAAACTTCGCTGCTGTCTGAAGCTTTAATTTTCAGCTACAGACAACACACACTTTAATATGTAAGAAGTGGGAATCATACAGTAAATAAAATATGTAGCTGGTAAAGAAAAATGAAACAAAATGCAGGCAACTTTGCTAAAGAAGAGACATTTAAATGCCATTTGTGGATGGCAAATTATACTACTTGAGGTCATCAGGTATTTTTAAGATTAAACGGCGTTTTCTGTGAGAGGTATAAATCTATGGCTGATATAATGTTGTTGTGATAAAGTGCGAATATAACCATTGTAAAATATAGGCATTACGAATAAAAAGCGTATTTTTGTCTACAGATGCAAAAAGCAACAGGCTGGCACCAAGCTCCAGACATCAGTTTTATTACTAGTTTCGAGACGCCAGTATTTATGATGGGGCGGAAAGTAATTTACCACACAAGCTATAAAATTATGACCTCGTAAAACGTACGCTTTATGACGCAAACAAGACTCCAAGGCAAAAGGAGATGTCCAATGGAGCTTAACACAAGTTCCTCCCACAGAGCTGGAATCAATGGCAGAACAAATCGCCAAAGCTGATGAGCAAAAGGGGGAAACACAGAGTACCTCATACTAGAGTTTGTGAAAAAGATATATGCCTGTTTTACTGTTGACGTGAAATGACGTACAGAGACTTGAGATGACGTTTTTACGAATAACATGGCATTATACTTACTTACGAAGTACATTATAATTACCTTGACTTTAATATGTTGCTGTGTGTTCCTGTTACTATAGAAACAGTAGTGTGATGATGAATGTCACGAATCGAATGTGAAGTATCGAAAATGTGTGATCCTAGCAAAAGAGTGTGTGAGAACGTTAGGTGATGACTGACCCAACGAGACCAGGCCCAACGAGAGGCCTCAACAATGAATCAGATAACTATTTACATGAACGTTTTGAGGAAATATTTTGAAGGCTCAGTAGCCAGAGCGTACAATAGATAAATTTATCAAATAATATTTAATGATAAAATTAATAATAAATAATAAAGTTTTTTTGTGTAATTTAATGTCTGTTTATTGCATAAGTGGAATTAATTTTATATTATTAATTAAATTGTTTCACAGAAAAAACACCGGGCAACACAATAAGTTAACTATGGTGGGTTATCACTTCGACAATGTACAGAAAATTATGATTAGCAGTCACTTATTAAATTATTACAATTCGTTGACTTTATCAAATAAATAAATTTATTTTGGTGCGCTACAGTTGCGAAAAGAAAAAATTGGAATTTTTGTTTTATATCAACTTCTGCCGGATATAGAGTAACAAAGCCCGATATAAAGTTTCGTGGATATCCATTAATATTTGTGGCGGCTATCGGAGACACAATACATTGACCACAGATATGAGACAGGCGGACGGACATAACTCCAAAAATAGTTAAAACGTGTTCAGGAGATCTTAAAACATATATTGGCATCAAAATCTCGAAATCGAAAATTTTTACGAAAATAAAAATTTCTCAACACTATGTATTAGAAAGTAAAAATTATAAATTGATGCGTACGTTAAAACTCGTATTCTTGTAATAGTAAATCCGTTTAGATCTTTGGTGTTAAGTAAACGATAACAATTAAAAGATTTACGATTTAATACTCTTCTCGGTGAAAATATATCCTAATAGAAAATGAAGGGAACGAATTTTAAATTAATAAGATATTAAATTAGTACGGTATTTAATCGACCACAGATATCAGACAGGCGGACGGACATAACTCCAAAAATAGTTAAAACGTGTTCAGGAGATCTTAAAACATATATTGGCATCAAAATCTCGAAATCGAAAATTTTTGCGAAAACAATAATTTCTCAACATCATGTATGAGAAAGTAAAAATTATAAATTGATGCATACGTTAAAACTCGTATTCTTGTAATAGTAAATCCGTTTAGATCTTTTGTGTTAAGTAAACGATAACAATTAAAAGATTTACGATTTAATACTCCTCACGGTGAAAATATATCCTAATAGAAAATGAAGGGAACGAATTGTAAATTAATAAGATATTCAATTAGTACGGTATTTATTAATTCTCCTGATAATCACTTTATAATGAAAATTTTCACTTTTCAAAATGGATGTTTTTCAATTAATTTATTCTGAAAAGATTTAAGCTGCAAAATAATTGGAATGTGATATTTTGATGCAAAGCTCATTTGGTTTTTTTAAAGACAAACATCAATTATTTACTCATTAATTTATGAGCGGTTAAACATTTGAAAAATTGATTTTGATTAGGGAATGTATAAGGATCAGAAATATTGCTATAAATTAAAATGTCTTCATCAATTTATGTGAAAGTATTCCACAATTTATGAAGTTTTTTTTCCTCATTGGAATTATGCAAAATATTCACATAAAACCCGGCATGTGATAGCACATCAATATGCAATCGCATATTGCTATCAGATAAATTTTGTTAACATTGTGTCTCGATCTTAACAAAATGCGTTTATGTGCTGAAAATGCGCATATGTGCAAATGTGGTATATCGAATGTGCTAAGTATGCGCATGTGAGCATATGTGCTAACATTGTTTTGTTAGAATGTGCCTGGCTATTAGAAAGCAGTAGAAAAAGTCTGTCTATAAAAAATAGTAAAGATGTGCACGGTTTAAACAAGAGTCTGGCAATAAAAACAGTAAAAACATTAATATTGTTATATTGTATCCTGAAATTGTCCAGAATGCAACATTAGAATTATTGAAGTCATGCAGAATATTAAAATAAAATGAAACTTGCAATGTGCGATAGCACTTCCAATGGTAAATGTTTTGTCAAGAGTGTGCTTGACTATTAAAAACTGTAAGTGCCTGGCTATTAAAAACATAAGTGTTTGGCTTAAACAAGAGTCTGCTTATTAAAGAGTTGCAAAAAAAAACAAAACATAAACATTGTTATGTTGCATGATACAACCGAGAATGATATAATGAGAAATTTTCGCTTTCAATTGCAACAGCAGCCTCAATGTTTTTCTCACCTTTTGTTTCCGTGAAGGATTTTATAATGCTTATTGTTCATTGTATCTCTTGATTAGCTTTCGCAATTGTTATTTCCTGCGATTGGAGAATTTTGCTCAAAATGAAGAGCTCGTAGAGCACATCATCCAAAAGCGCCAGCTCTTGAAAAAACTCTGATAACTAGAGCTTCTTTTTAACTGAAATACTCTGGGCTAGCAATATTTGTAAAATGACTATGCAATGCTTTGTAGGCTTTCCAAACAGCCTTAATTGTACGAAAGCTACTTGATATCCATCTGACTCCAAGTACTCGTCCAAATTTGTCGAATTGTACACAAAGTTCGACGGATATTTCATTCATGTTTTTTGGCGACTCTCAATAAAACGAATACAGTTTATCCATAAAAGATACAAAAAGATTTACACCGCCAACGTCTTTTCTAACATCGCTCACAGAAAGTTCTAAACGATGCGACAAACAGGGCCAGGTGAACAGTTCAGGAATTTTCCCCTGAAACTTAGTCATGACTCCTGTTTTTTTACCAATCATCACACTAGCTCCGGCTGTAGTCATCGCGATCATATTCTTTATGACAATTTTTTCTGAGAGGCCATATATCTCGAAGTAGCTCCATATAGCTTTCACAATGATTTCTGCATCTAAGCATCTTGACAGTCCAATTCGATCAAGTTGAAAAACGTATAAACGGGCTCGGCCGTGTTGAATAACGACTTCAAGTACAAAATTAATGCACTTTTATTTGACAATGTAGTTAATTAGTCAATAAGCACATTATATTTTGCATCAGCCGAGATTAACGATTCAAGAAGCCGCCTTTTTATTTCTTCAGCAATAAGATCTCACATCCTTGCACCCGTCTGTCTTGAGTGGAGAGAAATCCCTAGCTCCAAGCCATTTAATTTTTAAAGTTTCAAGATTTCTTCATACTCGAAGTAGGCCCTATTATTTTTAGCTATGCTATATTCTATCATAATAACACATGAGTATTCTTCAACCTTCTATTGCGACAAAACTTCAATTTTTTCTTCAATATTCTTTTTTTGGCTAGTTTCTTTGATCTGAACTGCTAGACCATGACTATCACTTTTCTCATGACGCGATATCTTTGAAAGTAAAGAACTTAAATTTGATTCGCGGTTAGATCCAGCACTATCGATTTGAAAGTTCGTTTGAAAGATTTGAAAGAGATCATTGCGTGACAAGAAGAGCTGGATTTTTCACTAATTTTAACGTTTTCGCTTGGGCTCAGTAATTACAGTCAGGTTTAACTGCTTGACTACTCAACTAAGTGTATTTTTCAGAAAAATATTGCACTTGTCCATCGTCCCAAATGTTTGGCCATATCATATTTTCTGGTTGTATAGACTTACATTTCACCTGAGCACTGTAAACATCTTCAATTAGGGAATTGGAAATAACACCATCAGCAGTACTGACATATTCTATGACTGAAACTGATGATGGTTGATTTTCAAGATATTCCCTTCTACTGATGCCTTGGCTCCCTAAAAAAAATGTTATTTCTTTCGGATTTTGCATGTTAAAAAAAGTTTTTTTGAGGGGGAGGGGGTGTATAGCTCTCTGTCGAGGATGCAGATGCACGGGTGCACCTATGAGTAACCGTGCTCATATGAGTAACGACTTACAGCTCACATGCTTTATTACACAAACATTGGATAAAAACTATTTATCATAGTTCAAAATTAACATTTTTTAAGTTTGAAAATTTATTGATCATTAGATGAATGCCCAACGCTTCGCAATTATTTTAAATGTGTTAAATATTCCTAATTCATAAACCAATTCATGCGAGCGGCTTATGAGTAAGAAGCGCACTAATTGTTAATAGTAAAGTATGTTTAACTGGTTTTAACAATAGATAATTCAGTGATCAACAAAAAAAGAAGAAAAAAGTACATAAGTACTCTTAGCAAATATGCTGACAAATTGCACAAATAAATATTTAACGGCCCCAAAAATAAAAATCTGATATGGGCAGCATATGACTTTCCCTGCAGACATATATTCCCGTTCTCTTTATTTCAATTAAATTTAATTCACTTTTAATTCAATTTTCGTTCTCATTTGATAACTGGATTTATTTTCAAAGGTGGCGTGGAGAAAATACGAAACAAGAAAGATCAATCATGCATAAGCATTGATTATGAAACACTTTCCAACTGAAATGCAATTTCATTTAAAAATTTCTAAAATGTGATACATTCAGTGGTGATATCTTTTACATTATCACAGTGCTACAGTAATTTATTATACGTAAATATTTAAAACTGTATCGAAATATAAATCATCTGATTCTCTATGCAAAATCAATGAATATTTCATTCATATAACTTTTATTCCAGACTCCAGAGCTAAATAATTTTGTGTTAAAAAAATTCAGCAATTCTTCTGTAACTCACCTTACAATCGCTTGAGATATTTGTATTCGGCATAAGTTAAAATTAGGCTTCGTTGAAGAAATAATAAAAGCTTAGGGATCATTTAAAATCACAACTATTATAATTGCGTAGGCACGGAATTTAGATACACAGATAATACACAGATACACAGAAGATATATATATATTTGTGTGTGTGTGTGTGTGTTCAAAGTAATGGAATCGTGCCGAAGATCGGAACTCGGATTTTCGAAGGATCTACACATTTTGGGACTTCTAGAACACGAAAAAACTATTTTTAGGAAGACGTCTGTGTGTGTAAGGGTGTATCTGTGTATGTTTCTGTGTGTCTGTGAGGATATTACATCCACTCTATTGAAAAACTAATAGACCGAATTTCAAAAAATTTGGTAGGTATGTTTTTTGTGGGAAATCCTGATGTTCATTAGATTATAGTACGATTCGTAATAAAAGAATCGGCATTCTTTGCGAAATGATCGGCAGAAATTGCCTTTATCCACTCTAGCTAAAAACTAATGGAACAAATTTAACAAAATTTGGTGTATAATATTTCAATAACCTACAAGTGATTTATATACCAAATTTAACAAAATTTGGTATATAAATCATTTGTAGTTTATTCTAGTACGATTCGGGAAAAATAAACGGGCTATTTTTACGAAACGGACCGCAAAAATTGTTAAATATAAAAATAAAGGACTAGGTGTGCTCAATTATATCCATTAAATCATTATTTTATACGTGATTTTTGACAACAAAAAGAATAAGATTAACCTCATTACTCTAAGACTAGCCGTTCTCGAGATATTCTAGTTTTTTCGCGTTTTCGCTACGTCACCTTTGACAATAAGTCCAGCTATCAAATGAGAACCAAATTTAAGTTTAACGTGCAAATTCAATGTCATTTAAAATACTTATGGCTGTTATTTTGTGCAGATAAACTCAAATTATTATTGAAGAAATAAAGAGAACGTGAATATGAGTCTGCAGAAAAAGACATGTGCTGCCCACATCAGAATTTTTAACAATATTACAATAATGATTTATAGAAGTGAAGGGGGATTATTTGCAGGACATTTCGAAAAAAATGTATGATCTCTATTTAAAGATCCACCAAATTGTAGTAAAATAAAATGTTCTACAAATTTAAGTTGTGTACCAAATTTTAACTCTCTAGGACGTAGGAAAGTGCATTAAAAATGTCATCAAATAAGTATATCATGAAGAGCTATATAAAATTAAAAAAAATTGAAAAATTGTTATCTACTAAATTTATTTTAAAATGTGTAGTCTCTCTCATATACAAAACGATTAAATTCTTGGAAAGATATTTATTATATAATATATCTCTTTTTTCTTTCTGGAGGATATCCCAAAATTCAGAATTTAATTGAATTTGTTTTTTTCCCTATATTAAATAATTTTTAAATAAAAGACTACTTAATACATTTTACTGAATTCTTTTTATATATTTTATGGGATAATGTGAATATTTCCTAAAAAAATTTCGAAGCAATTCGTGAATTTTAAATTTGCTTAAAAAATGTTTGAAAAATTAGGTCCCATAGGGTTAAATGTATTTCAGTTTTTCAACCTGAGTTGAGTAAAAAACTAATTGGGTGATATTATTTATTTATATTCCCATAGGTCCCACAGACTGTCTGAACAATATACTAAAATTTCATTTTGATAAAGTCATTTTTACGGCAGTTATCGTGCTAACGGTCAGACAGAATGAACAAAGTCATAAACACTTTTCAACTTTGTTGTAAAGTGTTAAAAAAATTTTTGAAAAATTGTTATCTGCCAAATTTATTTTAGAATGTGAAGCCTCTCCCATATACAAATTGATTAAACACTTGGAAATATATTTATTATATAATATATCTCTCTTTTTCTTTCTGGAGGATATTCCAAAAGTCAGAATTTAATTGAATTTTTTTTTTCCCTATATTAAATAATTTTTAATTAAAAAACTACTTAACATATTTTACTGAAATTTTTTTATATATTTTATGGGATAATGTGAATATTTCTTAAAAATTTCGAAGCAATTTGTGAATCTTAAATTTGCTTAAAAAATGTTTGAAAAATTAGGTCCCATAGGGTTCAATGTATTTCAATTTTTCAACTCGGGTTCAATAAAAAACTAATTGGGTGATATTATTTATTTATATTCTCATAGGTCCCACAGACCGTCTGAAAAACATACTAAAATTTCATTTTGATATAGTCATTTTTACGGCAGTTATCGTGCTAACGGACAGACAGACAGACAGACAGGCCGACCGACCGACGGACAAAGAGACAGACAGACAGAATGAACAAAGTCATAAACACTTTTCAACTATGTTGTAAAGTGTTAAAAACTAATATATCTCGAGAATGGCTAGTCCTAGTGTAATGGGGTTGGTCTTATTATATTCTTCGTTAAAAATTATGTATTACACGAGCATTTATTGAATATGTTTGAGTATACCTAGTTCTTTAGTTTAGATTTTGACGATTTTTGCGGGCCATTTTGCAAAAAAGGCAGATTATTTTTTTCCGTATCGTACCAAAATCTAATCAGCACCAGAGTAACCCACAAGTGACTCATATACCGAATTTAGTGAAATTCGTTCTATTAGTTTTTCAGTTAGAGTGGATACAAGCTTTTGCGGGCCATTTCGCAAAAGAAGGCGGGTTCTTTTATACCAAATCGTATCCAAAACTAATCAGCACCAGACTCGCTCAAAAGTGACTTATCTACCAAATTTTGTGAAATCCGGTTCATTAGTTTTTTAGTTAGAATGGATACAATATCTGCACAGACTGACAGGCAGACACACAGACAGACAGACAGACAGACAGACACACAGACACACAGACACACACACAGACGTCACGCTAAAAATTGTTTTTTCGTATTCTAGAGATCTTGAAACGTGTAGATCCGTCGAAAACTCGAGTTGCGATTTTCGACATGATTCTAATACTTTCCCTATACATTACCATGTATTGCAGGGAAAGTAAAAATCTGATGTGGGCAGCACATGACTTTCCCTGCAGACTTATATCCACGTTCTCTTTATTTTTATTACATTTAATTCACTTTTAATTCAATATTCGTTCTCATTCGATAACTTGACTTCTTTTCAAAGGTGGCGTAGAGAAAATACGAAAAACCTAAAATATCTCGAGAACGGTTAGTCCTAGTGTAATGGAGTTGGTCGTATTCTTTCCTTCGTTAAAAATTACGTATTAAACAAGCATTTTATGGATATATTTGAGCATACGTAGTTTTTTATTTTAGATTTTGTCGATTTTTGCGGACCGTTTTGCAAAAAAAGGCAGGTTATTTTTTCCAAATCATACCAAAATCTAATCAGCACCAGAGTGTCCCATAAGTGACTTACCTACCAAATTTTAAGAAATTCGGTCAATTACTTTTTTAGTTTGATTGGATACAAAAACTGCACAGACAGACAGACAGACAGACAGACACACAGACAGACAGACACACAAACACACAAACACACACACAGAAGTCACGTTAAAAATAGTTTTTCGTATTCTAGAGGACGTATAGATCCGTCGTAAACTATATATAGATATGTCGTTTGCTTCTCTATGTAAAATCAATGAATATTTCATTCATATCAGCTTTATTCCAGACTTCAGGGATAAATAATTTTGCGTGAAAGAAATTCAGCAATTCTTATACAACTTATCTTACAATCACTTGTTTACATTCTGCATCCATTAAAATTAGGTTTCGTTGTAAAAATAATCAACGTTTGACGATCATTTAAACTAAAAAATATTGTAATTGCGTTAGCACAGAATATAGATGAACAGAAAATACGAAAAAATACAGAGGTTTTCGAACGGATTCAACACTAAGTATAAATTTAAAAGAACTTTAAAAATCACGAGTTTTACACTGGGAACAGAAGATGAATGCCGTATTTTATTATGTAATGGGTTACGTGATCTCTTCATATAATATGAGTTGTTGTTGTTGAGACCCAGACCGTCCGACCTACCAGAAAGGTGTAAGGTAACAGTTTGGACTCATATAATATGAGTGAAATTCCTATTTTAATTTTATTTCAAAATCTACCTAACATATTTTGCTAAAACGTTTTATATATTTCATGGGTTAATTTGAATATTTCCTAAATTTTTTGAAGCAATTTCAGAATTATAACTTTGCTTAAATGTTTGAAAAATTAGGTGCCATGGGTTCAATGCATTTCACTTTTTCAACCCGAGATCAATTCAAAACTAATTGGGTGATATTTTTCATTTACATTTCCATATATATCCCACAAACGGTCTCAACAACATACTAAAATTTCATTTCTGTAAAGTCATTTTTAGGGCAGGTATCGTACGAACGGGCAGACATACATACATACAGACAGACAGAATGAACAGTGTCATAAATCAGTTTTCAGCTATATCGGAAAGTGTTAAAAAGACATGTTAGAGATTATATTACTGTTAAGGTATAAAATCTATTACTGCATGCAATAACTAATCTTAATTAGTACAAAATAAAATGTACTATGCATTTTGACTATTTATATCAATTAGTAACACACACTAAATTGTTAAAGTGCTACATGTATTAGTATTTATTTAATTTTTTTTTCAAAGATGAGATATAATTTGCATAAATGAATGAAATAAAATTCGTAGTTGTTATATAAAATTAACTCTTAAATATTTTAATTGTTGTAAGACATTTAAATATGGTAAATTTTAATTATTTTTTCTTTATATTTAGATTGTAAAATAGTTAACATTTTGATGGTTTTGTTTGTATTTAGAATATAAAATATTCAAATTTTTAAATGTGCTTGTTTATGTTATTAAGATTGTAAGGCATTTAACTTTTTAAATATGTTTTTTATATTAGGAATTTAAACGATTATAATTATAATTGGAACGGAAATCAATGAAAAAATATTTATATGATTTTAACTTATGCAAATATATCGAATAAATTTAGAGATTTCAAATTTAAATTTGAATGTTATTTTTGGATTTACATTATATAAACCCATATTTTATACTTTAACTGGTCCATAATGGTTGCTGTATAAAATAACGTGATATTATGTAGAAAATTAGTTACTGTGTTTAATCAAATGTAAGTTGTATTTTAATAAATGAGATTCTTTTGTACATAAAAAATGATTTATACATTCTTTAAGGGTATGTGCAATGGTCATACCACAAAATAGGTAAAAAAATACATAGTATAGCTAAAAGGGGTTTAAAAATATAATAATTATTTAATGCTAATATAGCCCTTATGTTTTATGCAACTTAATTTAAAATTTATGTGTTACTAGAAATATAAGTATAATTTCATAGTTTCCAACTACAAATCAATTTCAACTTCGTATGGTTATACATTCTGTTGCAAAAAATATATGCGACCACAAAACATTGAGCAACAGTCGCAAAACTTGTCATGTATGTATTGTTTGAGAAGTTATGCAAATGATTAGAATTTGGGAGCAAGAAAACGTTAAATTAAGAAATGATGGCAACAAGATAGTATTTAGATAAGTGATAAATCTTCTCCTGTCAGCTATACGGTGCAGAAGATTCTGTCACAAATGTTGCAACTGGTCAGCTAATTCAGTTGCATTCTGAGAAGGCTGCAATTGTCGACATATCATGTTCCAGATGTGTTCTCTGTGTATCTGGATGGTCATGGGATGGTATTAGATCCTCCAAGACATTGTTGAGAAAGTCATGCAGTATGCAGTAGAGCGTTGTTTTGTTGGAAAATGAAACCTAGGTGGCATGACAGCAAAGGCTACAATCGGTTATAGAATATCGTTGACGTGCAAGCGAACAATCAGATTGGCTTGCAGCACAACTAAAGGAGATCGGCTGTTCCACGAGATGGTATCCCAGATTGTCGCACCACGTGAGATGATCGCTCGACAACAAATACGGGATCGGAACGCTAGCCAGATTTCTTCCATACAAGTATGCGGTGGTCAGCAAAACTGAGAGAGAAGCGGGATTTGTCGCTAAAGACAAAATGAGCAGTCTGTCTAGGCTAACTGAGCTTAGTGCCAATCTAGATAGTTGTGCCTATGTTGCGAACATGCGGGTTGTGAACATGTGGGGTCAATAGTAAGCGTTTTAATGGAAGTGGACACCTAATACCACATTATTCCAGTCGTCTATGACTAGTACCCCTTGATGTAGGATGCTTTGCTGATGGCGAAATGCCTTCGAATGGATGATGGCAGCGCCAGTGGCTCGTCTCCTGTCTGCACGATCCTCTCGAGCAATTGCCTGTTTGAAGCGTCCTGAGCCTTTACGGAGGTTACATTTGCCTTCTCTGATCCACTGTTGCTAGAGCATCGAGCCACTATCATACAGTTCCGGCCAGGATGCCGACGGATACGTCTGTTGGACCAACAAACTTCTCTTTTATTTATGATGTAAATCCATCAATTATTCCCTCTTCAACTTCTCTGTAAATCCATCAATTATTCTTACAGCAACTGAGTACATCTCAAAAGCATTTTTGTACACAATTTGCAGTATTGAAGCAGAAAATCCATAAGCACTATAACATCACGCGTTGCATAAGCACTATGACATCACGCGTTGCATAAGCACTATAATTATAAGCACAAGCACTATAACAATATAACAAGCCATAATAAGCATAAGCACTATAACATAACGCGTTGCATAAGCACTGTATTATTTCTTTAACGCAAAATTATTTAGCTCTGGAGTCTAAACATTCATTGATTTTACATAGAGAAGCAGACGATTTTAAAGCAGACGTTTTCGATGAAATTTTAAGCATAGAGTTAAATTACTTTCACCCCTACTAAATTACTTTCAATGAAAAGAATGTAATAAAAGTGCATGAATGAAATATTTACAGCTTTTATATAGAGAGCCAGGTGATTTATATTTCAATGACGTCATTTGAATAAAGTTCATTTTTTTTTATGAAGTTTTAAGTTTTCAAATATTATAAATTAATGTAGTATTGTGATAATTTAAAAAATATTACCGTTGAATGTAACGTATTTTAGAGATGTTTAAACACGTCATCATCACGTCATCACACGTCATACATCACACCATACATCACACGTCATCACACGTCATACATCACGCGTTGCATAAGCACTATAACATCATCAGCGCTTACGTTTGATCATTTGTTTAACTCATAAAACGGCATTTGGGTGCCAAGTTTTGCGGCTGTAGCTCAAATTTTTATGGATGCATATTTTTTTTGCAAAATAGTGTATATATCTTCATATTAGACAAGAAAGATCAATCATGTATAAAGCATTGATTATGAAACACTTTCCAACTGCAATGCAATTTTATTTAAACATCTCTAAAATGTGATACATTCAGCGGTAATACTTTTAAAATTATCACAATACTACAATAATTTATTATATTTGAAGACTTAAAACTGCATCGAAAAATATGGACTTTATTCAAATGCCGTCATTGAAATATAAATAGCCTGGCTCCCTTTGTAAAAGCAGTAAATATTTCATTCAACACTTTTATTATATTTCTTTCATTCATCACAATGCTACAATAATTTATTTTACTTAAAAACTTAAAACCATGGAGGTAAAAGTACTTCAACTGTATACTTCAAACTTCACCGAAAAGGTCTGCTATAAAATCATCTGCTTTTCTATGTAAAATCAATGAATATTTCATTCATATCAGCTTTATTCCAGACTCCAGAGTTAAATAATTTTGTAATAAAAAATCAGCAATTCCTATTCATCTTGCAGCTTGATGTGTTTACATTCTACATTCGTTAAAATTAATTGTAGAAATAATTCGTTGTAGAAATAATCAAACTTTGATGATCATTTGAACTCAAATATATTGTAGTTGTGTTGTTTCAGAATATATAGATGCACAGAAATTGAGAAAAAATAAAGTGGTTTTAGGACGGATACAACACTAAATATAAATTAAAAAGAATTTTGAAAATTACGATTTTAACACAAGATGGATGCCATATTTTATTTTGAAGTGGGTAACATGAGCTCTTCATACAATATCTGTGTAATTACTATTTTAATTTTTATTTCAAAAACTACCGAATATATTTTGCTGAAATTTCTTTTATACTTTTTATGGGATAATTTTAATATTTTCTATAATTTTTGAAATATTTTATGAATTTTAAATTTGCTTAAAAAATGTTTGAATATTTAGGTCAATGTATTACATTTTTTCAACCCGGGTTCAATTATTGTGTTATATGTTTGACATCCTTATTGTGCTACATGCTTGACATTCCTATTAACACTTTACAACATAGTTGAAAAGTGTTTATGACTTTGCTCATTCTGTCTGTCTGTCCGTTCGCACGATAACTGCCGTAAAAATGACTTATCAAAATTAAAGTTTTGGTATGTTGTTCAGACGGTCTGTAGGACATATGGGAATATAAATGAATAATGTCACCCAATTAGTTTTGGACTGAACCCGGGTTTAAAAAATGAAATACATTAAACCCTATGGGACCTAATTTTTCAAACATTTTTTGAGCGAATTTATAATTCACAAATTGCTTCGGAAGTTTTAGGAAATATTTAAGTTATCCCATTAAAAATATGACAAAAATGTCAGCATAATATATTCAATAGTTTTTTAAATAAAAATTAAAATAATAATTACACCTTTTATATGAAGCGATCACGTGACCATTATATGAAGAGATCACGTGACTCACCTCAGAATAAAATATGGCATCCATCTTGTGTCAAAATCGTGATTTTTAAAGTTCTTTTTAATTTATATTTAGTGTTGTATCCGTCCTAAAACCACTTTATTTTTGCTTAATTTCTGTGCATCTATATTCTGGAACAACGCAATTACAATATATTTGAGATTAAATAAATCAATGCCATCTATCTTGTGTCAAAATTGCGATTTTTAAAGTTATTTTTAATTTATATTTAGTGTTGTATGCGTCCTAAAACCGCTTTATTTTTGCTCAGTTTCCGTGCATCATTGTGAAACAACGCAATTACAATATATTTGCGCTTAAATGATTGTCAAACTTTGATTATTTCTACAACGAAGCCTAATTTTAACTTATGGAGAATGTAAACACATGAAGATGTAGGATGAGTTGCATAAGAATTGTTGAATTTCTTTAACGCAAAATTATTTAGCTCTGGTGTCTAAACATTCATTTATTTTACATAGAGAAGCAGACGATTTTAAAGCAGACGCTTTCGATGAAATTTTAAGCATAGAGTTAAATTACTTTCACCCCTACTAAATTACTTTCAATGAAAGGAATGTAATAAAAGTGCATGAATGAAATATTTACAGCTTTCATATAGAGAGCCATGTGATTTATATTTCAATGACGTCATTTGAATAAAGTTCATTTTTTTCGATGAAGTTTTAAGTTTTCAAATTTTATAAATTAATGTAGTATTGTGATAATTTAAAAAATATTACCGTTGAATGTAACGTATTTTAGAGATGTTTAAACCAGATGATTTATATTTCAATGACGCCATTTGATTAAAGTTCATTTTTTTCGATGATGTTTCAAGTTCTCAAATATAATAATTTAATGCAGCATTGTGATAATTTTAAAAATATTTACACTGAATGTATCTCATTTTAGCGAATTGAATAAAGTTTTATTGCACTTGGAAAGTGTTTCATAATCAATGCTTTATGCATGATTGATCTTTCTTGTTGTGTCATATGCTTACACCCTTATTGTGTTATACAGTCAAACCTCCTATAACGCGGTTTGCATATAACTCGAAGCAAAAATTGCGACAGCCCTCCCATAACGCGGTACTCATAAAACGCGGGTTCCATATAACGCGGTAGTCTTATAGTCTTTTCCTTATAATACAACTCAAATAGCTTAAGTATTCCCCTATAGTAGCTTGAATTTTTCTATTACACTTTTACGGCTGCAATTAATGGAGAATTCCCTTGTTTTTTCATACACTTACATCACCATCTTTCAATTTCAGTTATCCGGGAAATCCAGTGTAAATCCAGAAATATGCAGCATTGCTGTGGCAGCTCGACGATACTATTGGCTGTACCGTGCTCACATGATTTACTTTATCCAATAGCATTGCCGAACTGCCGTATTCATCATAACAGGGTATCCTGAAAATGCAGTTTTATATAACGTAGAACTAATCAACCTGATTTATATATTCTGAGTTTTATTTAACGCGGTTTCCATATAACGCGGTATGAATTGTTCTGTTTTGTACTAATTCTGTGTTTTTTATAACGCGGTTTCCATACAACACGGTATGTGGTTTCCATATAGCACGGTACGCATTAATCTGATTTGCACTAATCTGAGTTTCTTAACACGCGGTGTCCCAACGAGTTAGTATATACTACCTCGATGCGATGTCCACATAACGCTGTCCGAATTAATCGCGTTATAGGAGGGTTGACTGTATTCTTAACGCTCATTTTGTGTTATATGCCGTGATATGTCTCTTATTGTGTTACATACGGTAGACATTCTTTTGAATTATATTTTGCTTTATAGATATTTTTTAAATATTTTTGTCTTAACTTTGAGAGTTATTCGAGAGACTCTTAGTATAATGTTATATTCTGTTTCATAAGAAGTTTTATACATCATTTTACGCATTGACTAGCAAATTTAGAATATTTTGAGACCGGAAGTGTGTTTTAAATAATTTTACACTCGTAAAACTAATTTATCTTAAAGAATATTAATTTCTTAAGAGTATAATTTGTGGCATGCATTTTAAAATAAAACTTGAAGTTGAACTTTTCGATTAATTATCATTAACATAAAATATCCTAATATGGCCGTAAATTCGTACATAGTGGATTTATTATTAAATTGTACATTCCCGTATTGTGCCGATGTATAAACCCTCGCGTACCTTTCGCGTACCTTTCGTATTTACCTTTCGCGCGAGTCCTGTAAAGGAATATTAATTAATATGTTATTAAATTGATTACTCCATTTAAACTTTAACAATAAAACATTTATTAATAACATAAATACTTAATTACTTAATTTACATTAATTACTCTGCTTACTAAGTATTTAGGAAGATGGCATGTGAGACCAGTAATATTATGCCTAAAGTATCTTGATAATCTGTGAATATTTGAGGAACACATACCTTAAAGTCTGTCTTGGACTTTGTCACCGCCACGTCTTTCGTCGAACAGAACATATCACCGAAATAACTCGAAGCATTCTTTCACAGACTCGTAATATCGACGATAACTGTGTACTCATGGCGCGCACACCCTCACTTATTTCGTTCTCTTAGTATATCAAGTCATCTCTGCAGTATTTGCACAAGTCATAATGACGCCCGAGTATTAGCACAAGTCTACCAAGTCATAATGTCGAAGTTATCTGTCTATATCTGATCTTTGCACACATCTGCTCAAATCATGATCCAAATCATCTGTATAAGTCTGCCTCTAGTGTCCTTCGGTCACAGGTTGTGGTTCCCTCAGTCTCAGGATTGTCACTCCCCCCCTTTGCTTTAATTTGCAGCATTGAGAGTGACGCAACAAACCCATTTCCATTGATTAATCTTTATCCAATGGCATGGTTCACATCCTCGTAAGGGCCCGCTCGGCCCCCCCTTGTCTTGGCGCCCCTAACTTTATGATTTTGTGACCTTTTAGGTTCACGTGTTGTAAAACTCGGCGCCATCCAGACTGGCAGTATTGTTTGCCGTTTTGTACACAATAAATTACACATATAGACTTTTCTCATCAAAGTGTGAGATCTATTTCTGGTCTCACATAATTATTTATTCAATACCACAGTAAAATATGTTTATCCAATATAGTGGTTTTTCAAAAACTTTTTGCACTTTTTCGAATTGATGTCAAAGACGTAAGTCACTTTTACATTTAATTATTTTCGAAATTCTCAATGTGAAACTAGCTAGTTTAAAAAAATAAGGTTCGTTCCAGTTGATATGAAAGTAGTAAAATAACTAAAGTTTTATCATAACAACTTTTGTTGGTGATGAAAAATTATAATAAAGAAAAGTTGTTATGGGATTACCTTTTTTGAAGATTATTAGCTTAGGGGTTATTTTTGCGATGAAGTTTGAAAATCTTTTAGAATATGGATGTCGTGAAGAAAAACAATTATTTAATAATATTGACTAGCAGATAGTGTAAGATGTTTTCGTTAAAACTTTGTTTTAAAAAATAAAAGCTATACTCTTAACGGTATGAAGATTTAAGATTGTAATAAATTAATAATGGTTTTTTGAAACAATGGAAATCTAACTAAATTAAAATGTTTATATAATAATTATAAAATTAAAAATACATCTAACACAAAATGAATGATGATTTACCGGTTTTGAAGGCAAGAAAGATGTTTCTTCGTCAGGAAAACATGAAGCGTATTTTTCACTCGTAAAAACATGTTCAGCAACTATATGTTAGAATAGGAAGAGTGACTAAAGCAGGAAAAAGAAGCTGCAATCACGAGAGAATTAAAAATAGTGTTGAGGGTCTAACAACCGTTGCTGATCTTGCTTTAACGAATGAAGGCTGCGCTAATTGCTTGTGCTGGCAAAGAAGGCTGATTTCTGTCTCCAAGACTGGTTAACGCTATTACTTTAGTGTCGGATGTTGCTTTAAACTAAGTTTTATTAATTTTATTGTATTAGCAGTGGTTTGAGTTCTACGTTAGTCTGTCTTTGACAAATAGTTGAAGATATTGCCTTTCGTCATTTCATCCATATTGCCTAGACATGTAGAACAATATATACTTCATCATGTCTTCAATGATGATGTTTCTTTAAATATCCATGATATGTGAAAAGCCAACGAAAGAGAGGTAAAAACCATGGAGAAAGGAATGAGAAATAGGACACTATGAATGAACGTTCAAATATTAAAGAGGAAAGTGGATTTCCATCAGAAGGATTGAAGGCATTTGTTCGAAAAGTAAAGCTGCGAGAAAGCGTGACCTATTAAGTTAAAAAATAATTAACTGGTTTCGGAAGTTACATGAATCATTCAATAACCGATCTTGCTTTGACAAATGAAGGCTGCGTTTCCTGTTTAACCCAATGAACAAGGAAGTTTGGCACTATTACTTTTTGTTGTATGTTATTTTAAACGAGTTTTAGTTTTATTATATTAGCACAAACGAATTTTATTATATTGAGCTGTACGTTATAACTGTGAGGTCAGAAATAGATCTCACACGTGTTTTAGTGAGGCAGTTTTATGCCAACTATTTATTGATCTGAAACTTCGGACAGTACCTGCAGTCTGAAGGACGCCAAGGTTTACGACACGTGAATCCAGAGTTCAGAAAACCATAAATTTAGGGACGTCAAGACAGTGGAGGCTGAACGAAATCTTACGAAAATGTGAAGTAACGACATTGGATGGAAAGGCAAGCCAATGGAGAAGGTGCTTGTTGCGTCACCCTGAATGCTGCAGATCAGAGAAAAGGGGGAGTGACAGTCCCGAGGAAAAAGAACCACAACCTGACCTGTGACTTGATAACGACACCAGTGGAATAACAGTTCGATGGCGATATAGAAGCACGATGACTTAGTTAATGAGATCGACAATACTCGTGCGGCATGATGATATAATGATGATGATACTCTGTTAAAGATATATACGTATGACTTGGCGAATACAGATATGACTACGAGAATGACATAAGTGCGAGTGTTTGAGTCAGCAGTACAATATGATCGACGAATTTACGTGTCGATGTATTACACCACGAGTTAATGTTAGTAATAATGACGACATCAAGTACGAGCTGTTAACAAAATCCATGACAGACTAGAAGGTATGTGTTCCTCAAATATGATATCTGGTCCTAACCATATTTTATGCATTTTCATCTGATCTCACATGGTCCCTCCGCCGAAATAATTAATGAGAAGAATAATTGTTGTAATTAAATAATTAAGTATTTTATGTTGGTAATGAATGTTTTATTGTTAAAGTTGAAATGGTGTGATCCATATTTAGTATTATAATAATTAATTATTCTTTTACAGAACTCGCGCGAAATATAATAATTGGAGGTTTATTAGCGGGCACACAAAACGCAATGTACTACAATAATAATAAGTCTACGAATACGAGCAATTTATGGCTATGTTAAGATATTAGATATATTAATGATAATTAAGCTAAAGTGTAACTTTAAGTTCCTGTTTCTTTTCGCGTACCACAATCACATATTAAATAATTTTGCGTAGTAATAAAGATTTAAATCTGCTCATAAATTTATTTTTTTCAAGCGTTTCTAACTTAGAATCATATTTGAAGAGAAGAAAGCGAAGTGTTGATGTATATTTTAATCATATATGCATATGAAGATATATTGAGAGACTTCATTTTTAGCGTGGTCAAATCTTATTCAAGAATACTTAATCCGTGAATACTGCTCATAACTAATCGCTTATTATTTGTTATATTTTTTTATTTTACAGGACGCCTTACATTTGCACAATAACGAATAAGTAAAGATGATAGTTTCGGAATAAGTAAAGATGATAGTTTCGGAAACGCTTGACTCCTTTGCACTCAAGAAGAAAATCTAAACATTTTCAAAAAAACAATATACATATTCAATATGATAAACTAGATTTTCATCAAATGTTTTTGATCTGAAGATGGATTTAATTTCAACTGTTTTTTAAATATCCGTAATTAAAAAATAACTAGTTAAAATTTGCGAATTTGTTGTTATTCATATGATGGGAATACGATACGTATAGTGTGGATATAGTGCTATCTAGTGTCAAATATGGATTTCGGATTTTGGGGATGGATTTTGAGCATGTATTATGGGAAATTATAGTGCAGATAAGATATAGATTCAAAATTGCGGATATACAACCATCCTTTGTAACAAGAAAATATGAACAATCACACAAATTGGTTTCTCAGAGATCAAAAATTTTATTGCAGAGTTTTCATCTCGACATCATCGATAAGACCGAAGGACGTTCTTTCTAACCATTTTCAAACCGAATTCTTAGGACAATTCCTTCCGTATTTCTTTATTTTTAAATACATCGAAATATGCACTTATGAAGTTGTCTATATCCTGGTTCTTTGCACCCCAAAATGGAAGATTAGCTCAATTTTTTCACTTTTGTGAAACATATGGGCATCTTCACATTCTAACAAAAATAAATTTTAATTGCTAACGTAGTGTAAATATTTATTAAGTGATCAGTTCATATAACCCAACAAATTTACCTCACAAGTGTGAGCCCAATTATCGTAGCTAAAAATAAACACATTGATCATTTAATGCACAATTTATCTTTAACATTATATTTATTTTATGTATACTCGATTATTGTTACATATATTGTGACTAGAATCCTTAATTAATCAATTTACAATACGCTTGGATTTAAATTCTTAATTATTTTAGAATAGGCCGACGGTTAAGGTGAGACCGTGGTTAAATCTGAACGCAGAAAATGCTTTAAATTTGTAAATAGATAAAATTAAAGACAAAACGTTTTAAAAAACGAAAGGTCTTTTATTTAACACGTCCTAAAAGACGTACAAAATATATTAAAAACTGCCAGAGCGCTTTCGGACGTATATACGTCCTTCATCAGTGGCTACATGAATAGTAAAAAATGGAATGTTTACATATATAGAGACCAGTTTAAAGCAAATTTGCATAAAATATAAAATGATAAATGAACTTACTAAAAATATTACAAGAAATATACACGGAAATTACAAAAAAAAGTTTAAACGCTTACGAATTTTAAATTATTACAAGAAAAGAACTAATACAAATTTTAGAAAACGTCAAGCATGACATTCCTGAGAATGACGTCACAAATAACTTTTAAGAGGTTTGAATTGCATAGAATCGAGAATGAGTCGCCAACATAACTTAAAATTTGAACAGGATCCAAATTACAAATGGATTCACGGTAAATATAAATAATCAGGGATTCATAAAGAAGAATACTACGTGGATTGTTACAACGGAATAAAAGGAAAGTTTTTTCAAAAACGGGAAGAAATTTATCATTAACCACATATTGAGCAAGAGCAGTAGAAAGTTTACCAGATTTGACATCGCGAGCATGTTCTGCTAGACGGATGCCAACAGTACGTTTTGTACTTCCAATGTAAAATTTATAGTCACCAGCAGGGGATAACAGGGGAACGACATACACCCCAGCAAAGCTTTTAAAGTCATCAAAATTTCCAAGTTTATCGGATCGAATACGATTAAATAAAGTGGTAATATTAGAGTGAGCGGGTTTGAAACCAAATTCATGACAGAAATTAATAAAAGGACGGAAAATCTTAGGATGGTAAGGAACACTAGTTTTATGGACTAAACGATCTTTAATAGCAAAAAGTTTAGTATCATATTGAGTAAATTAAAGGCGAACGTGGGCGAAGATCTTATAAATAAATTCAAAAGAATAAGCAGCCTCATAGCCAAGTTTAAAAATAAAATTAATTTCATCAGTCAAATCGGGGATAGAAGAGTAAACATTAAAATCGCGATTAAAATACGCGTTAAAAGAAGCTTTTTTAGAGGATACAGGATGGAAAGAATTAGCGGAGATACAGGAGTTAGTAAAAGTGGATTTACAGAAAACTGAAATATTAAAACCAAAATCAGAACGGGTGACCAGAACATCAAGGAAAGGCAAGGAACAGTTAGATTCATGCTCAACAGTAAAATTAATCGAAGGGTAAAAATCATTAACGTTATCCAAAAGGTCAAGGAGATCATTTAAATCATGATCCCACATAATAAAAACATCATCCACGTAACTGCACCAAAGAATAGGTTTAATTGTTAAAGAAGGCAAAATCTCATTCTCGAGCTCCTGCGAAACGGCCTCGGCCAAAATACCAGATAAAGAGCTTTAAGTTTGACCTTTTGCCATATTATAATTGTTGGCATGTACCTCGTTTATTGCAGAGTCACCGCATGTGATGCACACGGTTTGGCTTGGGGAAATTGCTGTGACAGTAAATATTTTATTACTCACTTTTATTTAGGAGATTCTCTTTTTCGTATCACACCACCATCTATACCTCTGTCTTCCTTTTTCGCGACTACATCACTTCACTTCCAGTCACCATCTTTCTCGAACTTCGTCTGCATCTCTTTCGGCAAAATTTATTTAATTGAATCTTGTTATGGGGAACCACACCTTCTCTGATTTTCATCGGCACAGCTTTTTGTGCGATTTTAGGGTGCATCTGGATTGGATACCCTTTTTTTCGATGGAACTTATGGAAATTGTACTAACCTTGGCAGGAAGCATCGGTTACTCCCAATGCGGCCATCGTGACTTTTCCAGCTGATTTTGTCATGGATTTATGGGTCATAATCATGTCCGAGTAAAACTTTCAACCATGGCTTTACTCGTCTGAGTTCTTTGTTCATAAACTTAAAATTACCTAAAAGGTCTTACAACTATAATTCTTGTTTTCTTGTGAATTTACAAACAAATGCATAAAAATCAAAATTTTAGATTCTGCTGGTGAAGGGTGTCAATTTTCTCATGCACCCAGTCGCTATACAATGGGCTGTGCGTTGCAATAGAGAATTGCTTGTGGGCATGCGTGATGGCGAATAGTTGCAAGCCGCCATACATGTTTAAAAAGTAGAATAATGTAGATTGCACCGAAAGTAAAAAATTATTTTGATTCAAAACAAGCGATTTGAAAATTGAGTCGTGTTATCTGTATCTGTATTATTGAAGTAGCGGGTGCTTCTTTAAAACCCTAGAAACGGCGGTAATTTGTTCTAGTATAGTAATAACTCACTTCTAAATACGTTTTTTAATAATGGAAAATATAGTTTGGAATGCAGCTATTTTACAGATATCTCTTTTCAGATATATCTCACTTTTGGGGTTATAAAAAAACACACAATGTCATTATATAATAAGTTCAATAGAAAACGTATCACATTTCAATTAAATAGTTTTCTTTATGAAATTATATAAAACGGATAACAAAGAACGCTTTTAAACAAATATTAATTCATTCTGCAATATACAAATGATAAAATTCTGCCTTTAGCAGAAATCTCTACAGCCGCATTTTGTTTACCCATGTTTGAAATTGAACACAATGCATTACATAGCTTTAAAATATTAAAATTCATGTTTTGAATTTAAAGGAAGCAATTCCAGTTTCTAACGTAACAAACTTTTCTTTTTAAATTTCTATTAATAAATAAAAATTAATACTCTAAGGAATTTGCATTCTAAATTATATTTTTAATTCACTCTTTGAATGGGCTATGCAATTATTTTTGGCCTCCAGGTCAGTTCAGCATTGTTATGATTGTTGCAACACCGAATAGGATTCACATTTCTAACGAGTTTCTGCTTTTTAATTTGATTCCAGGCTCGTGTTTTCTTTTGTTCCGATTATTTATTCTGGAAAAGATTACGAGATTGAAGAAAATGAGATGATTACGACACTAATTTTGTTAATGAGAGTTTTTAACCATTAAGAAAAATGTGAAAACATTGTATGCAGATGCAAACTGTGTCTCAATAGGAGTCTCATATTAAATCTATATCATTATGGTTATGTTTAAAAACCTGAAAGAAAGAGTTTACGGAGTAATTTAATAGTTACATATTATGTGCCTTACAATATTCTTTTACAATTCGGCTTATTTGGCACATAGATAATTAGATTTCTGAATAAAACAGGCTTCCTTGAATAAAACAGGCAAAAGGAAATAAGATGACTACCATTGTTTGAGGGGGTTTTCAACTTGGTTGTTTAGGACCTGAGAAAGTTGACTCCACTTTCTCAGGTCCTAAACAAAGTTGAACACAATGCATTACATAGCTTTAAACTATTAAAATTCATGTTTTGAATTTAAAGGAAACAATTCCAGTGTCGAACATGACAAGTTTTTCTTTTAAAATTTTTATTAATAAATAAAAATTAATATTCTAAAGAATTTGCATTTTAAATTATATTTTTAATTATCTCTTTCCGTGTTCAGTGCAATTATTTTTGGCCCCCAGGTCAGTTCAGCATTGTTATGATTGTTGCAACACTGAAAAGGATTCACATTTCTAACGAGATTTTGCTTTTTAACTTCATTATAGGCTCTTGTTTTCTTTTGTTCCGATTTTTTATTCTGGAAAAGATTACCAAATTGAAGAAACAAATGAGATGACTACGACACTAATTTTGTTAATGAGAGTTTGCAGTCATTAAGAAAAATGTGAAAACATTGTATACGGATGTAAACTCTGTCTCAATAAGAGTCTCATATCAAATCTATATCCTCATGATTATGTTTAAAAACCTGTAAAAAGGAGTTTATGGAGGAATTTAATAGTTTATTATGTGCATTATATTATTCCTTTACAATTCAGCTTGTTTAGCATATGGATAATCAGATTTCTGGTACTTCTTTGAATAAAACAGCCACAAGAAAATAAGATGACTACAAGTGTTTGAGGGAATTTGGAGTTCTATTCCTTAGGTTTTAAACAGTAGTAGACGCTAAGAAAAAAATGCAAAGTGGCTAGCTAAGAAACAATTGAATACATATAACAAAAGCATCCAAAGCAAGAATTCGCTAGCGGTGTTAATTGACATCGAAATCATATCCTGAAATACAAAACTTTTGCTTGTGAAAGTATCACTCTTAGTACGTCCTTAAAGAAAGCAGACATGTACAAATTACGTGATAAGAATTGTTTCGAGGGACTTTGGATCCCTCTTCATCAGGTCAAAACAGTGTTTTTACATAACAATCGCCAAGCAGGGATTGTCTACTACCTCAAGCAAGAACTAACTGTCTACTGCGTCAAGCAACTACTGTTGGCAGTTCATGCTTGGCATTTGTTAAGCAAAGACACTGTTTTGACCTGCTGAAGAGGGATGACAGTCTCTCGAGAGAATTGTCATCATGTAATTTGCACATGTCGAAATCAAAATCCTTTAAAATAGTAACTCAGGCCTCAGCCTAGCTCACAAATTAATTCAAGGGGAAGAAGTGGAACTATAGAGCCGCATTGTCCTGAATTGATATGTTTATGGTTGGGGTTTCGATTTCAATGTCTGTTACCCCTCCCCTAATGAATTCTCGTTTTGGATGTTCTACATCTACCTATTCGATTAATTTTTTCTCTGCCATCTTGCAGTTATTTTTAAGCGTTTGTTCTGTTTCCGACATCTAAAAGAAGGCTAAAAACGCCCTTTGAATTGAATCGAGTTCCCTTATTTGCTTATGCTTTCTTTCTTTATGGCTACACCAGAGAGTTGTATTTTCGCAAGCAGCAATTTTATTTATTGTGAAATAGAAATGATTTTAGTGATTACTTTAAGCGATGGAATGAATTTACATTTATGATCCATTCTATGAAGATTAAAAAGTCAGTTTTTAGGAGTATTAAGACAGAAGGAAATGTTATGAACTAAATAACTTACTATATAGCAATATTTATTTGTATTGTTTTCCTGTATAGTTGTAAAGAACCTTGCTGCCCCAATCGGGAATCGAACCCTGGATCTCTGAACTTGCCAGCTGACGCTCTACCGTTGAGCTACTGGGAAAAATTGCAAGCTCTTATCGTTGAAGTGGACTCTGCATTCTCCACCCCCTAATGTCAGATTGGCGGGCAATTGCTAATCTGACTGACCACCTCCTGCTTTTTTTACCACAGTAGTGTCCTGCTGCTACTATTTTTACCGCAGGTTAGTATCCTGAGTGTTATTTATCCTCTCAATTTGAAATCGGCCCTCAATCTTCCAGAGTTCACTGAATTCGTACTAGTCATACTATGGTCACTTTTAGACTTCAGACATATTTACCCTCTTCAGTAGATAAAATTAAAAATTGTATTCTTGTTGCCATGGAAATTTCTAATAAAGTGACCTAAGCTTATGAGTCTGCTCTCAATTAATTTTGATCAATGAATCCCTTTATTTCATTCTTATTAACTTATATGAACTTATTGTCATTGTGTTTCCTCCATATTTTCTGTTTAAAAAAAGCTATGTTAACTGTTCTTATTTTCTACGTTCTTTCTTTTTCTTTTGACCCTTTTTATTTGTATTTTTTCTAAATTTTATTCTAAATTTCTGTTTTTGTTTTTCATGTGCCTAAATTTTTTTTTTCCTTTTCATATATTTTCTTTTTATATATTTTCTAAATTTTACTTTTAAAATTTTATTATTTTCTTTCATTTTGATCTATTTTCCATTATGCTAATATACCTCATTCTAAATCTTATTTTTCAATGATCTTTTTATCTATAACCCTTTTCCCATTTTTGAAAAATGGACGCACTTGTCAAGTTCAAATATAATGCAAAACTGTATGTTTGATTATAATATTTTTCATCATTTGTTATCTTTTTAGACCTAAATAAATGTTGTTTGGCGGGATGGTAGACCTTCGGTGCCTCCTGAGTGCAGGAGGTATTCTTTCCCGGCCGGCAGCTAGCTACTCTAAACCCACTATATGAGTCGCACGGTCAGCGGTCTTCAGACCCCCGACATATTTGCACTAACCTATAGGGTTGATTCGTTTGTAGTCCATTGTAAATATTCTTGCTGCCCCAATTGAAAATCGAGCTCTGGATCTCCGAACTGGCCAGCTGAAGCTCTACCATTGCGCTACGGGGACAAAATTGCAAACTCTTATCGTTGAAGTGGGCTCTGCATAGTTTATGAAACGGAAATTTTAAATAAGAATTTTTATTTAATTAGGTAAGGATTTTAATTTTTATTATAAAGTGAATATATTATTTATAATCTAGTTGTATAGCTATTTATACAGCTAATCAATTATTTGGAATCAAACAGTTACAAGCTCTAATCAAATCGTCTAACTGCTTTCTTTTTATAAACCTGATTCTAGTGCTAATGCCCTAAGTGTAACACAATATTTGTATTACATGTTTCCACCACAATTACAAATGCCAACCTAAATAATGAACTATCTAAATGCTGCAGAGGGAGCCAATCACAACAAATGCATATATAAACAGTGGTCATCCCCGTCTGCAGCAACAGCGAATGGTAGATGTGGTAGGGAATGAATGGGGGAAAGAAAAATCGCCCCAATGCCGTATTCAAAAAAACTCCAGTCGACTAAAAACTTTCGAACGAGTCAGCATCATGTTTTCTTGGGTTTGTGAAAAGTGTCTATAGAATGTGAGCAACAAAATGGTAGCGAGTGCAGTTAGATGTGTAACGGTTTTCCTACATCATTGAAATAGCACGAATATGCACGTAACACAAAGAGAAAAGGTAACCAACTTTCAATTGTCACTATTAGCACGGAAGGCACACCTTTAACGATTATTAAATTAATTGACTACCAGTTCGTATGAGTAGACCATATGAACGAGTTCGTAATATTGAACTATAAGAACTATTCTTTATCGATTGTTTAAAGGAAACTGTTTTTAAGAAATTTAAGTCAAAGTTATTATGAGTGTAAATATATATATATTAATGTAATATGATTAGTATTATGTGTCTTTTAATAATTGATTTAATTATAGCATAGTTACTCCAGATACAATAGATATCTATTAAGTAAAATATTAAAATAAATTGAGCAATTAAGCATGTGTATTGCTTTATGTTTTGTGTGTTCGTATTCCGAGCTTGAGAACCGGGAGCTTACATGCTCCACCCGTAGTGGCGGCATCATAGGTAAGTCCTATACTGGTAATTTTTGATAAGGACAATTTTACCTTATGACATGATGTCGCCGCGCGAATTGGTGCCGTATGTGGTCAAGCTCGGAGAGAATTAGAATTTTAATAAGAGAAGGTAAAAATAAATAAAAGACAAATTTAAATTTAATAATGAGTTTGAATATAATAGTGAATTTAATAATGAATTGAATAATGAATTTAATAATGAGATATGACTCAGTATCATGATAGGAATATGCATGAAAATGATAATTTTAATATGTATTATATTATTGTGTATATATGTGTGTATTAGTGCCGATATTTAGTATATTGTCAGAAGTGTATAACAGTGTATTAAATCATGGCGCCGAATAAAACTAGGCAAACAAATAAAAGAGCGAGGCAAGATCCGCCGATTAATGTAAATAGCAGTATAACAGATAATTCGGCTGTAGCAAATAACGCGATTCAGATACAGATGCCCGCAAATCAAGCGCAGCAAAATACATCGTTGCCAATTATGCAGATGTTGCCATCATTTGATGGGTAAAAGGAAAATAATGTCAATTTTTTTATTATACAATTTAAGGAAATAGCGGAGTTAACATCATGGTCCGAACAAGAGAAAATTATAATTGTCAAATCAAGATTAAAGGGAAAGGCTCAACAATTTCTAGCAGAAAATATTGCTCTGCAAAAGGAAAAATCATATGAAAAATTCATGGAGTTATTAAAAAACAAATTTGAAAGGAAACAAACATTAGTGCAAAAACACAACAATTTTAACAATCTGAAACATTTACCAAATATGACAATTAAGGAGCTTGCACAAGAAATCGAAAACCAGGCGATAATATTTTTAGAGATAGACGGAACAACGGATGCAAATGTACAAAAAATTATAGAAAAAATTAAACTGACCAAATTTTTACAGATAGTCAGAGAAGATTTAAGAACAGAAATAAAAAAAATGACCCGAAAACCTTTGACGAAGCAGTGAAAATAGCTGAGGTAATAGAATCCGCATTGGAGGAAGATAGTGATTGTATAAATAATATTGAAGTAGAAAATAAAATAATTGAGAATGTAGAAATAAATCATGTAAAAACTGAAAATAATGCAGAAAAGCCGCCACAGAAATTCTGTATAGCGTGCGGTCGCAACAATCACTGGATGTCAGAATGCTTTACGCTTCAAAAAGTACAAAATAATTTAAAAAGGGCATTCACAAATGAAAACAGCAGTCAAGAAACCACCAATTATCAACAAAGACCCACTAATCAAAATAATTATGCACACTATAGTAGGGCGAATTTCAGAAGAGGCAATTTCATAAATAACCGGGGTATACGGCGTCGTGCAGGAAATAACAACAGACAATTTCAGAGTAATAACAGAAGATCATATCAGAATAATGGACCACATTATGAAAGCAATCAGAGGCAATATCAAAATAATGAATATTTAAACTAAGAAAGGGACCTCGAAATAAAAGACAAATAGGAAGTTATAAGGCATCAAATAAGGATTCGAGAGCCCATAAAATTGCAAGCAAAATTAAAAATAAGGATGCACAGAATTTAAATGAACATTTACTGAATTCAACGTATGGACAGAGTGACGCACTGCCAATGATCAACGTAAATTTAGAGAACATAAAAACAGTGGCTCTCATAGATAGTGGCGCAAGTGTCAGTTTATTATCAGATAGAATTTTTCAAAAAATCAAAAATAAAATTAAAATTAACTATTTATCTAGACAAGTTAAAATACAGACTATGACCAAAGAAAACATTCAATTTTCAAAATGCATAAGCTAGCTTTAAAATTGAAAACAAAAGATGCAAAAATTCATTTTTTATAACTAAACAATTAAACAACACCCCCTATGAAATAATTTTAGGATTTGACTTTCTCAAAAATCATCATGCCATAATTGACACAAATAAATTAATATTAAAGTTTGTCAAAGAATCCATATCTATCCCATTTAAAAACAAAAATCAGAAGAAAGCACAGGAACCAGAAAATAATAATACAAGAGTTGAAAATATTCAATGCTTAAATGCAAGCTTAGCGCATAAAATTAAATTACTCCCTCAAGAAACAAAATCAATAAAATTAAAATTAAATGAAAACTATTTTGAGGATAAGGAAGTATTGTTAAATATCACAAATTCGTTAAAAGATTTACACGCTGAGTATTCTTTACATTATGTAAATAATAGAAAATTTATTTCTACTCTATTAACAAACAAAACAGAAGAAGAAATTCAACTTAATAAAAATATGATAGTAGGTACTGTAACACCGCAATTTGAAATTATAGAACAAAAACATAATAATGATAAAATTTTACAAATTAACAACATAGAAAGCTTAAATAACCCACAAAAAATTGATATTTCAGCGTTACGAAAAGCGGAATTAACACCGCAAGATTTTAAACTAGATCACTTACAAGAAAATGAAAAACATATATTGCTAAAATTACTGTTACAAAATTATGATGTATTTTCGAAATCATATAAAACGCTGGGAATGACAGAAGAAATAGTACCGGAATTTAATTTACTACACAAATACCCAATTCAATGTAAACCTTATCCCTTGCCAAAAATGTTAAAACCTGTACTCGAAAGTGAAATAAAACAGTTGTGTGAAGCAGGAATAATTGAAAAGTCTACCAGTAACTACGCCTTCCCATGCCTATTAATTAAGAAAAAAAGCAATTTGAACAATAGTCATACAGATAAAGTACAAAAGTATCGTTTAGCCGTAGATTATAGATTGTTAAATCAAATTACTGAATTACTGCCCGTAAATATTGGTAAAATTAGCGACATTCTGCACAACATCGCAGGCCACAAATTATATACTGTAATTGATTTAAAAGCCGCGTTCTTTCAAATAAAAATCAAACCTGAACATGGGTCGATACTCACATTCGTAACGAAGGACGCTGCCTATAGACCTAATAGAATGCCTTTTGGCGCAAAAAACTCATCAGCCTATTTTTCTTTATTAATGATGAAATGCTTAGGAGACTTAAAAGATCAGAAAATTGAATTTTATTTAGATGATATTGTAATTGCCGCAAATTCATTCGAGAAAATGTTGGAGAAATTAAAAACGGTATTTTCGAGATTAGGTAAATTTGGTTTAACCATTGACCCTTCAAAATTACAAATGTGTAAAGAGAATATTAAATTTCTAGGATTTAAGATAAGTAAGGAAGGCATAACACCTTCAGATGATAATGTACAAAAAATAACGAATTTCCCTGTGCCAACGACAGTAAAAAAAGTAAAATCATTTTTAGGTTTATGTAATTATTTTAGGCAGATCATACCAAATTTTTCTGAACTATGCAATCCATTAATTGAGTTAACAAAGAAAGATAAGAAATTTATATGGACGGAGAAATGCGAAGAAGCGTTTGTAACATTGCAAAATGCGATTTTATCGAAACCGGTAGTCAGGGCAGCTGATATGTCAAAGCCGTTCTTTTTGTCGACTGACTGTTCAAAAGTAGCCGCGTCAGGAATTTTACTTCAATCAGTGAATGGAAATTTTCATCCTATCGAGTATTATAGCAGGAAACTTTCAGACAGTGAAAAGAAATATCCGAGCATGAAACTAGAATTGCTAGCAATTCATGATGCTATAATACATTTCAAAGATTTTTTATATGGTACGCATTTTACGGTATTTACTGATTCTAAAGCTTTAACTCACTACATACACTTAGAAAATCAAAATTCTGATTTAATCGCAAGATGGTTGTTAAATTTACAACAATATTCTTTCGATATAAAATACATTAAAGGGCAAGATAATCCCAGTGATTTTATGTCGCGACAAATTTTTTCTGAACAAACTAAGACTAAATTAATAAATAACATTATTGCTAATGACAGCGCTATAACGATAGCCAAAATTTTAGAAGAGCAAGCAAAAGATAGAGAGATAAAGAAAATTATTAACGGACTGAATGCAAAATCATAGCAGCCAAAATATGTAAATAAATACTATAAAGATGTAAATACGGGATTAATTATGATAAAGACTGCTAGAAATATCAGAAATCCTATGCAAAAGGACAGAATTCTAATACCTCACAGTCTAAAATTCGCAGTTATTGAGTTAGCTCATACACCGCATTTTGGAGTAGAAAAAACATATCAAATTCTGAATAGAAAGTATTACTGGAAAGGGGCATACAGTGATGTAAAAAATTTTTGCGCATCATGTGATGCATGCTTATGTTACAAGAATAAGGCTATAAGACCTATGGCATTACAACGTGTCCCTCGTCCATGTAAACAAAATCACACAGTGGCATTAGACATTGTAGGGAAGCTACCGAGAAGTAACGGACAACATGAATACATCATAACGATGATAGACCATTACTCGAGATTCTTGGAGGCAGTACCCGTGAGAAATATTACAACTGCGAGTGTATTACAGGTAGTAACAAATTGGATAGCTTCAAACGGAGTACCAAATTGGATTTTATGTGATAATGGGAGACAACTAAAAAGCGAAGAATTTAAAAAATTCGTAGAGCAACATGGTATAAAAATAAAATATACGTCTATTTACAAACCTAGCTCAAATGCAATTTTAGAAAGAAGCCACTTGGGAATAAAAAATTCTTTGGCAGCAATGGCTGACCAAATATTTAATTGGCACAAAGTCTTGCCATATGTAAAATTATTTCATAATGCAACACCCAGCGCAAATATAGACCACAGTCCCGCTATTTTGTTTCTTACCAGAGATTTGAAATTACCCGGAGAAAATAATCTGGAAATAGCGGACCCTGATGACAGTCCGATTTTAACTAAAACTGAATATGATAATGACGTCAGTGAAGCACTTACATTAGCGGAAAATATCAATAAATTTACTAAACAGAAACAAATTCAAGCTCAAATTAGACAGGAGAGGATTTGTAAAAGAGTGAGAGAGAAAAAATTATTAAGAGGGCAAATTGTTTACTTAAAAAACCTCAGACCCACCACAGCATTACAAAAAAAAATTTCAAGGACCATTTCGCATCGTAAAGGTGATCCGTAACAATAATTACGCTATCACACCTATGTACGATCCAAATAAAAAATGGATAGTTGTTCACGCGAATAAATTATATAACGCAGAGCCGCGTAAAAAGTATTTACAAAATAAACAAACACGGCGAACTGTTGACAGAAATCAATCGCATGTAAACAAAGAATATAACGCCAATAATCATAATTATCAGAGTCCGAGACGTTATAATCTGAGGACACGCAAAAAATAGTATTCGAAAGCAAAATAATATATAATTATAAAAATGTAATATGAAAATTTTATGTGCGAAAACGCAAAATATGTTATATTAGTGTAACGGTAATGAAGGCATTAAATGTATAATTTTAAAAAATTAATAATTAAATAAAGGTAGTTTTGTAAAATAAATATGAGGATAATATTTTTTGTAAAACAAATATGAGGATAATATATTTTGTAAAATAAATATGAGGATAACATATTTGTAAAATTAATATGAGGATAATATTTTTTGTAAATATGAGGATTTTGTAAATATGAGGTTAAAACAAAAAATATAGGTAATAAATAAACATTTATGTAGGGAGACATAAATTATGAATAGAACAATAAATATCAGAAAAAATATGTAGAAGTGATAAATAATACATACAATACCCCTCAATGTTCTAAAAAAATAATAAACTAAGGTGTTAGAAGAAAGAAGGAGAGAGATAATTAAATTTCACTTACTTGCAATTGGTCTTGCTTGAAAACGAAAGGTGGTAACAGTCAGTAATGGACATCAAAATTTTATCAAGTCTTTCTATAATTGCAGGCATGGAATGGAATTCCTCACGATATCTTTTCTTTTTTTTTTCCTTTTCTTGTACAGGTCTTGAAAAAATAGTATAACATAACTAATAAAATTCAAAATAAAGTCATGGAACATGGTAAATGCAAGTATATAATATTCAAAATCATAAAATTATTAATTAATAGTTTATAAAAAGCTGACAGAATAAAAGCAAAATCATAAATAAATAAATAAATAAAATTTTAAGTCAAAAATAACAGTCACAGCTGATATAAATAATAATTAGTAAATTAATAAATATATACTGCATAAATAGTGTATACAGACCTTTTACGAAAACACGCAATCTAAAAAACAAAATAAAAGTTAATTACATAAATACATTAATAAACTTGAAGAAGTAGGATTAATGTCCCATCCTTCACAGTCAGCGTAACAGCTCCATATATGGCCATTGTACGGCGAAAGCTAGTCACCTTCAAAGTAAATATCCAGGCTAAAAATAAACATCGGAGAAAATCTCCCCTGCATAGTACGAGAATAATACGAAAAAATTTCTGTTGTAAGCATACAAGCAATGTATCAAAATTTAAAATTATAATTGCAGGCAATTATAGTTAGTTAAAAATACCGGCCGGTATATAAAAATAAAATACATTAGGAAAAGACATTGATTTGTATGTAAATGATAAATGATTGAGTGTTATTAATAAATTAATGCATTAATTAAGCATCACTGGAAATAAAAAGAAATAACAGATAAAATTAAATATGAAAGAATTATATTTAAATAAATAAATATGTAAAGTTATACTGAAACGGGAACATAAAGTCAGTTATATCAATAACATAACAAAAGCATGGTATATTCATAATACTACACATAAAATAATATATCACGCGTTGTTGCAACAAGGGATAAATAAATCCAATAAATTAAAAGTACATGAAATCAAAATAATAATTCAACAGTCAGATCTGTGTTAAGGTCATAAGATAATAATAATAAAATATACATATATATATATATGTTAAATTAAATAGAATTAATAACAACATATGTAAAATAAATATATAATATGATACTCATAAAATATAACTGTAATTTAATTCCTTAAAAGGATACACGTAAAACCTCTCACTTCAATGGTGAGCGTAAGCCGTCAAGATCGGACAATACAAAGTCAAAAGCCCGCGCTTGAGAAGAGGATACCGCCAAAGTTGCACGATAACGGTTAAATCTTTAGCGATACATGCAAAAGGCAGTTAAAATCCCTTTTACGTAAGTTTGCGCTCTGCAAACAATGAAGACACTCATTCAGGGTCGCCGTGGGGGTCAACAGATTCGCAGTTGGCATGGAAACGCGTTGAGGGGAACAGAGGAAAGCTACGGGTCAAGCGAATTTTTTTTCTTTTTTTCTTTTCTCCCTTCCTCCCGCGCAGTTGTTACACACGAAAGGGCAGTCGAAGAGGAAATTTAAAGTGCGTATTGTGAGATGCACAGTATTTTGGAGTTGCGAAATGAGTATATATATTTGATATTTCAAATGCCGCGATGTAATACGATAAATACGGTGTTCAAAATTAGCCATGATTGATACACACAAAAATATATAACATGTTAATTATTGTAACAAATAAGAAATATATACAGCTAAAAAATTGTCGAAAAATTATTTACGTCTGTGAAAATGAGAAATCCAGGTAATGAATTGTGTATAGTTTAATGTAATGTTGTGAACTTGTATATAAATAGAAATGCAAATAACAATTATGATATAGTCTTCATTTGAAGTGTACAATAGACTGTACTAAGCAACATAATGAAAATATAAATATTGAAGTACCGGAACTTTGAAAGTTAAGTCACAGGATGGTGACTCATTCTTCCGTGCTCATGATAATTCCATGTGACAATAAGGTGTCTTCCGTGCTCATGATAATTCCATGTGACAATAAGGTGTCTTCCGTGCTCATGATAATCCCATGTGACGATATAGTGTGCCTTCCGAACAGTGATAATTTCTTCATGTACATCAATATATGTGTTACCAAGTACGATATAGTGTGCCTTCCGAACAGTAATAATTTCTTCATGTGCAGCAGTATATGTGTTACCAAGTACGATATGGTGTATCTTCCGAACAGTGAGTTCCTTCATTTTAGTGACATGTCGGTTGTAATGCACCGATATATGTATGTCAATGTTACAAAATAAGTGTGTCTTACATGCGGTGATCTGCATTTCTGTGACAGATATATGTGCAGTGGATCAAAGCAACATTTCCACAGTGGCCGCAATGTGTACACATATGTATTCAGTGCAATGTTTACCGTGTGTTGAAGTTTTCTCTCTGCAAGGGGGGATATCATGTAACACAATATTTGTATTACATGTTTCCACCACAATTACAAATGCCAACCTAAATAATGAACTATCTAAATGCTGCAGAGGGAGCCAATCACAACAAATGCATATATAAACAGTGGTCATCCCCGTCTGCAGCAACAGCGAATGGTAGATGTGGTAGGGAATGAATGGGGGAAAGAAAAAGCGCCCCAATGCCGTATTAAAAAAAACTCCAGTCGACTAAAAACTTTCGAACGAGTCAGCATCATGCTTTCTTGGGTTTGTGAAAAGTGTCTATAGAATGTGAGCAACAAAATGGTAGCGAGTGCAGTTAGATGTGTAACGGTTTTCCTACATCATTGAAATAGCACGAATATGCACGTAACACAAAGAGAAAAGGTAACCAACTTTCAATTGTCACTATTAGCACGGAAGGCACACCTTTAACGATTATTAAATTAATTGACTACCAGTTCGTATGAGTAGACCATATGAACGAGTTCGTAATATTGAACTATAAGAACTATTCTTTATCGATTGTTTAAAGGAAACTGTTTTTAAGAAATTTAAGTCAAAGTTATTATGAGTGTAAATATATATATATTAATGTAATATGGTTAGTATTATGTGTCTTTTAATAATTGATTTAATTATAGCATAGTTACTCCAGATACAATAGATATCTATTAAGTAAAATATTAAAATAAATTGAGCAATTAAGCATGTGTATTTCTTTATGTTTTGCGTGTTCGTATTCCGAGCTTGAGAACCGGGAGCTTACATGCTCCACCCGTAGTGGCGGCATCATAGGTAAGTCCTATACTGGTAATTTTTGATAAGGACAATTTTACCTTATGACACTAAGCAATGGCTTTTGTTATCCGATTGGTATGCTCCTGTTATGAACAGTAAACAAGCACAAGCAATTTATTTCAATTACTTGCTTAAAGTGGGATAGAAAAAAATCTACGAATAAAAATCTTCGGAAGTAAGCAGCGTCAGACAAAAATCTTAAAAGTATCGACCGATTTAGTTCTTTTAGTCTTGGAAGCGAAACGAGTTTTCCTCCTTTTATTCAGAATAAGAGACAGACAGGAGCACTAGCACCGAGGTGCAAAATGATGCTCTTGCACAATATTTCATCGGGGGATTTAAAAAATATATATGAAAATAATAATTTATGCCGACTATATCACTAAATTATGTAAATATTTAACAGGAAACCAAATGAACCAAATTACTGAAAAAGTAAAAATGGAGCAGAAGATTAACAAAACATTAAACTGAAATTAAAAAGTAAACCATGTTTTTTTACGTTACATATTAAAATATCGACAGAAAACACGTTCAGCTTTTGAACACCGCCTGAGCTGATGATATAAGATTTTTGGATGATTATATGTGCTTTTACAAATAGGAAACAACGGTATGTGCTTTTAAATTGACACATGGACCTTTTAAAAATAACTGTATACTATTTAAAAATTATGTGCACCACTTGTAAAAATATTATGCATCACCTTTGATAGCACCCAGACGGCACTACTAAAAACAGAGTAGCCAAACTAGCAAATTAGGCATTCATCAACAAATCAAATGCAATAGTTTTTCTATATTTTCCATTTATGTATAAGTAATTTATATTAATATACCAGCGGGTGAAAACACTTGGTCGTGACTAGATGCTCTAAATCTAAATAGCATTTTTCTTATTTTTGTCTCATATTACATGACACTCGTATAATTTTTTTTTGTAATTCATAATTTTTTTACGTTGCGATGACCTATTGATTTTTTCAAAATTGTATTCAAACCATAATCATTCTATGACAGTTCACTTGTAATGTTATTAGAATATTTTGTAAGAAATGGTGCTAATTAAAGTAACAATTTTCCAGGTTGTGCTTCGGCATCACCCGGCCCCCCACCTTCAGCCCCCTCTCCTAAATACACCAATGATCTAAACTATTTTAATTTTTAGTTTTAGGTTAAGAAAAAACAATGCACATTTTTATTTAACAAAGACAAGTTATTTCCCGAACGAATTTCATTTCTAAATTCCACTCTTTTACTGTTTTCTGTTATTATTCTTTGTCTTTGGGCTATTTCCGTATTGTTATGATTGTTGTATAACTGGGATGGATTCATATTTCTAACACGTTTTTACTATTTATTTCCCTCGAGGATTGGGATTTGTTTCGTCATGCTCATTTATTTTAGACTAGCTCACAAATTGAAGATGAATGTGACACTAATCTTGTTAATGAGAGTTACAGACATTAACGAAAATTATGAAAACATTATTTACAAATACAAGTTTTGTTTCTGTAAGAGTTATATACAAAAAATCGGAAATAATGAATATGTAATGACATATGAAAAAAATAGTTTTAATGAATAATGCAATATTGAAATATTGCGTGCATCATATTAGGCTCTTTTATATTCCGTCTTTTTCGGCATATAGAAATGTTTTTCCGATTAATGTTAGCAACAGAAAATTTTTTCATTTAGGATACATAGTGTAAAGATTAAAACGTTGATTATATCGAGTGTTAAGGCTAAGGAAAATGTAATGAAGCATATCAATTATAATTTAACATATTTTTAGTGATTTCGTGGAGACTGATGTTTTATAATACTGAAAAAATTATTTGTCCCTAAAATCCTATAACATGGGAATATTTATTTACATAAATATTCTCTTCTCTATGTAAACAGGGTTCTTTAAATTCCCAATTTTTTTATATTTTAAAAATCAGTTTATACCACTTTTTAAAAATAAATACATACTATTTCAAAATTGTGTGCCTCACTTTAAAATTATTGTGTATCACCATTCACATTGACAGTTTCCAAATGAAACTGCGAAAGAAAGGTGGTGAAGTTTCTTTATACGCGATTAATGTTACACGGTCAATTTGAAAATGTGGTCGTGTAATATTCCGCAACATTTAGAAATATAAGTGTAAATACAAACATATTTTTGAAAAATAACTTTTTTGTCGTTGATTTAACCTGCAATTGTAGCCTGTTGGTGATTTAACAAAATTTAACCTGCAACATTTATTTCAGCTTCAGTTAAGAAAATATTTTCTTTCCTATAAGAAATTAAGCTATCAAACTTATATTAAATTTATATCAATGTAGCAAACATTTTATAGGTAGGGAAATATTTTTTTATTATTCTTACGGATCAAATGAACTTACATTTTAATTGACGTCAGTCTTTTAGAATGCTGAGAAAGATATTATGATATAAATTAATTTTACGTTTCATAACGATTCAATGATAAATAAAATTTTATGACAAAGATAATAAAACTGTTGCTAAATACTACTATTCGGCAATATTTATTTTTATAGTTATATTCTTTATATACTTAAAAGGGGATCGTTACACAAGCATTTTCAATGTAACTTCGAAAAATACATTTTTTTTCTTCCTAATTTCAAATCTACATATTCTTAAAAACTACATCCCCAAATTCTAGTTTCTATTTTGAACCAAATTGCTCCTTAGAAGCGATTTTATAAAGTGTTATTTCATATTTTTCTTAATAAAATGAAAACTTTACTTGTTTTTTTTCTTAGAGTACAAATTTCCCATTTATTGTTTTATTGTAACTACTAAGTCTTTCTCCAATTTACAATAATCATAAATATTTTGGTATATTTATAATGTTCAGAATACGTATTATAAAAGTATGCATATTTTTGTTTTAAATTATAACATTATAATTTGAAAATTATTAATATATTTGCAAAATACGTATTTCTCGACAACATTTTTATATGATAAATATAAATTTATTGTAAATTTTCTGGAGAACAAAATAAAAAATCTGATGAGGGCATCACATGACTTTCCTTATATAATGCAATGAATTTTCTCCTTTTACAGTAAAAAAATATGTATAAGATCTACGGTACTGTGCTTTCATCGTTGAAATGTACATTTGGCAATTTCTCGGATGACAACATGTAAAACTATTTCAAAGTACCCAAGTAACTTATATTTCGCGTAATGCTAAATAAAAAATTATCAATATTGATAGCATCCTCAATAAGCGATATAGCCCATATATTAAAATATTTTAATAATTAATTCATCAGTTAGACATCATTTTCCTTAATTTAGAGTCATTTTTGCAATTTTGACGATATTTTCTTCATTCTGGGGCGCCAAAATGCATCACCAAATGTTACAGTCAAACGGAGATTAGATAGAGTATTTCTTATATACTAGAAGGTTTGTCCGTCATATGACGGAAATAACAATTTGTGAAATATTACTTCCCATTTGGCTTCATTTTTATCAATTTATCGCCATTTTTTCACTTTACTAACATTAAAAATCTAAAATTTCTCGCCAAGCGTTAGGGACGGACGGAGAAATGGGCTATTCTTTTAGTTTACACTTATGTTCTTCCCAAGATATTGAACGTTCATCAATTAGTAGTAATTTCATTGATTTAGCGTCGGTTTAATCAATTTGGCGAATTTCTATTAATTGGGTGTCATTTTCGTTAATTTAGCAACTTTTATAAAGTCAGCAAGTTGGAGATATTGCAACAAATTTGTCACCAAAATTTTTCCAAACTTTACGGACGGAAAAATAGGTTATTCTTAGAGTAGATACTTATATTCTTCTTAAGATATTGAATGTTAGTCAATTAGTCGGCATTTTCATTGTTTTAGCGCCATTGTTTTTATCAATTTGGCGACATTTTCGTTAATTTGGTAACATTTAAAAAAAATCACCAAGTTGGCGACATTCTACCAACTTCGTCGCCAAATTCTCACAAAGCGTTATGGACGAAGAAATGAGTTATTCTTATAGAAGATAAAGAACAATTGGCGTTCAAATGCAAAAGTATTACCCAAAGTATATTTTCTCATGAATGGAATGAGCTAGATCCACGAGAATGATGTCACCAAATTTATCGCATGGTATTACATATGAAAAGTAAACATATTTCACAATAGTTAACATGTTTTTATAATTTATGTGATTTCTTGAATTTTTTGATAAATTTATTTGAAAAAATGTCCAATATCTCGAGAGCGGTTCATGTTAGAGGTTTAAAGCTTATGTTAATCGGTTTCTAAGGGAAAATTACATACAAAATGTCCATTTGCGTAACTTTATTAAAAGTTTTAATTTTTTGATAAATTTTTCAAAATTTAACGAGAATATTTAGGGAGTTCTGAACATTCGATTGCGTTTAAAACGAATAGGCTTCCAGTATTCACGGATTGCAATTTCTGTACCAAATTCCATTCGAATCGCTCCATTCGTTTATGAGATATCATCTCCACAAACTCACTGACACACATATACAGACATCACCTCAAAAATGTTCGATTCGTGTTCAAAGATGCTTGAAAAGTGCTCTCCCGTTGAAAATTCGAATTCGAATTTTCGATCCTTTTACAATACTTTCCTTATACATTATACTATGTATATATGAAAAGTAAAACTGGAAATGTATACTTTCATAGCCCAATATATAATGATATACAAAACATAAAAAGTAAATTTGTATCATAATTAATTTAAGTTTTGGCATTTTAAAAACATTAAATCTTAAAGGTATTTTTTTAATTTTTCAAAATTTCACAAAATTAGAAAATTTATACGTTTTTTTTCTATACTGTGCCTCACAACAAGGGAACTTGTAAATAACAAAATTAAGTTTTATCTGTATAGTGATTTAAAAAAAAAATATAATTTTGTGTAACAATTTCCCTTGGGCAAAACTTTTAGAAATACTTAAATTGCTTAAATATCATAAATGCATAGAATTTTTTTATCAACAATAAGGAATTTCAATGAATATACCGACATTTTGAAAAAAAAAATCTTGCTTGTTAGTGATAAACGGAATCTAATCTGATGTTTTATATTTTAGTTTCTGTTAAAAATATTTTATTTTCAACAAGTAACTAAATTAGTAAAGCTTATATCAAATAAATACGATAGGACTTTTAAAACGTTACTAACTTATATTAATCTTTCTCAAATGGTCCTAATTTGCCGTGAACAGTAATCTTTGTCCAGGTCGTCTAATTGCTTTTCACTATCGATAAAAACACAATAGAAACATTAATAATATTCTAATTTTTAATTTTACTTTTTGAGCAAAAAAAGCAACATTCTATTCAAAGAAATTTTCCATCTTTTATTTCTGGTAATAAAAGTGAATAAATTCCCAAAGGAATTTCGCTTCAAAATTTCGCGCTTTTAATGTTCCTGGCAAATATTTCATGTCCCTCGGCTATTTCTGTATTGTTATTAAAATTGCAGAATTGAATCGAATTCATGTATATAACAGGTTTTTACTATTTATTTCTCTCTAAGGTCGTGTTTTCATTTACCATGCTCATTTATTCTAACAACAATGGTGATGAATGTCACTTTTATCTTGTTAATGAGATCAGCAGTCATTAACAAAATAACTGAAATATTGATTAAAAATGCCATCATTGTTTCTATAGAAGTTTCAGTTTAAAAACTGGAACTAAAGACTATGTACAGAAAGACTCAAAAATAATTTTATTGAAAGATATAATATTTTTATATAGGGTGTTCGAATGACAGGTATCCAAAGATATGAAAGTATATTTCGAAAATTATTTATTACAGAAATTTATGGTTTGAGCCATTGCAAAGAGAGTCTTTCAAAGTTTTCTTCATGGGCTGTTCACATGCATGCGCCAACTGAAACCTGTGCACATGCATGCGCCAGCTAGTGATCTAGAAGAGCTCAGTAACAGATTTTACGCCAATGGAAATTTTTTGTCTGAAGTTGTGGAAGAAACATTGTCTACCAGATCCAGATTTAGGATCTTTTGCATCTGAAATCTAGCATAACTGTGACTACAGTCTCACCTAACATGCTTCAAGTAAAGTTGAATAAATTCGGCTACTGCCCGGGTGCTTTTGCTGTATCATCAAGGGTACCTACATTAAAATGCTTTACAAGAATTATAGTGAGAAAAAGCTTTGACAGTTTTTAGATTTCCTTCATAATAGTGTAAACCAGAAATGTGTTCTTTCCGAGATATAATTTCATTATATTGGATACTTTTCATCCTGACACCTTGTATTATGTAGCTAGCATTAGGATTCTTCTAGTTTACCCTCATTTATCATTTACTAAATTTAAACCCATCCAATGACGGCATGAATAAAATTATGAAACAAATTACCTTACAAGTGCCCACATGCAGTACAGCTGAAAACATCTTCGGGCCAATGCAAAGGAGACATATTTCTTGATATAAATAATAACTAATAACCTATTACATAATTGCAAACTTTATAACTCTTGTTCATTCTTTAGCCTAAACTCTTAACTTTGATATCTTCCTTTATTTAATAAATTTAATTACGTTAAATTTAACTTTTTTTCCTGCTTCGGATGCTTCCAGCCTTGACCTTGTGTATTTTTTGTATTTTTGTATATTTTTGTGCACTGTTGTTGTTGTCAATCTCTTTGTGGTTTTCTCTGTTTTGTTTTTAATTAATTATTTTTTAATTTCTGATTTTTCAAACTTTGTCTTAACCCTTTTGTCTTCCTACCTTGACCCTTTTCTTTTTCTGTATTCCCTTTTGTATTTTGTGTTAGGGATTTTTCCCTTCGGGGTTTTCCCCTCTTTACAATTTTCTGCCTTTTGTCTCTCTTGTATTGCATTGTATTGTACTGTACTGTATTGTATTGTTTTTATGTTTTGTTTTGTCGTTACCAATCTTTTGTTTGTCTTGATGTAACTACTTGTGTTGTGATTCAATTTTAATATGCAATGTAATTTCTTGAATCCAAAATAAAGTTCCCGGCCACACACTCAGCAACAGTAAGCCTTCGGGTCTGTCGTGTGGTCTGGGTTTTCAACACTTCAACACTACCCCTAACGAATCATAAATTTCTATACCACCCTTGACAATCAATTTATAACCGCCTTGACCCACAGATCAAACCGCATCTGCTTCCTCGACCAATAAAGCAAACAGTGAAGAAATAAAACTTTATTTTCCGATATCTTGTATAATTGTCAATTTGATGACATGTTTCAAAAGTTACCAAGTTGGCGGTATTCTGTCAAATTCATCGCCATATCTATTGCAATGGTCATTAAATTGTCACAAATTGTTGCCAAATGGAATAGACAGAGAAACAAAGGTAAAATATTTTCTTTTAAAGTATTAGCAGGTATATCCGTCTTTGCTCTTAATTTAAAATATGTGTCAATTCTAGTATTATATTGAGTGATATTGTTCTTCAAATATTAATATTCTTCATTTAATTTCTTTAAAATAAAAGACTAACTGTTCTCACTATATAAAATTACCTGCAAAGATAAATGTGAAGAATAAAACATATCGGTTCCACTTTTAAATTGTATTTACAAAAAATATGAAATTTGGTTACCATTGCTCGAAATGGAGACGCTAAAATAGTAAAATATATAGTTATACCATTCTCAAACCTTTGAAATTGTTGGTTAAAAACAATAGAAAATATACAGGGTGTCCCAAAAACATTGACCTCGGCTTTTATTCCTTAAATATCGATCTTAGACATCTATATAAATAAAAATGAAAATCTGTCTGTCTGTCTGTCTGTCTGTCTGTTTGTCACACCATCACGGGAGAACGGCTGAACCGAATTTGATGAAATTTTGAGGGTAGTCCAGAAATAGCCCCACTTAAAATTATATCTGTGTTTTGAGTTTCTACGACCAGTGGTTCTCGAGATATTAGTAAAAAACGAAATTTTCGTTCGTCTCATCATCACGGAAAAACGGCTGAACCGAATTTAATGAAATTTGGTGAATAGCCTTGAAATATCACCCCATAAATTTTGTCCAAGTTTCGAGTTTCTAAGACCTGGGGTTGTCGAGATATTAATGAAAAACGGAACTTTTTCCTAGGAGTTCTACTCCCTAACTCCGTGGTTTATCCAAACGAAAAGCTTGAAAATCGTTTGAAAGTGAATTAAAATTTAATCTCTGAGTTTGATGGGAGATTTTTTGCGTTAATTAGTCACTTTCTGCAAACATGAATTGTTTGAAACATGATTTAAAGGGGAAATCTATCTCCATGGTTCATGGTTTATTTAAAACAAGCTTTTACGGAACAATGAGAAGTATAGAGAAATCAAAATCGTTATTTAATTTCGCAGTTTATGTTATAAGACATGACATATTTAACATGTTATAAGATTCTATCTTATATCATGTTACTCAGAAACGCAATTAAATTAAATCTGTCTGTTAATTTTAATAATTATTTTTTCGGTTTGAATAATAAATAAATGGATATAAAAATATATTTTAGAAAAGAACGATTTGATTTTTCTTCTAGCATTTTTGACTGGATAATATCAATTACGGTCTTCAGGTTTAAAAATTATTATTATTTATATTTTCGGGGATTATTGATTCAAGGATTATTGATATTTTCAAGTTATTATGCAATTATTTTATTATGACAAAAATTGTTTAAACTCATATATTGTATGTTGTACGAATCTTCTACAAATACACGTGTATATCTTTTAATCTACGAGAATATAAGTAGTACAGGTATATTGACATATGTTTTGATATATATTGGCATATGTTGGAATCAATTACGACCTTCTGGTATAAAGAGTACGGATATTATTGATGTTTTCAATTTATTACGTCATCTCTTTTATTTTGGCAAATATTTGAGACGCATATTGTAATACGTGTAATCTTCTACTAACACATTGGCATATTTTCTGATCTGCGACAATATAATTAGTACGGGGTGGCATATATTCATTCAATTCCTATTTTTTCTTCTGTAAATTTGCTTACAAAAGGGGGCAGGATGTTTTATTCTTCAGATCTGATCGTGAAGATAATTTTGCATAGTGAGAACATATATTCTTAAACTTCTCTTTAGGAGCAATAAATTTAATATTTTAACAGAATTTGCACATGATTGCGAACTTTAAGTTTCTTTAAATTATACACTCCGTACGAATAACGGGTGTGCTGTTAGTGGTTAATAAATTTTAACATTTTAGGAGGATATATCATGTTGCTCGGCATCGCAATTACATTAAATGTGTTTGTTAATGTTTTTATTATTTTTTTTCGATTTAAATAATAAATAAATGGATAAATGGATAAAAATATATCTTATGAATAGACGGTTTGATTTTTCTTTTAATTATATTAATTGCTGACTGCGTACATCAATTTCATTTATTTTGGCAAAGAGTTTTCAAGCTTATATCGTATTTAGCTACTAAACTCATATATTGTGTTTAGCCAATAAATTCATATAGCCGATTGTTGAAACAGAAAAAGAGTAGAGCGGGTATATCTTCTAATACAATTGTAGTGTTTTCATTTAGTATATTGAAACGGGATAAGAAAGTTTCATTCAGATCTGCAAATTCAAAGCTACGAATTTGGAGGGATATCGCTAATTTGACAACTTTTCTTAAACTTTGCCAAATTGACGGAAATGTCGCCAAATTGATATAAACGACACACAAACAGCTGCCATAAACCTTCGGGTTGGTCGTGTGGCTTGGGTCTTCTACATATCAATGAAATTTTTTTTTGTTTTGTTAGAAGAGAGTACTGAAATGATGTTTGGTTAGCATTTATCTGTCAGACCAACCATCCTACTTAGTAATACATTTAGCGAATTTTTAAAATGTCACCAAATTGATAAAAATGTTTTCAAATCTATAAAAATATCTTGAAATTGATAAAATTGCGCTACATAAATGATATTAATTGTTTTTTGTTAGGGGATAGTATTGTGATGATATTTCGTCAATTTGTCGCAAAGTGGAACTGTCAGTTCAACAGTCCCACTTGGCGATAAATTTGGCGATTTTTTTAAATGTCGCTAATTTGACGAAACTGTCGCCAAATGTTCCATAGAAATATAACTATTTAGACGATATTTTTTCTACCAATTTATTTGAAGCAAATGATATCATGTCGCTTAGCAACGGATTTAAATCCAATGTGTTTATGCGGCAGACGATTTTTATTAAATCCTTTCCGATTTGAATAATGAAGATATGTATATAAAATAAATTTCATTGCCATTTCATTTTGGACTGGATAATATCAATTATACTCTTCAGGTTTAAACATTATTATTATTGATATTTTCCGGAATTATTGATTCAGGGATTATTGATATTTTTAAGTTATTGCGCCATTGTTTTATTGCGGCAAAAATTGCTGACACACGCATATTGTACGTTGTACGAGTAATCTTCTAGGAATGCACGGGTATATCTTCTAACCTACGAGAATATAAGTAGTACAGGTATATTGGCATATATTTTGACATATATTGGCATATATATTGGAATCAAGTACAGTCTTCTGGTATGAAGATTAAGGGGATTAATTATATATTCAATTTATTACGTCGTCTGTTGTATTTTACCAAAAAACATTTGAGACTCATATTGCAAAACGGGTAATATTCTACTAATAATCGGACATTATAAGTAGTACGTGTATATCTTCCCATATAATTTTAGTACTTTAATTTTGACATATATTGGAATAAATGACTGTCTTCAGATTTAAAGATTACGGGTTTATTGGTATTTTCAATTTATACATGTAATCTACTAATATAGGTTATATTTTCTAATATTCGCGTATATAATTAGTACGGGTCCCATACAATTTTAACGCTTTTATTTTGCATATATTGATTCAATTCCATATTTTTTTTTATATTTGCTTACATAAGGGGTCCAAGATGTTTTATTCTTCAGATATGTCCATGAAGATAATTTTATATAGCGAGAACAGAGATTCTTAAACTTCTTTTTAGGAGCATTATATTAAATATTTTAACAGAATATTTTGATTAAACATGTCATTTAGTATACTATAAGAATTTGGGCATGATTATGAATTTCAAGTTTCTTTATATTATATACTCCGTACGAAGAACGGGTATGCTGCTAGTAGAATAATAAATTACAAAATTGCGTAAAAAAAGTACAGCATTTTATGAAATCGATAAAAATTTTAATGGGAATTAAATTTTGAGAAATACAAAATTTAAATTTTATATGGCCCTCATACAAAAACATTTCTAATGAGTAAAATGTGCCCTATACACTAATAAGGTGATGTACAAAATTTCATCATTTTATCATAAAATGTCCCAGAGATTTGAAAAGACAAAAATTCTGACATAAACCACTTTTCGATGCATCGACATGGGTTCTCAGAGGGGAAAAATCAAGTCGGCAGGTCGCGATTCAGGGGTCATACACAAATTACGAACGAAAACAATGATTACATAAATAAATAATTTTGCTATTTATTAGTACAAAAGTATCTACAGTGTGTAGAAATAATAACTTTACACAAAGATTACAAAGCTTGCTCAAAATGTTTTCCATCCATGCCAAAGATCCATTAAAAATAAGAGGCAGATATTATCTGCCTATGATGCATTTCTGCGTTGCGTCATTTGCACTCTTGCTGTAAACATTTACATTTTAATTTCTGATTAATCCCTCACTAACTTTGTTTAAACATATCTCTGGGACTTTTAATGATAAAATGCTGAAATTTTGTACATCATCTTATTAGGGGCCAACGGCCGTACCGTGCTGAAAACACCGGTTCTCGTTAGATCACCGAAGTCAAGCAGCATCGGGCGCGGTTAGTACTTGGTGGGTGACCACCTCGGAACGCCGCGTGCTGTTGGCCATCTCGGGTGCGGTATCCCCGTGGTTTGTGCGCTAGATTTGCACGCTGCCACAAATGCCGCCGTGTTCATGCGGAGTACGATCACGTTAAACATGTGGGTCCGTAAGTCCTTCCGAGAGGTTGGTGGTAGGGGAAGGAGGGTACGGTCCCTGTGGATGCCTCCCCCACTGGGTTCCGGTCTAAATTGGGTGGCACTTCCCGGCCGTCCATACAGTTACCTTACACCTTTCTGGTAGGTCGGACGGTCTGGGTCTCAACAACAACATCATCTTATTAGTGTATGGGACACATTTTGCTCATTAGAAATGATTTTGTATGGGGGCCGTATAAAAATTTAAATTTTGTATATCTTCCAATTTAATCCCCTGAACATTTTTTATCGATGTCATAAAATTCTGTACCTTTTTTTAAGCAACTTTTTAATTTATTCTATATGTCGAAGATCTACATTTAAGGAATAAAAGCCGAGGTCAATGTTTTTTGGACACCCTGTATAACTTAAGAAAAAATAAGACAGATGATTTGAGAAATCGAAAGCATAAATTATTCTCGGAATTTTATATACCCAAAGCCGTAACCGATATAACTCAATAACAAATATAGCATCCAGCATTTATAATATTTATTTATATATTAATCTCTTTGTTATTTAAATACGATATATAAAATGAAAATTTTCTGCCGTATAAACACATTTGCTGTAATTCTACTCTTAAACAGTATGATATCCTTATCTTCAAATTAAAATTTCGGAAAATTTTGCATAATGCTATTCCTTTGGAAACGTTTAAGCCTATTATATTAACCTTTCGAAAATCCCTAGTTCTAGAAACTCGAAACAAAAACGTGGTCTCCTGCAGTAAAGCAAGTATATAGCCCTGCAGTAATATATATATATATATATATATATATATATATATATATATATATATATATATATATATATATATATATATATATATATATATATATATATATATATATATATATATATATATATATATATATATATACTGGAGTGGATGAAATGCCGCCTCACAGTAAATCCGCATACTACACGTTCCAGATGCCACCAGCAAATGTCTCCGTGAATGTGTGGGAAAGAATTATCCACGACCAAGCGACCAATTTATTGGCCCGTATCTGTTACCAGACAGCCTAGACGAACAGAAGTATCTCACCTTCCTCCAGAAGGTGCTGCCAGACTTACTACGTGTTGTACCAGCAAATCATCCAGTGATTATGTGCTTCCAGCACGACGGAGCGCCAGCACATTACACCAGGATTGTGCGTAACTACCTGGACATTGCTTTTCCGAACAGATGGATTGGCCGTGGTGATTCCGTCGCATGACCTCCCAGATTTTCCGATATGTCCTGCCTGGATATTTTCCTCTGGGGACAGCTAAAAAGCGCCGTTTAGAAGATGCCCATCGAGTCACAAGAGGACCTTGTCGCCCGAATTAGCGTCGCAGCTGCAGACTTTCGTGAAATGCTAGGAATCTTCCAAAGTGTAAGCGATTTACTCCGTCGCCGCTGTGACGCCTATCTCGCAGTTAGTGGTCGTTCATTTGAGCATTTGTTCTAAACATTTTGTCAACAGCATTTTGTTACCAGCAAATCATCGATAAATTATGTGGTTTCAACACGACGGAGCGCTAACACATTATACCAGTATTATGCGGAACTACCTGGACATTGCCTTTCCGAACAGATAGATTGGTCGTGGTGATTCCGTCGCGTGGCCTCTCAGATCTCCCGATCTGTCCTGCCTGGATTTTTTCCATTATTCGTCTTCACTGTATTCGTCTTCACTTCACTCCATTTTGACGCGACGTTTCATCCACTCCCAGAGAAAGTGCCCTCTCGCGACTCACCGGTTGCTTTCCGACCCCCCCCCCCCATTGTATTGCGAAAGTTGTTTGTTTTGGCGAGTTCTATATCTATAACCCCTTACATTTCTGACCATCAGTTCATATATACACCCTGTATATATATGGGCGCGGTAGCCCATTGGTTAGCGCGCTGGAGTTGCACTCTGTAGGCCCCCTTTCGATTCCAGCCACTGCCAAAACTGCCGCCGTGTTCATGCGGAGTACGATCACGTTAAACATGTGGGTCCGAAAGTCCTTCCGAGAGGTTGGTGGTAGGGGAAGGAGGGTACGGTCCCTGTGGATGCCTCCCCCACTGGGTTCCGGTCTAAATTGGGTGGCACTTCCCGGCTGTCCAAACAGTTACCTTACACCTTTCTGGTAGGTCGGACGGTCTGGGTTTCAACATCAACAACCCTGTATATATATATATATATATATAAATTATGCGTATATATGTATATAAGTTGTCGCTTAAGAAGAATTGTGACGATACTATTTCTTTCTAAAGTTAAAGTAAACATAGATATCAAAATTATTGCTACAAAATTACCACATAGCAATGTTTAGTCATTTATTACTCTTTATTCGTCAAAGAAAACTCTTAAAATCCATAATTTTTGAGGTCGATAAAAATAATAAATGCACACTAAGAATCTACTAACAATAGAAATAGGAAAAGCAGACATTTGTTTAACACAAGGTCCCTTTGCAGTGAAATAAAAATATTTGGCCTCGTATTCATTACATCAAGTTCCGTTAAAAAAACATTACATTTCCAATTAATTACGATAAAAAATGGTATAAAAAAGAAGACAAAAAGTTGTAAAGGTTTAATAACTTATTTAATCTTATTCTAAAACTCTCAGTATGCCTTGAGCATTTATCAATGTCCCAATCGTCTTTTTATATCTTTGGCTACAGAAGAAAACGCAATGTAATTATTTTAACTATTTTAATTCTTCTTTTCTGTTTAAGAAAACAATTCAAATTTCTAGTTTAGTAAACTTTTTTTTTTAATTTTGATTAATAATGGCAAATGAATTCTCTACGGAATTTCTGTTCTACATTCCATTTATACTTAACTCTTAATATTCAGCATAAATATTTTTTGCCTCGGGGACAGTTCTGCGGTGCTTTGATTGTTGCTGAACTGAAAAGGATTCGGATTTTAAATAACATTTCTTCTTTTTTTATTTCACTCCAAACTTTTGTTCTCTTTTGTCGAGCTTCTGTATTTAGGATTATTTTATGAGATTATAGGAACAAATGTCAATCTGACAAGAGTTTCCATAATGAGCGTTGTATTTGGAAAATTAAGAAAAATGGCGTAAACAATGTTCATAATTGAAAGCTATGATATCGAAGGCTGAAAAATGAAGTGCGCAGCTATTTTTCTCACATATTAAAATTTAAATTTTTTTCTTCTTTTCTTGAAACACTATTTCTCAATCAAAATAATATTGGTTTTATAGCTTGATGGGTCAATTGCGCATTTTTAAATGACACCATATTTTCAGTTTAAAGAGAACTATAAGACGACTTGGAGCATTTTAATATAACAGCTGGTCTCAAAAAATGGTAGAAACTGCAATATGTCTAGGTTGGTTTACTTTATAGAATAATATTGTTGGTTTCATCCGTTTTCCCATTAAAATTACGTATAAAATACGCTTTTATTAGTACAATTAAGCATATTTAGTCCTTAATTTAAGATTTTGTCAAGTCTCTGAGGGTCATTTTTGAAAAAAAAAATGACAGTTTTTGTCCAATCATATCAAACTTTGCACCAATATAACACGTATGCAATATACAAGGATTAACTATTAAATTTAGTTCCATAGTTTGTATGCTAAAGTGGCTAAATGAATTGCACAGAAAATGAGAAACCGACACACATATATACACATTTAATGTTAAAAATATAGATATGTGTTCTAGAGGGTTAAAACGGTTACATTTGTCGAATACATTTGTTAATCCTATTTCAATATTCTCTCTATATTAACATGCATAGTAGGGAAAGTAAATAAAATCTTATGTGGGCAGCACATGACTTTCCTTATATAATGCAATGAATATACTACCTTTACAGCAAAAAAATAGATTATTCTTATAGTAGATACTTATATTCTTTCCAAGATAATTTTCGTTAATTAGTCCCCATTTTCATGGATTTAGCGTCGTTTTTATCCATTTGGCGAGATTTTCGTTAATTTGGCAACTTTTGAAAAGTCGCCACATTGGCGACATTCCGCCAAATTCGTCGCCAATATCTCGCCAAGTGTTATGGACGGAGAAACATGTTATTCTTATTGCAGATAAATGACTATTGGCGTTTAAATACAAATATATTACTCAAAGTAACTTTTCTTATGAATGGAACGAGCTGGATTCACGAGAATGATGTCACCAAATTTCTCGCATGATATTACATATGTAAAGTGAACATGTTTCCCAACAGTTAATACATTTTTTTTAATTTATGGGATTTTTTTATAAATTTATTTGAAAAATGTGCAATATCTCGAGAACGGTTCATGCTAGCGTTCTAAAGTTTATGTCAATCGTTTTCTAAGTAAATATTACATAAGAAATGTCTATTTGCGTAACTTTATTAAAGGTTTTGACTTTTTGATGATTTTTTCAAAATTTCATTCAAAAATTTAGAGGGTTATGAACATTCGATTGCGTTTAAAAACAATAGGCTTCCAGTAGTCAGGGATTGTGATTTTTGTATCAAATTTCATTCGAATCGCTCCATTCGTTCGTGAGATATCGTCTCCACAGACTCACTGACACACACACACACACACACACACACACACACAGAGACATCACCACAAAAATGTTTGATTCGTGATCAGGGATGCTTGAAACGTGCTCTCCCGTCGAAAACTCGAATTCGAATTTTCGACCCCGTCACAATACTTTCCTTATACATTATGTATATAAGGAAAGTAATACTCGTATTCTTAGCAGTATGGAAATTTTTATTATTTCTGTATTAAAAACAGCTACTTTGGAAACCTTTAATTTTTGTAGGATATATCTAAATTTATTTTTTTGATGAATATTCTTAGTTTACCGAATAATAAAATAATCATTTTCAATAAAATATGAACGAGTTTTTTTAATGAACATTCGTTATGTACCTTTCCCTTCTCACCTTCATATACACTACAGAATTTTCTAGTAAATGTATTCATCTTCAGAACGCTTGCTAGTGACTACGGTGAAAATGAGTGATAGTGTACATTCACTTAAAATCACTTAAAGTGCACTTTAGCAAATGATATTTTTAAACATATATTGTTACTCAAGTATTCTAAATAACTTATTTTCAGCACAAAGGTAAATTTCGATGTTTATTGGGTTTAGTTTCGAATTTCATTTGCCATCGTCCTCAGTTTACCATTACCGGCTATGATAAAAATAAAGTTCTTTTGCCCTTATGTTTCTGCGCATTCTACTACGCATGCTGTTTATTAGTTCATAATATTTGTGTCCCACATCAAAATATGAAAATCAATTCTCTAAATCCGCGAAAACCGGGTGTTTTCTAATTTTCATTTGCGTATTCGAATGTACGTGACATTTGTTCTTTCATAGCAATATTTAATATATAACGTTATATAATAAATAATAATAATATGCTTGAATATTATGCTTGAATAATAATATGCTTGAATATTATGCTAAAAGATTATATCTTCCGCACTTGGATATGTAATTAAAAATTTGAGATACCAAATAATGTTAAATATTTTAATTTAATGTAACTTTGATATATTTGTTAAAAAATGTAAAGTATCAGTCCTAACAAAAGTGTTTTAAACAAGTGTCATACTTTTACAATGCACCAAAACGAACTCAAATAATTCCATCTTAAAATTTTGAATTTCATGAATATTTTGTTGCATTCCTTGAAGCGCGTGTTTTAAGAAAATGAAAATGTTTTTAGAAAATGATTACAGAGAGTCATACAAATATTTAATATTTTATAGTTTTAGTTTCAATTTCTTACTCATAGATGGCGATACTGAGCACAATTTATTTACACCACATGAAACTGGAGTTTGAGATAAAGTTTTCATTGCCATCTGAAATTCAAGTTCTTCAAATTAGTGTATATTTATTTGATCTTGTCGTTTTATTTCACATGGTTATTTAAGAGGGTTTTTTGATGGTATCTTATCAATATCGAATTATAATGTGACAATATTTATTTTAATTAAAATGTACAATAAATAAATGAAATACTTTTCTGGATGAAAATAAACGTAAAGATGACATTCTTCTTTATATGGCTCTTAAAATATTCTTTTACGAATGCTGGCGTTGTTTTACAGTATAAGCTATCCAGTGTCGATGAAATTTAACAAGGACAAAGGGATCTTACATGCTTCCGTCAGTAGCATCGCAAGATTTTGTAAGGGCCCAAGCCTGCTTTTAAAAAAGGATTTATCTGAACAATATAAAGATATTCTTTTCTACATGACTCTTAAATATTCTTAAATGCTGGTATTGTTTTACAGTATATGCTATCCAGTACTAATGAAATCTAAAAAGGACAAAAGACTGCTATATGCTTCCGTTCACGATTTTCTAAGGGCTCAAGCCAGCTTCTTTGAAAGGATGCATCTGAACAATATATTCAGTAAAGCGACACCAATCCTCAAAATAGCAATCCAAAAAATTGATTATGCTAAATTCGTTTATGTGTACGTAAACTAGTTCAAAGGTAAATGCGAATTTATCTCGTCAGTAATGAATTCGTATTTGGTTTCTGAAATTGTTATAACTTTAGATTATATCCTAGAATTTTTCTGAATTTTAGAAGACTGCAAGTTGACAATTCAAAACAATGCACATTCAATTATAGTCAGTGTTGGATTAAGAATTTTGAGAGCTCCGAGGAACAGTGTTTTGGGGTTATTTTACTTATGGTATAAGACAATTCAGCAATTTTAATAAATATATTTACTTGTCTTGAAAAAAAATGAAATTATTGGGCCCAAGACTAACTTGACCCAATGAATAATCTAGCATTGTTATAGCCATGGTTTTCTGAAACAATCTACTATCTAATACTAAAATACCTATAGTTATAGTTCAGGCAGCGAGAACAAGGCATATTGATAAACAGAGGCTTAAAGACTGAGGCTTATTTTATTGCATAGATTCTTGAAATCACACAATATCGAAAACCGAAGAAACCTAAACTAGTTTTACATTATCTTTAGTATCTTCAATTTAGTCGTATTAATACAGGCTCTGGTGCATTTTATATATTCCAGAGCCTGCATAAGAACCATTAAACTAGATTTTTACTTATCTTATTAAGATCTCAATGTGCTCATCTACAATCAGATAAAAAATCGTAGTCTAAACGCTATAGTATATCATGTAAAGGAATGTGAAAACTCATGCACGAATATCTAAAGGCTGTATGCAGAATTACATAAAATATAAATGCTAAAACTTTGGATTTGAATAGGATGCACTAACGAGTCTAGGAAAAAGATTCAAACGAGGTATACAAAACGTACATTATTCGAAGACCACCTGGAAACTTCAAATTTTAAGCGATTTCTTAACCTCTGAACGCACCTGGCTAGTTGGAGCATGGTGTCAAGTAAATCTAAAACCTTGATGATGGGTATTAATAAAATCTAACAAAACGGAAACGAGTTCACCGATATTGCTTGCTGTAGATGCAGAGTGAGCATGATTCCATCTATACTTCAGATAAAAAGCCCCTTTTGATAGAAATAAAATATTAATAAATGTTTTTCAACGTTTAATAAATCTTAAAATTTCTCTTAAATAAAAATAATCAGAAACAAAATAACTTATTTCATGAAATATATAGTATCATGAGAGATAGCTACTCATATATTCACAACTGTTGTTCGAAACTATCTTTTAAGATCCAATTTAACATCCAGTTACCAAGCTTATACAGCACAGAATGGACATCTTAGTTCCTATTATCGTATAACTAAATACAAAATGTGAAATATTGTCCAATATACCTTAATCTCAACAGAAAAGTAAATAAATCCTTATACAGATTCAAATTCCTATATGTATCAAATTCTGAAATATTTCAGAAATTTTCGCATGGAATCTTCAGGACTCATTCAGCCTGTTTGAAATGGATATTAATGTGAAACCTGTTCTCCCGGGTGACAGTTCTCTGATCTCGTTACCTGGATGGAGACGTTCAACTTTAGTTCCAAAGATTCGATTTTTGTGCTTATCAGGGAGACATCGCCCGGTAGAGAAATGGGTCGTTATTTTTCGGAATTGCGTTCGATAATCATTGAAAAGCTACTACTAAACATTAATTTCAAACCTTTAGAAATTGAATATACAGGGTAATTATAATTAAAGTTCCCCGTTTGAAAATGGTCTCAAATAAAAAGCACTGCTCAAAATGATTTTAAATTTTGCGTGAACACTCGTGGAGCAATGTAATTTTGTTTGGTGAAGAAAAAAAAAAGTAGTTCAAAAAATTGCCGCTAGGAGAAAAATTGGCGCTTTACTACACAAGAATGCAATACAAAAGTAATAAACGTTGACTTACTCATTGGCTAATGACGTAATAAATGTTCAATATGCTGTCCTTCGAATACTGAATTAAAAGTCGATCTTTCATCATCATATGCATGCAAGTTGCAGAATCTGGTCAATCGAAAATCCACAGGAACTGCGGCAGGTGCCTCTTCAATCCCCCAAAGTCATTGTGTGGTGCGGATTTACAGCAGCGTTTATTATCAGGCCTTTCTTTTTTGAGGAAGTTGGTCCTCATGGCCCCGCCCCCTGTTCTGTCAATGACCATCGATATCAACGTATTTTGAAAAGTCACATTATACCCACACTGTAAGAGCGTCAGTGTATCGATAACACTATTTTCATGCAGGATGGGGCTCCACCACATATCGCAAAACCAGTGAAGCGGCTACTTCGCATTTATTTTGGAGATGACAAAATCATCAGTCGCCTTTTTCCTGTAAGATGACCAGCACGTTCCCCTGACCTCAATCCATGTGATTCTTCGTTTTGGGGGCATCTGAAGAATGTGGTGTTTAATGGACACATTACCAATTTAGCGGAACTTAAAGCTAGCATCACGCATCACATCCACAACATCTCTACAGGAACACTCAAATCTGTTGTTGAACACGCTATTTTGCGCTTTCAGCTTGTTTCAGAATGCAAAGGACAGCATATTGAACATTTATTACGTCATTAGCCAATGAGTAAGTCAACGTTTATTACTTTTGCATTGCATTCTAGTGTAGTAAAGCGCCAATTATCCTCCTAGCGGGGACTTTTTGAACTACTGTTATTTCTTCACCAAACAAAATTCCATTGCTCCACGAGTGTTCACGCAAAATTTCAAATTATTCTGACCAGTGCTTTTTATTTGAGACAATTTTCAAATCGGGATCTTTAATTATAATCACCCTGTATTTTTAAAATTTCGATTTGAGAAACTTCTCGCTAATATAAAAAAAATTCGATCATAAAATATTTATTGTATTATTTAAAGTTGTTCAACTTTTGTTACAATATAGTTTCTCAAGTCACAATTAATAAAAACCTATAAATACATTTTAAATTTAAGCTCTATGAAAATGAACTTATTATGTCTCATTGTGTTGGCTAGACTGTAGCGATTAGAGGTTTAAAACTAGTGGGAAATAGTCATTAAAATAGTCTACTGGGACAACAGTTTGGAGTAACATTTTCAATGTAGCGATCAGCATGGTTGGACAAGGGTTTGGGATTGATAGTGCTTTTCAGCACCGTATTGATGATGCTCTGGCAGCAAAAAATCTCTTTCTGCAGGAAATTTGTAAACCTATGTGGTTATCGACTAAGTAAATAAAACTAATGAAAGTATAAAAGTTATTTTGCATTTTCATGATCATGCTGCAAGCTTCAAATGTAGTATGCATTTGAATAAATTTGGAACCTTATTTTCAAAACTATAAAACATTCTAAAGGATATAGATCTATGCCTATTAATGTTTATAGATTTTTGTTAACCAGGTTATTCAACTTAAATTTTTTTAACCAGGATAAATAATCGATTTATTGCACAATTTATGTAGTAGGATAGTAGTGACTTTTGAAGTTCATGGATTTTGAAAGTTTAAATTCTTTTCAATATCTTCAACATAAACGGACTCTCTCTACTATATGCAATATGATTTATGCTTCAAAACTTTACTTTAAAAATCACTTTAAAATCTAACGTTTTTATTCAATAATCTTACAATTTAGCCTTATATAATTTCAATAGACTGGTATAAAATAAGTTTATTTAAGTTTTTCTTTGAAATTGTAATGGATTAAAGTTATTATCGATTTGCATGTGCATTATATGCATATTGAAATGCATATACATGGATGATCGTTATTATTACAGAACTTGTGAACGAAATTATATTATAACCATGCAGAAGTAGTATTGCATACAGCGTCAGAACTTAAGAAATATTTGTTATTTTAATGCAAAGATCTTTTTAAAGTTATTATATCTAAATTGTATATGATGGTACATTCAAAGAATATTATATGGGTAATTAAATGTACATTTGTATTTTTTGTTACCATGGAAAATAGGAAGTTTATCCCAAAATTTATAAATTGGTTGCAGTCATATTTCTAAATTTAAATCTATATACTTTATACAAATATCAATGAAATTTTACTTTATATGAGTATTTTGATTTATTTTATAATTAGTGAAAATTTAAACCAAAATATATTATGTTCAATATTTCCAAATATATATAAAATGGAAGTACCCGCGTATTATGAATTATATTGATATCCATGTCAAAATTCTCAACCCCATTATAATCTATTTCAATTCTCTTATGATCTGCGTCAATTCCCTTGTGATTTATGTCAATTTTTGTAAGATCCATGTCTATTCTCTCGTGATGTATATCAGTTTTCTTGTGATCTATGTAAGCGTTATTATGATCTATGTAACTATTTAATTTTTGAGTAAATGTACTTCAGGGGGGTGGAGATCAACAAATCCGTCAAATCATTATTTGGTAAAGGTTTATGTACCCCACAGAAAAGTAAAAGAAAATGGTTCAACGATTTTTCAACACAGTTGCTGTATTGAAATAAAAATTAAACGCAGGAAGCGGAATTTAATTATAGAAATTCGCGTTTATAATATGCTTGATCAATGTGATTCTGTTAAGAAATGCCATCTGTATAATAATATATAATTTAAAAGAATTTATTTTCTAGCATTCCAAACTACTCTTTAATTCTCCGTAATTTCTTGCTATGGGTCTAAAATCGTTTAAAAAGAGAAATTTTAGATACATTCTTATATAAAACCGTCTTCCACATAGTGAATCACATAATATTTTTAAAACCGAAAATAAATAAATATTTATATGCAGTTTAATTCTTATATGTTGGTAATTTATAAATGTTCTAAAAACTTTTAAAGGGAATGCCTGGGAGACCCCTTGAAATGGATATTAATGTAAAACCTGTTTTGTTCTATTTTTGTTCTTATCGGAGATGCTTGTCCTGGAAGACGAATAGCTTGAATATCAATTCTCCTGAATCTTTCGATAATGATTCAGACGTTATTTTAGAACACCAATGTGCGTTTTAATATCCGATTAATCCATTATTTTATAAATAATTTTAAAAAATAATTTCAATTTTAGGAAAACGTCATTTTAAGAAAACACAGGTCATGTTCTGCATGTATACGTTTTACCTAGATGGGCAGTACGCATCGATATTGTCAAAAAGGTGGCATATATGCTTAGAATATAATTGAGAAAAATTGAAACGACGTGTAACTGTAATATTGTAATTCTATTAATAAGTAAAATGCACTTTGTGCAAATGAGAATGAAAACTTGAGCAACGTATATAAGCACAAATAAGACAATAATACATCATACAGCTGTTTCGGGGATATGCTGGATCCCCTTCGTCAGTGCAACAGAACCGATAAACCGGAAATCAAAAAGACGAAATGAGCCAAGCCAAGATGAATCGTTTCGGGGCGCCTGTACCGGGGCACTTAAACCCACATCGAATTTATAGCAAATGTCCGATTTTAGTAGCATTTCACATTTCAATGTTTTTTCTGCTTTCCTGATGCAGGACTTGGGTTGTTGGAGCTTTCGATGTAGTTGTTGGTAACGGTGTCTTGGTATTGGTCGACTGCCTAGAAGAGGTAAGAAAGGGGGTACGGCGAAGGGAAAGCTCAGACCTGGAGATACCAGAATCCAGTTAAGTTAAGTAACAACAGAGATGAAAGAGCATAAATCTAAATTTCAATCGCGTAAAAATAAATTAAAATTAAATTAAATACGGGAGTAGATTGCAAGAGAGCTGGCGTCAGGAGAAGCTAGTTAAAAAGCAATCTTGCCATGTCAGTGAAATGACGAAATGAGCGCAAATACTCGTCGGGTGTCGTCCAGAACAGAGCACCAGGCGCGAAGCGCCTTTAATCTCCAATCTCTAGGTGTGGTTCTTATCTTCATACTGTGACATTATTTCATTTGCCCAAAGTTGGAGGTTCGAGGTTTTTGATTTACCGTTTTTATTATTTGACTTAACTCCTAGTGTGACAGTTTGTTGCACATTTAGAGTTTGAGTAATTTTGGGGAGTTGATGCAGATCTAAGGATTTCCTAGCAATTTGGCAGTTTAAGGTTTAAGAACATTTTTTAGAAAACATTTATCGAGTTTTTATTTAATATCAACTATTTAAGTTGGGACTTACCTAATTCCGATCTTCAATATTAAGTACCGCGCGGGGTCTCTTACGTGATTTGGCCTTGCGATGATCATAGTCATGCAGATTGAATAGTAGTTCATTTGGAACAGATGGCAGATTTTTATAGAATTTAAGCGCTAGCTTTTTAATTTGGGCTCCAACAGTTTTTATTTTGAAGTCTTTCCTAATTACCGAGTTTCTTAAGTATCTAGGGGCTTTCCTTATAATCCTTAGGATTTTGTTCTGTTTTGTCTCTAGTAAGTCTATAGTAGTTTTACAGGCATATCCCCATACGGGTGCTGCATACAGCATTCCCGGACGGATAACCGATTTATAAATTAGGAGTTTATTTTGATAACTTAGATTCCCGTTTCCTATCATTGGGTATAAGGCACCTGTGGCCATATACGCTTTTTTGATTAAGTTCGTTACGTGCTGTTTCCAGGTTAGGTGGGAATCTATCGTGACACCTAGGTATTTAGTAGATTTTTCCACTTTTAGGGCATGGTTGTTTATGTACAGAGGCGGCGGAGGTTTACGTTTTCTAGAGAAATAAATCCAATGACATTTATTAGGGTTTAATTTTATTCGCCATTTTTCCAGCCATGTTTGGAGTATGTCTAAGTGTTGTTGTAGCTGTCTGTGCATTACTGAGACGTAAGGGTGTTTTGCAAGTATCGCACTGTCGTCTGCATAGAGTGCCAGCTCCGTGTCTGGGGTCCTGGGGATGTCATTTAGATATATGTTAAAGAGTGTTGGGCCCAGGATGGATCCTTGCGGTACACTACTTTTAATGAGTTTGGGTGTAGACAAGTTATCTTTTACTCTAACTTGGAAGTGTCTGTTATTTAGGTATGAGATTAAAAGTTTGACTAGTGCATCAGGGACTTTCAGAGTGATCAATTTGTATGCTAATCCACAATGCTACACTTTATCAAATGCTTTTTGCATGTCAAGAAAAATCGCAGCTGTGGGTGTCTTACTATTAAGTCCAGAAGATATGTACTCTACCACTCTCAGCAATTGATGAGTGGTGGAGTGTTTTGGCCGAAATCCAAACAGCTTTGGAATGATAATATCATTCCCACTAAGGTGCGTGTTCAGTCTATTAAGAATTATTTTCTCAGTAATTTTACTAAGTGTCGGGTGTCGGTAGTAAGCTGATTGGTCTGTAGTTGGCTGGAATTGTGGCATCCTCCCCAGGCTTATGGATCGCTATAATTATCGATTCCTTCCATTCTTTGGGGAAATAATTTTGTTTTAGTATTTTGTTTATTCGGGTGGTCAAATAAAATATTATATTTAGGGGTAGGTTTTTCACCGCGATAATACTGATTTTGTCGTGCCCTGGGTTTTTACGGTTTTTAATGATATCAATTATCTCTTGCGGGGTGGCTGGGTTAATCTCAGCCGTGACCGGGGAGTTCCTGAAGTTGTTTAGAGTTTGCCTAACCATTCTTAGGGTGTCCTGACACATTAGATCGTGGTTTGGTTCAAATTGCTTTTCGTAATGCCTAGTAGGCGCCTCTGCTTTTTCTTCGTCTGAGTACGCGATTCTATCGCCATCTACTAGTGGCGGGAGTTTAATTTGAGGTTTTCTGAGTCTTTTAGCGAATTGCCAGAGCGATACGTCTTCCGGGCTAAGGGATTCAATTAACACTTTATACTGTTGCTGCTTTTCTGCGACAATTTTATCCCTGACTTTCCACGTGAGTCTGTTAAGCTCCCTTTTGAGGGTAGGGTCTCTATTAGCCTGCCATGTCTTTTGCATTCTGTTCCTTTGCCTAACTAATTGTTTGACATGGTGGGAAAGTGTGGGCATTTTTGGTGACTCACGATGTGTTGTGGCAGGGGCAATAGCTCTCTTGATTTCTGTTGTGAGTGTGTGTGTGGCAGAGTCAATATCCGCCGTGCTCATAATATAGGGTACTGGCAAGTGCGGCTCAAAAAGTGCTCTTTTGAAAACGTTCCAGTTCACCCCCTCTTGTCCCAGAGAGGCTGGAAGGGGAGTGTTCAGATCGAATGTCACCAATACCGGTAAATGATCCGAGTCGAATTCATCCAGGGTATCGATAGTGTGAGCGTATTCTATGTTTCTCGTTAGGACAAAGTCTATGAATGAGCCGTTGGCACCTGAGAAGCAGGTTGGTCTCGACGGTGCAATGATATTGGTGTTTGTTGTGTTTAGTAATCTGCGTATCTGTGTACCGCGTATGTTGGCTCTCCTGCTGCCCCGCGTTCGGTGGTGTGCATTGAAGTCGCCCGCGAGTATTGTGTTTGGATATCGCGAGAAAAGCAGTTCCAACTGCGCAGCTACATTTATACCACTCATGTTTTTGACATATATTGAAGTTAGGATAAATGGGTTTACATTATCTATTTTAATTTTTATGCTAGTATTTTCTATACCTTGAATATTTATGTTGTTTATTTCTTCGTGGGGAATATTTCTTTTAATATATATTGCTGTTCCTCCATGGGAGTTTCTAATAGTTGTATTTGAGCTTAGGTTGTGATAGCCAATATAGTTTGCCAAATTTAGTTTTTTATTTTCTCTAACTTTAGTTTCCTGAATTAACAGGGCATTTACATCATTTTCATTTACGTAGCTCCTAAGTCGTAGCTCATTTACGTAGCTTCATTTACGTAGCTCCTCCCTCCAAACCCAGCTGTTAGTTAAAACGGGTGGAAAAAAACAAAATACTATTGAGTTCCAAAAGGACACTCACAAAAATTGCAAACCGCGGTTGAGGCTGAGGAAATGGAAGCTGAGACTGAACCGACTGATAAATCTGATGCTGAAAAGATGGAGGATATCCCCAACCTCATCAAAGGATTTATCAGCATGTTCAATCTAGACGACATAAAACATCTGTTGATGCAGTTTGCAGAGTTGTTTAAAAAAAAAGCGATCCTATGGTAATGGTCTCTGAGGTCCTTAAAATAATCGCGGATTTTAAAAGTAACAGTGAGAATCAAACCCGTCATGGCTAGGTCACCAAAAGAATCCTTTAAAATAATATTTTGGAATGCGAACGGCATATCTCCAAGAATAAATGAACTTAGGAACTGTGTAAACGAAAATGACGTAGACGCCTTATTAATTCAGGGAACTAGAGTTAGAGAAAGTAAAAAACTAAACATAGCCAATTACTCTGTTATCATAATCTTAGCTCAAATACTAATGCTAGAACGCCCCATGGAGGAACAGCAATATACATTAAAAGAAATATTCCCCACGAGGAACTAAAAAGCATAAATCTTCAAAGTATAGAAAATACAAGTATAAAAATTAAAATTAATAATACTAGACCGTTTATCCTAACCTCAACATATGTCAAAAACATGAGTAGGGTAGATTTAGCTGCGCAACTGAAACTGCATTTCTCGCGATATCCAAACATGATACTCGCAGGCGACTTCAACGCACACCACCGAGCGTAGGGCTGTAGGAGAGCCAATTCACGCCGTACACAGATACATAGACTGCAGAACACCAAAAACACTAACATTATTGCACCGTCGACACCAACCTGCTTCTCAGGCGCCAGCGGCACATTCATAGACTTTGTCCTAACGCGAAACACAGACTACGCTCACACTATTAGTACCCAGGATGATTTCGACTCGGATCATCTACCGGTACTGGTGACATTCGACCTGAACACACCTCTTCCAGCCTCTTTGGGACAAGAGAGGGTCAACTGGGAAGTATTCAAAAGAGCACTCTTCGAGCCGCACTTAGCAGTACCTAACATAATGATCACGGCGGATATTGACTCTGCCACGCACACACTCACAACAGAAATCAAGAGAGCAATTGCCTCTGCCACAACGCATCGTGAGTCTCCAAAAATGCCCACACTTTCCCACCATGTCAAACAATTAGCCAGGCAAAGAAATAGAATATGTAAGATATGGCAGGCTAACAGAGACCCCGCCCTTAAGAGGGAGCTGAACAGACTCACGTGCAAAGTCAGGGAAAAATTGTCGCAGAAAAGCAGCAACAGTATAAAGAACTAATCGAATCCCTTAGCCCAGAAGACGTATCGCTCTGGCAATTCGCAAAAAGACTCAGGAAACCTCAAATGAAGCTCCCGCCTCTAACAGATGGCGCTAAAATCGCGTACTCAGATGAGGAAAAAGCCGAGGCGCTCGCAAGCCATTATGAAAAACAATTCCAACCAAACCACGATTTAATGTGTCAGGACACCCTAAGAATGGTTAGACAAACCTTAAATAACTTCAGGAATTCCCCGGTAACGGCTGAGATTAACCCAGCCACCCCGCAGGAGATAGTAGAAATTATCAAAAACCGTAAAAGCCCAGGGCACGACAAAATCAGAAATATTGCGGCAAAAAACCTACCCCTAAACGTAATATGTTACTTGACTATCTTAATAAATAAAATATTAAAACTAAACTATTTTCCTAAAGAATGGAAGGAAGCGATAATCATAACAATCCCTAGGCCAGGTGAGGATGCCACAATTCCAGCCAACTACTGACCAATTAGCTTGCTACCGACACTTAGTAAAATTACTGAGAAAATAATTAAGAGACTGAACACGCACCTTAGTGAGAATGACATTATCATTCCGGAGCAGTTTGGATTTCGGCCAAAGCACTCCACCACCCATCAATTGCTGAGAGTGTGTAGAGTACATATCTTCTGGTCTCAATAACAAGACACCCACAGCTGCGATTTTTCTGGACATACAAAAAGCCTTTGATAAAGTATGGCATCGCGGATTAGCGTACGAATTGATCACTTTAAAAGTCCCTGACGCTCTTGTCAAACTTTTAATCTCATACTTAAATAACAGACACTTTCAAGTCAGAGTAGGAGGTAACTTATCTACACCCAAGCTCATTAAAAGTAGTGTACCGCAAGGTTCTATCCTGGGCCCGACACTCTTTAACATGTACCTGAACGACATCCCCAGGACTCCAAACACAGAGCTGGCACTCTATGCAGACGACAGTGCGATGCTTGCAAAACACCCTTATGTCTCAGTAATGCACAGACAGTTACAACAACACTTAGACATACTCCAAACATGGCTGAAAAAATGGGGAATAAAATTAAACCCTAATAAATGTCATTGGATCTATTTCTCGAGGACAAACAAACTGCCGCCGCCACTTTATATAAATAATCATGCCTTACGCGCGGAAAAATCTACTAAATACCTAGGTGTAACGACAGATTCCCACCTAACCTGGAAACAGCACGCAACGAACTTAATCAAAAAAGCGTATATAACTACAGGAGCCTTATACCCAACGATAGGAAACGGAAATCTCAGTTATCAAAACAAACTGCTAATTTATAAATCGGTCATCCGCCCGGGAATGCTGTATGCAGCACCCGTATGGGGATATGCCTGTAAAACTACAATAGATCTCCTAGAGGCAAAACAAAACAAAATCCTACGGATTATCAGGAAAGCTCCCAGGTACTTAAGAAACTCGGTAATATTAGGAATGACTTCAAAATAAAAACTGTTAGAGCCCAAATTAAAAAGCTAGCGCTTAAATTTTACAAAAATTTGCCATCCGTTCCAAATGAACCGTTATTCAATCTGCATGACTATGATCATCGCAAGGCCAAATCTCGTAAGAGACCCCGCGCTGTTCTAAACATCGATAATCGGAATTAAAAATCCCACCTCAAACATCTGATATTAAATAAAACTCGCAACAATTGTTCAAAACTCTAAGCTGCCAGAATGTTAGGGAATCCTCAGATCTGCATCAACCCCCAAAACTGCTTAAACTCTAAATGTGCAACAAACTGCCACACTAGGAGCTAGGACAAATAATTAAAAGTAGTAAATAAAAACCTCGAACCTCCAACTAGGGTCACTGTATTAATGTCACAGTTTGACGATATGAACCACATATTGAAACCGGAGATTAAAGGCGTTTCGCGCCAGGTGCTCTGTCCTGAACGACACTCAGAGACATATTTGAGCCCATTTTGTCTTTTCGCATTATTATCTTATTTTTGCTTATATACGTTGCTAAAGTTTTTTAAATTGAAATTCTGTACTAAATATGCTCTAAAATACTGTGTGAAAAAATGATTAAGTTGAATAATGTAGACCTCCAACGATGAACAACAGCCCAGAGGCGAAATATATGCTAGCTTTCTATTGGATAAATGCATGCTTTGTATACGTAGTATTTTGACAATATTGGGTTGAAATTGGAATTATTTTTAACGTTTGTAAACAATTCTGAGCTAACACAGCTAGCCACTGTGTACTAATGTTATCGGCTGATAATATTAAGTGAATATTAGCTGATGACATTAGCTAAATACTGGAACTGTTTCCAATTTAGAATTTGTGTTGCAGAAATATTTCAGATATTTGACTAATATTGGTGCAATATTATATTAATGCAGTTATTCTGCGCTATAATGCGCTAATTAAGGCCAGAAAAAACCTCCCCAGTTGGCGTAGAGTAATACATTAAGTGACAACAGTTACGTAAATAAGTATAATTTAAATTATATCTTTATGGACTTGAATAATATTAAAAGTTTACTCATGTACACCATGATATTACGTATCAATGTTGAAAGCATGTTGTAATTAAATATACGTTACGTACATGTATCGGTATATTACTGTACTCGAAAAATGCCTATATGCCAATATTGAAATAATATTGTTAGTTGAGATAATATTGTGATAATATTGTTATTGGTTAGTTGCTTGTAAATTAAATATTCTTTAATTAAAAAATTATATAAGATTAAAATGTCATTTAAATTTGAAATCAGAAGCTTGCAAATTTAGGATACACTATCCAAATATCCGTTGAAAATCAACGGTCTCGCAATAAGCAACCACTGAATATTGTCATTTTTTAAATAATTTGCATTTCACATTTATTCGACAAATCGAATATTTTAGTGTGCGGAACCCCCTAAAGAAGAAATTATTGTAAATTTTAATTTGCGCACGTCTTCCTTTTGAACTATCTACCGAAACACCAAATTAAAGTCTTTATCTCATCCCGAAGCATACTATTTTATCATCTCTCCTTTCGAACGTTTTTCTGTGGAGCACATCCATAAATGAACATATTTGAAAAACTCTTTTCGCCTTGGGTTTCTTATCAGATGATTGGCCCATATACCAAATATCAAGCCACTATCACATTTAAAGGAAGTGTGTCTCATTTATTTCGAAAATCGAACATATTGGTGTTCGGCACCCCTAAAGTTGCAAATATTGGAAATCTGAAATTCCACACTTTCTTCCTTTCAAACTATCTATATCAGTACACCAAATTTGATGTCTCTATCCTATCGTGAAGCATGTTTTTCTATCACTTCATATTTCGAACGTTTTTCTGTGTTGCACCATTTGAAGCCTCTATCTCATCCCGAAACATGCTTTTTCTATCATTTCAGTTTTCGAATGTTTTTCTGTGGAGTACCCACCCCTCTTAAATATAAAATTTTGAAAAACTCCATTCTTCTTGAGTTTTATATTAAATGATTCGCCCATATACCAAATATCAAGCCTCTATCACGTTCTAAAAGGAGTGTTTCTACTTCATTCCGAAAATAGAACATTTTTGTGTGCAACACCCCCTAAAATAGAAAATATTGAAACACTGAAATTGTGCACTTTCTTCCTGCCTTAAATGATCATTTTTGAAAAAGCGTAATAATCGTAGGGGTTTTTATCAAGTGGTTACCCCATATACTAAATTTCAAACCTCTATCACATTGTAAAGGAGGCGTTTTTCATTTGTTTCGTCAAATCGGACATTTTATTGTGCGGCACCTCCTACAATAGCAAATGTTGGAAAACTGAAATTGCACACTTTCTTCCTTTCTAACTATCTAAACTTATACTAAATTTGAAGCCTCTATCTCATCCCGAAACATGCTTTTTCTATCATTTCAGTTTTCGAATGTTTTTCTGTGGAGTACCCACCCCTCTTAAATATAAAATTTTGAAAAACTCCATTCTTCTTGAGTTTTATATTAAATGATTCGCCCATATACCAAATATCAAGCCTCTATCACGTTCTAAAAGGAGTGTTTCTACTTCATTCCGAAAATAGAACATTTTTGTGTGCAACACCCCCTAAAATAGAAAATATTGAAACACTGAAATTGTGCACTTTCTTCCTTCCAAACTATCTACCCGTACATCACATTTCAAATCTCTATCTCATCCCGAAGTATGTTTTCTTATCAATTCATCTTTCGAACGTTTTCCTCTGGAGCACCCCCTTAAACGAACGTTTTTGAAAAACTATAATAGTCTGGGGTGTTTTTATCAAATGAATATTCCATGTACCAAATTCCAAGCCCCTATCAAATTTTAAAGGGGCCGTTTCTTATTTATTCGGTAAATCGAACATTTTGGAATGCGGCACCCCTTAGGTAGAAAATATTGGAAATCTGAAATTGCACACTTTCTTCCTTTTGAATGATTTACCAATACACCAAATTTGAAGTCTCTATCTAATGGCAAAGCATGCTTTCCTATCATTTCACTTTTCGAACGTTTTGGTGTGGAGCACCCCCCCCCCCCTCTAGAGAACGTTTTCGAAAAATTCGATTTTTCCAGAGGTTTTTATCGAACGATCGAGCCTTGTACCAAATTGCAAGTCTTTATCTATTCGGGAAGTGCCTAAAAAGCGTGACAGACAGACAGACAGACAGGCAGACAATTAGTATATATAGATTCTCCTTGAATTGGGATTGATGGTGCTATTCAGGGGAAACCTGTATTCAATATAGTGTAAATTTTTATAATTTATACTATAAATGTTATTAAAATAAATTTTACATTAAAAGAAAAATATGTTAAAATAACTGTATAAAACCCCCCTTATTCTTATTTCCCAAACACATCACTCCCATATATACTTATTGCTGTTCAATTTTTTCATATTCTCATATTCTAGAGTATGAATGAAAAATACCATATGCTTTTGAACACATATCCTTAATCCTTTAATGGATACTTAAACTTTTGTGCTTTCCGAATCTTTGGAATTACCTTTTCCGCTTATTACGCAGGCTGGTAACGTCTGGAAAATTTATTTAGAAATTCTATACGTGCATGCTTATTAAGAATATTAAATATTTAAGGCGACAAAACAGTCTTGTCCTCTTGTCGTGTCTAATAACCGCTAAAGCAGGATGTTTAAGGGACAGTTGCTACACCGAAAAGCAAAACGGTGTAGATGTATTATTAGATTAAGGGCTTTCAATGTAATAGAAAGGGGGTGGCATAACTGCGCGCGCGCGCGCGCGCGCGTGTGTGTGTATGTATAGGTTGACCAGAGTTTGAATACGATTTTAAGCAAGATTGTAATATTCATTAATGAGATGCGTTCTATTTCATTTTTATTCCCGACAAGAAATTGGATCCATCGTTGCCAGGGATTTGAAGCAGGGATTAATTGAATTCATTCATTAAGTTTTTTAAAAAGTTTAGTTGCTGGCGGCGCGAGTACACTCTTAAATTACAAATCATACACTTGAACACATGCTTGCCCAAAATAAGCACCTAATCGCACCTTAGGCCTCTTCTCGGGTACGTAATACACTTTGGTACTGCGCACATCGAATGACTGCGTATTACGCTCTTAATGCACCTTTTGGGTGTATAAGCTCTTTTGATACGTCCTAAATAAGCTATTTTAATAACCCTGAAAGGTCTATTTCGATACGCCCCAAATAAGCTCTTTTGATGTGCCTTAAGTAAGCTTCTTTAATTCGCCCCAAATACGTCTTTTATCCCTTGTGTGGCCATAATACGCTTCAAATATGCACTTTTGATACACCCTATATAATCTTCTTCGATTGACTATAAAAGCTACATAATCTCTTTCAATTAAAACTAGCAACACGTTTCTTAAATAAAAACTCTTGGGAACGCTGATAATATTTTCGATATCAGTTCGCAGTCCAAATAAATTTCTAAGCAGATAACGTCAGTAGCGACAACGATGCCAGTTTCGGTTGATGACGCCACATCGAAGTACTAGCTTTTCCCAAAGCGTTTCATATCCATGCTTCAGGAAGAAAACTTTCGACCCCCATACTAAGGATAAAGTAAAACCTGTTTTATTACACGTTCCGTGCTCTGCTAAAATTGTTTTGAAAATGTATTAGGTTTCGCATAAAAATTCATAATTCATGAACGGAATACGGCATAAACCTAATTTTTCGTTTGGAGCAGTGTGTAATATGGAAAGAAACATGTAAATTATGAAGATGTGAATATCAGTCAATTTTTTTTATATCGCAGTAAAAAACGCATTTAAAAATGTGTAGGTATTTTTAACAGCAAACTTTTTAATAAACCCTTTGGAGAGGGAGGGGATTCGGTGAGTAATTGAGCTTACAAATATTTGTGATTAACATAATTTTGCTTAGGTGAACACATACATTTTTTCCACCAAGTACTTACAGTTCAATGTTTATATTTTTATTATTTACTGAAAAGGCATAAATCAATGCTTTGTGCAGAAATAAAGGGTGGGGGATTGAGTGGAGAGTATTCAAAACATTATCTATTTAGTATTTAATGCTTTACAATGCATTACATTAGTATTTAATGCTTTACAATGTATGCCATATTTAGAATGATAGGACGTTTGTAAAAGCAAATCGCTTGTTAAAATTGTGTCACATTATCTCTTACATTATCACCTTACCATACCTGATTATTTTACTAAAATTCTTTATTTTGCAGTATTTGTGTGTTAAACTTATCAAAATTTAGATCAACTTTTAAATAAAATCGGCGGTGGCTCTAGTCTGATGGTTCTAGTCAAACTGTTTCTGTATGAATAATATTTTGTAAAATAAAACTTCAATAAAGTTCAATAAGTTTATTCGATTTTTTCAGACTCATTCGTTTTGTTTCCAGGCTTTCAAAGCCCTTCAAATTACTCGCTTATTGTTAGTTAGTACACAGGTTTTCGTACCGATTTAATGTGAATACATCGACCATATACTACACAAAAATATTTTACTAAATTGTTTGGTGTTATATAAATTAAAATTATACAATATGAAGAGATTTTAGATTCAAGTTAAATCATAATCTTCCCTAGCGGCACATACATACGTATTTGAATATGAAGTGTGGTCATAAAAAAACTTCCCCGATATATAGAGCCCTAGCGGCCTATCCACGCAAACAATCGAAAGGAAATTTCAGATATTGTTAGTTGAAGGTATGCGCTCGAGATTGTGATGATTTCAAACAATTGCGCTCTCACGGTAACAGTTACAGTGAAAAATTTTCGAAATTTTCGAATGGCAACATCCACGGCAACACCCACGAATGGCAACACCCACGCAAATTGATCAGCTCTAGTAAAACCATAAATGACGTTGGAACGATACACATATGACGAAAATTGGCGGCGTAAAACATTTGCAAAGAACATTGTAAAGGACCAATGACAACACAGAGAGGAGGTGCATTGACGCACTTTGCATAATTCGTAGGGATAGACAGTAGAAGCACCAATCACAGAACACCATGCGCAAAGCATTGCTTGTGGGAAACCTTTAATAATAAGTGTGGGAAGATTGTTTCTTCAATCAGGTGTTCAAACGTGCCAACAAGATGACACTTACAGGGAAACAATGAGGTGAATTGATAAAGTTGCTTTGTCTGAAAGGGAAAATGCTGCCAAAGTAGTGCCAGTTTATCGTCGAAATCATAAGCTAAGACGAGGTCCATGTTCCGTACGAACTGTACATGATTTGGTAAAAATATTTGAAGAAACTGGATGCAGATGTGATAGACAGCGATCCGGACGACCATCTGTTCCTGTTGAAGTTGTTGCGGAAGTGCATAATACGATTACTGCAGGTCCATTGCGTACTGCAAGAAGTGTTGCCCGCGATTTGGATGTACAGAAAACCACAGTTCTCAAGCTTCTGTGCTCTGCTCTGCGGATGTTCCCTTATCAATTCCAGCGCACCCAGATGTTGCAATCTGGAGACGAGTAACAGCGCGTCGACTGTGCGAATTTTTTCCTCATCAGATATGATGAAGATAGCAGGTGGCTGTTGCGGATATTATTGGCGGATGAGGCACATTTCTCCTTAAACTGGGAACGTAAACTCCAAGAACTGCTTTCAATGGGCTGATGAAAATCCTCACGATGTGGCACCAGTGCCTTTTCACAAATCTGAAGTGACTGTGTGGTTCCGGCGTCGCAAACACATTCGTTCTCGGTCCGAACTTCTTCAACACTTCCAATAGTATGCAAACGTGCTCCATCACAGGTCCTTGGTATAAAACCATGTGTGTTGCAGAATTACGTAATACCAGAATTGCGGCAGCGAAATGTTGTTAATGACATTGTCTGGATGCAAGATGGTTCTCCTCCACACCTCGCTACATGTTTTCGACAAGTGCTGCAACAGAACTTTGGTGATAGAGTCATCTTCCATAACTTTGCAGTTTCGTGGTCACAGCGATCCCCCGACCTCACTCCGATGGATTTCTAGTTCTGGGGTTATCTGAAATCTGAGGTGTACACATCAAATCCACGAGATTTGCCAGAAGTGAAAGATGCCATAAAACGTGAAGTTATACTGATTCCTCCTGCGATATTATGTTCGTCATTGTTGTCAACAATCTCCCGCATGCAATGCGTTATCGTCTGCGAAGGTGGGCACGTTGAAAAATTGTAATTTCAAAAAAAAAAATTTCCGTCTCCTCTCTTGTCTTGTCATTGACCCTTTAAAATGCTCTTCTTTGCAAATGTTTTACGCCGCCAATTTTCGTCAAACGTGTATCGTTCCATCGCCATTTATGGTTTTTCAATGCGCTGATCAATTTGCTTAGGAAAAAAGTGGGTGTTGCCATTTGAAAATTTCGAAATTTTTTCACTGTAACCGTAACCGTGAAAGCTCTATTGTTTGAAACCATCACAATCTCGAACGCATACCTTCAAATAACAATATCTGAAATTTCCTTTCGATTGGTTGAGCGTATAGGCCGCTAGGGGTTCATATATCGGGGAAGATTTTTTATGACAATCCTGTATTTTCATCTATTCTGTTTATACCACATGAATCAATAAACATCTTTAGAATCCTCAAGTCTCTTTAAACTCCAAATTTTTTTATAGCAAAGATAAATATCGCATGCTTGTGTACTAATATTTCACGCGGGAGTAAGTAAACACATTGGGCTGCGGCATTTGTCACATTCTAAATATTAAAGCTTTTACACCCACTGGAAAACCCAGGTTCTACTACTAAAATGTTAAAATTATAACCGCTATAATTCGAAAACTAAGAGTTCAATCCAAAATTCGATTATACGCACTTGTAGGGCTTTCAAAGAGCTATAAATATGTGAATACCTTTCATAGCTATCACTTTAAGTTTTGAAATATAAATATTACAAATTTGAAAAACAAAATTTTTTCAATCTTCTTCAAATTGATAAAACGATTTCTCGAAAACTAAGAACTTTGTAAAAATAAGAACTATAAGAACGTTGTAAAAACAAATTATAGATCTAAAAACTAGATTTTCAAATACATACCTTTGTCGCGTACTATATCCTTTAGTTTCGAAGAATTTTTTAAAGCAATTAAAAACTTTCGAGTAAAAAGAAGCAAAATGATATAAAGAATTTCGCAGACAGATAATTTTTAAAGTTTTCCTGAAAAAGAAAAATTTCACATATTAAAATATTAAAATTATTCTTATATATAAATAACCTGCATCATATTTCTGTCAAAACAAATAAAAGTTGTTTAAATTTTAATTTTTAGTTTTGGAGATATAAGTGTCTAAAGTGTTTCCATTTTTGTGACGCTTCGATTTAACAACAGATACCCCAAGAATGGATGTTATTCACATTAAACATACTTAATTTCACTCTATACAGTAACTATCAATAAACGATATATGAAATTGCAGCAAACATTCTTCATTGACAAACTTAAAGAAACCCAATAATATTATAATGTCGTTTATGCTATTTTTTCGAAATTTCCGAAAGAGTTTTTTAATTTGAACGTGTCAGCAATTCCTTTTGTTTCTTCAAAATTTATGACTTCACCTTTACTGCTTCTTAGGAAGACGTGAAACATACGGTAAAATGTCATACAGAAATGCTAACTAAGTTGTCTGCGTTCAAGATTATTAAATAATTTCAAAGAATAAATCCTTGTTCCTTCCTAGTATCCAATAACCATTGAACTACAAAATTTACGATGCCTTTGCTGTCTTAAACACTGAAACAATGTTGATGTATTATCAAGGAACTTTATTGAGGCAAAAGATTACACAATTTGAAGGAAGGATTTATTAAATTCTGCAATAAACAAAATGTTTATGATTTGTGAGTCCGATTGAGGTAATTTCCATTTATTTTTTCCTAACCCGTAATATAGGTTGTGAAATATTTGAACCCAGCTATTCAGTAAGAATCAGGAATCTGGAAACAGAAAGTTTTTTTTTTGTTGAACAGTTTGGACACAAGAAGGTCTTGTAGCTGGCACAAATTCCTTTATGAGTATATAATGTCTGTATTTGCAACTTTCGGTAATTTCTAAATGTGCGCTATAAGTCGTTAAATGTGCATATAAACAACAAAATACTATATCACAAACTTTTGGCATTTAATTAATGTCACGTGCACTGAAATTTGATACATTTGACGATATTATTGTCCATAAAGAAAATACTAATTTATATTCACAAGACTTAAAGTACGCTTAAAATGCCATTGACGTTTAATTCATATGATATGAAACATATTAAATTCACCGCCATTTTTGGCGACAAAATTTAAAACTATCATAAAAATCATCTTTTGAATAAATCGTGCTAGATTAACGGAAATTATGTTGATAGATTAGTCCCTTAAAATATTGCACACTAAAAATCAACTTATCCATAGATACGCAAAATGGACATTTCTATACATCCGATGTGGGGTTACGCGTCTGACGACGCAGGCACCCCGTAAGCAAGCGTCTTGGCTTGGCATTTTATTTGCAAGTAATTTTTTATATAAATTTATTCGGAAATGCACAATATCACGAAAATTGTTCATATTATCTTTCTAAAATTAACTGCCATTAGTTTTCTAATGATATGGTATTATTTGTAAATAAAAATTCAGTTAATAATTTTAATGAATTTTTTACCGCTAATAAAAATACGGTGGCTTTTCAAAACGTTCGCTCGCGTTTAAGCCATCACTTAAAAAGATCAATTTGAGTTAAGGAAGCTGCAAAACATGAATTTTCTACTCCGTCACAAAGCTTTCATATACATTATACTATATCTGTAAGTAAAGTAGTAACTTTCTTTTAAAACCCTACCAGCGAAGACGTGGAGAATGATAGTCATTCCAAACTTGAATACACAAACGATAACGAATGGAATCCATTCTTAGAATGAGATATAAAGATCCAATACCGCATAATGGAGTCCCCGGAGTCTCGGTGCAGAGAAAGTTATTGACAGCACATATATCTGGGAAACGTTCGTTTCATTTTGCACAAATAGTGAATAGAATTTTCGTGAGATTTATATTACACAGTCAAACTAAAATGGAGAATTATATCATAACTAGTATTAAGACTTTTAAGAAAAGAAAACCAATAATCTTCAAAAATTAAGTTGGAGCATTTTTAATATGTTTTACTTTTCGGAAAACTCTCCCATTGCAAAACCCAATACCCATATACTGGTTTCGCGGTTATTATTCGATTTTTAGCTTGGTATTACCGATATCTGTAATGACAGCAAGGAACTTTTTGTAAGTCATAATTTTTGCAGATACCAGTATCCATGCGGATACCAGTATTGCAGATACCAGTATCCATGAATCGGTTCCGCTCTTATTATGCGTTCTTCACCATGGAATAACCGATAACTGCAATGGTAGCAAGAAACTTGCTATAAGCCGCACTTTTAAATATAATATAATATAAAAATTTCATATAAAATATAATATAATATAAAATTATAATATCATATATAGTACAATATAAAAATTTTACATAAAATATACTATAATATTAAAATTATATATAAGATAATATTTTATATAATATAATATAAAATGTAATATAATATAAATCATACATTACACTTCTAGCATAAATTAACATTATTTTAATATTCTTTAATCCTTAAGTATAATATAAATATGAAATTATTTTATTTAGAAGCTGAATTGGATGAGCTCTAAAACTCAAGGTGACAAATTCATTTACTTGTCTATTGTTCTAAATAACCTATAAGATATATTTCAAATATAGAAGTATGTGAGATAAGTTAAAGCAATGTTTTAAATTTATTCGCCATGGTGGAAATAAGCTAAACAAGGGTTCGGATGAATAGATATCAGATTTGATATTTAACTCGAATAATGTTTATGACCCATAAATTCACCAGTTTGCGATTCACTATTAACACGTAGGAGAGTCACAGAGTTTGACTGGGAGCTACCCAAATAACGAGCATGCCCCGAAGATTCGACGTCAACAAGAAGGAGCCAATCAAGACTGGCCCTTAATCAACATAGGGGCAAAGCAAGGCCAATAAAATTAAGGAGGGACACAAAGTAGGCGCGTTTCCCCGAAGCAAGTTAAATAAATTAAGATTACCTAACGAGAAAGGAGGACAGATTTGAAAAAGTTTTATATTTGTGAAATTTTTCGATGTGTAACGACTGGTGAAGTTATTCGAAAGCTGCAGAAATGTAAAAAAGTTTGCGTGAAAAATATTGGTTAAAAACATCGAGATGATGCTGTCAAATGGACACGCTCACTATTTGCAAGTGTCCATCCAACGGCTGGAAGTGTATTTTCTTAAGCAGTGAACATGTTGTTGTTGCTTATCCTCTTTAACAGATCTGACATAAGTCAGATCAACTCCAGGAGGTTGTTGACCGCCAGAAAATCAATAACTAAAAGGGGGGCAGATGTCAAGTCCTCCTTGGAAAGTCCGACGCAACTCAATATGTGCTCCGGGGAGGCCGGATGGTCATAGCATTTATTACAAGTGGGATGGATTTTTCCACCGCGTTCAAAAGAAAGACACTTAAGGTGGCCACTTTTAAGTCTAGCAAGTGCAGTCTGGGAGCCACGATCACATTTAATTTCCAGAAGAGTGCCAGGGGAAGTTCCGGTGTACCATTGGTGCGCAGGTGGAGTACGCCAAGTTAAACTTAATTTAGATCTTGCATTTGAGTACAGTTCTTGATAAGTAAGCGAAGAACCAGTGGCCGTTTTGTCCTCACTGCCCTCTTTGGCCAATCTGTCCGCAACCTCATTACCACTAATGTTTACATGTGATGGAATCCATTGGAGATGGACATAGTGGTTTTGAGAAATCTTCTTTAGCTTGAGCAGAATAGATATACTGGTTTCATCGCCTGCAGAGGACCAGCCACTGAGATGTTGAAGTGCACTGCGGCTGTCCGACAGTATCCAAAGTTCACCAAAATTATAATCAAGAGATATGATGGCGTCAAGCCCTACATTGATCGCAATTAACTCGCTCCTGAAGGCAGAACAAGTGTCCGGGTTACGTTGTTTTAGTGAAGTCTCAAGATGAGGGGTTCTAATATAGATACCACTGCCAGTACGGTTTTCTGTACGACTACCATCAGTATAGACCTGCACTGCATCTCTAGGAATGCATCTAATAACTTCTAGGGCCAGCTGCCTAAGATAGTCGTCAAGATGGGTTTAGTGAACATGTACACAAGGTAAGCATCGACTATACATATTTAAAACAATTGGGTCGAGAAAATAACTACAACTATTGGTAAATCAGTTATCTAGTCTCAGAGTATCTTCTCCTAATCCTCTCTCACAGAAAGCTTAAATGAGTTTTTTGTAAAAAAAAATATAAGTGTTATTTTTTATAATCTTTGAATACTACTACACAAAATATTATAATTTAAAAACCTAAATAGCGCAGTTATTGGCCAATGATTTACTTACTCTTCAGATGAAGTAATTGGACTCTCACTATAGACATAAATATGAAGAGTTATTCAAGGTAAACAACGCAAAGTACGCAATTGATCACTATACGCCAATATATAATAGATCATTATGAAATTTTATTTATCCCCAAAAAATACTGATAATCACATCAGCAGTTCAATGAACTATCTTTTTATATTCGATTTATGCATTTAAACCATGAGTTTCCATTCTTGTTGACTACATGTTTTATTTTAAATATTAGCTCAACATTTATTACTTTCCTTATTATACAATAATGTATAGGGAAAGTATTGTGACGGGGTCGAAAATTTGAATTCGAGTTTTCGACGGGAGAGCACGTTTCAAGCATCCACGATCACGAATTAAACATTTTTGAAGTGATGTCTGTGTGTGTGTGTGTATGTGAAAGTATGTGTGTGTGTGTGTGTGTGTGTGAAAGTATGAGTGTGTGCATGTGTGTGCGTGTCGGTAAGACTGTGGAGACGATAACTGACGAACGAATGGACCGATTGGAACGAAATTTGGTACAAAAATCACAATCCGTAAACACTGGAAGCCTATTGTTTTTATACGCAATGGAATGTTCAGAACCCCCTAAATTTTCGAGTGGAATTTTGAAAAAATCGTCAAAAAATCAAAACCTCTAATAAAGTTACGCAAATAGACATTTTTTATGTAATTTTTCATTAGAAAACGATTGGCATAAATTTTAGAACGCTAACATGAACCGTTCTCGTGATATTGCATATTTTTCAAAAAAATTACCAAAAAGCCATATAAAATAAAAAAAATATTTCCTATTGAGAAACATGTTCACTTTTCATATGTAATACCATGCGATAAATTTGGTGACATCATTCTCGTGGATCTAGCTCGTTCCATTCACGAGAAAAGATACTTTGAGTAATACTTTTGTATTTGAAGGCCAATAGTCATTTATCTGCTGTAAGAATAATTTATTTCTCCTTCCTTAACGCTTAGCGAGATTTTGACGACAAATTTGGAGGAATGTCGTCAACTTGGTGACTTTTTTAAATGTTGCTAAATTAACGAAAAACCCGCCAAATGGATAAAAATGACGCTAAACCAATGAAAATGACGATTCATTGACGAAAATTCAATATCTTGGAAAGAATACAAATATCTAATATAAAAATAATCTATTTTTTTTTACTGTAAAAGTAGTAAATTCATTGCATTATATAAGGAAAATCATGTGATGCTCACATCGGATTTTTTTTAATATCGTTTTAAAATCAGCGTTATTCAATGAGAGAACAAGTGGGGAAACATGAAATAAGAGATCTTTGAAACCTGAATATGCAAATGATAAAAATAAAATATATCCTTTAGACAATGAGTAATGATACGATATTGCATAATTCGGTCTTAGTATTCTCGAAATGGAGGAAGTTATTGACAGCATATATATCTTTAATAAAACGATCTATTTCTTTTTCATAGACAGTGAAGAGTATTTCTTGGAAATGTATAGAATATAGTGGAGTCGAAATGGAAAATTGCATCATCTTATCGGATTTACGCTATTTTAAAAGTATTTTAATGTCGTCTTGTATGTAGATATTAATGGCAATTATTTGCTCTAGAACAAACAAATGGAGATGTTACAGGAGGGCATTTATTCCAGATAAAATGATTTGAATTTCAATAATTTTACAATGTGTTACAAATGATAATAAATAAAATTCGTTGAATTGAAAGTTATTAATTTCAGTTTGAGCAGCTTAATTGGATGTGAGATTTGCTCTGCAATTATAAACAATATATTTAAGAAATTATAAAATTATAAAAATGGTGTTGCTCACGTGTATATTGTGCAAAAAATACTTTAACAGATTTTTTAATATCTGCCGAAAAAATTCTACCGGAAAGTTTGGGGTAAAAGTAGTTTTTTACGACTGCTATGAAATACAGCATCATGAACGAAATATAGAAAGTTCTGCAAATCTAGGAATCGGTGCAAGAAAGACTGAGAATAATCTATTTTTGCTCCTGAACGTTAAAAAATGGATAAACTAGCCATAAAATGGCTAAATTGGCAACCCATATACAAATTTAGTAAATGCAAAATTTCTACAATTTTATTGAACGAAACATATTCATTGATTATATTATCACCTACGAAATAATATATGAATTTTGTTTGAAAACAAATTGTTCACATATATACCATAATTGATTATTAAAATAATATTTTAATTAATCAAACAACACTTATAATAAAACATTTAAATTAAGACTAACAACACTTAATAAACAACACTTAAATTAAGGCTTAATTTTAGAAATGTGAAGTTTCATTAGAAACATAAATATCAGGCGTAAGAGTCTCTATAGGACTCATACATTCATATTTTACAGTATTTAGTTCTATTTCCATTACAGATGTTATCAGAATGAAGAATACAATGTTATATTTTGCAAATTGAGTAATCCAGTAATTATTTTAAAATATTTCATATAAATTGTTTGAAAGGTTCTATTTCCACTCTCGCAACACTGTAGTGACAACAATGTATGCATTGGTTTATCTGTGAAAAAAAAATATATTTAGAATACTCGTAGATTACTGGTGTAGTTCAAATTATCAATTCGCTTATATTATGGAATAGAAGTAAAAATGCTGATCGAGTTGTAAAAAAATGATTTATGTTCTTTTAAAAATCTTTAAAAATATAGGTATGGAACTTTGTTTATGTTTATTTAAAATGTTAAAATGTAATCAGAAATCTTATGGCAATAGTTAATGTCGAGATATGCATTTCCATACAACACATATTCCAGATTAATTTTGAAAGAAATTGATTGAGGTGACAAGAAATATATAATATAATATACAATATTATTATAATTCATGGATTTGTATTTTAACATTTTAAACATTCAGAAACGTACAAATCTGTATCATTTATATCTGTACCTTTCCAGCTTTGAATTTGTAGGAAAGCGTAAACTTGTTCTTCAGAATGTGATTAGAATTTTGCTTTTTATATATATTTCGTTTTTTACTTATAAATATCTTTCTTTTACTGATGGTGAATGTGTTGTCAATGGTGCATTTTATAATAAAATGCATTATAAAATATGCAATGTAATATCTCGAAAACTAGTGGGAACAGGATAATGAAAATTAGAAAAGTACTCTGACAGCAACCATTCCTAAACTATGTAGTATGACCTCTTAAAATCAGAAAAGACATTACTCAGTTTTCGTATATAAAATCTTACTTTTATATATTTATATTACAACCAAGTAATGACCATATCCTTTAAAATATTTTTGTGTATTAAATCATCTGTTGATATAGAAAATATAGAAAGTCTTTGTATATATTTCAAACATTAATCTCGATAGCAAATAGTTTCAGATAGATTAAGTCTAGAGATCTAATGCATATCACAAGCCTTTCAACTGCTACATTGTATACAGCACAGAAGTTGCTGTTTTGTAATTATGTAGATTATAATCAAGTAATCACCATACGAGTTATTTTTTACAATGTTTTTGTGTATAAATACATCTGTTGATATAGAAAATATAGAAAATATTTGTATATATTTAAAAGATTAATCTCTATGGCAAATAGTTTACGTTAGACTAAGACTCGAGTCCTAATACCAAATCACAAACCTGCCAACTACTACATTATATACAACAAAGAAATTGCTGCATTGTATGTATATATATTATAACCAAGTAATCACCATATGTGTTATTCTTTACAATGTTTGTGTGTGTTAAACCGTCTGTTGATATAGAAAATGTAGAAGGTCTTTGTATCTATTTCAAACATTAATCTCTATGGCAGATAGTTTGAGATAGATTAAGATTTGATATCTTATGACAAATCACAAACCTTTCAACTTGTATACAACATTGTATACAACACAAAAATTGCCGCATTCTAACATTTTTTGTTCTCCGAAACATTTATGACCTTCAAGATATTACACCAATAAATTCCATGAAATAACCGCCTTTTCTCAACGCCGTAACCAAGAAGCCAATATATCGCATTCCCAAAATATCACTGCCATCTTTTCTTTTTGAAATTTATTGATTAAACAACTTATATTTATTAATGTTTTCTTCCTCTAACTAGATATTTCATCAATATCCGAATTTCGCTTATTAGTGCACTCTTTTCATTTAATAAAATGATAAAGAATAGCTTGTTCATAAATATTAATTTATTTAATTTTAGAAATATCCGAGCGCTCCATCAATAGCTTTATTTTGCTTATTTATGACTCTGGCAGCCAAAATGTCTGTCAACTTTTCCCGAACTTTCAATTAATTGGTTATGAAACTCCATTCTTTATTTTTACTTAACGGTTTCAAATAGCGCTCTTCTAGACGAGACTCATAGTAAAAATATTGAATTTCCAAAGCTTGTTTAATTAATAGTTGCCTAGCAACACGAGAAATGACAGGGGCTTTAAAAGCATAGAGAAAGCTGAATTTAAGCGTTGCGGTGTTAAAAGTTCTGATATTTCGCTAACTCAGAGAACAGCTCAATAACGTTATTCCAATGTTTAAAAATATTTTTAGAGTAGGACGGTAACTTTTAAAGAAGATTTAAATTGATAGTCAGGCAATTTCTCGAATAGTATTGAACGTCAATTAAAACAAAATATGTTCATGCTCGAAAGCTGTGTATGATATATCTCTGTAGAATGTTCCTTTTCAACAGTTTCCAACACAGTTGAAATGTGTTTATGACTTTGTTTATTCTGTCTGTTTGTCTGTCTGTCCGTTCGCACGATAACTACCGTAAAAATTACTTTACCAAAATGAAAATTTAGTATGTTGTTGAGACGGTTTGTGGGACATATAGGAATGTAAATGAATAATATCACCCAATTAGTTTTGGCTCGGTTTAAAAAGTGAAATGCATTGAACCCTATGAGACCTAATTTTTCAAACATTTTTTAGGCGAAGTTAAAATTTACAAATTGCTTCGAAGATTTTAGAAAATATTCAAATTATCCTATAAAATATATAAAAAAATTTCAGCAATATAGGTTCGGTAGTTTCTTAATATAAAAATTAATATAATAATCACACCCATATTATATGAAGAGAACACGTGACCCACTTCAAAATAAAATATGGCATCCATATTTTTCTCCCAATGTAAAAATCGTGATTTTTAAAGTTCTTTTGAATTTATATTTAGTGTTGAATCCGTCCTAAAACCGCTTTATTGTTGTTTATTTTCTGTTCATCTATATGTTGCGCTAAAGCAATTACAATATTTTTGAGTTTAAATGATCACCAAACTTTGATTATTTCTGGAACGAAGCCTAATTTGAATGGATGAAGAATGTAAACAAGTGATTATAAGATGAGTTGTACAAGAATTGGTGAAATTTTTTCATGCTAAATTATTTAGCTCTAGAGTGTGGAATATAAATGATATGAATGAAATATTATTTGATTTTACATATAGATCGAGACGATTTATATTTTGATGTCGTCATTTGAATAAAGTTAATTTTTTCCCATGAAGTTTTAAGTTTTCAAATATAATAAATTACTGTAGTGCTGTGATAATTTAAAATACATCAGCACTGAATGTTTAGCATTTTAGAGATGTTTAAATAAAAATTGCATTTCAGTTGGAAAGTATTTCGTAATCAATGCTTTCTGCATGATTGATCTCTCTTGTTTTTACAATCGTTCACCACACAAAATTATAAATTTTCAGCCTCAAATATCTAGTCCGTGTTTGATTCTTGACACCGTTCAAAACTATTCCCGTGTTTACTGAGTATAATCCCAATAAATCTGTTGGTCCTAAAGTCTATCCCAGAGGTGAAATTTTTGGGGAAGAATAGTGCGTGTCTTGTAGTCGGAACAATTGTGTGCCACTTTCTCGTTGTCTAACCATATATTGTACATCTTTGGATAGGTCTGGGGGTTTGAGTGGAAAGAAAGTAAAAGAAAGCTTTCAAAGTATGTTCTTCAAAGAAAGCCTTCAAAGTATGTTCTTCAAAGAAAGCCTTCAAAGTACGTTCTTCAAAGAAAGCCTTCAAAGTATGTTCTTCAAATAAAGCCTTCAAAGAAAGCCTTCATAGTATGAGATCACCATTACCCTTATAGAATCTTACAAAGGTGTCCGTGAACAGTACTTTAACCGCAAAGACAATATAAAGAAAATGTTCTAGAGCTATCTGGTTGAACACGTAATCAGTTAATAAAGATTTCATAGTTTTAATAGGGATATCAATATTTACATTCTACGAAATAACAATTTACTAGTTGTTTCTGTCAATGATTTTTCAGTTGCTGCTGTTGCGACAGTTGTGTTTACTGTATATTGGAATTAAATAAAGCACTCGCAGAGATGTTTGAAATAAAAATACCAAAGATTTTATTTGGTTCAAATCTTAACTTCTTTATTTCGAAGCAAATGTCTTATCAAATGCTCTTCCTTTTTGTATCCAAAAATAAATCCTTCGAAATAATGCAAAAATTGTCTCTATAATAGTGTTTATAATTGTTTTCTAATATTTCAGGTAGTATATAATCTGATGTAGTTAAGAATTAACGGCAAATATTGAATGAATGTTGGCGAAATCTAGGTTAAACAGTATCATGGCAGTTGTCATTAAAATACTATGTTCAAAGTCCAGCATTGGCGATATATGATATTTTCAATGGGGGTACATAACGCTTCATGACCCGATGTTTGAACCAACCAAACATGGAGAAGTTGTGTCTAGTTTTTATCAGTAAGACTGATCCAGCACGTTCTCCGAAAGAACCTACACAAAAGATTAGGAAATTCTATAGACAATATTTTTCCAGAGAAGGTGGTTGAATCGGTGAACTGTAGAACAGTAGAAAAGTTAAATATTACGCAGTAATCAATGGGCATTTTGATGACCAGTGAGTTGGCGGCCATGTGTATGATTGGCAGAATGGAGTTTAGCTTTTAATCAGTGGCGTTGAACTGAAAAGTGTATAAATGTAACTCACAAAAGTGAATCGGCGACGAATCTGATCATTTATGATCAAGTGTGTCTAAAAGGTATGAGAGGAATCAACGAAAATATTTTGATGCATATCTACTACAAATCAAGTAATCTTTACATTCAGTATTGTGAGGTCGTATATATCGCATGTTAAAAAATTCGAGTCTAATTCTTTAAAGGTGCCAGGCCATCACATTTAAGTAATGCTGTCGCATTTAACGAACTTACTATTTCCTATATATTATGTATTTAATAGTTGTGAAGTATAATAATGTTATACATTATAAATAAATTTAGTTAAATGAAAAATGTGCATTCAGTGATCAATAAAGAAATTTATATTTACAGCGGAGTATGTAAGTATTCGTATAGAGCAAAAACTGGAGAGGTTTTGTGGGCGCATTAGTTAAACATGCAATGCACATAATTACTAATTATATCTAGAACATAATAAATGGATGCAAATTATTACATTACACTAAACCAGCAGAAGAATTATTTATAGAAACATTTATGAATAATATATATATATATATATATATATATATATATTTGCTTCTTCACATGCATATTTGTCAGTATTTCTTAATTTCCTTTTATACAATCCACGGTATCAGTACTATATCGACTGAAACGAGAATTACATTGAAATTTTTGAGAAAAGTGCAGACGATATGCGATCGAAAAATATTTTTGGTCGGATATTTAAATTTAAGCTCTTTTATGTTCGCAGACGATAATTTGTGCCAAAAATTACGATATAGCTATCGTAGAATAAATTTTGAAAGAAAAGAAAATGGAGTTGACGCGAGAGCATTATCGAGCTAAGAGTTTCGATGATTTTAAAGTGAAACTAAATCAAGAAGAATATCTTCAACGTCTACAAAAAGCATATGGAAATGACGCTCCATCTCGTACCACTGTATTCAGATGGTTTACAGACTATAGAAGAGATCGAAATTCTCTTCTGGATGGAGAACACACAGGAAGATCTTTGTCAGTTGTAGTCCCAGAAAATGTGTCGGCCATTCGAAAAATGTTCTTCGATGATAATCGCTGTGCATACCAAACGATACACAAGGAACTTTTCATGGGATCCGCAGTTATACATAAAATTATTCATGAACTGCATATGAAAAAATTAGTTTGTCATTGGGTCCCTCATAATTTAACAGAAAACCAAAGAGCGGAGCGTGTCAGAATCAGTAAAGAAACCCTAAAATTACTCATGGTTCACACCACATTACATCAAAAATAATAACTATTGATGAAACGTACATACCGTGTTTTGACGTTCCAACACGTTAAGAAAGTAAAGTATGGGTCTTTGAAGATGACCTCAAATCAACAATTGTGAAAAAACAACGAGCAATGGAAAAAAGTAATGTATGTCGTGTTCTTTAGAAGTACAGGTCTGGTCAAAGCCATAAAGCTAGAGGAACAGAAGACAGTTACAGCTAACTGGTACACCACTAAGTGTCTTCCAGAAATTCTTCAGGAAGTGAATGTTAGGGGACCCCTACTTCACCATGACAATGCATCTTCTCATTCAGCAAGAATGACAGTAGAATTTCTTGTACAAAAAAACATGAAAGTGATAGAACATCCACCTTATTCTCCTGATCTTGCTACGTGTGACTTTTGGCTGCATTTTAATCTAAAAAAAAATTAAGTGCGAATCGTTTTCATTCCGAAGATGAGATTGATGAGGCTATAAAAGCATATTTTCATCGATTCCAAGAAATGGATGTCTTGAAGCATTTAATCTTTGGAAAATTCGCCTACAAAAGTACATTGATGTTGGAAGGGAGTACTTTGAACACTCCTAAGATTTTGTAAGTTTAGCTTGTACACTTAGCCATATCTCAAAAATTTCAATGTGGCCCTCGTATGTTTGAAATTCAAAATGTTTTATCAATATACAAGAATTAATTTTTATTATGGGACACAAATATACAGAAATAATTTCAATTTAGAAAATTAACTAATCATCATCTTAACATTTCCTCTTATGAAATTCCAGACAAAAGAAAGTGAAACGATTTTTTAAAAAAAAATAAACTAACAATAAATTAATATTTTTGCTCAGTGCACTCAATTTCTCTTAATGAATGACTTTTCATGATAGTTGTCTGTCTTAAGAGGCTCCAGAAAATTATGATTACATTTTTATTTACTTTACTTTTTGAGACGGGATTTTTTTATAAGGACAAATTAATGTATTTATTGTTTTTGTTATGTTGTTAGAAAATTGATTTTTCTTCTGATTTATGTAATTTCTACTTTCTCCTAGTCCTGAATAGAAATTTCATTAGAGGAATGAAGAAAATAAAAAGTTAAGAACTTAATCATATCTTTTTCCTGCAAATATAAGTTTTTATTACATTAATGACAAAAGGGATTTTTTTAATCAAATATGTTTCAGATATTTATGAACATACAATTCAAATCAATTAATCAATTGTAGAAATTAATTCAAAAGCTGTTCGGTATGAGAGCTAGATAAATTAATAAAACTCTACGTGTAATTTATTAATATTTCTAATCACAGATCATATAATAGTATTTTATTTTGATTTATTCTGTTTAATTTTATGAAATCGACCACACTCAAAACTTTATTGTTGTGAACGTCTGCCTCAGCGGAGTCTTTTATTTTGAGAATCAGACGGAGAAAATATCCGTACAAGCCTTCCCATGACGGGCATATAAAGTTGCCAGATACTGAAGCCCGGAGGAGGATTACCAGATTTGGCGTTTCATCGACAATCTAGTGACTTCTCGATGGTTCGAGAAACACTCCGAAGTAATCAATATTCTACATGATATGAAAGATTTCCAGAAATTTCTATGGAGAGTACATTGAACTGTGATTTTCGTCAAAGTTTTGAAAATAGTAGCGGCTGTTTTGTGAAATTAGTGGAGCATTTAAGTGCTGTTGTTTCTGTTTACTCTGTAATTGTGAATAAACGTGTTAGTTATCCAGAAATTTAGACTCATTCTTGTACCCTGAACGCACACCTACGATTCCAGAGGATATTTCGTAACAATATCATAAACTTAAAAAGACTAAGAAAACTAGGAATGCGATCCACTGAATTAAGTAGAGACGGTAATCTTTATATTATGAAAATTTGCATAAAAGGAACGGCCCAGAGCTTGAAATTGTACTTACATTATACGCAGTACAAAAGGCAAATTTCGTTTTTATTAGGATTTTTCATTTGGAAGAGACTTTACAAATACTTTACAAAGAAAAGTAATTGATAAGACTTTACAAAGAAAAGTATCTAACTTGCCTCCTTTTCCCAACTCTGCATGGTGATATTGACAATCGAAACTTTAGTGGATGTAGCTAGATTTGAATTTATGGGAGACGAAGCAATAGTTCTGCAAATCTAAAATGCCAGGTTCATAGTATTGCTGGTTAGGCGAGTATTAATTGTTCTGCATTTGATATCGCGAAATTTACTAACCACATAGTCAATCAACATGGCTACAACGTATCCTACTTATGTTAGGAGAGATTGGAGGATCCTATTAGGAAGACAAGAAACTTCTTCATCTCACGGTATTGTTATGCAAGAGGATTTATAATAGCCCCATTGCAGATTTCGCCGAGGAGTTAAAGAACTTCAGTACTGCTCAGGGGGAGCAGATACACGGAAAAATCACAGGTATGCATTTTAACCCTTTATCGGTACTAAAGAATAATAGCTTAATATATATTGAAACTGCGGATAATTTCCTCAAAGATTTTACATCGTTTGCTTCTCGTGGCTGTCAATCGGAGACCGTATTTTTAAGAAAATTAAATCTTTTTTTTAGATGAAATTTCTGATGATTTCCAGTCTCAACTCAAACATAGGAAGCCGTCTGGAACAGCTACTAGAAAATGTGCAAATATCGATTCTTTTACCAAAGTTATATGTGGGCCCCGGGTGCCTAACGGGATGCTGCTTGTTTAAAAACATCTCTTAGCATGATAATGAAAGTGGTTGGACCCTGCAGGTCAACCATCTGGCTGTTAGGGTGAGAATCGATAGCTGTACCAGACGGTGGTTGGTCGGCGTAGTTACGCGAAATGGGCGCAGTCAAATAACAAGAAAGATCAATCATGAATAAGCATTGATTATGAAACACTTTCCAACTGAAATGTAATTTCATTCAAAAATTTCTAAAATGTGATTCATTCAGTGGTAATATCTTTTACATTATCACAGTACTACAGTAATTTATTATACTTAAATATTTAAAACTGTATCGAAATATAAATCATCTGATTCTTTATGCAAAATCAATGAATATTTCATTCATATAACTTGTATTCCAGACTCCAGAGCTAAATAATTTTGTGTGAAAAAAATTCAGCAATTCTTATTTAATTCATCTTACAATCGCTTGAGATATTTGCATTCTGCATATGTTAAAATTAGGCTTCCTTGAAGAAATAATAAAAGTTTAGGGATCATTTAAAATCACAACTATTGTAATTGCATAGGCACGGAATTTAGATACACAGATAATATATATGTGTATGTGTATGTACTCAAAGTATTGGGATCGTGCCGAAGATCGGAACTCGAATTTTCAAAGGATCTACACGTTTTGGGACTTCTAGAACACGAAAAAACTAGTTTTAGGAAGACGTCTGTGTGTGTAAGGGTGTATATGTGTATGTTTTTGTGTGTCTGTGTGGATATTAAACCACTCTAATTGAAAAACTAATGGACCGAATTTCATACAATTTGGTAGGTGTGTTTTTTGTGGGAAATCCTGATGTTCATTAGATTATAGTACGATTCGTAATAAAAGAATCTGCCTTCTTTGCGAAATGGCCGCAGAAATTGCCTTTATCCACTCTAGCTAAAAACTAATGAACCAAATTTAACAAAATTTGGAGTATATTATTTCAATAACCTACAAGTGATTTATATACCAAATTTAACAAAATTTTGTATATAAATCATTTGTAGGTTATTCTACTACGATTCGGAAAAAAGGAACGGGCTATTTTTGCGAAATGGCCAGCAAAAATCGTTATATATAAAAATAAAAGACTACGTGTGCTCAATTATATCAATTAAATTCCTATTTTATATGTGATTTTTGACAACAAAAAGAATAAGACTAACCCCATTACTCTAGGACTAGCCGTTCTTGAGATATTCTAGTTTTTTCGCGTTTTCGCTACGCCACCTTTGACAATAAGTCCAGCTATCAAATGAGAACCAAATTTAAGTTTAACGTGTAAATTCAATGTCATTTAAAATATTTATGTTGTGCAGATAAACTCAAATTATCATTGAATAAATAAAGAGAACGAATATGAGTCTGCAGAGAAAGACATGTGCTGTCCACATCAGAATTTTTAACAATATTACAACAATGATTTATAGAAGTGAACGGGGATTATTTTCAGGCCATTTCGAAAAAAATGTATGATCTATATTTAAAGATCCATCAAATTTTTGTCGAATAAAATGTTCAACAAATTAAAGCTGTGTACCAAATTTTAACTCTCTAGGACGTAGGAAAGTGCATTTAAAATGCCATCAATTAAATTTATCATGAAGAGTTATATAAAATTTAAAAAAAATGAAAAATTGTTATCTACCAAATTTATTTCAAAATATGAAGCCACTCCCATATGCAAAACGTTTAAACAAATGGAGAGATATTTATTATATAATATCTCTCTCTTTCCTTTCTGGAAGATATCCCAAAGTCAGAATTTAATTGAATTTGTTTTTTTCCCTATATTAAATAATTTTTTTAATTAAAAAACTACTTAACATATTTTACTGAATTTTTTTTTATATATTCTATGGGATAATGTGAATATTTCCTAAAAATTTCGAAGCAATTCGTGAATTTTAAATTTACTTAAAAAATGTTTGAAAAATTAGGTCCCATAGGGTTCAATGTATTTCATTTTTTCAACCCGGGTTCAATAAAAAACTAATTGGGTGATATTATTTATTTATATTCCCATAGGTCCTACAGACCGTCTGAACAACATACTAAAATTTCATTTTGATAAACTCATTTTTACGGCAGTTATCGTGCTAACGGACAGACAGACAGACAGACAGACAGACAGAATGAACAAAGTCATAAACACTTTTCAACTTTGTTGTAAAGTGTTAAAAAGAAACATCAAAAATCTTGGATGAACATAAGAACATAATTGGGCTATATATAAAATATGAAAAAGAAAAATAATGTTAAAGTGTCAAAACCTTATGTCAAATCATATACCTATATTTCAGTTATTTTAAAACAACGAAAATTGTGAAATTACGGTTAAATGTCACTTATCTTATAAGTAGAGATATTCCAGAAAGAAAATACAGCCATAGATATGACAGATTTGACACTCGTTGCCTATTGCCAACAGCAAAATCAAACATTTCCTAAACTCATATCGTTTTGAGTATTGAGCATTTTATTTTTGACGAAAATATTTAAATATACGAAAATAAATTATATTTAAATATACGAAAATAAATAAACATTATAATTAAATCAATTATGTTTATCTTTATTTTAATATATAAAAATATCGAAAAAGTTACTGTAAAGAAACTACCATTAACACGGTGAATGAACCAGAAAAGAATTACGTCCATGGTTTGTTTACAATCTCTTTCCGCTCTCATAGGGCAATTATCTGCGAGGATGAACTTGGAAAAAAATGAAAGCTGCTTCAATGTCTTCAAAGAGCATCATAAATCAAATAGAAGCTTTCTTGATAATATTATTGAGACAGTTTCTAATCGATCAGGAGGCATTCATTTTCATTTTGACCAATTGTATTGCAAATGTGTCAAATTCAACTTTCGAGAACTTTAGTTATATTTTCGACAGACAGATGGCGGCAAATGTAAAACGTTACTGTAAAGATTCTTCCATAGATCCACATCCGGGTTTGTTTACAATTCTACGCTACATTTTGCGTTAGATTAGATAAAATTATCAGTTGGTTTGTTTTGGACAAAGCGTAGGTTTGTCTATCCCTTTGAGGAGTGGATTGTCCCGGAAGCGTTCCCGAGTGGATCGGCCGGAAGCGTTCCCCATCAAACACACACTCTGTTTTATTATAAGTAGATATATTATATACAGGATGTTTCACAATGGCCTCCCTAACTTTGAAGTGAAACATTTCGGAAATGGTGATCGATAGAAGACTGAAACAAGTGATATGTTTATTGGGACAGCCTGTAGAAATCTGATACAAAAGTTTCAAAATTAGTAACAAATGTTGCTGACAGATGGCGCTATAGGCTGAAGTCGCAGTACGGATTCCTATAAAGTGTGTTCTGGAGCACAGAGCGATCAGTCTTTGGACTGTTCGGCTGTTGAAACGTGTAAGGAGGTTAACTTACTGAAGGAAGTGGATGAAGTCATGTATTCCGGGGCGCAACGTGTTTTTCTGTTACTCTAGTATCACCGGTTAAATCGTAGTCCTACAGCAACAAGGCACAGTTTTCAATCCTAATTTAAAATTGCCAAAGGTCCTGATGTGAAAACAATTCGCTAGCTTTTCGACAAATTTCAATGGACAGGCAGCGTGGCTGATGAGTTAGTGGGCATGTTGGTCCCAGGCAATCTGCAATTACACCTGAAAATGTCGCGACAGTTGCTGCAGTTATTCAGTCTAATCTGAGGAAATCCATCTGAAGAAGATCCGTTAATCCGATCCATCAGTTGCAGCTGAATCCAGATTAACGCTATGCAGCACGTACAGAATACTGACGAACTCCCTAGATATGTTTCCGTTTAAGATCCAATGTCACCAAACCATAAGAGTTTCAGCTGAGCGACAAAAATAAGAGTTCGCGAACGATATGATTGATGGTGAAGGATTTGAAGTTGGCTGCATATGGGTCAGAGATGAGGCCCATTTTTACCTCTATGGTGTCGTGAACAGACAAAACTGACGTTTATGGGGTATCGAAAACCCGCATGTGTACTTCCCCGAAAGTTACCGTGTGGGCTGCAGTATCGAGTTACGGTATCATTGGCCCTTTTTTCCATTCGAGAAATGATTACTATTGAAGGTACATTGCGGTTTTGGTTCAATTTGTCGCCACACTGCAGGAGTTGGAGGATCGCTTAGGCAATTCCTCAAAGGGATAGATAAACCTACGTGGTTCATTCAAGATGGGGCCCGACCACATCGTAACCCAGCCGGTTTTGAATTTCTTGAGGAATGCTTCGATAATAGTCATTGCTTTGAATTATTATACATTTACTGGAAGAGGCATGGATTGGCCTCCATATTCGCCGATCTTACGCTATGCGATTACATTGAAGGAAACACATTGAAGGAAACTGTGGTTCACAGTTCATCTGTGAAATATGGTTCACAGATGAGATCCATTTTCCCCTGGATGGTGCCGTGAACAGACAAAACTGGCGTTTTCAGGGTACCGAAAACCCGCATTTGTGTCAAGCAAGACCACTACATTTCCCAAAAATTACCATTTGGACTGGAGTTTTGAGCAAGGGCATCATTGGCCCTTTTTTCTTTCGAGACATGATTACTACTGAACGGTACATTGTGGTTTTGGAACAATTTGTCGCCACATTACAAGCGTTGGAGGATCGCCCTGGCACTTCGTGGTTCATGCAAGAAGGGGCCCGACCACACCGTACCCCAGCCGTTTTTGAGGAATATTTCGGTAATAAAGTCATTGCTTTCAACTATTCCACATTTACTGGAACAAGCATTGACTGGTCTTCTTGTTCACCCGATCTTACGCCCTGCGACTACTTCCTGTAGGGCACATTGAAGGACACTGTTTTCCGCAACAATCCTGCAACACTGGATAAGCTTGAAGAGTTAATCTGTCAGGCATATGCGTCCATTTATGTTGACACACTGCAGAAGGTGACTGCCAATTTCATTAGTCGTTTGCGCCATCTCTGTGCTGCGCTAGGCGCACATTTTGAATCGATTTTGATGTGATTGCAACGACTGATTTACCAAGGACAGTCTCACCACTATTTATAGCCCTTTTCTCGGATTCTCTACAGCGTACAGCGCCATCTGTCAGAAACATTTGTAACTAATTTTGAAACTTTTGTATCAGATTTTTACGGCCTTCCCAATAAACATATCATTTGTTTCAGTCTTCTATCGATCACCGTTTCCGAGTTGTTTCATTTTAAAGTTAGCCCTTTGAGAAACAGTATCTCTCTGTCTATCTATATATATATATATATATATATATAAAAGCTTGAACTGCTATATATATAAGCTTGCTTAACTGTGAACGCTTGTATTGCCTCCCTGGTAGAATTTCGACTTGTTCATTCCGGTGCTTCTAGATAATATAAGCTGTTGAGGTTGATCGTGTATACACGTGGTGAAAGAAGAAGGGTTCATGCCGCATGGTAATACAAATTTTCTTAATGTATCCTATTTTCATTTTTTGTTGTCTGTAGTCTGAATTAAAGTATTTATAGTAATGTACTATTGCTCTATCTGAAACAGGCATGTGTTTGGGTTAGTTAGAGTTAAATATTCAGACCTGAGGAGGAATTTAATTCTAACTAATCATCGAATTTGGGCTGGTGCTGTTCTCTTCTTTTATCGGCATTATGACCGTGAATTTGCTTCTTTGATGATGTTAATATTACTGGTTTTTTTATTATTACATATTTCTTATATATGCAATAGTAAAATATATCATCTCAAAATAGTTCGATTTCAAGGATGCTTAAAACGTGCTCTTCCGTCGAAAACTCGTTTTCGTAATTTCGTTTCCGTCACAAAACTATCCATATACACGGGTATTATACTACGTATATAGGGAAAGTAAAATCGTTTTCCTTTATCTCAGTTCTGAATTTATTTCTTTAATTCTCATAAGGTAAGTATTGTAATACTCAGTTATAAATGTGAGTATATTTAATTATCCACTCAATGTTTAATTATCCACTCCATGTCAATAGACAGTGACAAATGGATTATATACATACTAATACGACAGTCTTACGAATATGATAAACATAGTACCAAACATAATATATTGACGAATATGAAATAAAGCAGACGATACATAGAGACAAATAATGCAATTTCATACTTACAATTAACCGATCTATACATCAACTGACTAACACATACAGATAAATGTGATTGACACAGACAAAAGTATTAGAACACACACGGATAGTTTACGATAGACAAAGACAGACAAATGAATATTTTGTACAGACGTGTTTTCCGATGATTGAATAAACTTCATGGTAGTGTTAGAAATTGTGAAAATTGTAAAGCCCATTATTTGAGACTCAGCGATTTAGTGATTATAATCGATGCAATAGTTTAGGCACAATAAGTAAGAAACTCTACTGCGAGTTCTCTTAACCGACGCCATTGAAAATAGAGTTGTCAACATTAATAAACGTTAACATTTACAAACCGTAATGCAATTTTATCCAACGATTCTATTGTTACAGCCTCCCATTTAATCCAGACATGTTGGTTTTCGATTACATATACGTAGCTGTCAAATAAGTGATTTGTGCAGATACCTGAAAAGTCATTAACGAGAATCGACTGAATTTCCACCCTTCTGAATCGATTTTCATTCTTATCAATGACGTGCTTTGTAAAGATTATAAAACGCATTTAGAGAATTCACTCCTGCTTTGAGAATCTTACTAGGTTTTCGAATATAATCGATATTCCGATTCCATAAGTCGTACTAACAGTTTGGAGTACCAAAAAAGTCTTCCGAAAAGAGATTAATGATTTTATCAGTGTATTTGATAGGGTACGAGATTGCTATTAATGTATCACGAGTCACAAAATTTGCAATTATAAATTTAAAAATATCAACTTCATCAATATCATTACAGAGGGTAAAATAATATCTGAGTATAAAACAACATTCTCTAAAAGATAAATCCAAAGACAAAATTGATAAACTCGTTACCTTCGAAACCGGTTTATACCATTATTTTGCATTTTATGCTCTTTGATACGAAGTTTGATAAACTTGCTGTTGCCGATTGAAGAAAGCGTGCCAAATTTTGTGGAAATTGCTTGATTCTTAAGAGATAAGGTAAGGGGTAAAGTTCAAATGTGGGGGTAACACTAGGGTAAAGTAAAAATTTACATATTTTTGTGGGGGACGATTTGTGATGACTCTTGAAATACTTTTATCTAATTATTTTAAATACTTATAAAGAACCAACTCATTAAATAATAGCCATATTTAATTTCGACAAGAATATATCTGAAAAAATTCATAAATTCAGTAAAACGTTTCAGTTTGTAATAATGGATAATAAATTGAAATTTATTACTTTCCTTATATACATAATGTATAAGGAAAGTATTGTGACGGGGTCGAAAATTCGAATTCGAGTTTTCGACGGGAGAGCACGTTTCAATCATCCCTGATCACGAATCAAACATTTTTGAAGTGATGTCTGTGTGTGTGTGTGTGTGTGTGTCAGTGATCCTGTGGAGACGATAACTGACGAACGAATGGACCGATTCGAACGACAGTCTGAGGTGACATATCGACAAGTTGGCAATATTTCGCTAAATGACTCACCAAGTTTGCCAAATTTATCACCAAGAGTTATATACAGACGGAAAGAAGAGCTTTTCTTATATACAAATGACTATTGGCGAATTCTTGGCCGTAAAAATACAAAACTACTACACAAGTACTTTCTCTCGTGAATGAAACGAACTGGACCCACGAAAATGATAATAACAAATTTGCTGCAAAATATTGCATGAAAAATGTACATATTTCACGATAGATTATACTTTTTTTTAATTTTATCTCTTATTTTTGATAAATATATTAGGAAACGTGTGATATTTTAAGAATCATTTTTCTGATTTTTTTATGTCAAAATTTCATTCAAGAAGTTAGGAGTCGTCCGGACATTCGATTGCGTTTATAATCAATAGGCTTCCAGTATTCTCCAATTATAATATTAGTACCAAATTTTGTTTAAAACACTCCATTTTTTCGTGAGATATCGCATCCACAGTCACATGGACACACACTAATATACATAAAAATCACCTCAAAAACATACGATTTGTGTTCTTGAGGATGTGTTTACGACGGAAGATCACGTTTCAAGCATCTTGAAATGTGATCAAGGTGCTTCAAACATGATCTTCCGTCGTAAACTTGAATTGGCGTGATTTGTTGCGTGAATACACTCTTGGTATTCACTACATTTAAAGTGCCCCATTATTTTAATTGACACTTGTAGCCAAAAAACAACATGTGTGACACATATCTTTACGGAAATAATTTCTATTTTATATTAGGATATACAGAGCTTACTTTATTTAACAGACCTCAAAGTAAAGCAAAATATTCTTTAACTGTCTGTTTAGTATGATTGATTTTGTCAGTTACCATATAATTAATGTCAGTACAGAATTATTAACCAGTCCTAGACGAAAAGCGATACATTTTGTGAAACCGGTCCTTCGATCATTCATTGCACTGAAAGCACGCTTTCAACCTCTCACTTTCTAGAGCATTATTATTCAAAAATTAAAGCAGCAATTATATTAAAAAATTCTTTGATTATCTTAATAATATAAGAGCAAAAATCGGATGTGGGCAGCACATGACTTTCCTTATATAATGCAATGAATTTACTACTTTTACAATAAAAAAATTGATTTTTCTTATAGTAGATACTTATATTCTTTCCAAGATATTGAATTTTCGACAATTAATCGTCATTTTCATTGATTTAGCGTCATTTTAATCCATTTGGCCAGATTTTCGTTAATTTGACAACATTTTAAAAAGTCGCCAAGTTGGCTACATGCCGCCAAATTCGTCGCCAAAATCTCGCCAAGCTTTACTGACGGAGAAATAAGTTATTGTTGTAGCAGATAAATGATATTGGCGTTCAAATAAGTATTACTCGAAGTACCTTTTCTCATAAATGGAACGAGCTAGATCCACGAGAATGTCACCAAATTTATCGCATGGTATTACATATGAAAAGTGAACATGTTTCTCAACAGAAAATATATTTTTTTTATTTTATATGACTTTTCGATAATTTTTTTGAAAAATGTGCAATATATCAAGAACGGTTCATGTTAGCGTTCTAAAATTTCTGTTAATCGTTTTCTAATGAAAAATGACATAATAAATGTCTATTTGCGTAACTTTATTAGAGGTTTTGATTTTTTGACGATTTTTCAAAATTTCACTCGAAAATGTAGGAGGGTTCTGAACATTCGATTACGTTTAAAAACAATAGGCTTCCACTGTTTATGGATTGTGATTTTTGTACCAAATGAACCTGGTAAATGATGCTACTTGTCAAAACGAGAATAATATTCAAATTTGTGGAATGCCATCTTGAACAGAATTTCAAACGATCAAATAATGAAACCATCAAACATATTCTGTGTAGATAAACAAAAAATACATCTTACATATACTCTAAAATATATTTTTGACTAGTCACTAATCTTTTCGGGTAGTTCAAATTGTTGTTAAAGTTGCAGTGAGTGTTGTAGTGAAAAAGTTGTAGTGAAAGTACAGATTGTAGTGAAAGCATTCTCAAGCGTGCTATTTCTATTTAGCTTGATTTTTAGGACGTTTTAAAGTTATTTTGATTTTGAAAGTTCGTTCTTGCAACAAATTAATCTATTGTCTTAGATATTATTTAAACCACTTAAAGACAAAACTTTGTTCTATTATAATACAACGAAAATTAACAAAACATTTCCCTGAAGAAAACGTTTTTTAAATACCAGTTTGAAAGGACATCAAGCTGTTATGGGGAAAAGTGTCCCCATTTCTGTGCTTATCCAGCATTCTCTCAAAGTGAAAGGAATAATTATTTCTACTGCGTAATGTTTGAAACATAATTTAAGAAGGAGGAAAATGTCTCATTAATTCGTAGATGGAACTGTAAAAAAATCCTTTTTAGTACTTTGTTTTTGAAACAAATGAATTAATTTGAAAGCATGGCATTTCTGTGAATGGATTTACCAGACACTGGGATTTCACTATTGTTTTTTCCCCTTTTAGACGGATTGTTTTGTCCTTCATTTAACAAGAAAGAATTATTAAACATTTGAAAAATGTCTGAAGTGGACAGTACGTGGTTTTCCAGTAAACACAAATTTGTTAGTCTTGTTCTTCGCATTCAGTAAGATGTATTTATTTTATTACACAAACTAATATTTAAAATAGATATTAATTTTTTTTAACTCAAATATATTAAGTTATTTATGAAGGAATCTTCATATGGTGGCAAATTGTGTATATACTTTATTTTTGATGGTACTTTCTCTGGTAGCATTTTCTCTTTTTGTATATTTATTTTGCACAGTCATATGAATTGTTGATGGGACCGGAAGTGATATCCCCAGAAACAGAAACAGAAATCCCTACCACCTCTGGAATTCAGTGCTTAATCCATATTAGTCATTATCTAAGCTTTTTTATAAGTAAACCAGAAAAATACATGTTTCAAAGAATTTTTTCAACCAGAAGTGAATAAGAACCGGAAACAGAAATATTTAGTGAACCCCATACCTCCTACCAAATTTAATGCTAAATTCATATCATTCATTATTTAAGATTTATCTATAACAAATCTTGAGAAATAGATATTTCAAGAAATTTTTTTTGAACCGGAAGTAAAACTTTTTGGAGAATCCACTATTCTTCTCCGAAATTCGATGTTGAACCTAAATAAGTAATCATTTGAGCTCTATAGCAGATACTGAGAAGTAAATGCTTCAAGGAAAATTTTTTCGTGAAATCAATATTATGGCAAAATTTTTGTCACTAATTAAAAAAAAATACATTGATCCATTATATTTCAAGTACATAATTTTATTAACTTTGTTATATTTTATTTTTTTGCAACATATAGCTATATAGAACATATAAAGTGTTACGTTACGTAGGATGACGAATAATTTGTTTTATAATTGTTTACTTTTCCTTAAAAGAATTAGGTGTGTGTGTGGGGGGGTTCAATTTGTTTTCCTGCATACTTACCAATGTCAGATGCATTAAAAATTTCTCTACACCTATGTGGATAGGGCGCGGTAGCCCATTGGTTAGCGCGCTGGAGTTGCACTCGGTAGGCCCGGGTTCGATTCCAGCCACTGCCAAAACTGCCGCCGTGTTCATGCGGAGTACGATCACGTTAAACATGTGGGTCCGAAAGTCCTTCCGAGTGGTTGGTGGTAGGGGAAGGAGGGTACAGTCCCTGTGGATGCCTCCCCCACTGGGTTCCGGTCTAAATTGGGTGGCACGTCCCGACCGTCCAAACAGTTACCTTACACCTTTCTGGTAGGTCGGACGGTCTGGGTTTCAACAACAACACCTATGTGGATAAGCTTTGAATAACTTTTACACTGAATGAATAACTAGAATATAGAGCGTCACACTGGGTTTTCACCAAGCGCGACGAGCGCTGAGCGAGATTGGCAAGACAACACATGGAAAGCGCAAGAAGAAAAAATTTGAATTTTTCACATACAGAGAACTTTTTAACAAGTAGTATCTTTCTGTTTGACAAATCCATCTTTCTCAATGTTGCTTCAGTTGAAGTCGCGCTTCATGAAAACCCGCATAAAGGAGAAATTGGTGCTCGCTGTTCAAAAGCGAAAAGGAAAGACAAAGTAAAACGGAAAGGCAAAGTAAAAAGGAAAGACAAAGTAAAAGGGGAAGACAAAATAAAAAGGAAAGATTAGAAGAAGGATCCCACTGTAGCAATCATGCGGTTTATGTTAACAAAAACGGGTTTTCTTCAACGTCGTATAATCTCTTTTTCCAGTAAAGTTTCATCCACTGGAGCACGGCCAAGGGGATCCTTTACTGTTTAGGATCCAAAGAACACCTGCCAAGAAAAACTACATGCGCTTTCAGCAATGACGATAAATCACAAAATCATCAAGCTTTTCACAGTTGTTTAGAATCGTTTACATGGTATAATCTCATCTCCAGTACATACCAGACTTGACTCCACTAAACTGGAGTAAGACTCATATGACTAGACTCATTGGACTAGACACTCAGATATATTAGACTAGACTCATTAATTGGAGCAGACTCCAGTTAAATGGATTGCGGTTCAACTCGACTTTTTAATACCAGAATCTATTTTTAGTAGTTTTTTTTTTCAGATTTTACAAGAAATGTTTTGAAAAATCGGTATCAAGGGTCCAAATTATTACAATTATAGCGTGTTACCCTTCACTTTAAAGGGATTGAAAAAAATCTTTCTATTGATACCATACTTGATAATGTAACCCGTGGGGGAAGTAACTTGTCCCCCCGTGCTGGCTAATGACGTTACGAACAAAAATTGTATCGTGGCTATTTCTCACAACAATGATTGAAACTATAAAGTTTTGCTATCATTCAGCCATAAATAAACCCTTTTATGCATGGTTATGTTCAAATTTGTCCTATGCTGCTATGTTAAAAAATATAAAAAATAAAAGAAGTTTTACGCACGAATTAAAAAAAATTCCATCCAGTTGCAGAATTTTTGATAACAAAGCTGGAAATAAAGTTTCTATTCTTCTAAAGTTTCTGTCTTGACATTTTTCACTGTATTAATATTTATATAAATAAAAATAATTTATTTAAAGTTTCAAAATTATTTACCTCCTTATTTAATATTTTATACGGATATTTAATAAAAATTAACTTTCACAACCATTTCTTACAAAATAACATGTCCGGTATTTTCAGTAAAGACTACAGATATTGTAAACCATCTTAATTTATACACCATCTTGACGTACCTGAAAAGTTTTTCAAAATGCCACAGCGCTTTTGGACAACATAGTGTCCGCCATCCGTGGCAATAATAAGGAATTGACAGACATGGACTTTTATACAACCAGAAATCGTGAATACGAATTTGCATTGGGTAAATCGGAAAAAATCGATGTAACAATTAATATATGTGACAAATAAATTTCAAGCTAAAACAATTAAATCCAATTCATTTCAAAATCCATATACATAAATAAATCAGGCCACTTCATAAACATAACATTAGTGGTTAAACACTCGATTTCCAGAAAATCATATAATGGTGTAACACGCATAGTGTCGAGAATAAGACGCAAAGCAAAACTAAGGGTTTGAACGGGATCGAAGTTACAAACAGAATCCCGATAAATATAAATAAGAAGGGATTCCAGAAGTAAAATGTTACGGGTTATTGTGATTAATTAAAAGAAAAACTTTATCAAAATTAGGGGTAAATTTATTTTGACTTTTTATTGGTCAGCAATGATTTAAAATAAACTATTTTAGGCGTATTTTACCATGCTTAAGAATGTGTAACTTTTTATTGATCCATAATGATTTTAAAAAATCTGATGTGGGCAGCACATGACTTTCCTTATATAATGCAATGAATTTACTACTTTTACAGTAAAAAATAGGTTATTCTTATAGAAAATACATATATTCTTTCCAAGATGTTATCAATATTGACATTTCGTCAATTAGTCGTCATTTTAATTGATTTGGAGTCATTTTTACCCATTTGGCGAAATTTCCGTTAACTTGGCAATATTTAAAAAAGTCGCCAAGTTGGCGACATTTTGCCAGATTTGTCACCAAAATCTCGCCAAGCGTTATCGACGAGGAATACGTTATTCTTTAAGCAGATTACCATTCAAATACAAAAGTATTACTCTATGTTTTCTCATAAATGAAACGAGCTAGATCCACGAGAATGATGTCACCTAATTTATCGCATGATATTAGATACGAAAAGTGAACATGTTTCTCAACAGTTAATATTCTTTTTTTAATTTATGGGATTTTTTGATAAATTTATTTGAAAAATGTGCAATATCTCAAGAACAGTTCATGCTAGCGTTCTAAAATTTATGTTTTGATAAGGAAAAATTATATAAGAAATGTCTATTTGTGTAACTGTATTAAAAGTTATGATTTTTTTATGATTTTTTAAAAATGTCACTCGAGAATTTAGGGGGGTTCTGAATATTCGATTGTGTATAAAAACAATACGCTTCCAGTATTCACGGATTGTAATTTTTGTACTAAATTTCATTCGAATTGCGCCATTCGTTCGTGAGATATCGTCTCCACAGACTCATTGATACACACACAGACATCACCCCAGAAATGTTCGATTCGTGATCAGGGATGCTCTCCCGTCGAAAACTCGAATTCGAATTTTCGACCCCGTCACAGTACTTTCCTTATACATTATACTATGTATATAAGGAAAGTAATATTAAAATATTTTAAACGTGTTTTACAATACTTAAGAATTTATACATTTTTATTGGTTCATAATGATTTAAAATATTAAAATATTTTAGATATGTTTTACCATACTTGAGAATTTATACCTTTTTATTGGTCCATAATGATTCAAAATATTAAATATTTTAGACATGTTTTACCATACTTAAGAATAACATTTCTGAATTAAAACTCTCTTTTCAAAACTACTGTATACATTATTATCTCTTTACAGTAGCTATCAGTGGGAGAGGGAGTACAATTTAATTCATTTCTTAAAATTTACTTGGAAACATGATATATTCAGCAATCTTTGGGACCATAACCGGGTTTACTCTCAAACTTCACCATAACTTTCAAACCTCTAAGTAGGCTTATTCCTCTTAGTTTGGAAGTTTGGATTATATTTGAAATCTGAGGTGGTATTAAATTTTGACAGTAAGAAAATAATACGTACCTGGTATGAACTTTGAAAAGTTGTTGGAATCCAAAAGGAATTGATTCAGAATGTTTGAAAAGACTATCTGGGTTTGTGATATTATACGCTTAGATACTTTCATATCGTATTTAAAATTATGAATTGAATTAGAGGGCTACTGGTATGTTAAATTAATATGTGTATTTTTAACATTTTACAACGCCGTTGAAAAGTGTTTATGACTTTGATCATTCTGTCTGTCTGTCCGTTCGCACGACAACAGATATAAAAATAACTTTATCAAAATGAAATTTTAGCATGTTTTTAAGATGGTCTGTGGGACATATGGGAATGTAAATGAATAATATCACCCAATTAATTTTGGATTGAACCCTAGTTGAAAAAATGAAATACATTAAACCCCATGGGACCTAATTTTTCAAACATTTTTAAGCAAAGTTATAAGTCACAAATTGTTCCGAAAATTTTAGCAAATATTCAAATTATCCCATAAAATATATAAAAAGAAATTTCAGCAAAATATGTTCGGTAGTTTTTTAAATAAAAATTAAAATATTAATGACACCCATTAAATATGAAGAAGTCAAGTGACCCTCTTTAAAATGAAATATGATATTCATCTTGTGTGTCAAAATCGCGTTTTTTAAAGTTCTTTTTAATATATATTTAGTATTGCATCCGGTTAACGGTTTTTGCCGAATGTATTTTTAAGATCACCAACTTAAAAGTCAAGCATCAAGGTCAAGCGATTCGGATCTTCAAATAATAACTCTGGTTGTCTGAAAACGTCGTTTGTCTTCATAGGCATTTAATATGCTGTGAAGACATTTTAGTTATACGCAACAGTATACTAAAATCACATTATGGTTCATTTTGTCTGGAACAGTTGATCTCAACATTTTTATTTTCTCACTCTATTATATAAAGAAATTATTGTTTCCCGAATATTTTTGAGTTCGAGAGTTTGACGAGAACAATAATTTCGCACGAGAGATTTAAGACCAATTTTTATGATTAAGCACGTTGTAAGATTTATTGAATCCATCTCGCTTACTTTTAGAAAGATGTCCATTTGTGTGTGTTTGGAAGCAATAATCATAGAACAAATAAACTTATCGATAAAAAGCTTAACGTGTAAATAGTTTCTGCAAAAAAATAGATCTTGATAGAATTTATAATAATTCTAATGATTAGATTTAGAATTGTTCGGTTTTTTAGATTTTCATAGCATTATTTCTTATGAATAAATAGAGCAAGTTCCGGTAAATTTGTTGTAGTATATAATATAAGAAAGAATGATAATTTGAACTACGCTATGGATGTTAATGAAATACAAATAGATTTTATTAAATGAGATAAGCCAAATGCATCTCTCAGCGTCACTAGTTTATGTATGTTTTATGATACTTACTATCAGAGTTTTTTGCAGCTATTTATTAAAGCAATTTGAGCATGTATGTTGTCTTTCATACGTATAAAAGCATATATCCTACAAAACAAAAAATGAAAAGATTAAAACGTTGTCAATAAATACTCATATATGTTAATAAATAATATTTATATTTTTATGAAAATTTAATAATTTTTATCCTTATAATAAATATGTTTATAGAATTTCAGAAATACTGAGTAGAATTTATGTATCAGTAGCATGTTTTTGAAATTTATCATAGATTCCGGAGCAATAATTTTTATAAAAATATACCTTTTATTTTGAAAATAAGATCTTCTTTTAACTGATCTTCTTCGTTAGTTGACGATTCTAAAATTCATATGAAATATAACTTTTTGCTATTAATATTTTCTTTCGTTTGTGGAAATAATAAATAGGATTGCTTTAACAAATATTGTTTCCTTAATTAAGATTGTTCAATGTATAATGCTTTTTTTTTTAAATTATTGCTTTGATAAATATTTTTCTCTATGGATATACAATAAATATTTCCCACCTTCGTAAACTCAAAGCCACATGCATTTTAATTTTCTAAATTTTGGTAAATAATAACAAGTTTTCCTTACTTAATTCCATCATTGTATTTATTTTGTTTCTCATAAATTTCTTTTAAATATATGTCAGCACAAAATGCATAATTTAATTGTATCCATTTTCTTATTTAACAAATAATATTGTTACTTATACTGTCAATTTTTCCAATTACCAATTTCCGCATTCTTATAAAATGTTACAACGAGTGATAAAAATATTCAATAAAATTAATTATAAATAAACTTTCTTCAACAAAATTATAACTAAGTTATAATTTTGTTGAAAGCCAGTCAACGGTAGAGCAATTCAAATTATTTTTATCAATAATCATTTCTATAACATAATTGCAATAAAGTTGCTAATTACAATTAGATATTGAAAATATTCAACATTGGAAATAAAATTGAAATTAAAATAAATGTAAATTAAAATAACAAAACCTCTGTTTCAGTTTGAAATATTCTTATCTGTTTCAAATATAAATGTAAACACATATAGATCAGTTTGGATTTTCTTTCTTAAAATACATAAGTTAGATATATATACTAACAGTGATTTTGATTTTGTTTTAAAGAAGTTAATATTATTGATTTCCTAGTCTTTTAGTTTAGAGTCACAGAATTTTTCCACTGCAGACATTTACGAAATTGTGAGATCTACAAGTGCATTCAGTGACTATAAACTTGATCTACTTGCATCCTAATCTTTTAGTTTAGAGTCACAGAATTTTTCTACTGCAGGCATTTACGAAATTGTGAGATCTACAAGTGCATTCAGTGACTATAAACTTGATCTACTTGCATCCTGATCTTTTAGTTTAGAGTCACAGAATTTTTCTCTTGCAGGCATTTACGAAATTGTGAGATCTACAAGTGCATTCAGTGACTATAAACTTGATCTACTTGCATCCTGATCTTTTAGTTTAGAGTCACAGAATTTTTCTCTTGCAGGCATTTACGAAATTGTGAGATCTACAAGTGCAATCAGTGACTATAAACTTGATCTACTTGCATTCTGATCTCAATCTTGTTTAAATTTGAAGCTTGGTGCGTGATGTGACTGAATTTGCTGGTCACAGTAGATGTTCACAGAACTGTAGTACTTTCAACAATTCTTTCTGTTACTACTGCTATTATCGGTTTTTCGGAATTCAATAACACCTTAAAGCACGAAACTCGTACTCGGCTGCTAGTAGCTTTACTTACGGCACGATTGGTATCAACTCAAATTTTAGTCAACTGATATTGGACACTTTTTTTTCATGCAATTTGATCAATGTTGATGTTTTTGATGTTATTTATAATTCTGAACCATCCATCAAATTTCAATTTTGAAATCAAATATTTATCATTTTAATATTTATTAATTTTATTACTTTGCTTTACTTAGTACTTACTTTATATTTATTATTTTATTTTTCTAAAAGAGGCTGAATAATTTTGCCTCAAACTATCGAGTCAATTTTTGAGAAACAACATAAAACTCATAACTTTCAATAATGCTAAATAAATAATTATTATGTACGTATTTTGTTTTATTCGAAAACGAAAGAAGATACCTAAGAATACTAGTTTGAACGTTTCTCGAGATATTGCATGTTTTTCAAATACATATATAAAAAAAAATACTTAAGAATAAATATCAAAAATATTAAGAATAATCATCAAATATGTAACACTTGACAAAAATGTACCCACATTTGCTACTAATATGACGAAATATTAAACTTGGCGACTTTTTGTGACGTAGAGTCAAATTGACGAAAATAACACTAAATTGCTAAAAATGATACTATTGTTATTAAAATGATGCCAAATCGGTGATATTATAATTTACACATTTTGTTATAATGAAGTATACTGCTTGGCAGATGTTACCAATATTTCCAACTGTCAAGTTATATTTGAGAGAAATATAAGTTAATTGGTACTTTAAAACAATTTTACATGTTGGCATTCAGAAAAGCTTCGAATGTCAGTGTACTACTCAACGTTAAAAGAATTGTGACGTCAATCTTGTTCATCACTGTTTCGCATTCAAAGAAATAGAGTACCTGCATTATGTAGGGAAACCCATGTGCTGTCTACATAAGATGTTTTGTTGTCTGGAATTGCTTTCTGTTTAACGTAACTTGAATTGCACCGTAACTTGAATCCACTAAATTGAAAATCGTATCCATATATTGTAGGAAATCGAAATATCAAAATTTGCTCTATATATCAAACCTGTTATTTATCAAACCCTTAATTTTAATAGTGATATTGAAATTATACTGACTGCATAAAAACGCGTAAATGGACTTATGCTTAGCAGAGGTCTTTTCACCAATCTTTGTTTGGGAAGACGATGTTATATCTATTAAGAAACTAAGAAGATAGTCTTTTTTTCCATATATCACGTGGATTTGTAGTATGTTTCATTTAAACACGTTATTACAGTTTATGGCTGTACAACAGTAAAATACTACTAATGGATTAATTGGAAGTACTGACGGAACTTGTTGAATTTGAAGCGTAATTCATATCAACGAGGTACCATACTAAACAAATACAAATCAAAGAATACAATGTATTGATTGACTTTCAAATAGCAGTATTGGATCGATATTACATCAAAATCTACTCTTTCAAAATCTACTCCTATCTGATAATCGATATTACATCGATTATCAGATAGGAGTAGATTTTGAAGGTTAAAATAATTCAAAACATGTTTTAACTTTTGATTGGTTTTTCCGGTCTTGATACCCCAACTTTTTGCCGAGTGTTGGTTGTGTTGGCTTGCTGTCTTGAAGATGAATGGTATTGCATCTGAAACCTCTGGCAGCCATATTATTGTATTATATGCTGCTTCATACGAATCTTTTCTAACTTTTAAGTTAAACTAAGCAAAATTTTCTGTATGAGAAAATTTTGAAATTTACTTCAACCTTATACGCAATTTGTTGCAGAACTCCAACAATCCGTTTCCTCATTGTCAACTTTATTCACGTTCAATAATTTACTCTTATAAATGTTGTAGCAGAATGATTTCCCAGTGGAGTGGCTATCAATAATATTTCAAATTTAGCCACTAGATGACTCTGCAAGCGCTACTGCTATGAAAACCAGTTGAGAAAATTTGTTTTCCGAGTTCTGAGTTTAAACGTTCTTGAGACTTTGTTATCTTTTTTTAGAAATATATACGAAGTGCTGATTTATTTTGTGTTGCAATAGAAAAACATATTTTGAGTTATATGCTATCTTGACTCTAATTTTATTACATAAATATTCCTTATTGCTTAATGTCATTTGTATCAAAATGAATCATATTGTACCTCAAAGAAGTTCCAAAATAACAAATCGCTCATAAAATTTTGCTTATATTATATAATACTTACTTGTTTTTCTATATTTTTAAAAAGTGCATATTGAATTGAGATAAGTTAATTTCAACCTACTGCACAGTGCTGTAAGTATATAATGATTAATTTTTGTGTACTAAAATACAGAATACTTATTTTATGATTGATGAGGCAGATTGAAATCATGCGCACAGAGTAGCAAACAGACACTGAACCGAAAATTATTAAAGCACGAGACTTTGCACACAAGTCACAATAAATTGGATCTCAACGTAAAATGTAGCACAAGTAAAGGTAAGTGAGGATATATACATTTCAGAAATCACCGAATTTAAATTGGACCAGAGCGTTCAAATGTGCTCTTGGGTTTTCTATTCGTATTTATTTGCAGCTTTTTATATCCATAAAATTGCTAGTAATCTGGTTAATGATTTGTCAATGACACTCCGTTTTTTTTAGATATGTTATGACCATGCCTAATTTTTGAGTTACTGTTTTGCAATTTTTATGCACGTTGAGTTTATGTACTCGATATTTTATTTATTTCCCCTAATTTTTTATATGTTCATGTTTCTCTTCTTTTTCAATTTTCTCGTTTTGCTTCCTTTTTCTCACACTAGGTGACGTTACTATAGTAGGTTCTGTCGGTTAGCCCTTTCATGTTTAAACAGCTTAGTCTGTGTTCATTTGACTGTTCTGGTCTGGGCTTGTTGCACTGAATAACGAAATCCAATGATTACCGAAACGTACGTGTATTTAATAACTTTATTTGCGTTGAATGTTAAATTGTGATTCAGTTTATTATTAAACAGTGATCCGCTTTCCTTTTTATTTTACCAGCAGCGTATGTGCAATGAGCTAAAGGAAGACAGTTGCTAAATGAAGACTATGCGCTAAAGGGAGACTATATGCTAAAGTAAGACTTCACAAGTGTGTTAATTAGTTTTGTGGATTTTAACGTGAAACCTGCATTATGGCAAATAGAAAATATCTTCGAAATATTATAAAAATATATTTAAAGTTTCAAAGCAGAACATAAAAAAATATTTTTGAAAGGTAAAAAAACACACACACACATTAAAATGATAATTTTAGTATCTTCATTAAATTATCTTTTCTTAAACGCCTCTTTATTTTGATGGTATTCTAAATAAACCAAAAGAAAATAGAATTAAAATCTGATTAAAGGCTTTTCTAAATTTTTTACGCAAAGTAAATGAGATAAACACCCATTTTAATGATGCCCTAAGTGACAAGGCGCAGTTAAAAAATGTTTAAATTAGAGCAACCTAAATCCTTTTGTTTTCGTTTTCAAACATCAAAACGTATTATGCATAAAGAGACGCTTTGCTGTCGTAAAATTTCCCTTTTGTGACATAATGAGGACTTTTTACTATTTTACTTTTTTCTGTGGTTTTTCTATGTATTTAAAGTCATTGTACAATCTCGGGTTGTTTCATTTAATTTACTTAATTGTATTTTCTTCTTTATGTCAGATAGTATTACGAATGATGAGCTTGTATTATTAAAGAGTTAAACGTTATTTTTATCTTTAAATGTATTATTTTAATACTTTATCGTTTTATATTACAGTAAAATTTTAGATTCAATGTATGCAAATACATTTTATGTTAGAATGCGGTTCCCCTTCCAGATAACAGAGAATATGGGACAGTTATTATGCGCTCGCCAGCATGGAATAACTGATGCCTGCAATGTCATAAAACTTTCCATGTGCCACAATTTTGCGAATCTCTATTGAGGCAGACAAATTCAGTCCTAAGTAAAGCCCAAAACGTTGACGAAATTTATAATAAACTGGGTCATAACGTAAATACAGCGTAAATAGAGATGAGTAAGCATTTGTGCGTTTCAGAAATCCTTGGATTTCCTTCTGTAGAACAACAACTCTGAACCTGAACTGAATGAGCTCAACAATAATAGCGCAAATGAGCACAACAACAAAAAATGGATAAAAGACCGAGCCCAATTTTGTAGCGCCATCTAATTTAGCGAAATGAAAGTAAAACCATAGAAATAGAAAATGATGTAAATAGGAACTTGAGAAGCAAACAAGAAAAATAAATAAAATCCACAGTATATGAACTGAATGTGCAGAGCAGAAAGATGACAAATAGAGAAACTCAAATTATACATGTTCTTGCCACACCTTTGCGAAATAGAGTGCTTATCTATAAATTTTCAATCACTTATCATTGCTGGATAAGACAGGTTACCGGTTTAGTTTTTATTTTATCTCCATTATTCAGAAAACTGTTTAGTTTGTGATTTGGATGTTTTAAAGCTCTTCGCATCAGTAATAATCCTAGTAAACTGGTTTATGACTTGCCAATGACTCTATATTATTTCTTTCTTTCTTTTCTGCATTACTTTAATATATTCTAACTTTTGTTTATTTTTCATGTTTGCTTCTTAAGTTAGCATTTCATTGATTTTCTAATTTTTATAGAGTAGTGAAAGAAAAATGGCTATGCGCACTAAATATGGTGAAAGGAAACGGTTACTTGCACCAAAATGTAGTAAAATAAAAATGATTACGCGCACCAAATATGGGGAAAGGAAATGGTTACTCACCAAACTGTAGTGAAATAAAAATGATTACGCACACCAAGTGGAAAGGAAATGGTTACTCACCAAATTGTATTGAAATAAAAAATGTTATGTGTACCAAATATGGGGAAACGGAAGGGTTTCTCACAAAATTATAGTGAAACAAGAAAGATCAATCATGCTTAAAGCATTGATTAAGAAACACTTTCCAACTTCAATGCAATTTTATTTAAACATGTCTAAAATGTAATACATTCCTCGGTAATATTTTAAAACTTCTTACAATAATACATTGATTTATTATAGTTGAAAACTTAAACATTCATCCAAAAAAATGAACTCCATTCAAATGATGGCATTGAAATATAAATTGCCTGGTTTAAACATCTCTAAAATGTGATATATTACTCGGTAACAATTTTAGAATTATCATAATACCACGATAATTTATTATATTTAAAAACTTCATCGAAATCAACTGAAATTCATTCAAATGACGTCATAGAAAAAATAACACGCCTGGCTCTCTCTAAAAAAGCAGCATTTCATTCATAAATAATTTCCCATTCATGTCATTCATCACAATACTATAATAATTAAGACCATGGAGCTATAAGTAATTTAACTCTATGCTTAAAACTTCATCGCAAAAAATCGTCCTTCTCTCGGTAAAGTCAATGAATATTTCTTTCATATCAGCTATGCAGACTCCATGAGCTAAATTCTTTAGCATTAAAAAAATACAGCAATTCCTATACAACTCATCCCACATATTTTGCTGTTTACATTTCACATAAGTGAAAAATAGGCTTCGTTAGAGAAATAATCAAAGTTGGATGCTCATTTAAACTCAAATATATTGTCATTGCGTTGTTTCAGTATGTAGATGCACAGAATTTAAGCGAAAATAAAGAGGTTTTACGACGAATACAACACTCAATATGAATTAAAAAGAACTTTAAAAATGACGATTTTGAGACAAGATGGATGCCGTATTATATTTTGAAGTTGGTCACGTGATCGTTTCATATCATGATCACGTGATCGCTTCATGTAAGAGGTGTAATTATTATTTTAATTTTTATTTAAAAAACTACTGAATATATTTCGCTGAATTTTTTTTCATATATTTTATGGAACAATTTGAATATTACCTAAAATTTTCGAAGCAATTTGTGAAATTTAAATCGGCTTAAAAAATGTTTGAAAAATTTGGTCCCATTGGGTTCAATGTATTTCATTTTTTCAACCCGGGTTCAATCCAAAACTAATTGGGTGATATTATTTATTTATATTCCCATAGGTCCTACAGACCGTCTGAACAACATACTAAAATTTCATTTTGATTAAGTCATTTTTACGGCAGTTATCGTGCTAACGGACAGACAGACAGAATGAACAAAGTCATAAACACTTTTCAACATTGTTGTAAAGTGTTAATAAAAATGGTTACTCGCACCAAATATGGTGAAAGGAAAAGGTTACGTGCACCAAAATGTTGTAAAATAAAAATGGTTATGTGCGACCAGGAATAGATCTTACATGTGTTTTGGTGAGACAAGTTTATGCCAGTTATTTATTGTGTCCGAAACATCGAACAATACTTGTAGTCTGGATGGCGCCGAGGTTTAGAGCAAAACATAAATTTAGGAGCTTTAAGACAGAGGGGGCCGAGCGGGCCCTTACGAGGATGCCAAGTACCGACATTGGTTCAATGATTCACCAATGAAGAAAGAGCTTGTTGCGTCACACTGAATGCTGCAAATGAATGCAAAGGGGGAGTGATACCCCCGAGGGTAAAAGAGAGCCACAGTCACCAAAGTGTGAGATCTATTTCTGGTCTCACAGGCTGTGTGCACCAAATATGGGGAAAGGAAATTGTTACTCACCAAACTGGAGGGAAATAAAAATGGTTATGAGCACCAAATATGGGAAAGGAAATAGTTACTGACTAAACTGTAGGGAAATAAAAATGGTTACGCGCACCAAATATATGGAAAGGAATTGGTCACTCACCAAACTGTTGTGAAATAAAAATGGTTATGCGAAAACAACAGCAAATAAAACAGGCCAGTTATTTATAACACCTATCTTCTCTACCTTCTAACAATGTGAGACATAGATGCGAGAAAGAGATAGATAGATAGATAGATACCAGCATGGTGTTTGATATTAGCAATTCAAAATCAAATTTCATATTACTCGACCCATATGAACACATAGATTTGCGTACATACTTCAATTTACCTGGGACACTCTTTCTTACGGTTACTGTATTGACAGTGTCTTGACCTGGGTTTCACGCATACACTATTTCACATTCAAGAGATAATTTTTACTTGACCTTTTGGACCTGCAATTTTTAATTAACTCCTCTCATGAAAAGTCTTTCTTCAACAGTAACATCATTTTTTCTATTAATCGGACACTTTTTCTTGAACTTGACTTTGGGGAGATATACGTTCCTTAGAGACCCCCGAGCTGATTGGTGATGCAAGCCTCCTCATCAATGCATGGGGTTTATGGCTCTTTGCTGACTTTGTTTCTTCGGGTTAGCCCGCTGAAAAGTTTGGGCCCTCATGAGATAGCGTCTGAATTCCCACTTTCTATTATTAGTTATAAACGTTTTTCCTATATATATATTTGCGCTGCATTTTAAGTTGTGATCCAGTTCATTAATAAATTAGTCTTACTACGCATTCAGCTCTAAATCTCTTCAAAATTGAGTTTAAGTTACGCGAGCCTGGACAGGATGTATTTCATACTCATTGAACCCACCTATATAAGACATTTCTAAATTTAGGACCACTCTCCATTTGATAATTACGGCATCTAATTCGTGGTTTTTATGCGTTCTTTAGTCTGAAATGGTCGACACTTTCAATGGCTGCAAGAAACTTGCTACGTGACAAAATTTTCGAATCTCTGTTGTACCAGTAAGTTCAGTAGTACCACTACTCAGTTTGCATAAAGTTTCAATGGCCATGTTCATGCTCACAAAATCTACCTAAAGCATACATTCTCAAGCAGTATTCTAAAACAGTATGTCAGGATGGAATTGCCAAAATTCTGGCAATTAAAAATAGTCTTCCAGGTCACCGAGGGGCTTCTGGAGGGTCTGTAAAAACAAATACCAGTTAGATAATTTTTATATAGATTCTCCAGCTCTGTTCCAGATTGGTCAAATAATTGAAGTTAAGAACTATCAATTTTGAATATTTGCATATATTATACTATAATCCCTACATATTTGAAATTCTAGGAAGAAATACTTGAAATTGTTAAAGTTCCGAAAGTATCCCAGATAGCATAGTTAATTTGCTTGAAGACATTCTAGAGACCATAATGATGCCAGCTAATGGACGCTATACAAATTATTCACATTTATTAAGATTTCTATGCATATAATATAATACGTCTTTGTAATCAACCATTGTGGTAGCTGTAGAGTGCTAAAACTAAATCTAAGATTTTGTCCATTAGACAGTAAAGAGACGAATTAATGACTTTAAGGTGTATGACACGAAGTTCTAAAATTTAATGAACTTATATAGATCAGGATTTCAGACACTAAATCAAAGAAACATGCAATTTGTCACTGGAGTAAAGTGCTCTACCATTTTACTCAAAACATGGGAAATGATAAAAGAAGAGGCGACTCAGAATCTCTTAAAAGCTCTTTAGAAATCGCTCCTGATTTTGTATCTTAGGGGCTTTTAGAGGTTTTCCTGCGAAACTTCCCGATAACTTATGAGTTCGTAAAGACGAAATGTTTTTTCATGCATTAGAACACTGTTTAGAATGGAAATTGGACTGATACTTTCAAGTACCCTTTGAAATAGATCTTATCATTTTAGTTAAAGTTCGGCAAATAAATGTAACCGAGAGATACTAAAGTTTATATATTTAGCTCATTTAAAAATATGTAAATATTTAGTAGTTTTAAAGATCGCTTTTATATTGATAACGAAATCTCAATCTTCATGTGTTAAAAATATCTGATGTGAGCAGTATATGATTTTCCTTACATAATGTACTGAATTTATGTTTTTCACAGAAAAAAACACGATGTACAAGATTAACGGCACAATGGTTTCAACGCTGAATTTTACATTTGGAGATTTTCTGGATGACAATATGTAATACTTGTGAGACCTATTAGGCAATTTTATTTCAGAATTTGAAACAGCCGAAACAAATTGAACAAAAAAAACGCAGACAGATGGTACTGGATTTAACAGTTTTGCTCGGAGAGGTTTGCGCCTCATGAATCCACTAGGGGAAGATCACGATACGAGAAATATTCTTATAAGAAAAATGATGTTATTCTGTAATTATAAATGCTGTGAAAATCATGGAATTTAAATTTCTAAATGCGAAATAAACAGTGTTATTTATAATAAAGGGGAAAAAGTGACAAGCATTGCTTTAACCGAAAAAAGAACAGCGAATAAATACCCAAAGAAGGTACGTATAATTACGACTATTTCAAAAATGAAGTTTTTTGTCACAAAAGGAAATCCACTAACTCGAAAAATTGTAGTGTCTTTAAATACATCTGTAGCGACTACAAACAAGATAATAAATGAAGATTTAAATTATGAAAAAGCTAAAAAGCATAACATTCACAGTCTTTTGCCAAGATATGTGGCTGAACGCAGAACATATTGTAGATTTCTCTATGAAAATCATTTTGCCGTTAACAGATGGAAATATATTGAAACAATTGATGAAGCATAGGTCTATTTAAATGACTGTAAAAAATATCAATCTATTATCGCAAAAAGAGGAGAAAAATACCTAGAAACTTGGTTTCAAACATCAAAAGAAAGTTTCAGTTAAGGATTCAAGATTCTTGCGGGCATTTCGTACAACAATAATTTAAAGTTATGATAAATAATAAAATGCCAAAATCAATTCAACAGATTTCCGATAATGGTTTAATTACTTTAATTAAAGAAGAAATACCGTCCCTTTATCCACAGAATCTTTATACAGTGAAACTTCATCAGTCACATTGCAAGGGTGCGGAATGAACACGCTGGCATATTTTGATAAAAACAACAAGTCTATTCTTAAACTGTGAAATCATAAAATAAACTCCATTAACGCAATTTACAATAATAAATCAGAATGTACATGGTCCACCCTTTCTATCATCGTCAGCATCCACACACGCCACCCTCCATGTACCGACTCCTATCACCTAGTCCATATATCTTTATAACCTGGTTGCCAGCTCCACCTGCCTTCTGCAATCTGCGCGGTTGACATTTAAATTTAGACTCTTTTCCCCGGGGAAGACACTGCTTGAAAAATAAGAAGTCGAGAATAGAAAATGTTAATCCATACAACATATCAAAATCTACCCCTAAGTAAATTGAAAAAATGACAAAGAATACAGGCATTAAAGCTATATCTTTTGCTTATATTCCTAGGTTTTCTGATGTGTCACCAATAGATTATTGTGCTTTTGGATTACTGGAAAGACAAATTTCTCAACGCAAACCTAAAACAATGGATGGACTATGGAGAATGACGAAACAGGAGCAAAATAAAATACCACTCATAACTTTTAGAAAAGCTATTTTATCTTGGAAATCAAGATATAGATTGATAATCCAGAGAAATGGCTATCAGATAGAACATTTAAGAAATAATTATTGTTATTTCAAACGTTAATTTTATTGTGTAATTTTGTTCTAAAAATGTGGAAACAGCATTTGTATCGTTGGCAATGTATATATTCACTAATACTATCAAGAAGAAATACTCACGTAAAGTATATAAATAAAAAATAAAGACAATAAGGCATATAAATAAATGACTTTAAAATACATGAGGGTTATTATTGATGTTTATTTAGCTTATAGATCAATAATAGTAACCATTGTAAAATATAGACTATACTATTTAAGTTCACAGTAACGTCTTTGCTTCAACGTTCTACATGTTGTTATAGAAAATATAAAAGAAAGTGAAAATGCGAGGCTCAAAAAGCTCTTCAGACATCTTATCCAATTTCGTAGCTTTGGGGTTTTTAAAGATTTTCCTGTTAAACTTTAAGAGAACGTAGGAGTTTGTGAAGACAAGAGGTTTTTACGTGCATTAAAGTTCTGTTTAGAATATAAACTGGATACGTACGGTTAAATTTCTGGTAACGGAGAACTTCATACTTCATAAGCATTCTAAGCGTAAGTAATATGAATAATAATCGTAATAAATATGAATAATAACTTCATATGAATATATATGAATATATAACTTCATATGAATATATAAGAATATATAACTTCATATAATTGTATATGAATAATAACTTCATAAGCGTAAGTAATATGAATGATCTATAAATACGAGCTTCTTAGTCACAAATTGAAATCTATGAAAACTGACTTGGTAGAAAAGATAAAGAAATAATTATTGGTGTTTATAATTTTAAGTACTTTTGTCTAAAAATTATATATAATTGTTTCCTCAAATGTTAACAACAATAATTTAAAAAACGTTTAATTTAAAATATGTATATATATATATATATATATATATATATATATATATATATATATATATATATATATATATATATATATATATATATATATATATATATATATATATATGTATATATAAATATATATATATATATATGTTTATATGTATATAATGTATAAATGTATATATATATATATATATATATATATATATATATGTATATATATATATATATATACATATATATATATATATATATATATATATATATATATATATATATATAATGAATAAAAAAACTAAATATCTGAAATTCCAGTGATGGATTAGAGATGAATTGTAATTCATATAACCATAACTTAAAATGTAATATGGCTACGTATAAAACAAAATTGTAAGACTTAACAAACAATTTATAACTAGGGAAAGTAAAACATTGCATATTTGCCAAATTACTTGATATGCAAGAAAAGTAAAGAATAGAAATAGTTTATAACGGTCCAAAGATATTTTAGAGATTTATTAACACTTATAAAATATTATCTAATAAATACAATGAGCCGAAATTAAAACAAATTTGAAACATATTCCTATCATTCACTACTACGTAAAAGGAAGGTTAAGCAAGTAAGCAATATGTCATTCCAAAATTTATAAAATAGATATATAACTATCATGGGGAGAACAAATTTAAATCAATGCAATTGTGCATTCATCATATTATAAATAGTAAACGAATACGAATGGTGAAAATTCGAAAATAGAAAAACAGAAAATAAAAAACAGAGAGTAACAATGCATTCAAGTCTAACTTATGGAAAAGCTATAGGCTTAAAATGGAGATCCTTATGCATTAAATGCTTCTTCATATACATATATATATATATATATATATATATATATATATATATATATATATATATATATACATATATACATATACATTATATAAATATATATATAATTTATATATGTATATATATATATATATATATTATATATATATATATATATATATATATATGTATATATATATATATATATATATATATATATATATATATATATATATATATATATATATATATATATATATATATATATATATATATATATATATATATATATATGAACTGATGGCAATACAATGTGGATTCGAAAAGCAATCGGCGAGCTGCGAGAGGGCGCTTTCTCTGGGAGTGGATGAAACGTCCCGTCAAAATGGAGTGAAGTGATGACAAATGCAGTGAAGACGATTAAGTGAAAAAAATCCAGGCAGGACAGATCGGGAGATCTGGGAGGCCACTCGACGGAATCACTACGACCAATCCATTTGTTCGGAAAGGCAATGTCCAGGTAGTTCCGCACAATCCTGGTGTAATGTGTTGGGGCTCCTTCGTGCTGGAACCAAATAATTACGTTCTCGATGATTTGCTGGTACAACACGTAGTAAATTTGGCAGGAGGAAGGAGCGGTACTTCTGTCCGTCTAGGCGGTCTGGTAACAGATACTAGCCAATTAAATGGTCGTGGATAATCCTTGCCCACACATTCGCGGAGAACCTTTGCTGGTGGCGGCTGGCCTGTTGCTTTCCGAACCCACATTGTATTGTGATAGATGTTTGTTTCGGTGAGTTCTCTCTCTCTCTCTCTGTGTATACACACACACACACACACACACATATATATATATATTAATTAAAGAATGCTATTGATTACATCTTGGAGCTATTTCAAGTAAAGAACATTTTTCATAATAAACTTAAGCGTGGCTAGGTATTTGAATGGGGTTTTGCATAGAAAGAAAATTGCTTACATGTTTCGAAATTAAATATTTAATTTAATTTTTTAAAAATATTTTTTTCAATTAATGCTGTTAACATTTGAGGAAAAAATAATATATATATATAACTTTTTATCTTTCTCAAAGTACTTGTCCACACAATCGTTCCTACTGGATGCAATCCTTTGGGCCAGCCGTGTGGTCTGGACCTTCAACACAATCGTTCCTTCTCAATTTCGTCATAAAGATATTTTCCCGATCGGTGTGGTATTAAAATTCTTCATTGTGATTATTTTATTATCCATTCTTTATAAATGTCCTTCCCAATGCATTGTGCTAATTTTGCTGTATTTAACTATGTCAGAATCTTTATCTAATTTATATAGCTCAAATATGTCTCTTCTTCTCCAAATATCAGTTTTCTGAATTGCAAGTGAAGTTAAGTTGATCGATTAAATTATTGAATCGTTAGATAAAGTTCACTGTATCTCCTTTTCTCCGCCGGTGACTACATAAATCCAGACAGATAAGGTGATGACACATCTTGAGCTGCAGCAGAGAATTAATATCTAGTTGAGCTTAGACCGGAAGCGTATAAGATGCCAACATATGTAACAGCCTTACTATTTTTGACTTCAATTATATGTTGCATTATTAATTAATTATAATTTTGATTACAAGCAAACATCAAAATATTTATAAACACTTTAATATGATACATTATATATATATATATATATATATATATATATAATGTATCATATTAAAGTGTCTTCAAACTATATATATAATAATAGTTTGAAGTTTGAAAGTCCAATGAAAGAAAAGTGAGAAACTGCAACTCGACCTAACTCTCTAAACCTAACTTTCTAAAACACCCACAAAATAAAAGTATAAAACAGCAAATCTTCAATCAAATTGACAAAAACACAAATTACGAGTCATCAAGTTAAAGAAAATCAACAAATTTCAATGGTAAGGAAACGAATATAGAAAAACATAAAAAAACAAGCATTATTGCTATACACGTGAATAAGGACTAGGCCTTAAAAATGGAAATGTTTAGGCCGCAAAACTCTTCTTCTGGTCCAAGTATTTTGACGAAGCAACACAAAAAATATATGTTTCCGAAGAAATAGATAAATTATATCTATAAAATATTTCTACTTGGACAACATACTTAAAGAAGGAAATATATATATATATATATATATATATGTATATATATATATATATATATATATATATATATATGTATATATATATATATTGGTATATATATATATATATATATATATATTACTTTTTTAATTGGATGACGATATTAACACACCTATGTCTTCATATATATTGATCCACATAACACAGAAATTATCTAATTTTTGGCATATAGAGCTTTGTTTCATTATTATACACGTTACAAAAGAAATTAAAAAAATAAAATAGTAAGTAGTGTCTCTAAAATCTCTTTGAAAAAATCATATTTAATTTCATACTGTAGAGACTGTTAAATATCATCTTATCAAATGTCACGAGAACGTAAGAGATTTTAGAAGCCCGATATTTTCCCATATATTAGATTTCTGTTTAAAAAGGGATTCAAAGCACGATCTCCTGAATTCTACCTAAAAATGGTTTATTAATTCTTTAAAGTTTTAAAAGTGTCAAATGCAAATAATAAACTTACTTATTTTATATCGACATATTAAATTGTATATGGTATTTATTTATAAAAAATTTTGCATTTCACTCAATGCAGAAATAGAAGACTGCAAATGGATAGTAAATATTTCAATTTTACAATAGTTTTGCATTTTGTGAACATGTAAAATTTTTTAAAATGTTTTACTTTACTTACCAATATTCATATATTATTTAAATGACCTGAAAAGAAAGTTGTAAAAGACATTGCTACTTGAACCTAGGAGCGATCCACGGTACTCCGAACGCGTTAGTCAAAGCTCCGCTACATCGTTGAGCTACTGGGGTGCAATTACAAGTTCTTATTGTCACAGTGGACCATGCATTATCCACCGTCTAATGTCAGATTGATCAACTGAAATTCTGATTGACCTTGTATTTTCCCAGGTTAGCCTCCCGTTGCTATATTTATCCTCCAGTTTAGTTTTCTGCGTGGTCGTTGTCCTCCCAATTTCAAATCAGCGCTCAATATACCAGAATTCATTGAATCCCTGATAGTCGTACTAAGGACACTTTCAACCCCCCGAAATCTTTGCACTAACTTACTGGATTGATCTGTGCGGACGTCTTTGTGAAGAAAGTTGTTGCCCCAACTTGGAAACGAACCACGAATCTTCTAACCAAACGGGCCAGCCGATGCTTTACCGTTAAGCTACTGGAACAGATTTTGCAATCTACCATCGTCGAAATTGACACTGCAAAGTTAAAAAAAAAACAAATTCTACGGGTCTTTAAATGTTATCAAAACATCTTATACGAAATCCAAGTTAATAATATTGCTTAAAATGTACATATTTAATAATAATATCAACGTGAGTTATGTACATAATTCCATCGAAGCAAATTAAATACAAAATTCTATCAACCCATATGGAAAACTATTTTAAAAAAATTAAATAGATATATAAATATATGATAAATATATGAGAGATATTGGTATCTGTACAAAATACTCTGATGTAAGAGTTGAGATCAATGTCCTAAGACAGACTTAAAGGTATGTGTTCCTCAATTATTGTTGAAGGTCATCAATGCATTTTAGGTATTTTTAATTAACTGGTCTCACATTTGCTCTCTCCGCCGCAATTAATATGAATAATTGTTGTAGTTAATTTAATAAGTAATCTATGTTGTTAGTAAATGATTTTATTTCAAAGTTAAAATGGTGCAGTTAATTGTAGTATTATTGAAAAATATTCTATTCCAGGACTCGGACGAAATATTAATATGGTGGGCTAATGCGGTATTTCATGTTACAACGCAATGTAATTAATTAACTTCAATGAACTTCAATAATAATTTAAAATGTGCACCACAGTACTAATACTAGTTATAATACAAGGTATATACTATTTTCTGTTAGTATTAGTTTTTACTTCATCACTAGACACGTTGATATAGAAAATATAAATACAAGCAGAAAGTAAGATCCAAAAAGCTTTTTAGACATCTTATCCAATTTCCTAGTTTAGAGGTTTTTAAAGGTTTTCCTGTTAAACTTTACGGGTAGGAGTTTTTTAAAGACAAGACGTTTTTCCGTACATTAGAGCTCTGCTTAGAATAGAAATAGGACACTAGGGGCCCAAATTTCCGGTGAAGAAGAACTTTGCATTTTAGAAGTGTTTTAAGTAAGTAAGTGCAGTGTATAAATCCTAACCACATTATTTTAAATATAACTACTTAAAAAATATTTAAATAAACTATTTAAAGTTTACCTTTAACTTGGGACTATTTAAATTCTTTACTGTTAGGAGTTCTACTGGGTTTTTTTAATTGTGTATCAACAATGTTTTGAGAAATAATGCTGTAACTTGAATGTTATATAAAAATATTCAGTTCGCACTCTTTGTAGGACAGCCAGCATAAGCTCGATTTAAATTATATTATTATTATTAAAAACATATTTGAAATCTATAAATGTAATCGCTGAAATTTAAACGCCTTTCTTGGTAGCCTGAGCTTCTTACTGCTATTTTGTTTTTGAAAAACGATTACTAAGTGAAACCGGATATAGCAATTGCACTAAAATTTTAGGATGAGAATTATATATGAGATTTGTTGTGTATAAGACAGCAAATTTTGTCATTGTTGTAAATCTGTACTTCAGATTATATATGATGGTCAACTTATTTACAAAAAATAATTTATCTGTCTATATAACACATTTCATAGTTGATTTGGGCTTAATTCCAAAAGTATACGTGTTTTTGTACTATCCATGGCAACTTTATATACTCTGATGTTGTACTGTCTAATCTGATCCTCTATCCCTGTATACGAAACGTGATCGTTAAAGTACTGTTGTAAACTACCTCAAAATATCTATTATTAGCATATTTACTTGCAAAAAAAAAAAAACATAGAAACATCATTTTCGTATATTAACTTTTTACTTTCCTTATGTACATAGTATAATGTATAAGGGAAGTATTGTAACGGGATCGAAAATTCGAATTCGAGTTTTTGACGGGAGAGCACGTTTCAAGCACCCCTGAACACGAATCAAATGCTTTTGAGGTGATGTCTGTGTGTTAATATATATATATATATATATGTGTGTGTGCGTGTGTGTGCGCCTGTGGAGACGATATTCCACGAACGAATGGAGCGATTCGAACGAAATTTGGTAGAAAAATTAATATCCGTGAATTCTAGAAGTCTGTTGTTTTTAAACGCAATCGTATGTTCAGAACCACTTTAAATTTTCGAGTGAAAATTTGAAAAAAATCATTAATGAATCAAAACCTTTAATAAAGTTACGCAAATAGTCATTTCTTATGTAATTTTTCATTTTAAAAAGATTGATATACATGATTTAGCATGGACTGTTCTCGAGATATGTCACATTTTTAAAATAAATTTATCCAAAAATAACTATTGTGAAATATGTTCACATTTCATATGTAATATCATGCTATAAATTTGATGACATCATTCTCGTGGATATAGCTCTTTTCATTCATGAGAAAAAATACTTTGGGTAATACTTTTGTAATTGGACGCCAGTATTAATTTATCTGCTATAAGAATAACTTATTTCTCCGTTCATAACGCTTGGTGATATTTTGGCGACGAATTAGAGGGATGTCGCCAACTTGGCGACTTTTGAATATGTTGCCAAATTGAAAATGTAGCCAAATTGATAAAAATCACGCTAAATCAATGAAAATGCCGACTAATTGACGAAAATTCAATATCTTGGAAAGAATATAAGAATCTATTTTAAGAATAATCTATTTGTCTGTCCGAAACGTTTCGCAAAATTTTGGTGACTAATTTGTCGGAATATCTGCAACTTGCTGGACTTTTAAATGTTGCCAAATTAGCGATAATGTCACCTAATTGATAAAAATTCGCTAAAGTGATGAAAGTTCAATATCTTGGAAAGCATATAAGAGTAGACAATAAGAATAACCCAGTTTTCTGTCCGTCCGGAACGCTTGGTGAGAAATTTAACGGTACGTCGCCAACTTGGCGATTATTTCAAATTTTGCCAAAGTGACAATAATATCGCCAACTTGGCGATTATTTTAAATTTTGCCAAAGTGACAATATTGTCGCCAAATTGATAACATAATGCCAAATGGGGAGTAATATTTCGCAATTTCTGATTTCCGTCATATGACGGGCATACCTTCTAATATATAAGAGATGCTCTTCTCTCCGCTTATCTATAACACTTGGTGGTGCATATGGCGAACTTGGCGAATAATCTAGCAAAGTATCGTCAACTTGGAGATATTTCGCGTCAGATAGACGAAAATATCGTCAAAATCGCAAAAATGACGTTAAATTAATGAAAATAACGACTAATTAATGAAATAATTGTTACATTATGTTAATATATGGACTATATCGCTTATTGAGGATGCTATCAACATTGATAGTTGTTTATTTAGACTTGCACGAATTATAAGTTAATTGGGTATTTTGAAATAGTTTTACATGTTGTCATCCGGAAAATCTTATATCTTGTATAATTCAACGTTAAAAATACCGTACATTGGATCTTATTCATTAATTTTTGACAGTAAAAAAAGTGAAATCATTGCATCGTATAAGGAAAGTTATATACTTCCCACATCAGATATTTTATTGACTGTAAAAGGAGTACATTCATTGCATTATATAAGGAAAATCTTGTGATGCCCACATCAGATTTTTTTCCAATGGCAACGCAAGAACAATATGAATGAAAGTAATGTAAACCTGACAGAACAACATCACGTATTTCCAAGATCTCTTGCCAGCAGTACCTGGCCATCTCAAACCCCTTGTGCAGTACAGTACAGTGAATGAGGTGAGATCTGCCTGCAACCAAACGGACAGCAGTAGTAATTGTGTGGATTCGAAAGCTGCACAAATGTTTATCCAGGAAATAATGATTAGTGGTCAGCCTAAAATGTGCCAGAGTCTTTTGGTAAGGTTTTGGCGAGGTAACTCTGGCAAGGTAATAATGCTTTATATAGTCCAGGTCTTAAGAGTAATTTGACCATACAGTTCCTGTTGGTATTTTAAAGCGACAGATCTTCATGTGAACAATTTTATAGTGTAAAAGGAAGGTTCTAGCTCTGTTTGCTGAATCACCTTAGAGCCATTCTTGGACAGCAATGAATTAACTGATGGACATAGCTTAATTCATATTGCTGTTGTCTGAAATAGGAAACATTACACGGCTATACTCTGCAATATATACACACAGCTGTCCTGTTGCAGGTATAAATCCAGTTGCTTTGTAGAATGTAGGAAATAGACTAAGTTATTGTTAAATATAGAATTTAACAAGACAACTTTCTTGCTTCAACACTTAAAGCTTTCGGATGGACTGGATTGGTGTACTTCAATGGTTTATTGTTCTTTTGTACACAGGAGGAAAACTATTCTGACCAGGAGCTACAGTTTAAATAGCCACTACCGCAGATATGTATAAACGGAACTCACTATAAGTTCTTAGGATTTCAACTACGGATCCGATGCCAGAGATTAAACAGTTTGGCTGGTGGACCTTGATGCTCCCTAAATGTTTCTTTGCCATGTATTATTCTAGAAATTCTCTTCCAGAAATATAATTTTTTGATTAAAAAATATTTATTTTTCCTAAAAAGAACAACTATCTGTTGCTAACTTTTATTGACCAGTAAAGACATCTTAAATATCGTTCATCGTTTCCTCCGTTTTTCACGACCTGCCTATGAATGTTTTGTAGCAAACTCCTCTTGTAAAGCATGCCGGGGTATTAATCACTCAAATGCACACGTAAAAAAATACGAGAAATACAAGTATAGGAATATCATATGCGCTGCCAGTATGTGCTATTTGAAATGATATATTGAAATTTGTTCCAAACATATCTTGGAACGAATAAAAATGCTTTTCTCTGAACTATTTTGAATTCCCAAAAATTAGTATAGCGTTTATCTGAAGATTTGTTACAATTGTTAATTTATTAAGATTTTAGAGATTAGAAACTACAATTTGAATTTAACAAAATTTTAAGTTTCAAAGATCAATGTCAAGAGCGATGGGACAGTTTTGGTTTGCTACGTTTCACCATTATTTCGCATCTCATTTATTTCGCACCTCATTTTTTATGCAGACGTTTAAAATATTTTTAATCCAGTTTAGGGAAATAATAATACAACTAATTTTATTTGTATCAGCTAATTTCACAATTCTGTGCAAGGATGATTTTTAAAGATAACAATTAAGTTGATTTTTGTAAAAATTTCCTTAATCAAGAAAACAATATATTATAATGTTTACTTGCAATTTGTAACACTTTATAGATTGTACCCTGTAAAAATTAAAGGATACAATTTATAGAGTGTTATGAATGTTAATATATGAATAAAAATATCTAAATCTTATACCGTTGAGGGATAAATTAGCACAATCAATTTATTCAAACAATTTGTCATATTTAATCGCAATAAGCTGGATTTTATAGAAATTGGAAAGTCATATTAAAACGAATAACAGCTAGAAAAATGAGAAAAATAATTTCAATGTTGTAATTTTGATAGAAATCGGTATATTCAAGGTATAATTTTCTAATACTTTCTTGAAAAAGCAGGCATAAGAAAATTAGATGACAAGATAACAATTATTGCTTCAAGGAGGTTTTAGAGCCACCCTTAGGTTAAAAACACTTATCTCATCTCGCTCTCTAACCCCATGGTTCTTTGAAACAAAAAAGGTGGGAAATTGCTGGTTTACAAAATGAAGGTAAATGGAGACATGATTTATTTTACACATAATCTTACTCACCGATGAAAAATATTACGACATCAAAATGGATAGTTATTTGATTGTGTGCATTTTAAGAGGAAGATTACTTTTTATATCACGTTGCTTAGCACCGCTGTTGAATCAAATGTGTTTATACGGCAAATGATTTTTACTAATTTTTTATTTCGATTTAAATAATAAAGAAATGAATATAAAAATATATCTTATAAATGAACGGTATTGTATTTTTGATTGAATTATATTAATTACGGGCTTCGTGTTTAATGTTTATGGGAATTGTTAAAGTTTTCAGTTTTTTATATAATATGTTTGGAAAAGAGTTTTCAAACTCATACATTGTGTTTAACCAATTAACTTATATATTAAATTTATCCAATGAACTCATATATTATGTTTAGCCAATTGTTGAAACAGAATGTGGGAAGAGTATTGCGGGTATATCTTCTAATATCATTTAAGTGTTTTTATTTTGGTATATACAAACGAGATCAATATATTTTATTTTTCAAATGTACGACTTCAGACCTGCAAATTTGGCGGGATATTGCCAACTTAGAGACTTTTTCTTAAATGTTGCCAAATTGACAAAAATATCGCCTAATCCATAAAAATAACGTTAAAATTATAATTTTTTTTTCCTTTTAATTTTATTTTAACGGAAATATTTTCAACGTAATGCCTTTAGGCAGGATTGCAAGGAAGGAACTAAGCATTGTGTAAACATGAGGAACAATTATTTTGATAGAGCTCTGCGACGTTTCTAAAATGCATTTTTACGGACTTCACTTTTTTGGTTGAAAATAAAAATAAAGATATAACGTTATAATATTTGCATAAAATTTGTTTTTCTGACATATATACTCAAAATTGTAGATTGAAACTGCGGCAGCAAAGACATCTGATCAAAGATGCTTGGAGCCTGTACCCGAATTATAAGAGCAGAGGAGGAGCTAGCTTCTGCTCAGTGATTATAATGTCAGTCTTGTAATCAAAGGGTCCCTGGTTCGGGGCCCGGCGACGCCCAATCGCCACAAAACGATAGGAGGAGTGAGTTTAGTTCGAAACAGAAGATTTGAAAATTGAGTGGTGTTATCCGTATCTTCACTATTTATATAGCAGACGCGTATGTAGGACCCGGAAAACTCCGACTAATTCATTCCATTATACCATAAAAGCTTTATAAAACTATAACTATGAATAACGGAAATATATTTAGAATAGGATAATATTTAATTTTATGTAATTTTGTCCCACAATGTAAAAACATACACCCAGATGTCCTATATAAAGAGGAAGAACAAATTGAGCTGACCATTAGGAATAGCAGCTGCTCCATAAAAAACTCAATGATCCTCTAGAAATTACAGAATATTCTTATTAAATAAATAATTATTGCAAGGAAACTTTCTTCGGATAAATTGATTAATACACATGCATTGAAATATTTAATTTGGGAAAATGAAGAAACATTTTTTGCTCAAATTTAATCTTTTTTATAATTATTATTTGTGTTGTAAATATTCTTATTATAATTCGCATTAATATTTGACATTTACTTATCGTCGATTATTATATTAATTAACAAATTATTTTTCTGGCAGTTATTTAATATGATTCAAGAGTTATTTTTGAGTGATATAGAATAAGATTTTAAGTACTTATGGCCCTCCTCATTGGCAGACCACTTTCAACGCCTCAAGTGCACAACCATCTTGTAACGCGATATCATAAATCATTATCCGCACCTTAAATCCCTGTCTGGCGCCTTTTTGTCGCCTTGGTATTTATTAACAAAACCGATCCTATCTAAATACCTGTATCCACAGTTAAAAGTTTTCTCATTTTTTAAAAGCATTTTTTTAATGAATCCATTGATTTTGCCTAACTTTTCAATTTCATTAAATAAATCTCAAGGACATTTTTAAAGTGTAAAAGGTAATGAATCGAAGAATTTGATCTCATTAACGTTATTCACGTCAGATGTGAGGAGTTAAAATATAAATATTCTATAAAAGTAATTTTATAATTAAAAAAAAATATGAAATAAACAACATTCTGTTAAAAAAAGAAGCGATGTCGTCAGAAAAATCCAATAATTCCCTCGTTCGTTAAAACAGATTTTAATCCAAATAAATCGATAAGTTCAAAAGAATCTTGTTTAGAAACTTTGTGATGATGTGAAAAGTTTTCATATTTTTGCGGAAGAAACATCAAGAAAATTGGATATTATTATATCCACTGACCTAAAAAAGTTTCAAAAGTTTTTAGCTTCAAGGCATTGTTGTAGTTAAAAATTGTGTTCTGAACCTTACGATGGGTTTGTAATAGGACCGGTTTGTAACATGGCGGAAATTGGAAAATACTTTGAAAGTATTTTTTTATACAAGCATTATGTATCGATTTTTTATGGTTTAAAGATATTTATAGAGGTATAGGATGGAAGATGAAATGTTCTTTAATATTCTTGATAAAAATATCTTTATTAATAAGCTGGATTGAACAACAATATAAGTTGCCATTTTTTTCTCCTTCAACAAGAAACGGAAAATATAAAAGTTAAGGGAAAAAATAACAGTTGTACTAGCGAGTCAATAGTTGCACTAGTGAGTCAATAGTTGCACTAGCGAGTCAATAGTTGCACTAGCGAGTTAAAGTACGGAAATTAGTGAATTGAAGCATTTAATCTTATTAACGCTATACATGTCAGATGTGAGAATTTCAAATATAAATCTATATATATATAAAGAAGAAAAGTATGTATGTATGTAAGTATGTATGTATGTATGTATGTATGTATGTATGATCCAACATCACGGGAGAACGGCTAAACCGTATTTGATAAAATTTGGTGGGTAGTCTTGAAATAGCCTCACTTAATATTTAGTCTATGCTTCGAGTTTCTATAACCAGGCGTTCTCGAGATATTAGTGAAAAACGAATCTTTCGCTTGTCTCATTATCACTAAAGAACAGCTGCACCGAATTTAAGGAAATTTTGTGAGTAGCTTTAAAATATATTTCCATAAATTTAGTTCAAGTTTCGAGTTTCTAAGTCCAGGAGGTTGTCGAGATATTAATGGAAAACGAAACTCTTTCCTAGGAGTTCTACTATCTAACTCCACGATTCCCAACGGAAAAGGTTGGACATCGCTTGTTTAAAATTCGAAAGTCAATTAAATCTCTGTTTTGTGGTAGTTTATTGAACGTATTAGTCACTTTTGAAAATAGAAGGTTGAAATATGAATTTAAATGGAAACTCTATCACCATGGTTTATTTTTCACAGGCTTATTCAACAACGAAAAGTGTTAAGAAAACAAAATGGTTGTTTAATTAACAGCATTTTGTGAGGATTAATGGTTATTTAGTTATCAGCATTTTATATCATGACAAGTTATTTGACTCTGCAGTGGACAACGATGATGCCGTTAATTACCCGCTGGAATTTCTGGAACTACCTTGAGCCACCTGGAATGCCTTCGCACATCTTAAGTTAAAAAAAGAATCACCAATAATGCTTCTGCGGAATCTGGATCCACCAAAACTATGCAATGGAACACAGCTCTGTGTTAAAAATATTTTACCAAATGTCATAGAAGCCACGGTATTAACGGGAAAGGCAAAAGGAGAGGACGTATTTATACCTCTCATACCGTTGATACCAACCGACCTACAATTTAGTTTCAGACGAGTCCAGTTCCCAGTTAGACTGGCCAGTTAGACATTTGCCATGACCATCAACAAAGCTCAAGGACAAAAAAGTGTAAGCCTTAAATTTGCAGGCGTGAATTTAGAAAGTTCTTGCTTCTCTCATGGCCAATTGTATGTGGCATGCTCAAGAGTAGAAACTTCACAAAATTTATATGTTTGAGCTCCGGGAGGAAAATAAAAATATGTGGTTTACAAGCAAGCATTGCGGTAAGACCTAACAAATTAGGATAATGTCATTTAATTTGTTAACATTTGCATTGTTCCCTAGAGTTTAAGAGTCATTTCAGTTTTGTTTTCAAACTGCACATATTGACTGTACAACAATTGTGGACACCTAATAATCACATTCCGAGACGCTGCCGGGAGGGCCTAGCTGCGAAGGGCGTGCCGGAAGCAGCTATGACTTATATAATTCAATAATTTTTTTTCTTACATAATGCAATGAGTTTACTTTTTTCAGAGTGAAAAAACAATGTATAAGATTCATTGCCCTATATGTTCCGGTGTAATTTTGATCAGAATTTTGCATCATCAATCCCGAGCAACGGCGGGTAATCGCTGCTAGTATTCTATAAACGTTATTTTATAATTAAAAATATTATGAAATAAACAACAATTTTGTTGAAAACGGAAGCGATGCCGTCAAAAAAATCCGATAATTCCCTCGTTCATTAAAACGGATTTTAATCCAAATAAATCAATAAGTTCAAAAGAATCTTGTTTAGAAACTTTTCGATGAAGTGAAAAGTTTTCATATTTTTGCGGAAGAAACATCAAGAAAATTGGATATTATTATATCCACTGATCTAAAAAAAGTTTCAAAAGTTTTTAGCTTCAAGGCACTGTTGTAGTAAGAAATTGTGTTCTGAACTATACGATGGGCGTATAATAGGACCGGTTTGTAACACGGCGGAAATTGGAAAATACTTCGAAAGTATTTTTTGTACAAGTGTTATGTATCGATTTTTTATGTTTTAAAGACATTTATATTAGAGGTATAGGATGGAAGATGAAATGTTCTTTAATATTCCTGATAAAAATATCTTTGTTAATGTAGTATACATTTTAAAATAAAAACTTAAAGTTGAACTTTTCGATTAATTATCATTATTCTATCATATCTTAATATTGCCGTAAACTCGTACATAGTGGACTTATTTATTATTGTACATTGTTTTGTTGTGCCGCTATATAAAACCCTCCAATTATTTAACTTTCGCGCCAGTTATGTAAAGGAATATTAATTATTATGTTACTAAATGGATTACATCATTTTATCTTTAACAATAACATTTATTAACACATAAAATAAATTTACAACAATAATTCATATTATTAATTATTTCATTTTATTACATTTTAAATTAAAATCTTAAAGTTGAACTTTTCGATTAATTATCATTATTCTATCATATCTTAATATTGCCGTAAACTCGTACATAGTGGACTTATTTATTATTGTACATTGCTTTGTTGTGTCGCTATATAAAACCCTCCAATTATTTAACTTTCGCGCCAGTTATGTAAAGGAATATTAATTATTATGTTACTAAATGGATTACACCATTTTAACTTTAACAATAACATTTATTAACACATAAAATAAATTTACAACAATAATTCATGTTATTAATTATTTCAGCGGAGGGACTATGTGAGACCAGTACGGAAATGCGTAACATATGTTTAGACCTAGATATCTTTTTGAGGAACACATACCTTCAAGTCTGTCTTGGACTTTGTCAGCAACACGTGGTTGATGTCGTCTTTATTACTCGCATTAACTCGTAGTGTAATGCATCCACTCGCAACTTTGTCGATCATATTGTACTGCTGTCTCCAACACTCTCACTTGTTTCATTCTCTTAGACTGTTCTCTCCACATATCTAGTCGTCGTGCTATATTTTCTAAGTCATCGTTCTTATTGTAATGTCGAACTCGAACTGTTTATCCACAAGTCATCATGTCGCACCAGTATCAGAACATTTCATCGTTTCGAATACCTCTACAAGTCTCCCCTTAGTGTCCTTCTTCGGTCACAGCTGTGGCTCTCTTTTTCCCTAGGGGGTGTCACTCCCCCTTTGCTTTCATTTGCGGCATTCAGTGTGACGCAACAAGCACTTTCTTTATTGGTTAATCATTGAACCAATGTCGGTACTTGGCATCCTCGTAAAGGCCCGCTCGGCCCCCTCTGTTTTGACGCTCCTAAATTTATGGTTTGCTGTAAACCTCGGCGCCATCCAAACTACAAATATTGTTCGATGTTTCGGACACAATAAGTAACTGGCATAAACTTGTCTCACAAAAACACATGTGAGATCTATTTCTGGTCTCACTTTAATAAGCTGGATTAAACAACAATATAAGTTGAATATAATTAAAAAATAACTTTGTAATGTAATAAAAATAAAACATAACAGTTGCACTAGCAAATATAGAATTAACTGCCAACAAGACCATTCAAATGAAGTAAAAGTGTTTCCAAACCGGATGAGTAAGGATTTAAAAAAAAAACCCACCTAAGAATTAAACAGCGTGAATGCTTTATGGAACGATGGCGGAAAAATGAAGTGTTGAGGGTGGTAGTTGAACCTGAAACATTAAGGAAGAAAATGAAGTTATCACACTAATTTTTACTACTGTACAAGTGACCAATCATATATAAAACCCCCAAATTTATTTTCTTAGCTTTACAGGGATATTTTTTATATTTCCTCTTTATTTTCACTATTGTATTGTATGCTTCATATTTCGTTATTATTGCAATATTTACATACTGCCAAAATTATAAATGTATTGATTGCTGATGTTCAGTTGATAGAAGTGCATCTATGGTGGAGGCCATTCAGATGGGCATTGTCTTGGACACACCAATCGGTTACTAACTAATCGTATCTAACTACGTTACTAACTAATCGTAAATCACTGCGTATTCGCATAGTGAGATAGACCTCATGGAATTGTTTCCAAGGACAGGCAAATAGCTAATAACGTAACAATTTATTAACGAGTAACATCAACTAAAACATAATGAATTTACATTAAAGAACTGCATGCGTGGCTTTAAGAGCCGTGACTACCATGGTATATACAGCTCAGCTGACCAGCAGCTTACTTGAATGCACTCATAATGAGCTAGTACTTGGAAACGTGCAATGTAAAGTGCTAAATTTGAAATTGAAGTCAAGGCGATTGCAGGACATTAAATTCTTTGCCACAGACATGCACACTAACTGCATTGACTGGTAACGACGGCAAACTGCTTAATCACGCAGCAAAGGCGACAACGCACATCTATATAAATAAGTATTGAATAATAAAAAATATTTAGTGTGCGTTATTTAGTGCAGATTTATTAACGACTGATTGCTTTGAAACGCTACAAAACTTGATGACTTTTTAAAAATGAAATTACTTTTCATCAATCTAGGATTCAATAGTGCAGATTCAATAAATATTAAAATCAGAAGTTGATTCTCCACACTTGAAATCTATTTTTTATGTTTTAAATACAAACCCCCAAAGTTGCAGTTGAGTAACTTTCTGGAGTTCAGAGAACAACATTAGATGAGGTTTAGGAATGATTGCATAGAGAAGTTAAATAATATCAGCTTCATCATACTGCAAAACTGACTTCTGATATGAAGTGCGAACAGTAGAGAGACTGCGTCAGCTTGTATGAGGCTGTTAAATATACAGCCTGGCGCAACATCGGCCATCTTGACTCCCAATTAGAGCGATAGCTGTAGATGGAGAAAATATGGTTACATTTTAGTTCTTTTCTCGAGTTCTCAATAAAATAAAAACATTCTAGACTACTTACTTGAATGATTGGTACACTTTTTTTTAAACAGAAGTACCTATTTTACAGTTAGAATAAAATATCAGGCATTTAATAGCATGCCAATGAAAGTGCACAAGAAGACGATAACTGATTGGACCGGTTGGAGTCAAAATGGCGGTTGGCTGCATATTTACAGCAGCCATCTTGACTAACAGTTGGAGTGAAGGCTGTACCTGGCGATAAGAGGGTTATTTTCTCGGTTTTTTTTTCAGGTCATTGATAACATCAAACCATTCCAGACTATTTTCTTGAATAATTGGTACCATTTTTACTTTCCTTATATACATAATGTATAAGGAAAGTATTTTCGAGTTTTCGACGGGAGAGCACGATTCAAGCATCCCTGATCACGAATCAAACATTTTTGAAGTGATGTCTGTGTGTGTGTGTGTGTGAAAGTATGTGTGTGTGTGTGTGTGTGTGTGTGTGTGTGTGTGTGTGTGTCAGTGAGACTGTGGAGACGATAGCTGACGAACGAATGGACCGATTCGAACAAAATTTGGTACAAAAATCACAATCCGTAAACACTGGAAGCCTATTGTTTTTATACGCAATCGAATGTTCAGAACCCCCCTAAATTTTCGAATGAAATTTTGAAAAAATCGTCAAAAAATCGAAACCGTAAATAAAGTTACGCAAGTAGACATTTCTTATGTAATTTTTCATCAGAAAGTGATTGACTTAAATTTTAGAACGCTAACATGAACCGTCCTCGAGATATTGTACATTTTTCAAAAAAATTATCATAAAGTCATATAAAATAAAAAAAAATATTTCCTATTGAGAAACATGTTCACTTTTCATATGTAATACCATGCGATAGATTGGGTGACATCATTCTCGTGGATTTAGCTCGTTCCATTCACGAAAAAAGATACTTTAAGTAATACTTTTGTATTTGAACGCGAATACTCATTTATCTGCTGTAAGAATAACTTATTTCTTCATCCATAACGCTTGGCGAGATTTTGGCGACGAATTTGGTAGAATGTCGCCAACTTGGCGACTTTTTGAAATGTTGCCAAATTAACGAAAATCTCGCCAAATGGATAAATATGACGCTAAATCGATGAAAATGACGACTAATTGTCGAAAATTCAATATTTTGAAAAGAATATTAGTATGTACTATAAGAAAATCCTATTACTTTCCTTATATACATAATGTATAAGGAAAGTATTGTGACGGGGTCGAAAATTCGAATTCGAGTTTTCGACGGGAGAGCACGTTTCAAGCATCCCTAATCACGAATCAAACATTTTTGAAGTGATGTCTGTGTGTGTGTATGTGTGTGTGTGTGTGTGTGTGTGTGTGTGTGTGTGTGTGTGTGTGTGTGTGTGTGTGTGTGTGTGTGTGTGTGTGAAAGTATGTGTGTGTGTGTGTGTGTGTGTCAGTGAGTCTGTGGAGAGGATAACTGACGAACGAATGGACCGATTCGAACCAAATTTGGAACAAAAATCACAATCCGTAAACACTGGAAGCCTATTGTTTTTATACGTAATCGAAGGTTCAGAACCCCCCTAAATTTTTGAATGAAATTTTGAAAAAATCGTCAAAAAATCAAAACCGCTAATAAAGTTACGCAAATAGACATTTCTTATGTGATTTTTCATTAGAAAACGATTGGCATAAATTTTAGAACGCTAACATGAACCGTTCTCGAGATATTGTACATTTTTTAAAAAAATTATGAAAAAGTCACATAAAAAAAAAAAAAATTCCTATTGAGAAACATGCTCACTCTTCATATGTAATACCATGCGATAAATTGAGTGACATCATTCTCGTGGATCTAGCTCGTTCCATTCATGAAAAAATATACTTTGAATAATACTTTTGTATTTGAACGCCAATAGTCATTTATCTGCTGTAAGAATAACTTTTTTCTTAGTGCATAACGCTTGGCGAGATTTTGGCGACGAATTTGGCGGAATGTCGCCAATTTGGCGACTTTTTTGAAATGTTGCCAAATTAATGAAAATCTCGCCAAATGAATAAAAATGATGCTAAATCAATGAAAATGACGACTAATTGTCGAAAATTCAGTATCGTGGAAAGAATATTAGTATCTACTATAAGAAAATCCTATTTTTTTACTGTAAAAGTAGTAAATTCATTCATTATATAAGGAAAGTCATGTGTTGCCCACATCAGATTTTTTTTTATTGTAAAAGTAGTAAATTCATTACTTTATATAAGGAAAGTCATGTGTTGCCCACATCAGATTTTTTTAAAGCAGAAGCATCTTCTTTGTAGCTAAATTGCGTATCAAATATCAGCCAATGAACATATGCACGCCATTGAAATAGCAAAAGCAGACGATAACTGATTGGACCGGTTGGAGTCAAAATAGCGATTGCATCAGTCTGCATATTTTGAAGCCTTAAGTTCGTATACATTGTACAGAGTACATAGGCAATGAAGACAGGGATTTCAAATCTCCCTTTATTTACAAAAAACTTAATTATAAAGAACACTTTTCTAGGATCTTATAAAAGTAAACTTTTATCTGATTTCTGGTAAGATATATATAAAAAATGCAAGTTTTTGATAGTGCTATTTTACGATATTGTATGCCGTCAAAATTGCACAGGTTTAATTCCTTAATCACGTGAAAACTATAAAAAACTTAATAATCCCCTATAAAACTACTTCAGAAATTATGCGAGTAAAGAATAAAATAGCAAAAAGTCAATATTCCTGTGTGAATAATGAACTGTATCATAAGCCAATTTATCGCCCTCTACAGGAATGAAATATAATCCCACTGGTGAAGCACTAGATTATTTTCAGAGATATTCAGCTGTATGATAAATGTAAGATTAAAAAACTTCCCCACAAGCTTAGTGTCAGATTTGTAATAGATGAATCATTAATTAAAGAACTGACGGTTTAAGAATGTTCTATTATACAATAAACGCTGCAAGGCGATTCGTGGAGATTATATTAAAAATTCCTTTAAGTTAATAGGATAAAAAAGGCGCAAAATTTTAATTTTAAGGTAAACATTTTTTTTAACTGTATGCTTATATCGATAAATCTTGTGTTGATGCTGTCATAAGTTAAAATGCAATTTCAAAATAAAAAAATCTGATGTGGGCAACACATGACTTTCCTTATATAATGTAATGAATTTTACAGTAAAAAATACTTTTACAGTAAAAAATATAGGTTTTTCTTTTAGTAGATCCTAATATTCTTTCCAAGATATTGAATTTTCGACAATTAGTCTTAATTTTCATTGATTTAGCGTCATTTTTATCCATTTGGCGAGATTTTCGCTAATTTGGCAACATTTCAAAAAGTCGTCAAGTTGGAGACATTCCGCCAAATTCGTCGCCAAAATCTCGCCAAGCGTTATGCACTAAGAAATAAGTTATTCTTACAGCAGATAAATGGCTATTGACGTTCAAATACAAAAGTATTACTCAAAGTATCTTTTTTCATGAATGGAACGAGCTAGATCCACAAGAATGATGTCACCTAATTTATCGCATGGTATTACATACGAAAAGTGAACATGTTTCTCAATAGGAAATATATATATATTTTTTATTTTATATGACATTTTGATAATTTTCTTGAAAAATGTACAATATCTCAAGAACGGTTCATGTTAGCGTTCCAAAATGTATGTCAATCGTTTTCTAATGAAAAATTACATAAGAAATGTCTATTTGCGTAACTTTATTAGCGGTTTTGATTTTTTGACGATTTTTTCAAAATTTCATTCGAAAATTTAGGGACGTTCTGAACATTCGATTGCGTATAAAAACAATAAACTTCCAGTGTTTACGGATTGTGATTTTTGTACCAAATTTTGTTCGAATCGGTCCATTCGTTCGTCAGTTATCGTCTCCACAGACTCACTGACACACGCACACACAGACATCACTTCAAAAATGTTTGATTCGTGATCAGCGATGCTTGAAACGTGCTCTCCCGTCGAAAACTCGAATTTGAATTTTCGACCCCGTCACAATACTTTCCTTATACATTATGTATATAAGGAAAGTAATAATTGGACTTCTCAAAATTAATTAGATATATTTTATATAGTACATAAGCATATATTTTTACTATATGGAATGTAAACATTCAGAAGAAATGCACCAAAGTTCAGTTTTTGCAGCTTTGTTCTCGAACCACATACATAGAAAAATATTTGTCAACACTCATTGTTCCAGAGAAACTGAGTAGAATAATAGGAGTACGACTACTGCGAGGAAAATTTAAATGTCGGAATTCAGTTTGATCTCTCACTAACCATTAAAATATAAGTTTTAACTGAAAGAAATACACTCAAAAAAGACTGAATATAAATTTTATAAAATTAGACATATTTAAAAAATCATTGTTGCACAATTTTCGGCTGTAAAATAATGTATATACATTATGAAACATGCGGTAAGTATGTTTTATATGGGATAAAAATATAAATGCTGCCTGATCTTTCTCTTCTTACTTTTATCTTCGATTTTTTCTCATTCGTTTCTACGAATCGGAGAATTTCATTATCGTAGCACTATATTGGCACTAGGCTTCGATCGAAGTTGATGTAAGTAAGAATGATAACCCCTTTTTAAACGACACATGTGGTACAATTCATAAGCAAGCAGCAATAACAGCTCTTTTATCCGACGAATGGCATCGAAGGGCTACAGAGGTCGCATTTTATCTCTCGGTCTGATAAGGACGTCATGAAGTGACATTACGTGGCAAGGGATTTCATTCTCTTTTGTACTTATTGCTTACATTCAGGTGTTTCCAATTCAAGGTTGCCTTTCTAGTACAATATACGTAAAATATGACAAAAATGTAATGACAATTGTTTTTCGCAAATATGTGCCTTACAAATTGCACTCTTCTGAACTAATTTGTTTTAGCTTATTCGAAACCAAATTATTCAACAAATAAAATTAAGGACAAAAGGTCTTTAAAACGAAAAGTCATTTATTAAAACATCTTAAAAGACGTACAAAACATTTTGTACGTCTTTTAAGATGTTTTAATAAATGACTTTTCGTTTTAAAGACGTTTTGTCCTTAATTTTATTTGTTGAATGTTGAACGTGATACCAATTTTGATAACAAATTATTCAATATACTCCTTGTCCATAGCCATCCCACACTAGACCTATGCCTCATTAAGGTCTCGGTGTTCCATATGAACAACTCGCTGCGACACTGGCGGGTCGCGGTGGGTAGTTGATATAGAACAGAAAACAAATTTTTCTATAAAACTCTTTTTCCTCTTCTCTCTCATCAATAAAATATAAAATACATATTTATATCCTGCACCTGTACCGATATATACCTGCTTAGATCTATAAGTCTTAAGATCTTCATGTCCTCCAATTGTGTCCTTCGTAAGAAGAATGTAAAAATATACTCTTCCCATATTAGAGATTATGTGACCTTAATAGAAGACATATGAAAGGCACTAGCATGTTTAGGAAATACTTCACATGCTTGACAGTGATTGACATTGTGACGTTTTTGTGTTATTACTTTATAACTTTTTGGTAATTGCTGTTGATGCACCTTTTCGCTCTCTCTCTATGTATACTGCGGTGTATAGGGTTGAATTGATGTATGTATGTTAGGCGGAATCACATAGAATGTACAAATATTCTGTTTTTCTTTTTAATTTCCGTGATGAGAGGAATCGGAAATAAGAGCACAATTTCAAGGTCAAATAAAAAAAGTGTGGTTTTATACATAGCAACAATATAATTCCTTTAAAATCATATACAGGGTGTCCCAAAAATATTGAAATGCTTTTTAATTCTTAATCTGTTGGAGATAAGTGTGCAATGTAAATTGCAAAAATGTTGAACGTAAGGTAGGAAATAAGACTACGTTAATGAAATAGTCCTTCCATTAATTTTCAAAAAGTTTCACTTTATAAATTTTTATACGACCCACTTGGACAAATTGGGCAATCAGAAAATTTTTATTTTTAATGCAACAACATCATTAAAAAAATCCCGCATATCTGCGTCTGTAAAATTGAGCGAGTTATATTTAATTGAAAACTGAACATTGCGAATGGGGGCCATATATCAGATTAGAAATGTAAATTTGTGACATATCACAAAAAAAAATAAAACTGGATGATAATACATAGGAGACATTTTGGCGAATTCCGCGTAGACTCACTATGCAATCACGGATTCTTAAGTACTTTTCACAATGAGACATGCCAATAAAATTTTTTGACACATTTTAAGGTATTTTTGATCTAAACAATTTCCATCGTCAATTTGTTTATGACCCCTATTTTCACTGATGAAACGTCCTTCTACATGGTACGGAAAAGCGGCACAAGTCAGATTTTTCCTTTATCATAATTCAGTTGAATTTAAAGATACAGATATGCTGTTTTTTTAATGATCTTGTTGCTTTAAAAATAACAATTTTCTGATTGACTAAATTTGTCTAAGGCGGTCGCATAAAAATTTAAAAAGTGTAACTTTTTGAAAATTAGTGGGAGAATTAAATTAATAACAATTTCATTAACGTAGTCTTATTTCCTACCTTACTTTCAACATTTTTGCAATCTACATTGCCCACTTATCTCCAACACGTAAAGAATTAAAGCGCGTTTCAACTTTTTTGGGACACCTTGTATATAGAGATAGTCTTGTAAGATGCTGTGCAACGAACTGGAGGTCAGTGGATCCTGATAATATTCCAAAAGTGTTTCTAGGTTGACTTGTAGTGCAATCTGTAGCAAACGGATTATACAGGTCAGAACGATCATTATGATGGGTTTAATGAAAACTGTTTATGCTTATTTTTAGTAAATTTTTGAGTTCATTATTTCTGATGAAAATATGCTATACGAAGATTAGTTTTGTCAAAGCCTGATTAATTGTGCAAGTTCAGGCTTTCAAAAAGGCTGAAGGCTAGTTCAAGCATGGTTAAAAATACACAATTATATATATATATATATATATATATAAGGATATAAACAAGAAGAAAAAATAACCGAGAACAGGAGTGACCATATGATTTGCATAGAATGGCAGGTGTGGATTGCGACACCCCTTTCCCGCTTAAAGCAGCTTTTACGACCCGGGCAACGCTCACGGCACCAATGTAACTCAATGGTCAATCTCCCACATGTGCAAAGACAGAAGCACCCGAACGGACACAAAAGCAAAGATGGAACCAAGCTAGGAAGAGATACACCCTACAATCCAACATGAAAGCACAACATTTTAAAAGGGAAAGTCGCGCATGCGCGAAAAGACTTCATGATGTAAGATATGAATTATATGATATGATATAAGATATGATCGCAGATATGAATATATATATATGATTAAGGATGCTCATTTAGATTCAAACAAAGCACAATTTCTTTCTTTGAAAAATGAATAGTAATAATGTTGTAAAAATATCTAGGGTAATTTATTTTCAATGCATCATTTATTATTTTATCACATTCATAAATGCAGTCTTTTTTAAAAGTACTGTAGTTTCTGTTTCTTCTGAAGTATCCGATAATAATATTTCTGAATATATTTTTAGTGAGGTTTGAATTCCAATCAATAATATTATTAATTTTGATATTGTATGGTTGTATAAATTCCATTCTGTTGGTGTTTTCTTATTGACAAATCCAGGAAGTCTGTCGATCCATCCTCATTGATCGGGTTTTCAACGAAGTCTAATTATTTTGGGTAGAATGCAAAATCTATGTCAGGGGTGTTTGCATAACCCCCTAATATCACATCGTCAACATAACGAAAATAAGGTATTTCCGATAATATATGGATTCCTCTTTCATATTTGGATAGATAAATATCCGCCAATATTGATGAGCATGCACCACCCATGGGTATGCCCTTGATTTGTTTGTAGTAATGCGTACCGTCATATAGTATGTTTTCATTCAAAACCAACTCAATCAAATCTAAATATCTTCTAAGAGTTATATATGGTTTTAAATTGTATTCCTCATGTAATTCTTTCAAGATCATTTGTAGGTTTGTTAAATCGATGCTATTAAACACATCCCGGAAATCGTAGCTTCTGAAGTTCAAATCTTTATGGCAAAATTTCAGTCGGTCTATCAATACCTGTCCGTTTTTTAACATTATGGAGTTTTGCCGCTTAATATCAGTCATAACACATTGGAGTAATTTCAGAAGTTTTTTATTTGCTTGTTCCAGGTATGATCGCCATCCCACTGTTACAGTTCGGAACTTGACTGGTTTTTTGTGTAACTTGGGAATGAGGATCAAGTATGGAAATTTTACTGATTTAATATCCATACCAATTCTTTTATATAGTGCTTTTATTCTATTAGTGATGATTGATTCGTTGCTAGGAATTAAGGTATGCATAGCACTATCCTTATAGCATTGGGTTAAAGTATCGACATAGAATTTTTTTACACGTGAATGCAAAATTCGATACGATTTTGTCGGTGTATGTCAATACGAATTCTTCATTAAATTGCTTGATTGAAGACGGAAATCGAGAACTCCCAGAATCCTTGTTTCTTCTCGGGTAGTATTGGCAAAAAGCACTGTAAAAGGCATATTTCCATGCGTTAAAAGTCTGTACAGGTAAACTGTGTTTGACTGCCATCTTGTATATGAAGGTTTCAAGATCGTAATTGAATTCATTATAAATATTATTAAATTCTTGTATTCGGTACTTAGCACCGAGTTGTAATAAGTTTTTGAGTTTATTATCTTTTATAAAATCTAAGTTCCCAGTAATTATATGCTTGTGGTAGGGATCACAATGTATATTTTTATGACATTGACAGGATTCAATATTAAATGAAGACACAGTTTTACATAATTTATTGTAGTTGAATAATCTTCTTCCGTTGGTTCTTACAAAGCGATAGGATATCTTGATATTTAGATTAGGCAAAGGAAGACGATCTTCTATATTATGTAATATATGGTTGAATGAAATACTTTCGAACATTTTATTCTTAAATGTTGTGATAAAAAATTCTTTTGATTTGTTAATTTGATATTTTGGTTCAAGTGCTACATTATATTTTGCGTCTCTGAGTTTAATTAAATCCAGAATGATGTCTATATTAGTGTTAGTATCTTCATTATTGCAGCTATTTTCACTTAAATTGAAATTTATAATAAAATTCCATAAACGTTGTCAGTATTTAATTTTGATACTGTTGGCTATATTCTTGATCCATCCGAATTTCACCGTTATTTCTGTTTTAAGTCTGAGATTTTTTCTTCTGTTTTGATGTAATTAAAATGTTGCTTTTTATTTCCTCTTTGGTTTCTATAAGTTTTCTTAGGTATTGAATTTTCTAAGAAAGGGTATGTTTGACTATTCCTGCATCTTTCTTTATTGCAATTTTCCTTGAAGAATAAGTATTCAGACCATATGGATATGCAGAATTGTATTGCTTTATATGGGTGTTTTCCCAGCATAAGCGTTCAGAAAGGTCTGGTACTATATCAATATTAGTTACCATAATATTGCTGAAGGGATGTACTTGAAAATGCCGTACTTCTAAGTTATTATTGGTGGTTGGCTGTTGGATTTTTCCCACTTGACTTCGGTGCAGATTTATACGGATATTCAGGGAATTCTGCCTCTGTCCTATATATATCGCCTGACATGCAAGGCATGATATGCAATATACCACATTAAAAGTCTTGCAAAAGATTTTTATATTGTCCTTTTTGGTAGAAATTTGGTGTGGATTGGCTACGGGACAAAGCTTACATCGCTTAGAATTGCATTTCTTGAATTTGAAGTTCTTCATATGGTGGTAGTGTTGATAAAAGTCGTTAAAGAAAGATGATCTGTTATAGATCGTGTCATACATTACGGAAGAATTTACATTTTTTATGTTTGTCACAGCTTTATTATACAATATCAAAATTAATAATATTATTGATTGGAATTCAAACCTCACTAAAAATATATTCAGAAATATTATTATCGGATACTTCAGAAGAAACAGAAACTACAGTACTTTTAAAAAAAAACTGCATTTATGAATGTAATAAAATAATAATCGATGCATTGAAAAGAAATTACCCTAGATATTTTTTACAACATTATTACTATTCCTTTTTCAAAGAAAGAAATTGTGCTTTGTTTGAATCTAAATGAGCATTATTAATCATATATATATTCATATCTGCGATCCTATCATCATGAAGTCTTTTCGCGCATGCGCGACTTTCCCTTTTAAAATGTTGTGTTTTCATGTTGGATTGTAGGGTGTATCTCTTCCTAGCTTGGTTCCATCTTTGCTTTTGTGTCCGTTCGGGTGCTTCTGTCTTTGCACATGTGGGAGATTGACCATTGAGTTACATTGGTGCCGTGAGCGTTGCCCGGGTCGTAAAAGCTGCTTTAAGAGGGAAAGGGGTGTCGCAATCCACCCCTGCCATTCTATGCAAATCATATGGTCACTCCTGTTCTCGGTTATTTTTTCTTCTTGTTTATATCCTTATATGCCACTCTGGATGCAGAGCTGCTAAGCGCCACATCCTCTGTAAGGTTTCTATTTTCTACTTTACTTAAATAAGAGTTCCTTTCGTGATATACTTGTTTTTATATGTATATATATTTATATATATATATAGAAGTATCTGCAAATGATAATATTTTAAAAGAACTATTAATTATCTGAAAAGTAGATAATTTGAGTGTCATTATATTTGGAAACTATCATATCTCTTAGATTATAATCAGTGCAATAAGCTTTTGGCGTTTCACTATTAATGTGGAAAAACAATTGTGTGCAGACATTGGCGTCCCTTTGCAGGCATTGGCGTCCATGGACGCCAATCCTGCAAAGGGAGATCGAACTGATTGGGATACGGCAGGTCAAATACCTGTCTTTTTGAGAGGTTCTTCGTTTTGGGATTGATGCTGTCCCATCCGTAAGCAAAAGGTTAAAAGTTAAAAAATTGAACAGTTTCTTTACATTTAATAACGTTTGTTCATGATTAATTTGTTCAATGTTTCTATTTTTTCATATATATTCTCATTCAATTTTTTTTTTACTAGCAGTATATTCGTACGGAATATATAATAAAAATTAACTTAAAATTCACAATTATGTGCAAATTCTTATAGTATTCCTATAGTAACTGACATTGTTATTACAAATATTTTATTAAAATATTCAATTTAATTCTCCTAAGAAGTTCTCGCTATGCAAAATTATCTTCACAGCAGATTTGAAGAACGCTCAAATGGTAATGGAAGATATATCCGTACCATTATTTTATTCTGTTTCAACAATTGGCTAAGCACAGTACATGAGTTTGAAAAATGCACTTCCCGACACAGAACATGCAACACAATGAAAGAGTGAATAGAGTGTGACGATAAAGGACACACAGACAGAGATGGCATACATAAACAAATGACGGTTATGCCAGAAGGATAATGCAATACAATAATGGCATAGACAGGAGGATCAGTAGGCAGTAGGACCACTTCTTGCTGTGATACAAGCAGCAGCCTTTAGAGGAGGAACAGATGTAATGAGCGTGCGGATAGTTTTCTGAGGGATAGATGACCATATGACGTCAACCATCCTCTTCAGGTCGTCCTCTGTTTGAACCGGTGGCAGGGTAATCGAAGGACGGCCAATCACGTCCCATACGTGCTCGCTGGTTGAGAAATTTGGAGACAGTGGAAGCTAAGGAAGCACCAGGATATCTTTAAAGGTTTGTCTACTGATGGTTGTCATGTGTGGTTATCTTGCTGAAGAACAACATTTTGCAACCACTGAACGTAGAACAGGGCAAATAGCCGCAGCACCTCATTCACATATTGTCGTGCGGTCATTGTGCCTACGATACGAACCAGAGGTGACCGGCTATCGAAGCCGATGGCGCCCTAAACCATGATGTGGCGTTGTCGAACAGTCTGGCGTTCAACAGTCGCAGCAGGATTGGATCTATTTCCACGTCGCCTCCAGACTCTCACACGGCGACTGTCATTTATCAAACAGAACCGAGACTCACCCTGTCCCATTCAGTCTTCCAAGGTTCTTGGGGCCACACCTCTGACGTCGGTGTCTTGTGATCGACAACAGTCTTCGTAAAGTACGGTTTGAGTGCAAGCAGCTGTTATCCAAACTATTCTCGTTGATATTGGAACATCCAATGTATCCTGCAGATTCTGCAGAATGTCGACAGCCGTCGTTTGTGGGGCCACCACCGCATGCCTTCGAATGCGTCGATCAACGTGCGCTGATGTCCGTCTTGATGGACCTGTACCACTGCGACGATTCACATGTTCTTAAATCTATCTTCTTCAAATTCTTTGCACAATGGACTCATCTACGCGTGTTTCAGTAGCGATACGCCGATACGACTACCCAGCCTTACGTAGGTCTAAAATGAAGAATCCTCTTGCACGATCGTCCAAATGCTGAAACGGACTTCGACGTCGTCGGTCAGGCATCTCTTCACTAACAGGTGCATTTGAAATAAAAAACATTTCAGTACACTGGTTACGCAGGCGACAGGCAGTAACAACTCTTGGCTCATCTGCAGTTTCCATCCCTTTTATTCAGCGCTCTAATTACGTGACCTACTTGCATTTCGGATCATTTGAATACATCGAGCAGATGCGTTTGTCTCGCAATTTGCTCAATTATACCGCCAAAGCTTCATGGTGTTGCTTTTTCAATGTGGGGTAGTGTATTTGTCAAATAATACAGATGAAAAAGAAAATTAGAAATATTAGCATTTCTCTTAATTTTTACACCCGAATGCCGTAATTGGTATAATCCGGTCAAAATGCAATACTTCTTATTTATAAAATTTTTTATATCCATTGCTTTTATTATTTACATCAGAAAAAATAATAAAAATCTTCTGCTGTATAAACAGATCTAATTCAATTGCGTTGCTAAGCAATATGATATTTTTTTTTTCAAACAAATTTGCGGAAAAATATTGTGTACATAATGCTATTTCCATGGAAGGTTAAATTGTGCGTTTTTATTAATATATAGACAGACTAAAATTTTAATTATTTATGTTTCAGATTATAGCAAGCAACTAGGACAAGCGAAATTTAGGAAATCCTCCCTTTGGAAATAAAGACACAACGCAACTAAAATTAATTTGTTGGTAATTTGGTTAATTTGTTTATAAATTTAAACCTATACTCCTAATTAAAATTAATTCAATCAATTAATTTAATTAATACATTAAATAATTAAAATTATAACTTTTCTTCTGAAATTATAATTCAATTATGACAAATCCTACCATATCAGATCCCACTATAACATTTTTGAGACCGTGAATGATTGAATGATTTTATATTGGAGAGAAATTCTGTCTTGATCAGGTTGTATCTAATCACAGATATCACTGTATAACTCCAAAACATTGCAAATATTAGTAAAAATGTGTGCGAGGTAGAATATTGTTTATGATAAAAAATTAATAAATCCAAACTAAAAACTGAGGCCACATTTGTTGTTTTTAATCAAGAAAATGCAACTTTCATTCACATTCAGTGCACAGTTAATCAATTTAAATAATTGGACGTGAGTTAAAAAAAATAGAAACTTTTCTAAATTTGACAGAGTAGAAATAAATTTTGACTAAAGAAAACTAGGAACCAATTAATTTTGCATGAATGCTAAAAGGTGGAAAAAACTTTCTTGCAAATTAAAATAAAACACGCTTTCAACTTCAATGCTTTTCATAAAAACTGTGGTAAAGAGATTCTTTTAATTGAATGAATGTTTTTTTTATATTTATTTTATGTAAATGGGATTGCAAATGCCAAACACACTTTTTAGAAGTGAAAAACCCATTGTTAATACTTTCATTCCATTACAAATTTCAAAAGAAAATATATTTTTAAATGAAAATTAAAGCAAATGTTGGAGATCCAATACATTTCGAAAGAAATTAAACTTCTAAATTTCAAACATGTACGTACAGCATTGCAGAACAGTATTATTGAATACAGGGAATAATTGATTTTAGGTATTGTAGCATTAGTACATTGCATCATTGCATACATTATTGTAATATTGCATAATTATTGTAACATATTTCTTCAAAAGTTATAATAATTTGAAATATGAAATGGTTTTTTTTTGAAAAATTTTTTGTTTTTGAAATTTGTGTAAAATACTGTATTCCATTGATATAGAGCAGCGTTAAGCATTTTCCGCTACAGTATTCCAGGGGTTGCATTTCAGATCATTTGAATACATCGGCCAGCTGAATTTGTCTTGCTATTTTCATAATTATACTGCCAAAGCTTCATGGTGCTGCATTTTCTATGTCGGATAGTGTATTTGCCAAAATAATACTGAAAAAGCAAATTGAAAATATTAACAATTCTCGTAATTTTTAAACCCGAATCCCGTAATTGAAATAATATAGTCAAAAATGCAATACTTCTCATTTACATAAAAAATTTATATTCATTTTTTTATTATTTAAATCGGAAAAAAATAATAAAAATCGTCAGCCGTATAAACAGATCTAATTTAATTGCGTTGCTGAGCAACATGATATCATTTTTTTTTTCAAATAAATTTGCGGAAAGACTGTAATATTGCACGGGCATTCTAACACATTTCTTCAAGAGTTATAATAATTTGAAATATTTTAGTTTGGAAAAATTTTATGTTTTGAAATTTGTGTAAAATACTGTTTTCCCTTGATATAGAGCAGCATTTTTCAAAGTATGTTCCGCGACAGTACTCCAGGGGTTCCGAGATAGTGTTCCAGGGGTTCCGCGACAGTATTCCAGGGGTTCCGAGATAGTGTTCCAGGGGTTCCGAGATAGTGTTCCAGGGGTTCCGCGACAGTATTCCAGGGATTCCGCGACTTGATAGTTTCGTGTAAAATTTTCTTAAAAAAAATCGCCGTCCTATTTGGAATGCATGACTTGGACAACAATGGACTTCTTCTGATTTTGGGATTCCGCTATCAAATTGTATTTCAAAAGGTTTCTCGATCAAAAAAGTTTAAAAAACACTGATATAGAAGGTTACCAGGAAAATACCCAAGCACCCCAATAAATTTGGGTTCATGAGTGTGCCTGTTGGGTCCATCTAAAGTAAAATGATAATGTCCGATCGAAGTCCTTAGCGGCTAACTAAAAAAGTTACGATAACGATTTCGGGAACTAAGCGAGAGTGACGAAAAACGCCAATGTTGTACAATATTAAGGAAAATAAGGTCAACGTAAATAAACACAAATACAAGATATTGCAGCATACAGCCGTTTCGAGGATACGCTGCATCCTCTTCGTCAGTGCAAGAGACCAACAACCCGAATTCCAAAAGTGGAATGGGCGCAGATGAAAGAAGCAGAGGGGATTATATATAAAACACATGGATTTGAGAGAGCCAATCAGAAAGCAGCATGAATAACATACCTGTTAAACAGAAAACGAGAAGTGTCAAAACACAATAGGAATATACGGTTCGATATAAAATCCACCCAGCTTCTTTCATCTTCTTTTTCTTTAATGTGTACGGACCGACAATAAAAACATTTTTTGATACATTACAGTTATTGGTGAATTTCTATCAGGAATAACACAACAGATAAAACTTACATGAAAATAAATCTAGTATAGAGCATGCTCTATACTAGATTGAAATGCCCTCTGTTCAGAAGCAATGTACTTTGAATTCTAGAGAAAATATTTCTACGTATTTTGATAAGTATTGTAGGTGTCACCGTGTTAGTGGCTTTTATGATACAATTTTGAGAGGTATTTACCGCCTTACGCACTCGCTTTCAGTTAGTTTTTGGTATCGATTTCTAATAATTAGACAAGGCTATATAATTTTGTAATCGGTTTTCGAGTTCGTTTATGAACTTTTTGAATTTTCCACTAGAGCCACTGTAATCAATTTATTCGATCGGGCATGGTTGGTGAAATTCACTTAAAATGTTTTCATAATAGTATACATTGAAAAAAACAAGCAATTGGCTGTCATGTAGGAATAAGAAATATAGTTTACCGGCAAGAATAAGAATGTTAAAGAAGCCCCCGATTTCCAGCAATTTCAGAAAAGTAAAGTCCTTTTGTATGTGGCTTCAAATAAGAATGCAAATGAAACAATGCAATATGGTGAATTATCACTTTCGCCTTTTTCTAGAATTTATAGCTTTTAATTTCAAATACCTTGCAACTTGAAATCCAGCATTTTCCCTAAATAAAAGTTTGAAAGCTCTACAAAAATAAGTTCTTAAAAGAAAACATTTGCAATTAATTGCTATATTACTGACATTTGATATTTGTGTGGAGTACATTACCAGGAAACATCATTCATAGACCAGTTTCGCTATTATTATACACTCCTCAGCAACATTTACTGAACGCCACCATTTTTTGAACTTCTGTAGGAACTGACAAATTCATTCCTATCACTTCCCTATCTTCAAATTTCAAAACAGAAATTTTGAGGATATTCGAGGTTGCAACTACCATGTTGATATTCTTCAAACCCGTCTATAATTGGCAAATATTTGTAATTGAACAAGAAAATATGCCGTAAATATAAAATCAATTTGAAGTAAATCAAATAAAAATAGACTGCTACATAATTTTAATACTTGACAATTTAGAATTTGTAGCTCAATAAGCTTCATTAAATATGTAATGCTCTTTTCATTCCCATTGGATTTTCTTTCTAACATGTTTCAGTCGATTCTGTTTTCCGAAGTTTCGATTCCTAAAACTCATTAGTAGATTTATTATCTCCGGAATCGATTTTTCCTTATCTTTAGAAGTCTCTTCAGGAGTTATGACCGTCTATTCACTTTTCCTGAAAATGAATTCTCGAGTATCCGAAAATTGATTTAAACCATTGACTATGAAGAGGAAACCATAAGCTATTAATGACACATTGTATCAAAAGCATGCTGGAATACAGGTTACTAAGTCTTTATAAAAGTTTTGAATGTATTTATGAATTTATATAATATGTCAGAAACGAAAATTAATATACCTACATATACTATTTATATATGCAAAATATATTATATTTATATTTTAACAAAAAAGGTATATAAATTAATATACCTTTTTTATTATACTTCGATATCATATATGTAGTTGAATATATCGATGAACAGCGGCGAAACTAGAAATTTGAAATGTTAGTTAGATTTTCAAACAAAATATATAACCCCCCCCCCCCGAAAAACAAAATAAAAAAAACACTTTTTATTTTTCCAAACTAAAATTTTGGCACTGAATTTAAAAGGATCAAGGAAATGCTTTATTTCAGAGGATTTTATTCTGAGGCGTTCCCGAAAATTTCGGGTTCAATTTCCCCCCAAAATGTGTCCAAAATATTTAATATAAATTTTATGGACCAAAATTTTAGTTTTGCCCCTTAAAAAAATATTAAAGAAAATGCTTTTATTTGGGGGGGCTATTTTCATAAGTGAAAATATTTTTACATTTTTGTATTTTTTTTACTTTCTTCTTTTTAACATTTTACAACAAAGTTGAAAAGTGTTTATGACTTTGTTCATTCTGTCTGTCTGTCTGTCTGTCTGCCTGTCTGTCTGTCTGTCCGTTAGCACGATAACTGCCGTAAAAATGACTTAATCAAAATGAAATTTTAGTATGTTGTTCAGACGGTCTATAGGACCTATGGGAATATAAATGAATAATATCACCCAATTAGTTTTGGATTGAACCCGGGTTGAAAAAATGGAATACATTGAGCCCTATGGGACCTAATTTTTCAAGCATTTTTTAAGCGGATTTAAAATTCACAAATTGCTTCGAAAATTTTAGGCAATATTCAAATTGTTCCATAAAATATATAAAAAAAAATTCAGCGAAATATATTCAGTTGTTTTTTAAATAAGAATTAAAATAATAATAACACCTCTTATATTAAGCGATCACGTGTCCATGATATGAAACGATCACATGACCCACTTCAAAATGATATATGGCATCCATCTTGTGTCAAAATCGTGATTTTTAAAGTTCTTTTTAATTCATATTGAGTGTTGTATCCGTGCTAAAATTACTTTATTTTTGCCTAAACTCTGTGCATCTACATACTGAAACAACGCAATGACAATATATTTCAGTTTAAATGCTCTTCCAAATTTGATTATTTCTACTACTAAGCCTATTTTTCACCTATGTAAAATGTAAACAGCAAAATATGTAGAATGAGTTGTATTAGAATCGCTGTAATTCTTTAACACAAAATCATTTAGTCCATGGAGTCTGCTTAGCTGATATGAATTCATTGATTTTAGAAAGAGAAGGACGATATTTTTCGATGAAGTTTTACGCATAGAGTTTACTTACTTGCAGCTCAATGGTCTTAATTTTTAAATAAAATAAATTATTATAGTATTGTGATGAATGACATGAATGGGGGAATTATTTATGAATGAAATGTTGCTTTTATAGAGAGAGCCAGGCGTGTTATTTTTTTATGACGTCATTTGAATGGATTTCAGTTGTTTTCGATGAAGTTTTCAAATATAATAAATTATCATAGTATTATGATAATTCTAAAATTATTACCGTGGAATGTATCGCATTTTAGAGATATCTAAACCAGGCAATTTATATTTCAATGCCGTCATTTGAATGAAGTTCATTTTTTTCAATGAAGGTTTAAGTTTTCAAATATAATAAATTAATGTAGTATTGTGATAAGTTTTAAAATATTACCGAGGAATATATTGCATTTTAGACACGTTTAAATAAAATTGCATTGAAGTTGGAAAGTGTTTCATAATCAATGCTTTAAGCATGATTGATCTTTCTTGTTTCATTTTGCTCTTCTTCTCTTTGAAGCTTCACTAATTTTAATTAAATTTTTGTCCGCAGTAGTTAATTGAATGGAAATTATTTTCAAATGTGTTAGCATAGTTTAAGAAACTGAGCACTGCTCGGCTTATATTAAAAAAAACCTCGTTAGAACCTTATACCATTTACGCTTTTTGTGCTATTATTCCCAGCTCTGAAGTAAAGACAATTGCGAAGTGAAGCCATCCTTAAGCGAGCGCAAATTGGTCTTGTCCTAGCTCCCGCCTCACGCATGATATGGCCTCGCTGTTTTCAAACTTTGAGAAACGTTTTTAATTATATTTTAAAAAGCAATTAATATTTTGTGCAAAATTGTAAATTTTGTGTAAATTTGCAATTTTCGTATTTATCACAAAAATTCATTTAATTAGTCATACATAACTCTAGTATTCATTAATGTTATAATAATAATGAAATATTTTTATTTTTCAACTAGAAAATGCACTCGGTGTTAAAGATGCTTTGATTGAAATTATAACGGAACTCACAGCGAATTTTCGAAAAGCAAAAAAACGCTTTAACAATACCTCCGGTTATATATTAAAACAATAACAGCTTAAATAAAATGCTTAAAACAATAATTGCTTAAATATTTTTTCAACTTCACGAAAATTCGTCTATAAATAGTAAGAATTCCGTTTAAAATTCGTTTGAAGGAAAATTATTCGATGGTTCCAATGGTGTTAGGATGGAAACTCTGTGAAAATATTATAGTTTGCTAAGGAACGAAATTATGCAAAACTCGCTCAAAATTGTGTTATGTCGTAATGCAACATAAAATTACTAAAAAAGTAAATGGAAGGGCCATCATCCCGGGTCCAGAAGTACCTGTGTACCAAATTTCAGGGCCGTACGACTCTTTGATGTTACGCTGATGCCGACACAGACAAAACGGCACACAAAAAGACACACAATGAGACACACAATGAGACAAATGAGCTTCCATCTTCCATTATTATTATAAATACAATTTTCAAATAAAAATTGCTTTGTTCTAAACTCCGCAAATATCTCAGCTCTTTCTGGACCCCCTTTGTTTCTAGGGCAAACAAAGATAAAATGGTTAAAAACGATAAAGTAATAGTTTAGCTTTGTTAACGAAAAATCTAGAACTGGATAAAGTTTTTTGAAACTAGATCGAGAACTTTGAAATTTATTCGAAAATTTATATTTTCTTAACAGGATAGTATAGGATAGAGTTTGACATAATTATGAATAAAAATATGTTATTTATGATTCAATGATCACGAAACTTAACAGTCTCATCATTGTAGTCAGAAATAGCAGCTATGCAAATTTTGTTTTCTTGACATCATTAGCATCCTGTCATAAGGTAAAATTGTCCTTATCGAAATTACCACTATAGGATTTACCTACGATGCCGACACTAAGGGTGGAGCATGTAAGCTCCAGGTTCTCAAGCTGGAGAGACGAACACACAAAATATAAATAAATACACTTGCCTTAATTGATCAATTTATTTTAATATTTTAAGTTATAGATATCCATTGTATCTATTAATGATACTATTATTAAATCCATTATTATAAGACATATAACACTGACAATATTTCATTAATACATATTTACACACATAATAAAATTGACATATATTTTTAAAACAGTTTCCTTTAAACAATCGATACTCAAAATAGTTCTTTTAGTTCAATATCTAAGAACTCGTTAATATAATCTATTCTTACGAACTGATTGTTCATTATTTGAATAATCGATAAAAGTGTGCCTTCCGTGCTAATTAGTGACAAATTGAAACCTAATTTACCTCTACTCTTTTGTGTTAAGTATTTATTCGTGCAATCTCAGTGATGTACGAAACTGCTGCACATCTCACAACTGCAACAAGCTTCCCTTTTATCGCTCACGTTCGATATACTTTTTTTCACTAAACCAAGAAACATGATGTTAGCTCGTTCGAAAATTTGAAGTCGACTGAACTTTTTAGAATACGGCTTTGGGGCGCTTTTTTCCTTCCCCCATTGATTCCCTATCACATCTACCATTCGTTGTTGATGCAGACGGGGATGACCACTGTTTATGTATGCCTGTGTTTTCATTGGCTCCCTCTGCAGCATTTAGATAGTTCATTATTTTGGTTGGCATTCGTAATTGAAATTACAAAATGTCGTGCACGCCGTACGACACTTCCGTTGGGGGGGGGGGGGGTGCCAATACCCCCCCTCCCGTGGGGGTTGATACATTGTCAACATTGCTATAAATTTGAAAGTTTTTTTTAAATTCAAAAATGAAAGATAACATGCTATAATTTTGATCATTTCGACCAAAAATAAATATTTTCAAAATATTTGGGGCAAAAGTTAAAGAAATAAAATAAAACCGAGAAAAGAATTTCGGTTTGAGAAAGTGGAGTTAAGTCACTTTTCAGTCGATTTTGTACTGCCAATGTACTCCTTAGCATTCATTTCTTTTTCCAGTTATAAATTTTCTACTTTATAAACAAGTACTTGCTATCTCTTAAACACGGACGCCAAGAATATTAAAGTGAAGAAAAATTCAGCAAAAATAAATAAGTAATAAATAAAAAATAAAAATCGAAATACCTTGTCTGCTAGAGGGTATTAAATATTTTAAGCCACAAAAGATCGCCCCACTTTTGTCCACAAGTTCAATATCTTCTAGAGCAGGAATTTTATATGGATACTCTGTGCTGTTTAGTTGTATTATTCGATTAAAAGCTTTTAAGGTAATAGAGAGCAGCGTTAATGAATTTTCGTCGCATGGCAGGTTTTTAGTTGATTTTGAAATAAGCTCCATGGTTCTCTTTACTTGCTAGACCAGCTTTATTTATTTTATAGGCCAAAGATCTTATGTAAAAATTTGATGTGGGCAGCACTTGATTTTCCTTATATAGTGAAATGAATGTATTTCTTTCGCAGAGAAAAAATGATGTACAAGATCTATGGCAAAGTTTTTTTAACGCTGAATTGTATATTTGGCAGCTTTCCATATGGCAACATGTAAAACTCCAGGGTGTCCACAAATGTTTTTCAACATTACAAAAATTCATTACAATGAAACTATTACAGATACAGTTGTATGGTTTGTGGCAAAAGAAATACAAAATTATAATTTTTTTTTACAATGTCAATAAACATGTGCGCCGTTTGTCACCCGCAGAATGTTCAAACGATATTCAAGCTCGCGCCATGTATTTTGCAACATGTCTTGGGTGACACCAGCAACAGCGTCAGTTATTCTTCTTCTCAATATATCCGCATCTTGTACCTGGTGTGGACAGTAATCGGTGACCTGGTCTCATGATACCACAAAACACATTCTGCCTTCTCAGACAATGATGCCATTTTCAGTCTTGCGATTGCAGCGCCTCCTGCATTAAGCCTCTTACTAGAACAAAGAAGCAAAAAAAAGTGTATGAGTTTATTTATCCTTTACCACAAACCATACAATTGTAACTGTAATAGTTTCATTGCAATGAATTTTTGTAATGTTGGAAACCAATTGTGGACCCCCTGTATTTGAAGTACCCAATCAACTTATATTTAATCCAACGCTAAATTGACAATTATCAATATTAATAACAGTCTCAATAAATAATATAGTCCATATATAAAATATTTTAATAATAATTTATCAATTTGGCGCTATTTTTGCGATTGTGATGAAATTTTAGTCTATTTGAAGTGAAATATTGCTGTGTTAGTGATATTTCTCTAGATTATTCATCAAGTTCGCATCATGTACTGTCAAGAATTATAGACAAACGGAGAGCAGAGAATTTATTATGGACTAGAAGGTATTCCCATTGTATGACAAAATTCAAAATATATAAAACATACCTCATGAAATAGGTTATTCTTATAGTTGATAAATGAATATTGGCGAATTGTTAAGCTCCAAGACACAAAACTGTAACCCAAAGTATCTTCTCCCTTGAACGGAAAGAACTAGATCCACGAAAATGTTAACACATTTATCACATAATATTACATATGGAAAGTGTTTCACAATAGTTAATACTTCATAATTGGGTGTGATTTTTTGATAAGTTTATTTGAAAAATGTGTAATATCACAGATAGTTCATTCTAAAGTTTGTGCCAATCGTTTTCTAACGAAAAATTACATAAGAAATGGTTATTTACGTAATTTATTGAAGGTTTTGATTCTCTGATGATTTTTTCAAAATTTAATTTAATATTTTGGAGTAGGGGGGGAGTTCTTCCGACCATTCAATTGTGTTAAAAAATAATAGGCTTCAAGTATTCACTGATTGTAATTTCTGTACCAAACTTCATATGAATAGCTTCATTCGTTCGTGAGATATCGGTTTTAGAGATTAACGGGCACATACACACACATACACACAAATACATAAATACACACGCACATACACACAAATACATAAATATATACGCACATCCACACACATACATACACATAGACATCATTTCAAAAACATTCGATTCGTGTTCAGAGATGCTGGAAACGTGCTCTCCAGTCAAAATCTCGTATTCGAATTTAGACCCCGTCACATTACTTTCCTTATACTACATTATACCATGTATATAAGGAAAGTAATAATTTTTATGCGACTCATTTTCTATATAGATGCGAAGTTGATTCTAACTCCTTTTCTTTTGAAGGTGTGAAGGAAGAATTTGATAGAAGCAAACTAAAATATAGCATGCATATATCGTAAAACATTTTTAAAAAATCTGATGTGGGCAGCACATGACTTTTCTTATATAATGCAATGAATTGACTACTTTTACAGTAAAAAAAATCTGATGTGGTCAACACATGACTTTCCTTATATAATGTAAAGAATTTACTACTTTCACAGTTAAAAAACAGTTTTTTCTTATAGTAGATACTAATATACTTTTCATGATATTGAATTTTCCACAATTAGTCGTCATTTTCATTGATTTAGCGTCATTGTTATCCATTTGGCGAGATTTTCGTTAATTTGGCAACATTTCAAAAAATCGCCAAGTTGGTGAAATTCTTCCAAATTCGTCGCCAAAATCTCGCCAAGCGTTATGCACTAAGAAATAAGTTATTCTTACAGCAGATAAATGACTATTGGCGTTCAAATACAAAAGTATTACTCAAAGTATCTTTTATCATGAATGGAACGAGCTAGATCCACGAGAATGATGTCACCCAATTTATCGCATGGTATTACATATGAAAAGTGAACGTGTTTCTCAATAGGAAATTTTTTTTTTATTTTATATAACTTTTGGATAATTTTTTTAAGAAATATACAATATCTCGAGAACTGTTCATGTTAGCGTTCTAAAATTTATGTCAATCGTTTTCTAATGAAACATTACATAAGAAATGCGTAAATATTGTGTATATGCGGAAATATTTGCATAACTTTATTAGTGATTTTGATTTTTTGACGATTTTTTCAAAATTTCATTCGAAAATTTAGGGGGGTTCTGAACATTCGATTGCGTATAAAAACAATAGGCTTCCAGTTTTTACGGATTGTGATTTTTGTACCAAATTTGGTTCGAATCGGTCCATTCGTTCGTCAGTTATCGTCTCTAGAGTCTCACTGACACACACACACACACACAGACATCACATCAAAAATGTTTGATTCGTGATCAGGGATGCTTGAAACGTGATCAGGGATGCTCTCCCGTCGAAAACTCGAATTCGAATTTTCGACCCCGTCACAATACTTTCCTTATACATTATGTATATAAGGAAAGTAAAAATAGGTTATTCTTATTTATAGTAGATACTTATATTCTTTCCCAGGTATTAAATTTTCGTCAATTAGTCGTCATTTTCATTGATTTAGCGTTATATTAATCCATTTGGCGACATGTTCGTTAATTTGGCAAAATTAAAAAAAGTCGCCAAATTGGCGACATTCCGCTAAATTCGTCGCTAAAATCTCGCCAAGCGTTATGATAGGAGAAATAAGTTATTACTTTAATTATATACATAATGTATAAGGAAAGTATTGTGACGGGGTCGAAAATTCGAATTCGAGTTTTCGACGAGAGAGCACGTTTCAAGCATCCCTGATCACGAATCAAACATTTTTGAAGTGATGTCTGTGTGTGTGTGTGTGTGTGAAAGTATGTGTGTGTGAGTGTGTGTGTGAAAGTATGTGTGTGTGTGTGTGTGTGTGTGAAAGTATGTGTGTGTGTGTGTGTGTGTGAAAGTATGTGTGTGTGTGTGTGTGTCAGTGAGTCTGTGGAGACGATAACTGACGAACGAATGGACCGATTCGAACCAAATTTGGTACAAAAATCACAATCCATAAACACTGGAAGCCTATTGTTTTTATACGTAATCGAATGTTTAGAACCCTCATAAATTTTCGAATGAAATTTTGAAAAAATCGTCAAAAATCAAAATTACTAATAAAGTTACGCAAATAGACATTTCTTATGTAATTTTGCATTAGAAAACGATTGACGTAAATTTTTGAACGCTAACATGAACCGTTCTCCAGATATTGAACATTTTTCAAAAAAATTATTAAAAGGTCATATAAAATAAAAAAAAATATTTTCTATTGAGAAACATGTTCCCTTTTCATATGTAATACCATGCGATAAATTGGATGATATCATTCTCGTGGATCTAGCCAACAGCCTCTATATTCAAGGCCTACACACCCATCCCGTAATGGCCGACACCGTAGTCCAACGGAATACGAATTTGTACTGAAATTGTTTTTGGGCGAATTTTTTTTTTTTTTTTAATTTAAATGTTCCAGCAGGATGATTATTTTTTTTTTCTTTAAAATAAATCTGCTTTAATTTAAATTAGAATTTGTTGACATAAATAAGATTATTTCTTTCTTTTTTTATGTGTGATTTGGAATGAAAGAATAATCTTAATACAACCACTTTATAATTTAATAAGTTACTAAAATATTTATAACTTTGTATTATATAGAATATTAATATTTAGTGCATAAAAATTCATTGTAATCATAACCTGTTACTTTACATGTTGCTTTATATATTCATATTTATTATGAAGTATCAAAACTAAACATAGAAACTAAAAGTGAAATTAAGAATCAAATCCTTACTGAAGATTAATTTAAATTCAATCGAAATAAATTAAAATTTACATGATTAAAAAGTATCAGGATGTAAAGGCCGTATTTATACTGACACAATTTAAAGAAGTATATAGATTGTAATATATAGTAAAATAGATTGAAGTATATAGTAAAATTGTACTTTAATTACTAAGGATTGCATACTTCATTAATATATAATTAATATTGGTCTATTACTTAATTTTAATTTATTTGATCACAAGTGGTTAGCATTCTAAAATCAGACTTACCCTCCAAGATAGCTGAAAATCAAACATAATTATAATTAATTAATTCCAAAAGGCCTGGAGTCAAAAGAAGAGGCAGGTGTTGATCCAAAATAACATTTATTATATATATATATATATTTATATGCATTGAGAAGTGAAAATCTATCCATTTAAATTCTTGCACAGTTTTATACCAACAAATTAATGCATAATCATACACACCATTATCTAATGAAATTACTAACTCATATAGCATTTCTTAATATCCTTTAAGTAAGTTTCATCATTACAAATTTACCTTTTAATATTCATTACACAATTCTTATATTCATTCATAATTACAGATTTAAATTAATATTCATCAAACTATTATTATCCTTCCCCTCTAGTCTCTAAGTTGGGGTTCATTTAAATTTATTATATCAGTATTCGATAACAGCATTGTAAATAAATGCTATCATAACAAATGGACTTAATTATAATAATAAGTTGATTTAGATTTCAACTATATATTAAATGGGCAAAAGTAAAATCTTTAAATTAAATCTATCTTTACTATTTATTGTTACCCCAAATGATATAGTCTTTCATTGTAGTTTCTCAGGACAAATGTAGACTAGGACTTACATGGTTGAGCAGTCGTGGATTCCTTTATGGATTGTTATTTTGACATCTGCATCTACGTTAACAGGTCTTTTATAGCACAGATTGTTCCTTGTTACACTGAATATGAGTTGTCGGCTTATACGACACCTTAGTTCTAGGAAGCATTTCCCCAAGAACACACCAGCACTTGATAAAGTATGCCGAATTGAGATGTACGACATAGTAGGACCCTTGTCCATAACTATCAGTCGTCCCATACTCTAACGATGTCAACATTGGAATTTCAATATACCAGGCCACGATTATTCATTACGGATTAAGTTAATATGTGCACATTCTGTTTTTCTAGGTGCCTGTCTGTAGGTATTGCCTGCAGATGTGAAATGTGTGAAAATAGAATGAAATGACTCTTTGGCCATTGCATATGCCTTTAGAAGTCTTTTAAAAAGAAACTTGTAAAAATCCAATTTTGCAAAATATTGGATATTTGATATTAAGTTCATCATTAAAATTTAAATTAAAAAAAAAGTTTAAAAGGTTCTCAAAACACTGTGCATTATTTAGAATTGCACAAAATGTCATATCTTTTATGACAAAAAGCATGTATGCAGCTAATAATTTCCAATGTGAAAATAAAAATTTAAAAACCTAACATAAAATGAAACACATGTATGGAAAGTAATTCCAAGGTAAGTTTAATATATTTATATAAATAGGTTACATCAATACACTATATATATAATGTTTCAGTTAAATAAGTAGAAACTAATAATTATGTTTAAATTTAGTTTAAAGAAAAAATAATGCAGTGATGTATTAACATTTAGTTTAAATCAAACTATTGTATTTATATTAACTTCATGAATATTAAATTTATTTTTTATTTAATTTATTTTAATTTTTTAACTCAACTACACTCATTCTACACTCTCTAAAAGCCAATACTTTGCCCTTTTCTATCTCGGAAAGGTGAGTACTTTTTGGCATTTTGAAAAGTAAACAAACATGCAATACAATGGTATAAACATTAGCGATACACCTACAGCTATCTTATAAAGATAAGAGATGAAATATGCTCAGCATTAAAATCTTCGTGAAAACAAGCTGTAAAAATATAGTTATAGTTTATTTTGTTGCAATCCTATTAGGCTTTACATATATAGAAAATTCGAAAAAGTTTTTTTTTTAAGGACATCACTAATACTGTACATGTTTGAAAAACAGGCTATCACTTTTTTAATGTTGCAAGTTTGCGTTTCTTATTTTCTGGTTTTATGAAAATGTATTCGTGGCAGCCATGATAATATACCTGGTAATGACAGTAGAGGAATGACCACCAGGACAATTGCCTTTCATAAAAATTTCTTTTTCGCTTAAAATAAAAACTGCTAAACTGATAACCAATTGTCGTTGATTGTTTACATTCAAGAAAAAATGTTCGAAATCAATGGAAACTAATTTTTGTACAATTATAAATACATGAATTACAATTTCAAGAACTTCGGGCTGCGGATACATCAAACCACCCCTATCCATCTTTTCTATAACAGAACTTTCAATCAGAGGAGACTCTTTAACAGTTGCAATAGTTAAGTTTATCTTACAAAAAGTACAGTTATGAAGTTTTTTAACAGTGGCAAATGCACAATATCCTGCTACGTAAGATATCGCAGGGATTATATCAGATACATTACAAACATCATCATCCAAAACGGATATGCTTTGAGCAAAGGTAGGAAGATCATCAATCTGGGAGGTTTCTAAGTCTCCTATTTTGTTATTCTCTACATCTACAGACAATTCACCATATTTACAGGATTTGATCTTTAAAGGACCGATGCTTTGTAGTCGTAATTTACTTTCAGTTTCAAACACCTGTCGCAAAGATATCAAATATTGTGAACCTGCAAGTTGTCTGAATTTCCCAAACCTTTGCTCTAAAGCATCCGTTTGGATTTTTCCAGTTAGGATATACGAAAACCCTAATTCATATACACAGTATGATAAAAGATCCAACCCACCATGTGTTGTATGCGTTAAAGCAGCATAAGTTTCTCTGGTCAATATACCAGTCGTGTATTTCAAATTTTTCCAATTCTCTAACCAGATTAGGAACTTATTTAAAAATTTAGTCTTTTCATCTGTTTCAGTCAAAGTAAGTGGCTCTTGAAAAACATCTCTTTTACATTGTCCTTTAAATAAACTTTTAACATTCATTATCGACCACCAGGTATATGTTAGGCGAACATAATCAGCTGTATCCTGGCAATGTTGTAAGTCATTACTTTCATCAAACTGGCGTAGGCCCTCAATAACATGATTGTTAAAAATTTGCAGAACAAACTTTACATTTTGTCGCTCAAGATTTGTTGGTATCAATGCTTTTAATGTTACCCCATATGCAAATTTCAATATATTTCCTCCTTCAATAGAATGAAGTTTTTTTATCGTCACAAAACAAGCAGTTTTTGTGACACCAGGTTTTTCAAAATCAGGATAAAACATACATTGTCCTGCATTCTTTTGATTCAGCCAGTTGTTCCTTATACATTTTATGATGTGCACGGGATCATAAATAAAAAATAGAGGTCTATTTAAATCTGACGGATGTTTATATATAATGCTTTGCTTTGGAGGAACATTAAAGAAAGACATAGCTCTGCCGTTAATGGCATTATTGTCAGAACTTATGCATATCACCTTAAATCCAATTTCCTCCAAACCTACTGTTACTTTTTTAATTATAGTAAACAGACTTTCTGCGTTTATTTTTTGAACTTGCACTATATGTGCAACGTCTTTATATGTCGATAAAAAGCTTTGAACCATAAAAACATATGCACTTGTTGCACATTTTACATTATCATATGCATGGCCAACAATGCTCCCTCCCTTAAAATCCATGACAGGTTTAATGTGGATTTCGTCCATCATTAAACACCATGTACAGTCTTCAGACTGTAATGTTTGATAGCGTTGTTTAATATAAGACAAAAAGTTATCTTCAAATTGTTCATTGACAGGGTTTAAGTGAAAGGAAGAACATATTCTGTAAATTGTATAGGGATGTGGTAAAATAAAATGATGAGAGTTTCGTAAAAACTTATAAGCATGGGGAGATATTGAGAACAGCAAACTACAGAAAATCAAAAATTTAGTATTATATTTAAAATGGTGTTTTCCATTAACGATTAAAGAGAACTGTTCAATCAAGAAATCCAAATTTTTGTCTGAAGATGGTAACAAAGTTTTCAACAAATTTACCGAATCACTTATTACATTAAAGATTGATTTGCTCGAATTTGTTTCAACATTTTGATTAAGCAACTCAACCTCTTGCAGTATTTCTGTAGCATCATTAACATTTTTCATAGGCGTTTCTCATCTGGGGCTTCACGTGAAGTAGTTGGTTTCGACAAATACTCTGGACAACCTGGTAAGCAAGATGGAACTACGCCTTTTCTTAACTTTGGTGCAGATAGCGGAATCGTTACCGATGTGCCAGTTTTCTCATCATAGTGTACAGTCTCTCGAATAATATCACCAGATGTAAAATGTTGCTCACAAAGCTAAAAAAAAATTACAAAATATACATTAATCCTTATGCATATATGCACTGCTTAATGAAAGAAGTGCATGTTTTGCTCTTTCGATGTATTTTACTTATTAAAATAAATCCTGTGGGAAATTAAAGAGCTTCGAACATAACAGAATCAGGGGTACCAGAGAATCATAACAGAATCAGGTAAATTACCACTACTTTACTTCTAAACAGTTAAACAATATCTCATGACTAATCATTGCTTCGAGATGTTTCACTGTATAATGATATTCCTTATAATTATATTAAATAATTAAATATAATTATTTGAACACTTAGAAATTAAAACTATCTAGGCACCAGCCAGAAATCGAACCCGGATCATTATCATGCTATATTAAATCAAATATAGGTTCATAAACTTTAATATAATTTCATAAATTTCTAAACTCATATTCATAAACTAATATAATTTCTCAAACCCATATACATAAATTAAACCTTTAAGTACATAAATTCAATTATAATATCTTTCTATACTTCCCTTGTACATTAAAACACATGGGAGGAACCTAATTATATATATGTTCTAGGTTAGCTTATTTAAAATCCTGCACACGCTTATACATTTTTTATCAATGTGTACATAAGTATTTAAAAAGAACAGTACTTACCCTAGAATTTTTTGTAACTTCGAATCCATCTCTTCTAAGGAAAAAAATTCATTTTTTTCTTACTTCAGGATCATTGGGAAAATTGAAAACTGCAGAATGTGGGCCGTTATTGTAGTTCCCGCGACCACCAACAGCCGAACAACGATACGGCATTACACAATTAAATCTTCGAAAAAATGGTAAAAAAATAGCTGTAATTAACAGCTCATATAAAATATAAACAAAGAAACGTTAAAACGAATTCAATACTCGATCACACTGAATACAGACGGTGTTGAATGGGGACGGCTGGCTGGACTACACGACGCTACCCATACGTTGTCAGTTCTAGATATGCACTTGGACTACGAAGTCGGCCATCTTGCCACTTCTGATTCTCTCTGTGGGGGCCTTGAATATAGAGGGTGTTGATCTAGCTCGTTCCATTAATGAAAAAAAAAACTTTGAGTAATACTTTTGTATTTGAACGCCAATAGTCATTTATCTGCTGTAAGAATAACTTATTTCTTCGTCCACAGCGTTTGGCGAGATTTTGGCGACGAATTTAGCGGAATGTCGCCAACTTGGCGACTTTTTTAAATGTTGCCAAATTAACTAAATCTCGCCAAATGGATAAAAATGACGCTAAATCAATGAAAATGACGACTAATTATCGAAAATTCAATATCTTGGAAAGAATATTAGTATCTATTATAAGAAAAACCTATTTATTTTACTGTAAAAGTAGTAAAATCAATACATTATATAAGGAAAGTCATGTGTTGCCCACATCAGATTTTTCTTATAGCAGATAAATGACTATTGGCGTTCAAATACAAAAGTATTATTCAAAGTATCTTTTCTCATGAATGGAATGAGCTAGATCCACGAGAATGATGTCACCCAATTTATCGCATGATACTACATATGAAAAGTGAACATGTTTCTCAACAGTTAATATATATTTTTTTAATTTATGGGAATTTTTGATAAATTTATTTGAAAAATGTGCAATATCTCGAGAACGGCTCATTCCAGTGTTCTAAAATTTAAGTCAATCGTTTTCTAAGGAAAAATTACATCAGAAATGTCTATTTGCGTAACTTTATTAAAGTTTTGCTTTTTTAATGATTTTTTTTCAAAATTTCACTCGAAAATTTAGGGGGGTTCTGAACATTCGATTGCGTTTAAAAACAATAGGCTTCCAGTATTTACGGATTGTGATGTTTGTACCAAAATTTCATCTGAATCGCTCCATTTGTTCGTGAGATATCGTCTCCACAGTCTCACTGACACACACACACACACACACACACACAGACATCACTTCAAAAAAATTCGATTCGTGATCAGGGATGCTTGAAGCGTGCTCTCCCGTCAAAATCTCGAATTCGAATTCTTGACCCCGTCACAATACTTTCCTTATACATTATGTATATAAGGAAAGTAAAAAATTATAGGATCTAAAAGAGAGATATTCTCAATAAAACCGTTAATAGAGTCAGAAAATGAGACTGGGCTAATAAAAGAGAAAAGTATGAAGCTAATGTGTTTATAAGTATTAATTAAACTAGGATTCTTTCTTTTTACCTAATTAGTTATGGTCTCTATTTTATGGGTGAAAATATTTTCTTACATTAAATACAAACGTAAAATGTAGTAGTTGGCTTTTGTAGAAGATTACATCTGAATTAGCTTTTAAACTCAATGACGTTAAACTGTAGCAATTATTCTAGTTACTGATTACTTTTTTATTTAGTTTAAATTGCTTTCATCGGAATGAGTGATGTTTAGGTGCACACCTTTTAAAATATATTTACTATCGTAAGCTAGAAGGTATGCCCGCCATATGACGGAATACAAAATTCGCTACCTCCCATTTGGCGTCATTTTTATCAATTTGATCACATTTGCGACATCCAGCTGAATTTGTTGCCAAACGTTACGAACGGACGAACAGCGAAATGACTTTTTTTAGTATATTCTTATATTCTTTCCAAGATGTTGAATTTTTATCAATTTGGTGACATTTTCGTTCATTTTTGTGATATTTAGTTCAATTTTGAAGAATTAAAAAAAAACTCGACAAAATTGTCGGCAGGTGGGACAGTTGTACTGACAGACAAACGCTGCCGAAACTTCATTACAATACTATCCTCATTCAAAACACAATTAATTTATTGATTTGGCGTCATTTTTATCAATTTGGCGACATTTTTATCGCTTTGCCTACATTACCGTTAATTTGGCGATATTTTAATCAACTTGGCGTAATTTTAAAATTTCCCCAATTGGTCGCCAAGTGGACTGTTGGATTAACAAGCAAACGCTACCTAAATATCATTGCAATACTATCGCCTTTCGAAATACAATTAATTTCATTAATTTTGAGTTATATTTATCAGTTTGGCAAAATTTTTATCGATTTGTCAACATTTTTATCGATTTGGCGATATTTTGGTAAATTTGGTGATATTTAAGAAACTCGCCACATTTTTTTCCAAGTGGGAAACTTGGACTGACAGATACATGTTTCCGAAACATCATTACAATACTATCCCCTTTCTAAATACCTGTACTTCTTATAATGAAACAAATTGAACCACTTTCACTATAAACTGTTCTGAAGAAGTTTTTGTTTTGTGGAATAATGGCGAATTTGCTCATTTAAAAATGACTCAGACTGCTAGATAAAGAATAAGAACTATATATGAAACTGGAAATTCAATTCAAGTTTAAATAATTATGAATTCCGAATTTTCTATCTGTATGGTATAAGTTAATTTAATGACAAAATAATTTGGTTTTGTAGTGAAAATAATATTCTGCTTAGATTGAATATTTTATGGCTGATCTCACCTAAAAATATCCCATGATAAGAAAGACTGGGCTATAAAAATAATTTAGAGCAAAATAAGAACTTAAGTTTGGCATTTAGTTTTAAACATGCATGTGTTAATGAAACTTTAGCATTGAAACGGTTTGAGGACTTATGTTGCTGACTATCAGACTTCCACTTTTTTATGAACTAGAATTTTACATTTATGTTTAAATATGTATTGTGGTAATTAAACTTGGTTTAGAAAGGTTTAAGAACTCATGTTGCTAAGTATCAGAGTACCCCATTCTTTTAGCATCTACCTATAGTAATACCAGTTCATCACTGAATAAGAGTGAAAATTAAGCTATGCTATAAAAACGTTCGGCTCGTACGATTGAGTTTTGTGATTTGATTTTTCTACCTTGTAGCTTAGTTGATATACTATAAATAAACGTAAGTTCAGCTTCAAACACATATTCTTCAGCTTTAAATGGACATCTTTTATATAAGACTTGATTCATATTTCTTAGACGGATAAACTTGGATGGTGTAACTAGTTGATAAACTGTAAGTAAACGTAAGTTCAGCTTCAAACACATATTCTTCAGCTTTAAATAGATATCTTTTATATAAAACTTGATTCAAATTTCCTAGGCGGATAAACTTAGATGGTGTAACTAGTTTATGAAATGTAAGAAAACGTAAGTTCAGCTTCAAATACATATTCTTCAGCTTTAAATATATATATCTTTTATATAAGACTTGATTCAGATTTCCTAGACGGATAAACTTGGATAGTCTGAAAGTTTGAATTTGATTTCCCCTCACATATATTAATATGACAATTTTAAGATGCCACTTTTGTTTCGGACCTTTTCTTATTATTTTATCCCACCAATCTTTTTACAAAAGTAAGAGAAATAATTTATAACAATCCAAAACCTGTATTCATATTTATGAGATAGAGTTGCATAGCCTGATAACAGCTGCAAAATTCATAATTTCCAACATTTTTAATTGTCATTTTTGAAGCTAGGATGATAGAAAATATAAACCTAGATTTTAATAAAAATATCTAGAAGATTATTTACGTTTTTCAGAAACAAATAAAACTAATTTATATTTTTCATTTTTCAGTAACAATGTGATTATAGGTTATATTCGTAGATATGTTAAGTGTACATAGAAATATTAGTTGTGAAATAATCGATAAATGCAATAATTAATTTTTCTTCCTGTGGCGCACATAAAAAGATATCTTAAATTGATTAATTGTATTTATTGAGTACGTGACTGGTAATCGTAAATTTCTTGTATATTGTTGAAGTGATAATCTACCAAAATTAATTAATTTTGCGGGTTTCTTATATAGTAGTGATTAGTACATGTAGTCGCAACAACCCACCATATTAATTCAGTATGCTGCCCGGTGTTTCTTCTGAAAAGCAAGTTGATTAATGCCATGAAATTAATTCCACTTATCCAATAAACAGACACTAAATTGCACAAACAAAACTTTATTAATTGTTATAGTTAATATTAAATTTCAGCATATCTTAAATTCAATTCAATAATTATCTTAACAACTTAATATATTGTATAAAATTATAGTTCCATTGACTTAAATGAGTGGGTAATGGTACAGTTCCCATTTCTTACCGACTTCTCGTCGGACAACAACTTCCTCATATTTAATATGAAAATATTACCTTTTTGCTTTTTGGAGTACCGTAGGTAATCTTTGGGCATTCTTCACTAATAACAGTTCTTATGCGCCCTTCAGTCACGTAGATATTTTCGTACGTTATTCACCATGATATTTTAGAGATAGACTATCAGCGCATTTTTAAGTGCTCTTACCACAGCAAAATATTAAGTTTCATTGAACCTTCCTTGACACACAGGGGAAACTTTTTTTTTAATATCATAACCTAGCCCACCTCCCCTCCACCACAGAAACACCGTGCGTCTGCGAGCGCATGTGGGTGAAAAAACGATCACTTCTTTTGCGGTTTGGCTCAGAAATTGAAAATCATTACTTCCTTAAAATACGGATCATGCGGCTTCTTTTTATTATTTCTTGACCAGATAGGGCTTGTAAGAAAGCCTGATTTTTGAGCGTTCTAAACATGAAAATTATTAGTCGAAATGGTCGGTAATTTTCCCGACGTGAGGATTTAGAAACGAAAGCTCGTTTATTTGAGCCGAATGTGACTTTTGTTTTAAAATCTTTAAAAAATATTAGAATTTGTCCATGAGATTTGAAATTACTATATTTTTACTCGCAATTGTCTGCTCTTTCCGGTCGTGTGATTTGTTTTTCTCTACGACGTCGTCTGGATGGTGGAGAAAAAAGGGGAAACAGGAAAAAAAAAAAACGGTCGACATCGCATAAAATATTAAGTAACAAAAAAAATAATTCAAATTTTCAAAATCGGTTTTTGACGTGCCCCCTTCCCAGCCCCCGGGTCTCCGATTGCCAAATTTCATAGCTGTGTGACGCGTGGTCGCTGAGCCTATAATGTATAAGACAGACACACAGACATTGCCTTGTACTATATAGATGTCCCTGGGCTCTCTGGCGTCCATCTTAATATCTTTCATGCTGTCAGGCTTCATCTATTACCCGTAAATAAATTGGCTTTGCTTTATTTATTACTCATAAATAAATTGTCTAAATTGTCTGTCCATTATAAAATTAGGCGTCGCCTTGTCGCCGAGCTATCTCTGAAACATGACACATATTTTATGCAACTGTATCATCGCACTTTCATTCGTGAAAGTTGTAGAGTCTATTTCGACGATAACAGCTTGCAATGTCGTCCCTGTAGCTCAACGGTAGAGCCAGTTCGGAGATCCAGGGTTGGATTCCCGGTTGGGGCAGCAAGGATCTTTACTATAGTGCCCGAATAAATCAACCCTGTAGCTTAGTGCAAAGATGCCGGAGGTCTGAAAGTGACCCTAGTACGACTAGTACGTTCCAGTAGACTCTGGAAGATTGAGCGCCGATTTCAAAAATTGAGAGGATAATGACCACACAGGATACCAACCTGTGTAAAAATAATATTGTCAGGAGGCTAACTTGAGGTAAAAATAGCAGGAGGTGGTTAGTCAGATTGTCAGCTGCCAGGCAATCTGACATTAGGGGGTGGAGAATGCAAAGACCATTTCGACGATAAGAGCTTGCAATTTCATCCCAGTAGCTCAACGGCAGAGCGTCGGATGGCCAGTTCGGAGATACAGGGTTCGATTCCCGGTTGGGGAGGCTGGTATCTTTACGAAGTTAAGTTCAATTTATCGTAAGTAAAACTTGAGAAACGAATGTAAGCACAAATAGAATAACAATGCAGCATACAGCTGTATAGAGGGTAAGCTGGATACCTTTCATCAGAGCTAAACAGACCGACAAATCCATTGTTAAAAAATGAAATGGGTGCAGATAGAAAAACAGAAGGGAATATATACCTAAGTTGTGAATTAAGAGTCTATATTCAAAGAACCAATTAGAGAGTAAAATGACAGTCCAGCCAATCTGAAATTTAAAATTTGCACACATGATTGGAATACACCAAATCACAACAAAAATATCCCAACAAGACAATAGAAGTTACAATACTCATTTATTCGTATTCTAAAGTAACTCAATCAAAAGCTTTATATTGCAAATTTGAAATTTAAAATAACTTAACTCTGAAATTTTACTCTTACTCTAAACTAATAACTTAACTCTAAAATTAACTCTAAAATTTTATATGTTTTTTGTATGCTTGCTGTTTTGTACTTGTGTATTTTTACTATTACTATTTTTGTATTTTTGTATTTTACATTAATATAAAATTTTGTATATATTCTTCAAAACGATTTATTCTGATAAAAAGCATGTATAGCTATCTAAGTATAGCTGTCGAAGTATAGTTATCTAAATAAAGTCAGATGAGTTTGCTAGTATACAGAACAGAGATCGAGATAACGCCTCTATATGCGTATTTCACGCTATAAAATAAACAAATACGCTTTATAAATTAAGTAATGCGTATTTTTACGCACCGATTTTGTAAGCAGAAAAGAAGCTGAAATTCCCATTTTAGAATCGCAAATTAAACAGATTTGGCTTGCAAATAAGCAATTTCTTATTTTTCAAATGCAGAATTTACATTGTAGAAATCCTAACATGAAATCAAACGAGTTCTGCAAATAAATTTTGTCCTCCACAGTGGATGATATGCCAGTGTACCCTGGATTTTCAGCACTTGCTCAAATAGCATTGGTTATTCATCTTTCAAGAACTGTGTGCGAGAGATGATTTTCAACACAAAATGGAATCAGAACTCAAAAACGAAGCAGACTGGGTGAGAAAATTGTAGATGTTTTAACTCGTCTTCAATAACTGGGCCCAATCTTTTGTGAAAACAATGGCAATGTTGCATTAACATTGAATTTTGAGAAAGCTGTTCATTTATGGAAAAGCCAAAAGCAAAGAATGTTGGAATTTTAAAATGCAAAAATAAAAATGATTTTTCTTAATAGGCTTTTTATTTTATTTTTCCCTTGTTTGTTTACAACCATAAGGAGAAACTAAACCAAAGGTAAGGTAACAATTTCAAGATGAATTAACTTATTTGTTATTTTCAAAAAAAAATTCTCAATTATACTATGACGAATATATAGTTCAAGATTGCTATTCTCCTAGGAAAATTGACAGGTGATCCTAAAAGTTCAAAATTTGGTAAACATTTAAAAACTCATTTCATAAAGTTTGTAAGGCATATTAATTGTGCTATCAAATATACAATGTATTTTGTTTATTAACACAAATAAAGAGTATAGTGCATTTCTTAAATCTTATTTTTTTCAACGTAGAAAAGTGAGAAATTTATATCCTGTTGGGAGGTAACCTGTTGGGAGATATCCTGTTGGGAAATAACCCTGTATTTTTTCTTATAATAAATACAATAAATTTAATAAATACCTGTAAATTTGGGGGTAATTGTACATTTGTTACGAAATACTCCTTTTGAAAGCAAAATACTCCTTCAAATCAAGCCAGGGAGTATTTTTACTCTTCTGGAAAAATTCTACCTCGATCTCTGATACAGAGTAAAAAAAATCTGATGTGGGCAACACATGCCTTTCCTTATATAATGCAATGACTTTATTACTTTTACAGTTAAAAAACTGTTATTCTTATTGTAGATACTTATATTCTTTCCAAGATATTGAATTTTCTTCAATTAGTCGTAATTTTCATTGATTTAGCGTCATTTTTGTCAATTTGGCGAGCTTTTTGCTAATTTGGCAACAATTAAAAAGGTCGCCAAGTTGGCGACATTCCGCCCAATTCGTCGCCAAAATCTCGCCATGCGTTATGGATGGAGAAATAAGATATTCTTACAGCAGAAAAATGACTATTGATGTTCAAATACAAAAGTATTACTCAAAGTAACTTTCTTCATGAATGGAAAGAGCTAGATCCACGAGAATGATGTCACCAAGTTTATCGCATGGTATTACATATGAAAAGTGAACATGTTCTCAATAGGAAATACTTTTCTTTTATTTTATATAACTTTTTGATAATTTATTTGAAAAATGTGCAATATCTCGAGAACGGTTCACGTTAGCGTTCTAAAATTTATGTCAATCGTTTTCTAATGAAAAATTACATAAGAAATGTCTATTTGCGTAACGTTATTAGGGGTTTTGAGCTTTTGACGATTTTTTCAAAATTTCACTCGAAAATTTAGGGGGGTTCTGAACATTTGATTGCGTATAAAAACAATAGGCTTCAGTGTTTGCGGATTGTGATTTTTGTACCAAATTTCGTTCGAATCGGTTCATTCGTTCTTCAGTTATCGTCTCCACAGACTCACTGACACACACACACACACACACACACTTTCACACACACACGTACACACACTCACAGACATCACTTAAAAAATGTTTGATTCGTGATCATGGATGCTTGAAACGTGCTTTCCCGTCGAAAACTCGAATTCGAATTTTCGACCCCGTCACAATACTTTCCTTATCATTATGTATATAAGGAAAGTAATATCAGGAAACACTTTTGAAAATATTCAAATATAAACGCTGTAAATTGTTTCATAAGTAAATTTTGAAATATCTTTAATAACGCGGTGCATAAAGAAATATATATTTCTTCTTCAGTTTATAAAGTTCTCACTTCGTTTTCAATTATATTGGGCGACAGCTAGATGCCGATGCTAAAGCTATTAAACTGGGGAAGATCTAATAAAATAAGGACTAGCAGAATTTCTTAGCTGAGAGTAAATATCTTAAGCCTGAAAAGTTTGTTCCGCTTTTGTTTGCAAACACAATATACACGAGAGGAGGAATTTCAGGTTTTATAATCGCTCTTTGTATGCGAACCCTATGGATGTATCATTCGATTAAAAGCTTTTAAGGTAATAGAAAATATCGCTAATGGATTCCTGTCGCTTGACCTGAACCCTGATTGAATTGATTTTGAAGTAAGAACTGTGGTTCCCCTTTTAAGTTTTGTTTACTTCCTAGGTTGACACGCTTATAAGATTATTTGGGGAGGGGGATGTGGATTTTACTTGCAAAGTAGATTGAGAAAATTCATTCTTATAAGGAATGTGTAAAAATCGATGTCTAGGAAGAATAGGAAAATAATACTCTAAGAGAGTTTTATCCGGTGTTAAATATATTTATATTAAGGTATAATTATTTTTCTACGTAAAGCATGTTATACTGCATACGATACTTTGTAAAATATATATTACATAGGAAGCATTATATCTACTATATAAAAGAAAAGTATGTATGTATGTATGTATGATCCAACATTACGGGAGAACGAATGAACCGAACTTGATGAAATTTGGTGGGTAGTCTTAAAATAGCCCTATTTAAAATTTAGTCTCTGTTTCGAGTTTCTAACACCAGGGGTTGTCGCGATATTAATGAAAATTTAAACTTTCGTTTGTCTTATCATCACGGGAGAACAGCTGCACCGAATTTAATGAAATTTTGTTAGCAGCTTTAAAATAGCCTCTCATAAATTTTGTCCAAGTTCCGAGTTTCTAAGACCAGGGGTTGTAGAGATATTAATGGAGAACGAAACTTTTTCCTATGAGTTCTACTCTCTAACCCAACGAAAAAGGTTGGAAATCGTTGGTTTAAAACGTGAAAGTAAATTACATCTCCGAGTTTTGTGGGAGTTTATTGAACGTATTAGTCACTTTTGAAAATCGCAGGTTTGAAATATGAATTTAAATGGAAATGACTTATATAATGCAATGTTTTTTTTCTTACATAATGCAATGAATTTACTTCTTTCGCAGGGAAGAAACAATGTATAAGATTCTATATGTTTCGGTATAATTTTTATCACAGTTTTGCATCATAAATCCCGAACAACGACGGATAATCTCTGCTAGTAACATATATAATATAGTTTATAGGGTAATACTGTAATGGAAATGAGGTTTTGAATCCTTATTTTGCTGTGGATTAACATACGTATGGTAAATTTAGAAATTACTTTCAGAGCTAAAGTGTTTCATTAGAATGCATGGGGGAGATACAGGAATAAAGGAATTTGAGTATGAGATTTTCTTAAGTTGTGCCATCTTCACCATGGGTAAAGAACTTGAACTTGTGACATCTGGCACGTGAAGACTACGTAAGTACGGACAAAGAGAAAATGTGCGTTGCATATGATTTAAAGCATGGATGGAATACAATCATTAAAACTTTCAAAATGTGGCAAGACTGATATTGGACAAATTAAGCTTAAATTACTGGCAATTCCTGTTACAAAATTGCGAGTTTCTGTAAAAACATCACTGCGGGTCTCTTTTTGGTTTTCCAATTTGACATTTTTCTTAGTCATGTGCTTGCTTTTTCCTCAAAACCCCCAGCACGATGTCCATGAACAAAAAATATTAATTCCTGTATACAGCAGGTAATTTAGTTTGAAAGAGGACAAATAAATATTTATTACCTAAACGAGTCTGAAAAGCATTAGAAAAAGAGCCATCATTGGAAAAGCAATTGTGCGATTTCTGGTGATATACATAATTAATGAAATATGCAAAGTAAGCCAATTTAAATTTGAACTCTGATTTTACGAACACTCAAATTATCAATAAATTCTTGGAAATGGAAATATTTATCAGAATATTATAAATATAGTGCCGTTTTCGTCTTCAAAAAATACTATAGATGGCGCCATCAACATTTTTTTACTCAACGGCGAAAGCTAGGCTCGGATGCTGTCAGAGCTATCGCTGGAGATTTCCTCTAAGCCGGGTTTATTGGATTTATATTTGTCCTTATCGATAATGTGTATGATGGACCTAAGTTGAAAGGGTCGATTATGTCTTTTTTTAACTGTATATAAAATCCAAAAAAAACTTTAGTTTTATCAATTAGCTTCAATGATTTGCAATAGATGGCACTACTGATGAAAATTGGCCACTATTAAAATAGACCGAATGTAATTAAATTCTTAAATTTTAAATTAATTCGAATTTTAAAAAAATGCTTGACAAGGATCCCCTTTTGGGAGTCAAAGTACCTATGAAATAAAGTTTGTCACTGTGAGTCGCTTAGCTTTTCCGAAACGCGACCAACAAATAATCAAACCAACATCTTCCTTTAGTATTATAAATAAATCATGTACGAAATACAGGTATCCAGATGTTCGACTTTCACGCCAATTTCGTGTGCCATAGATCATTTTTTATGTTTAGGCTGAGTACTTATCTTTTGATTTTAAGTTCTTTAGTTTTGATATGTAAAGTTTCTATATGATTTATAAGTTTCTTTGATAGCATGGTGTTTTCCTTGTGAAAATGTCTTACGCTGTCTCTATAAGGTCAGCATGGTTTAAAATGAATTCCCTTCAATTTGGGATGTTAAGAGGCATAAATACATGCAGCTAAGTGAAAGCGTTTTCTGATACGTACTTGTTCACATAGTATGCAATTTGCACATATAGAACAACCAGTCCGTTATAGTTGATTCAATAACATTAATATTTTATGGGCTCTAAAAGGGTCTGAAAGAATTTGACGAAAACATAGAAGCTTGCCCAAACTAAGTAATTCATTTATGACGTATGCGCATTTTTGTATTGTCAAATGGTGTTGACGTTTTATTAACACTTTACAATATAGTTGAAAAGTTTGTCCGTCTGTCATTTTGTACGTGAAATAAAGTCCTTCTATCATAGTTGTGTGTTTGTTGTTTCTACTAATTGAAATCAGACGTGATGCCAATTTATTTAGTTGAAAAGTGTTTATGACTTTGTTTATTCTGTCTGTCTGTTCGTTAGCACAAACACTGCCGTAAAAATGACATTAGTATGTGGTTCAGACGATCTGTGGGACCTATGGGAATATAAATGAATAATATCACACAATTAGTTTTTGGATTGAACCCGGGTTGAGAATATAAAATACATTGAACCCTATGGGACCTCATTTTTCAAACATTTTTTAAGTGAATTTAAAATTCACAAATTGCTTCGAAAGTTTTAATATATAAATTATCACATAAAATATATAAAAAAATTCAGAAAAATATATTCGGTAGTTTTTTAAATAACAATTAAAATAATATACATCCATATTATATGAAGAGATCACGTGACCCACTTCAAAATAAAATATGGCATCCATCTTGTGGATGCAAAGTGAAAATATTTGTTATTCTTTAATATCAATAATTATTAAATATAATTGGACAGTATATATTTTTGTAATATTGTATTAAATGCATGAGTTAATCATAATTTTTTAATACTACTGCTTTACACGTCCATTTTGTAATCAACCTTTGTCAAACGTAGTACGTGCTAAGTTGTGTTCTATTTCATTAGTAATATGCGCCAGTAAGACAGGGGTACTTTGAGATTCGACAAATCATTCATCAGTGTTTTTCCAAACAAAAATGATTTGGAATCACTGAATAGCTATATATATATACGACATAATTTTTACGTTTAAATTTATGTTTTGGATTTTCATCGGGTGGCCTAACTCATTTTAAAGTAAGCATTGTAGTTTATGGGAACTATTTACTTGCCAATTCGCACTGTTATGAAATATCTTTGGAGTTATTCTGTCTTTGCATTGAAACTGATTTTGGATTAAGGTGAATTGGGAAACATAATTATGATATATATTTTTATTTGTAATATTTAGTAGTAAACAGCTAAAGAAAGATAACGTGTTAAGATTTTTATAAAATTATTAAAACTGTGATTAATGTTTAACAATGTAGCATTCAAATTCGTTTCTTGAATTTTCTGATATTTCTAAACATGAAACTCATTCTATAAAACATGTATGTCCATTTATTTGCTCTTATTAATATTTCTACGTTTTAATTTACTGAGGATCTCCTGAATACCGACACAAAATCTATTAAACCAAGAAAAGATCCCATAATAAAATAAAGAAGGAAAAAATGTTCTTTGTTAAAGAGTTTTAAAGCTTTTAAACCACAAAAGAGCGGCGGGCTTTTGTCTTCGTATCCAATAACCTCTGGAGCATAAAATATAAGATATACCTAGTGTTTTATGTGTGAGCGTACTATATATGTATCACTCAATTAAAAGCTTTTAAAGTAATAGAAAATATTGCTAATGGATTTTTGTCGCATGGCCTAACCGCTTCTTGAATTGATCTTGAAATGAGCATTGTGGTTCTCTCCCGAACTTTATTTACTTACGAAGTTTGCCTTTTTATTAAATAATTTTGATGGTGTTCATTCCTTGCGTAGAAATAGAATTGAGTTAATTTATTTTTGCGTGGAAAGTGTTTGGGAAAAAAGATAAAAGAAAAACCTGGCTGATATGGTGTCACTTTTTTAAGAGAAAACTTTATTTTTTTCTATGGTTGTAAGAAATATTTTTGAAATAACATTATTGTGATTATTTATACAATATATAATATGGATCAATCAAAAAATATTTTGGGATGACTTATATAGTCGTTTTAAGCAAAATACGAAAAAATTTTACACGTTCTACGTTAAACTCCTTCCTTTTTATAGATGTATCTTCATTGTAATGAAACTATGGAGAAAATATATATAGCGTATAACTTGAAAATAAATATGAATCATATGGATATTTCTAAGATATGCAAGAGTTAAAACAATGTTATGCATCTATACATTTAAATGCATGTATATGACGAATTTGTGACATTGTAGATATGATATACATTTTTTCCGAATTGAAATTGAACTTTTTGACATTTTTGAACAAATAAATTGAATTTAAAACATTGTGTACACTTTTTTCATTTTTATACTTAATATTTTAAATTGTTTTAAATTCCTGGTAGACAACTGATTGGCATTTAGAAGTGTATTAAACTGTGAAAGAGTAGTTTAAAATAAAGGAAGAAATAGATTTGCAAAGATTGATAAAGTTAGGTAATAGATTGGATAAAGATATTAAGCCATTAAAATTTCGTGTTTTTGTCGCCACTTCTAATAAACATATATGCAGACAATTTCTCCTTTTAATGCACGTTTTTTAATTTTGAGAAAAATTCTATTTATGTTTTGCAAAGATACTGTAAAGATAAGAATAGGAATTCAAAATTCTTGACTGTATCATGAGGTGATAATCTAATGCACATAGTGATAATCTAATGTGCCTTGTAAAGTTAAAACAAAATTAAATTGATCTAGATGGTGCAATAGAACCATGTAAAGCGCTTAAACAGTGTAATTAAGCATTAAAATAATGCAGTTAAATTGTCTTTTATATCAAATAATACATTAAAATAAGTATTGCTTAAATAAATATATAAAATAAATCAAAAGTCGAAGTTTTGAAACTGTAGGTTTGTTGTCTCAAGAGACTAGTTATCTTAGTTTATACAGATAGATTTTTCACATTTTTCTTATAAACAAAAATCAAATTTTCATTCACCGTTCTCAACTTTCATCTTCTAGTAAAATATAGAAAAAATAACGGAATACTTATCCGGGCAGAAAACAATTAATTCTAATCTTTAAAGATAGCAAAAGAAAAGTTACAATTTGTCTGCCTGCGGGTTAGTTGTTACAATTCCTTAAGTAAATTGTCCCGTATATTTTTATGTTTTTTTATATTATTACTTGCTTTGTAAAAACTGTCAAATTAAATTTTATTTGCTTCGTAGAAAAATTTTAAGAAAGTAACTTTTTAATAAAATGCCAGAGAAAAAATGTCATTAAAATGTATCTATTTATAACAGAAAAATATAAATTAAAAATTACATTTAAAGAATAAAAAAGTTCAATTCAATTAGTACCTTCAATGTTAAGTCTAACTACTATTATTATATTATTAACTCATCTTTTGAATCATCACCACCGCTACAATTGTGACACACACATAGAGCTGCGATAAAGAGATTGCATCTCACACCGAGTGACTAAAGATTTGATATTATATCTCAGGTCGAAGGACACAAATAGAATTAGTTTATACTTGGAAAGTAATCTTTATTGGCCCAAACCCTGAACTCTCGGCAGATGATCCGAACTTCTTTTGAACGGCTAGTGGAACAATAGTCTACATAGATCAGGCAGTAGGGATGATCATTATCTTCTTCATGATTAATATCTTGTCCACTTTTCTTTTGTCTTTGTTCATGTGCATTTTTGGACGTAGTGAAAGTAATTTTTCTTACAATTTTCTTTGGGTGTTTTTACTTTTTCTTTTCTTCTCGTATGGCTTTTTCTTCCTCTAGTTTTAGTTTCGCAGGAGAGTCCGTAAGAATAGATGTTTCACGTTTCTGGCTGTTATTTTGATTAATTTTTTTTCTAGAAACCGCCTCTTGATATGGGCTCAAAATTTAAAGAGTCAACTTAACATGGCAATTAGCCTCTCGTGAAATAAGACAATATGTTCTTTTCCACCCTTATAGACTAAACTTATGTTATCTGAATTTGCCGCGATTCAATATTCAAAATTAACACAATAAATAATGCATAAAGATAAGCCTCGACGTGCTATAACAATTAATACATCAATGTGTATCTTAAAGTCTGTAGAATAAATATATTAAGATTCAAAATATTTACTTACGGTGTCGAAAATTGATTTTTTTTATGTCAATGTCGAAAACCAGGAAATGAAATCAACTCCGATCTTAAACCATGTACAACAAGCAGCAATGTAGTCTAGTAAATAGGAATACCCTTAAATTACAGTAAGTTACGAATGTATGTGCCATCTAGCGGATGAGATCATTAAACGTTGTCATAACTAAGTCTTGGGACAACTAACCCTGCTTTAAAATGTTTTATTTCATCTAGAATTGTGCTTATTGTTATAAATAATAATACCTCTTTCGGTATCGAAGGAAAGTAAAATGCATTTAGATGAAATTCTTTTATCAAAGCCCGTTTGTATCATACTTCTCCCGAAAATCTAATAAATATGACGTAATACTTATACCCTTCACGATTTCGATCAACGGTACAGTATGTAAAAATCCTATTTACATTGCAAACAGTTGATGAAAATATGTATATATACTGAAGTTCCATTTTAACTGCAATTATATTTGTAAACTCGACTGTAAATTTATAAATTCGTTTTCAATTTCCAGGACTAGGTATAATCACTTCTAAAGCAGTTTGCGTGTACTCTTCTGCAGTACCTCAATGTCATCTATTGTAGCTAACGATGCTTATTACAACTCATTATGTGCTTTTACTGTAACGGTAAAGATAATGACCTGGTAGAGCAAAAGCAAGAAAACTGTTTAGGTAATTTGGAATTCACAAATGATAAAGTAAGTGATGCAATATGAAATCTGATACTTACATTTCATGAATTTTTGATACGATCATTACACAGTAATTTTTTTTCATCTGATTTACTTCCCAGGAAGAAAAATGTTCATTTATTTTACTGCGAAAAACAAAGTTTTCCAACCTAATAAAGCTATTGACAAGATATTTTCTAGAGTCTCATACTCAGAGAATAAATCCATATTGGGTTCTCGCTGAGCTGAATGACCCACATATGGCCAAACAGTTCCAGCTGTGATTTTGTGATCCAATAGAGGGAGGCATATATGAAGATCTCTGATTATGCAGACATATATATACATACATACGACGGCGTACATACGTACAGACGTATATATACATACATACGACGATATATATACATACGACGATATACATACATACGACGATAAGTATGCAGACATACTTATCGTTGATCAGAATTCATTTTGAACTTTATATGTCGCCAAAGTTCCCCCCCATTCGTGTGACAAGGTACATTTTTTACATATATAACATACAATTACTTACCTATAGTGTCTCGTCAGCTCAGTTTAAAGAAGTATAGTGTTGCTAAATAAAGCATCCAAAGACATTTCGTTATGTTTAATAATAATCCGATAATTTTGTCGTCCCTAATTTTTTACATACATTAAGAATAACAATTACACTAAAACCATTGCATATTCGAAACGACACTTAAATTGACTACGTACGGTCAAACTGTTATATTTGGCCTAAATTTATCTTACATCCAAGAGTTTTAATTAATTAACTTTACCTAAAATTGATGCTCGTACATATATTTAAATATACACTTAAATCACAAGTATGCATGAAATAAACATTTTAAATCACTTTACCTCCATCACTATTAATAAGGGGATAATTGCACTGTCCTTAGCGGCGCTTTCCTAAGAGTTTCCCGAGGTCTTGAAATAGAGTAGAGATTTGTTCATCAGTATGAGTGACCGGAATCAACTCGATAGCACACTTACATAGAGATGGCTGGTCAGAGTCGTATGTCATTGTAGCTGGGATAGGTCTGACAGGTCATTGTAGCTGGGTATAGGGATATATTAATTTCCCCTGACAGGTGCGATCTGGAAGTTACGCCCATGTAGCTGGGTATAGGTCATCCTGCCACAGCGAACCAAAGAGATCACTGTCAGGGAAGAGATTGGTGATAAGGAAAGGTATGTATGGTCCTTGTGGATGCCTCCCTCACTAGGCTCTGGCCTAAATTAGGTGGCACTTCCAGGCGGTCCAAACTGATACCTGACACTTTCGAGTAGGTAGAAGAAGAAGTAGGTCGAGTAGGTTGAAGAAGAAAGTGGTCAGGGCTCGTGGAGGAGCGGTCTATTCAAACTGGTGAATCGACCATACTGCCACGCTGTTGCGGAGAAGTTCAGCTGGTCAGTGAAAATAGATGTATAACTATATCTCTAAGAAGCGACGACGGGTGAGAACTAGCAGGTGCTGCATATTATGTGTTGCGTAGAGGCTCAAGGTTTGGGACCTCGCAAACACACCGCCAGTGTAGATCATTTTTGTACTGCGTCATAAAAAGAGATATGTAACAGATTCCGTCAAAATAGTGCAGCCTACAACAGACGTTACACCCTGGCTGCGGCACATGGGGTCTCAGTGGGAGCCCAGTGAACACGCACTCTAGTTTCATAGCATTGTAGCGCTGCGTAGCTTGTTGAGAGAAGTTATCGCTGTTTTAGATGAAAGCCTCCGCCAGATTTGCAATATTTGTTCTGAACGATTTCCGCTCAATGTGCATGAGGTAGCCATCGACAGTATTTGTTATGAATTTTTTTCCGTGCCGTCGAATAGAGTTTGTGATTATGCAGACGAGATCCAATAGTACAAGTATATTTGCCTGTCTTTTCTGCACTGAATTACCACTACAGCTAAGCAGTGAAATTCGGGCTCTTTGATTTCATCGCTAAAATGCATATCCGGATACGGGATTAGATCTGCTCCCAGATCAAGTGACGAAAATTGAAATCCTTCTCCGAAGAGAGCAAAATGGAATCTGTTCAAAAGTTGAAATTCTGATCTTTGCCTGTTTTATAAAAGGAGTAAACAAATGGCGTGAAAGAGTTTCTCGCCCGGTCATTAGTACAGGTGCTCTTACGATATTTGTGTATGATTAATTTTCCTATTTTTATTGGTCCCAGAAATGACGCTCATTTTATATGTGAGCTGTGTATATCTGCATATTTTTTTATTCAACTGCCGAGAAGTTTTCCTCTGCTTTCCGAAATTGCTTTACAGCTTGACAAGCACCATCATTTTCGAGAGATTTGTCATTTCATCTATCTGTCATTTTTTACTACATCTCTTGTTGAATTTCATTATGTATCCTTCTCATGTCTATTTATGCCATTGTAGCAGTTTCAATTCCATCATCTAATTGAGGAGGTATCGTAATAGCAATAAAAATACAAAATAACATTTGACTTAAGCTTAGTTAGTGTTCCATCTTTACACTGTGGGTAAGAATGTAAACAGGTGTGAAAGAAAATGCTTAACATTGTATTGAACATTGTGTCATGCTTTATAACAATGCGCGGGCATAAACATATCAGCAAAAAACAAAATCCTTACAATTCATATCAACCCAAGCTGTTTGCCATCAACCAAAGTATGCAGTTATCATGTAACTCACATTTTTCTTTATTTTATTGACCATCTGGGTTTATTTTTACTGAGTATATTGAAGAGTAAAATAAATTTTATAATTAAATAAATTTTACTTCTAGTATTTTTGTTGCATATTATCAGAGTATATGTTATAAAACTATCGCCTGTTCGTATAATAAATATAAATTAAAAGTAGGGGTAAATTATACTTTCTTAAAATTAATCTTAAAAAACATCTTATTTATATCGTATAAACTAGTTAGTTAAAGAAAAGTTTTCTTCTAAAATATTTAAAAATTTTTGCTATAGGAATATATCGGTGAAAACGCCTATCCGTATATTTTGATTCCACTTACTTTACAATTGTTTCAAAGATAATTGGAAAAATTATAATTAGAAGTTCGAATTCAAGTGTAGGGAATAATCATCTTATTCAGTGTATCTTTTCACTACTTAATTATTACCACAATGTATCTGCTTAATTACCATTACTTGGATTAATGATACTTGTTTAAACTCATTGTGTGGTATACGTCTGTCGTAATGATAATGACCGTGTTGTTGAGAAAGGGCAAGAACATTTTTAGATAATTAAAATCACACATGGTAGGAAAAATAGTTTCAAAATGGTGGAAGTATAGGCGTTATAAATTGCATATTTCTGTTTGAAATATTGTGGTAGTACCATTGAACGTACATCTAGTAAATGCTCTGTGTCTGTAAGGCGTATTTTCAGAGTACAAGAGATAGAAAAAATACAAGTCAAGAAATATAGATTGGTAAATTGATGTAACCAAATACATTTGTAAATCTGCGAAAAACATTTCTTGAAACAAATTACAATAAATTTTATTCATTATATTCAGCAATTGTATTCATTATATTTTATTCAAATATAAATAATTGCAAACAACGAGTTCAATCCCGTCGGAATTTTGGAAATTTTGAATAAAATATTTCGTTGACTGTAAAATAAACAGCTTAATTACCTATTATATAAGAAGAAAAATTGTAACATAAACCTTTAAGAAAAATATTTTCTAATCTTCCTGATCAATTTCGATGTAAAATTTAATTGCGAATTTAAATATTATAAACTCAGGACACTAAATAAAATACGATTTTTTAGACATCGAAATATTAATTTTTTGCCAAACATTTTTTCGTTTCGAGTATAAACCAAATGCCCAATTTCAAGCTCTATTATTCTCTTTGCTCCATTTTTATCCCAGAATATTCCCCAGAAAGGGAAAAAGTTCCTCGACACTTATCACCACCACGGAGTCACGCAGGAGAGCAGAATCCATGAACAACACTACGAAAAACATGTTATGGAACCAGATAAGCGAGTTTGTGTTGAATTGATGATATATATATATATATATATAAATATATATATATATATATATATATATATATATATATATATATATATATACATATATATATATATATATATAAATACATATATATATATATATATATATATCGTACTTTTGTTTAGAAACACTGATGGAGCATAAAAATTCAGTTATAATTGAGGACGCAAATATGATGAACTTATTGATGTATTAGTTGGTTAAAAGTTTTTATGTAATACATAAGTTTTGCTAATAGATTTTAGCCGCATGACATAATCACTATTTCACTTTAAAGTACTGGCTGTGTTCAGTTTCGAGCATTATTTATTTCCTAGGTCGATAAGGTTATAAAATCGTTCTGATGTTGGTCCTTTTCAACATGGAAACCGAATTGAATTAAGTTACTTTTGTATTGATTAGGTGAAAAAATGCGAAGAAAGGAAACCCGGTTAATATAATGTTATTATTTTAAAAAATTTCAAACGGTTTCGGGAATAATTCTACTTTCTATACAATATAAATGGAAATATTACTAGAAATATTGTTATGAAGTCCAAAATCTAAACTTCGATATTTACTAGATTTCCACGCTTTGAACAACTTACGAATCAACCATTTTATGATACGTGTATGTATCACTGTCTGTAGATAACACATATCTCGAACAAAACTGCGTGATTCTAATAAAATATAGTATAATTATTTCAATCTGTAAGCATAATAGGCCTTTTGATTATCTGGGAGATCGTACAAAGGAAGTCCTCAATGTTTTGAATATAATATATATCTCTCATCAGGAATAAGTGTTGCATAACTTGAACATTAATCCATAAACTAGCAATAATGAATTGATTTAGTTCATTAATTGGTCAAACAGTTGATGGAATTCATTAAATTAAACACTATAGAAATAAAAAATTGTTTAACGCAATTGACTTATATCTGATGGAAATATTCTACGATTTCATTACAGAAGACTATTTAGGACTTTGCTTGTAACTACGTAAGTGTTCTACTTCCTTATTTATTCTTATCTTCATAATAAGATAATTATATATAGAACATTGGAGTATTACTTAGAACAATATTCATTACTTATATAATAACAAATAAATGAAATTATAAGGGCTGTATTTTTCATTTATGTGACAAAAATTAAAATGTTAGTTTCATTAGAGTAGGTTCAGGCTTTCCCAGACCCTGCTTAGCTTCAATAAATTTTCCCCTCTATATATACTGGGTGTTTAATAATTGATGTTCATAGATTTATCTCGTCTGCAGTTGCTCGTAGATATATACTTTCAATTAGATAAATCATCAGACAGGACAGTAGCAATACGTGATGAAATCATTTTCAAAGAGGGAGGTGACATTAACATAAAAAAATCTGATGTGGGCGGCACATGACTTTCCTTATATAATGCAATGAATTTGCTACTTTTACAGTAAAAAGAAATATATTATTATTATAGTAGATATTTATATTCTTTCCAAGATATTGAATTTTCGTCAGTGAGTCGTCATTTTCATTGATTTAGTGTCATTTTTATCCATTTGGCGAGTTTTTCGTTAATTTAGCAGCATTGAAGAAAGTCGCCAAGTTGGCGACATCTCACCAAATTCGTCGCCAAAATCTCTCAGACGTCGCCAAAATCTCGCCAAGCGTTACGGACGGAGAAATAAGTTATTCTTACAGCAGATAAATGACTATTGTCGTTCAAACACAAAAGTATTACTCAAAGTATCTTTCTTCATGAATGGAACCAGCTAGATCCACGAGAATGATGTCACAAATTTATCGCATGGTATTACATATGAAAAGTGAACATGTTTCTCAATAGGAAATATTTTTTTTTATTTTATATGATTTTTTGATAGTTTTTTTGAAAAAATGGCAATATCTCGAGAACGGTTTATGTTAACGTTCTAAAATTTATGTCAATCGTTTTCTAATGAAAAATTACATAAGAAATGTCTATTTGCGTAACTTTATTAGAGGTTTTGATTTTTTGACGATTTTTTCAAAATTATACTCGAAATTTTAGGGGGGTTCTGAACATTCGATTGCGTATAAAAACAATAGGCTTCCAGTGTTTATGGATTGTAATTTAATTTTTGTACCAAATTTTATTCGAATCGGTCCATTCATTCGTCAGTTATAGTCTTCACAGGCTCACTGACACACACATACACACACACAGACATCACTCTAAAAATGTTCGATTCGTGATCAGGGATGCTTGAAACGTGCTCTCCCGTTGAAAACTCGAATTCGAATTTCGACCCCGTCACAATACTTTCCTTATATGTTATTGTATATAAGGAAGTAATAAGGGACATTTTTATATTGTCCGCTTTAGGTTCATTTAGAAAAAGTTGTGTCTCTAATGCATTAGTACAATAATACCGACCTCGCATTTCTAATTTAGAAATTCGATGACATATTACAATGATATTTTCGAAATTTTTAACAATTCCGGCTTGTGGAATGTTTGTTTGACCAACAAGCACTTTCTTTCAATTAGTCATCGACAGAAAATTGCGATATTTGCATCGATACATCTTGACTTTCTGTCATTATAAATTCCTTGGAAAGACTATATTTCTACGCATGGATTAGTTATTATATGATTAACCGGAAATTGATTCGGTTAAAAGCGTGCTAAAATTTCAAGAAAAAAGGATATAATGCCAAATCTTGAATATTTGTTCGTAATAATTTGAACAAATATTATAAAAGATTTTCAGCTCTTTTTGAAATTTTTTTCAAGAATTACTAAATAAAGTATGAAAAATATAATGACTTATGAAATTAAAGCAACTTCCGCTTTAAAATATTTAGAATCACTTTTTACACATTTAATTACTGTGAGAATAAATCTTCAAAAGAGATATTAAAAATATCTTATTATTTAAAGCAACTTATCTTGCGACGTAACAAAATATATTAAAAAATAAATTTCGTTCAGAAAACTCTGAAAAGAATCATACGGAAATAGAAAAAGGCATAACCAGCAAGAAATTTGATGTGTAAAAGGAAAAATTAAAATTAAAGTTGAATTTATTCAAGTTTAATATTTTAATCTATAACAGCTCAAAAAACACTTTTTAAGTTTAACAGGAAAGTATGGTTTCAAAAGTTTTCTCTGTTTTTTTTAAGAAGTGACCCAATAATAAAAATTTTTATTTACTTCATTATTCTTATTCATTCTAAGATAAATAAATATTTTTGCAGATCAAATATAAATTTGAACTTCTCGTTTGAAAAACTTGAATTTAAAAATACATTATCCATTAGCTGTGTGAAAGTGTATGAAGCTGTAGTTGTATTATTCAAAATCTATAATATGCTTTGTGAGTTTAAACTTTCACTATGCTGATTAAACCTTATAGGGTTTTCATCCGAGGGGAAGGATGTGTGGTAAAAAAGTCTTGTCCCAGTTGCTCAATGGCTTTTGAACTGGTCGCATCGACTGATCAGTTCGAAAATCCGCGGTTCAATCCTGGACTGGGATTGTGATACTATAATGGTACACATTCCGGACTGGGATTGTGATACTATAATGGTACACATCCCCGACTGGGATTATGATACTATAATGGTACAAATACGAATTAACTTTTCAGGTCAGATGCAATGGTAAAAAAGTTTGGAAGAAGACCCAATTACGATTTTTAGCGACTAGAGTGAATTATACGCCCTTTTAAATATTATTAACAAACTGGATAACAAAATGCCTGATACGTGGGTGATTGTTCAGATAGGCAGTTGCACGCTGATATTAGTTCAGATGCAAGTTATTATAGGGTTCACTTGGGATCATCGGGATTATTTCTGTTCCCTTCGCTAACTGGACCTGGCCTTTCAATTCAGTGAGTCTGGATAAACTATGGACTTTTCTCCGAACCATCCTAGCTAAGACGTTTCGCATCAAGGTTTTTGTAGAAATTACATTCAAAGATATATGTATTACATCATTAATAAACAAATGCAGCACACAAATACAGAGAAAGTGTATAATACTTAAATGAAAGTTTTAAGAATACTGTTTTAAGCACTAATTATCATGCGACAAAAAATAATAGAGCTATAGAAAAAATGTATGCTGTATGAAAAGAATATACACATAGTATTTTGAAAATTGGCTTGGGTATAGATTAATCACTGACAGAGAGAGAACACTATAACAAAATTTGACTATAACCGTAAAAAGGAAAGATTGTATGGAGTTTAAAAAACGTCTCGCAAAAAAATACAATTCAATGATTCAATGTCTTTGGGACTTTAAAAAAATGCATGAAAATGTAGTTCTAATTAATATAATTTTGTTCTCACAAAAAAATAAAAAAAAATGTTTATAACAAGCTACTTATATTCAAAGTGAACGAAATCTAACTTCTGAGCCAACCAGTTACAATATTTTTGAGTTTAAATGATCCTCAATCTTATTTTTAAAACGAAATCTAACTTTAATGAATGTAAAATGTAAACAAGTGATTATAAGAGAGTTGTATGAGAATTTCTGAATTTTTTCACCCAAAATTATTTAAGTATGAAATCTGGAGTCTGGAATAAAAGTGTATGAAAGAAATACTCACTGCTTCTACATGGAGGCGATTTATATTTTGATGACGTTATGTGAATAAAGTTTGAATGAAATTTTAAGCATGGAGTGAGAACGTACATTTACCTTCATGGTCTTAATTTTCCAAGTAAAATAAATTACTGTAGTTCTGTGATAATTAAAATAATATGAATGTACCACATTTTAGAGATGTTTAAAAAAAATTACAGTTGGATAGTGTTTTATAATCAATGCTTTATGAATAATTGACCTTTCTTGTATTTACATTTAGTGCTGCATTCGCCCCAAAACAGCTTTATTTTCGCATATTATCTGTGTTTCTAAATTCTGTGCTTACGCAGTTACAATATTTTTTATTTTAAAAGATCAATAAACTTTGATTATTTTTACAACGAATGCAAAATGTAAACAAAAAATGCGATTGTAAAATGAGTTGTATAAGAATTGCTGAATTTTTTAACGCTAAATTACGGGGTGTTTCACAACAGACGCTCTAACTTTGAAATGAAACAACTCGGAAACGGTGATCTCGAGAAGACTGAAACAAGTGATGTGTTTATTGGGAAAGCCGTAAAAATCTGATGCAAAAGTTTAAAATTTTGTTACAAATGTTGCTGACAGATGGTGCTGTACGCTGTAGTCGCAGTACGGATCCCTATAAAGAGTGCTCTGAAGCACAGAGAGATCAATCTTTGATTCGACTGTTGAAACGTGAAAGGAGGTTAGAGTACTGAAGGAAGTGGTATGACGTCATATATACCGCGGAATAACGTGTTTTTCTGGTACTCGAGCATCACCAGTTAAATCGCAGTCCTGCAGCAATAAGGAGCAGTTTACAATTTCGATTTAAAGTTGCCAAAGATCCTGATGGGAAACAATTCACCAGCTTTTCGACAAATTTCGAAAGACAGGTAGCGTGGCTGATAAGTTAGTGGGACATGTTGGTTCCAGGCAATCTGCAGTTACACCTGAAAATGTTGCTGCAGTTATTCAGTCTAATCCCAGGAAATCCATCCGAAGAGTTGCAGCTGAACCCAGATTAACGCCATCCAGTAAGTACAGAATCCTAAAGAACACCCTGGACATGTTTCCGTTCATGATCCAATGTTACCAAGTCATAACAGTTTCAGTTGTGTGACAAAGATAAGAGTTCGCGAACGATAAGCTCACCATGATTGATGGTGATGGATTTGATGTTTGCTGCATATGGTTCACAGATGAGATCCATTTTCCCCTGGATGATGTCGTGAACAGACAAAACTGGCGTTTTCAGGGTACCGAAAACCCGCATTTGTGTCAAGCAAGACCACTACATTTCCCAAAAGTTACCATTTGGACTGGAGTTTCGAGCAAGGGCATCATTGGCCCCTTTTTCTTTCGAGAAATGAATACTACTGAACGGTACATTGTGGTTTTGGAACAATTTGTCGCCACATTACAAGCGTTGGAGGATCGCCCTGGCACTTCGTGGTTCATGCAAGATGGGGCCCGACCACACCGTACCCCAGCCGTTTTTGAGGAATATTTCGGTAATAAAGTCATTGCTTTCAACTATTCCACATTTACTGGAACAAGCATTGACTGGTCTTCTTGTTCACCCGATCTTACGCCCTGCGACTACTTCCTTTAGGGCACATTGAAGAACACTGTTTTCCGCAACAATCCTGCAACACTGGATAAGCTTGAAGATTTGATCTGATAGGCATTTGCGTCCATTTCTGTTGTCACACTATAGAAGGTCACTGCCAATTTCACTCGTCGTTTGCGCCATCTCTGTGCTGTGCACATTTTGAATCGATTTTGATGTGATTGCAACGACTGCTTTACCAAGGACAGTCTCACCACTATTTATAGCCTATTTCTCCGATTCCCTACAGCGTACAGCGCCATCTGTCAGAAACATTTGTAACTAATTTTGAAACTTTTGTATCAGATTTTTACGGCCTTCCCAATAAATATATCACTTGTGGTGAATGCCAATTTTAATGTGATTGCAACGAATGCTTTACCAAGGACAGTCTCACCTCTATTTATGCCTATTTCTCAGACTCCGTACTGCGACTACAGTGTACAACGCCATCTGTCAGCATCATTTGTAACACATTTTGAAACTTTTTAATCAGATTTTTACGACTTTCCCAATAAACATATCACTTGTTTCAGTCATAAAACAGTTATGAAACAACTCGGAAACGATCACCGTTTCCGAGTTGTTTCGTTTTAAAGTTAGGGAGTCCTTTGTGAAACACTTTGTATTTAACTCTGGATTCTGGAATATAAGTGATATGAATGGAATATTTATTGATTTAACTTAGATAGAGAAGCAAGCAATATTATAGCATTGCCAATTTTGATGATGAAGTTTTACGTTTCCAATTATTGTACTATGATAATTTTTAAGATATCCACGCTGAATGTATCGCATTTTAGAAATTCTTAAATAAAATTGGATTTCTTTTGGAAAGTGTTTCATAATCAATGCTTTATACATGATTAATCTTTCTTGTTATCTTTTGCACTGTTTGACCAGATGTAAAAATTATCTAAAAATATGTATCTTATGTAACAATCATGTAGCAAAATATTGTATATGGAATAACCGGTGACAAAGATAAACCAATTAATTTTAAATTTACTATAAATTCAAAATGTAAAGGTAATATTGAATTTTCAAGAAAATTCTTACTGAAACGAAATGTAATTTTCTGATTCTTTTTCATTCAAATACAGGAATTTATATTAGAAATATGAATAATAAGTAGATAATGTTCTTCGCTTATATCTGTATCAAGAAACTAATGTTATTGTATGTATATTGACTCCTTCGGTTTTTTTAAGTTTAAGAATAAGTATTTAAAGATATAAATTTACAAAAACATTAAATCTAATGTAAACTTTACAATATTTAATTGAAGAATAAATGAAACAAGATAAAATGTCATAATTCCGAAAATAACTAAAATATGAATGTACGATCGATATCGCAAATATATCTCTATCAAGAAACCAATTTTAATGTAAGTATATTTGTTGGCTCCTTTCCTTTTTTTTTATTTAAGAATAAGTATTTATATATATAAATTTGCAAAAATATTAAATCTTCAGAAAATTTTACAATATTTAATTGAAGAATACATGAAACAAGATAAAATGTCATAAATTAGAAAATAAAAATAAATTATAAATGTACGATCTTTGATTTTTTGCACTCAAATACCGTAATTTATATTAGAACTATACGTAGATAATGTTCTTCGCTTATATCTATATCAAGAAACTAATTTTAATATAAGTGGTTTGACTCCTTTGCTTTTTTATTTAAGAATAAGTATTTATAGATATAAATTCACAAAAATATTAAATCTACAGAAAATTTTACAATATTTAATTGACGAATAAATGAAACAAGATAAAACGTCAGAAATTAGAAAATAAAAAAAAACTTCTAAATGTACGATCCCTGATTTTTTTGCATTAAAATATAGTAATTTCAATTAGAACTATGAACAATAAGTAGATAATGTTCTTTGGTTATATCTGCATCGAGAAATTAATCTTAATAAGTATATTGACTACTTCGCTTTTTTTTAATTTAAGAATAAGTATCTATAGATATAAATTTACAAAAACATTAAATCTAATGCAAATTTTACAATATTTATTTGACAAGCTTAATAGAAATGTTCCTTTTTTATGTAAGAATAAGTATTTATATATATAAATTTACAAAAGCATTAAATGTATCTCAAATTCTACAATGTTTAATTCGCAATATAAATGTAGTAATAGTATATAAATGTTTATAATAATGTGTAATAGTATATAATATATCCATTAATATATTCTAGCAATAACCAGTTTATTCTAATACTTATTAATATATTTTGTAAAATGCAGTAAAGAAGAAAATTTCTTTAGTTATCTTACCCTTCTAAAGCATTCCGTTTTTTATTATATCCATGTTAGTACTATGTTGCAAATATCCAAAAGCCTGGCCTTCATAAACAATTCCAAACTACGTTGTTATATAGAACTTAGTCTTTAAACTGTAATAGATATTTGATTTATCAACTTAAGCTAGCACAATAAAACTTTTAATACATTCCGCATTCTCTCAAATGAAAGCAACAATTAACGCAGCATTACAAACACTTAGAAAAGCGGCCAACGAAGATGATTCAAACTTCTAGCGATTAGTGTGGAATCACAGTGGACAACCCTCATCTTAGGGCCAGACCCAAAGAAGAAGAGGAATCGCGATAGACCTGGTTCACTTACATGAGAGATGTTGTAATCTTATCGCAATAAATCAATGGTTAGAGCATCGGCTGATCAGTTTAAAGATATGCTTGCTGTTAGATCTTCAATTCGTACCGTTATGCAAACCACTGGCTGTGATCGGTTGTGTTAAATTGGTGAACATTTTATGTGAGTTCAAATTATAGTTAACACATGCGTGTAATCCATAATTGCATAATAAATTCACCTATTACCTTCCGTATCAAAGTGAACCAGATATGTACGTTGGTAGAATCTCATTTGTATGAATCAAATCGGCCGTAAAGATAATATAAACAAAGGGAAATGGAGATAATTAAAAAAATGCAACAAAAGCATTTAAAATTAACATGATTAATATTAAATTATAGCTTATTTGTTGGAAATAAATTTTTAAGGAAAGTTTAAGAACAACAGTATTCAATATTATTAAAACAATCAATTATTCTTTTAGCTAATCTTGATTGTATCTCACTGGATGGGCGACGTCGTCACAGTTGCATCGTCATCAGCTTACCTGGCGTTGCTTTTGTTTTGCGGTTCAAATAAGACAATAACTTGTTAAATTGTCGCTGCAGAGTGCTTTATGCCACTCTTGTGACTTATCGACAGAGCTTTCATCACCTTTAAAATATAGTTTAATCAATGGCTGGTTTCCTTTGAAATCCAAAGAAAAAAGAATCTCTTTTGGCTCTGGCAAAAGTTCATACTCCTTATCATGAAGAAAAATACACTTTTTGCCCATGATACTTGTTTGTACTATTTCATTAATCAAGTTTTTATTCATGTTGATTCATTTATTTATATTATTTGGGTAATCAATTGTTACCAAAATTTGGAGAAAATAAAATATGATATCCTAATTTTTCATAAGTACGTGCGATTACTGTCTACGATTTAAGTAGTAATCCTAAAATGTAAAATAGGTTTATACGCGATTGCAAGGCAATGACTGAGGGTATAGTAGCCTATATAAAATATCATCACTTTTTCAGTAGAATTTTCAGGCTAATTTTTAAAGGAATATGTATATTCTCTATTATTTAAGATAATGAAATTTACTACAGTATTGCACTGATTTATATCAACTTTGATGTGACTATTATTCACTTTACTACGGGTAACTGCGTCTAAATTTCGACTTTCTAAGAGTAAGGGTTGTTCATCTATATAAATAAAAATGAAAATCTGTCTGTCTGTCTGTCTGTCTGTCTGTCTGTCTGTCTGTCTGTCTGTCTGTCTGTCTGTTTGTCACACCATCACGGGAGAACGGCTGAACCGAATTTGATGAAATTTTGTGGGTAGCCCAGAAATAGCCCCACTTAAAATTATATCCGTGTTTTGAGTTTCTACAACCAGTGGTTCTCGAGATATTAGTAAAAAACGAAATTTTCGTTTGTCTCATCATCACGGAAAAACGGCTGAACCGAATTTAATGAAATTTGGTGAATAGCCTTGAAATATCCCCACATAAATTTTGTCCAAGTTTCGAAATTTTAAGACCTGGGGTTGTCGAGATATTAATGAAAAACGGAACTTTTTCCTAGGAGTTCTACTCCCTAACTCCGTGGTTTATCCAAACGAAAAGCTTAAAAATCGTTTGAAAGTGAATTAAAATTTAATCTCTGAGTTTGATGGGAGATTTTTTGCGTTAATTAGTCACTTTCTGAAAACATGAATTGTTTGAAACATGATTTAAAGGGGAAATCTATCTCCATGGTTCATGGTTTATTTAAAACAAGCTTTTACGGAACAATGAGAAGTATAGAGAAATCAAAATCGTTATTTAATTTCGCAGTTTATGTTATAAGACATGACATATTTAACATGTTATAAGATTCTATCTTATATCATGTTACTCAGAAACGCAATTAAATTAAATCTGTCTGTTAATTTTAATAATTATTTTTTCGATTTGAATAATAAATAAATGGATATAAAAATATATTTTAGAAAAGAACGATTTGATTTTTCTTATAGCATTTTTGACTGGATAATATCAATTACGGTCTTCGGGTTTAAAAATTATTATTATTTATATTTTCGGGGATTATTGATTCAAGGATTATTGATATTTTCAAGTTATTATGCAATTATTTTATTATGACAAAAATTGTTTAAACTCATATATTGTATGTTGTACGAATCTTCTACAAATACACGTGTATATCTTTTAATCTACGAGAATATAAGTAGTACAGGTATATTGACATATGTTTTGATATATATTGGCATATATTGGAATCAATTACGACCTTCTGGTATAAAGAGTACGGATATTATTGATGTTTTCAATTTATTACGTCATCTCTTTTATTTTGGCAAATATTTTTGAGACGCATATTGTAATACGGGTAATCTTCTACTAACACATTGGCATATTTTCTGATCTGCGACAATATAATTAGTACGGGGTTGCATATATTCATTCAATTCCTATTTTTTCTTCTGTAAATTTGCTTACACAAGGGGGCAGGATGTTTTATTCTTCAGATCTGATCGTGAAGATAATTTTGCATAGTGAGAACATATATTCTTAAACTTCTCTTTAGGAGCAATAAATTTAATATTTTAACAGAATTTGCACATGATTGCGAACTTTAAGTTTCTTTAAATTATACACTCCGTACGAATAACAGGTGTGCTGTTAGTGGTTAATAAATTTTAACATTTTAGGAGGATATATCATGTTGCTCGGCATCGCAATTAATATAAATGTGTTTGTTAATGTTTTTATTATTTTTTTTCGATTTAAATAATTAATAAATGGATAAATGGATATAAAAGTATATCTTATGAATGGACGGTTTGATTTTTCTTTTAATTATATTAATTGTTGACTACGTACATCAATTTCATTTATTTTGGCAAAGAGTTTTCAAGCTTATATCGTATTTAGCTACTAAACTCATATATTGTGTTTAGCCAATAAATTCATATAGCCGATTGTTGAAACAGAAAAAGAGTAGAGCGGGTATATCTTCTAATACAATTATAGTGTTTTCATTTAGTATATTGAAACGGGATAAGAAAGTTTCATTCAGATCTGCAAATTCAAAGCTACGAATTTGGAGGGATATCGCTAATTTGACAACTTTTCTTAAACTTTGCCAAATTGACGGAAATGTCGCCAAATTGATATAAACGACACACAAACAGCTGCCATAAACCTTCGGGTTGGTCGTGTGGCTTGGGTCTTCTACATATCAATGAAATTTTTTTTTGTTTTGTTAGAAGAGGGTACTGAAATGATGTTTGGTTAGCATTTATCTGTCAGACCAACCATCCTACTTAGTAATACATTTAGCGAATTTTTAAAATGTCACCAAATTGATAAAAATGTTTTCAAATCTATAAAAATATCTTGAAATTGATAAAATTGCGCTACATAAATGATATTAATTGTTTTTTGTTAGGGGATAGTATTGTGATGATATTTCGTCAATTTGTCGCAAAGTGGAACTGTCAGTTCTACAGTCCCACTTGGCGATAAATTTGGCGATTTTTTAAAATGTCGCTAATTTGACGAAACTATCGCCAAATGTTCCATAGAAATATAACTATTTAGACGATATTTTTTCTACCAATTTATTTGAAGCAAATGATATCATGTCGCTTAGCAACGGATTTAAATCCAATGTGTTTATGCGGCAGACGATTTTTATTAAATCCTTTCCGATTTGAATAATGAAGATATGTATATAAAATAAATTTCATTGCCATTTCATTTTGGACTGGATAACATCAATTATACTCTTCAGGTTTAAACATTATTATTATTGATATTTTCCGGAATTATTGATTCAGGGATTATTGATATTTTTAAGTTATTACGCCATTGTTTTATTGCGGCAAAAATTGCTGACACACGCATATTGTACGTTGAATGAGTAATCTAGGAATGCACGGGTATATCTTCTAACCTACGAGAATATAAGTAGTACAGGTATATTGGCATATATTTTGACATATATTGGCATGTATATTGGAATCAAGTACAGTCTTCTGGTATGAAGATTAAGGGGATTAATTATATATTCAATTTATTACGTCGTCTGTTGTATTTTACCAAAAAACATTTGTGACTCATATTGCAAAACGGGTAATCTTCTACTAATAATCGGACATTATAAGTAGTACGTGTATATCTTCCCATATAATTTTAGCACTTTAATTTTGACATATATTGGAATAAATGACTGTCTTCAGATTTAAAGATTACGGGTTTATTGGTATTTTCAATTTATACATGTAATCTACTAATACAGGTTATATTTTCTAATATTCGCGTATATAATTAGTACGGGTCCCATACAATTTTAACGCTTTTATTTTGCATATATTGATTCAATTCCATATTTTTTTTTATATTTGCTTACATAAGGGGTCCAAGATGTTTTATTCTTCAGATATGTCCATGAAGATAATTTTATATAGCGAGAACAGAGATTCTTAAACTTCTTTTTAGGAGCATTATATTAAATATTTTAACAGAATATTTTGATTAAACATGTCATTTAGTATACTATAAGAATTTGGGCATGATTATGAATTTCAAGTTTCTTTATATTATATACTCCGTACGAAGAACGGGTATGCTGCTAGTATTATAATAAAAGCATAAAATGAAAACTTTTATAGAAATAATATTTTTCAGACAATTTTGTTGCTATTTGAAGAAAATTAATCGTGTTGTTTAGCAATAGAAATGAATTATTTTATTCTGTAAAATCTATATAAATAAAAATGAAAATCTGTCTGTCTGTCTGTCTGTCTGTCTGTCTGTGTGTTTGTCACACCATCACGGGAGAACGGCTGAACCGAATTTAATGAAATTTTGTGGGTAGCCCAGAAATAGCCCCACTTAAAATTATATCTGTGTTTTGAATTTCTACGACCAGTGGTTCTCGAGATATTAGTAAAAAACGAAATTTTCGTTTGTCTCATCATCACGGAAAAACGGCTGAACCGAATTTAATGAAATTTGGTGAATGGCCTTGAAATATCCTCCCATAAATTTTGTCCAAGTTTCGAGTTTCTAAGACCTGGGGTTGTCGAGATATTAATGAAAAACGGAACTTTTTCCTAGGAGTTCTACTCCCTAACTCCGTGGTTTATCCAAACGAAAAGCTTGAAAATCGTTTGAAAGTGAATTAAAATTTAATCTCTGAGTTTGATGGGAGATTTTTTGCGTTAATTAGTCACTTTCTGAAAAAATGAATTGTTTGAAACATGATTTAAAGGGGAAATCTATCTCCATGGTTCATGGTTTATTTAAAACAAGCTTTTGCGGAACAATGAGAAGTATAGAGAAATCAAAATCGTTATTTAATTTCGCAGTTTATGTTATAAGACATGACATATTTAACATGTTATAAGATTCTATCTTATATCATGTTACTCAGAAACGCAATTAAATTAAAAATGTCTGTTAATTTTAATAATTATTTTTTCGATTTGAATAATATATAAATGGATATAAAAATATATTTTAGAAAAGAACGATTTGATTTTTCTTATAGCATTTTTGACTGGATAATATCAATTACGGTCTTCAGGTTTAAAAATTATTATTATTTATATTTTCGGGGATTATTGATTCAAGGATTATTGATATTTTCAAGTTATTATGCAATTATTTTATTATGACAAAAATTGTTTAAACTCATATATTGTATGTTGTACGAATCTTCTACAAATACACGTGTATATCTTTTAATCTACGATTATATAAGTAGTACAAGTATATTGACATATGTTTTGATATATATTGGCATATATTGGAATCAATTACGACCTTCTGGTATAAAGAGTACGGATATTATTGATGTTTTCAATTTATTACGTCATCTCTTTTTTTTTGGCAAATATTTTTGAGACGCATATTGTAATACGGGTAATCTTCTACTAACACATTGGCATATTTTCTGATCTGCGACAATATAATTAGTACGGGGTTGCATATATTCATTCAATTCCCATTTTTTCTTCTGTAAATTTGCTTACAAAAGGGGGCAGGATGTTTTATTCTTCAGATCTGATCGTGAAGATAATTTTGCATAGTGAGAACATATATTCTTAAACTTCTCTTTAGGAGCAATAAATTTAATATTTTAACAGAATTTGCACATGATTGCGAACTATAAGTTTCTTTAAGTTATACACTCCGTACGAATAACGGGTGTGCTGTTAGTGGTTAATAAATTTTAACATTTTAGGAGGATATATCATGTTGCTCGGCATCGCAATTAAATTAAATGTGTTTGTTAATGTTTTTATTATTTTTTTTCGATTTAAATAATAAATAAATGGATAAATGGATATAAAAGTATATCTTATGAATGGACGGTTTGATTTTTCTTTTAATTATATTAATTGCTGACTGCGTACATCAATTTCATTTATTTTGGCAAAGAGTTTTAAAGCTTATATCGTATTTAGCTACTAAACTCATATATTGTCTTTAGCCAATAAATTCATATTGCCGATTGTTGAAACAGAAAAAGAGTAGAGCGGGTATATCTTCTAATACAATTGTAGTGTTTTCATTTAGTATATTGAAACGGGATAAGAATGTTTCATTCAGATCTGCAAATTCAAAGCTACGAATTTGGAGGGATATCGCTAATTTGACAACTTTTCTTAAACTTTGCCAAATTGACGGAAATGTCGCCAAATTGATATAAACGACACACAAACAGCTGCCATAAACCTTCGGGTTGGTCGTGTGGCTTGGGTCTTCTACATATCAATGAAATTTTTTTTTGTTTTGTTAGAAGAGAGTACTGAAATGATGTTTGGTTAGCATTTATCTGTCAGACCAACCATCCTACTTAGTAATACATTTAGCGAATTTTTAAAATGTCACCAAATTGATAAAAATGTTTTCAAATCTATAAAAATATCTTGAAATTGATAAAATAGCGCTACATAAATGATATTAATTGTTTTTTGTTAGGGGATAGTATTGTGATGATATTTCGTCAATTTGTCGAAAAGTGGAACTGTCAGTTCTACAGTCCCACTTGGCGATAAATTTGGTGATTTTTTAAAATGTCGCTAATTTGACGAAACTGTCGCCAAATGTTCCATAGAAATATAACTATTTAGACGATATTTTTTCTACCAATTTATTTGAAGCAAATGATATCATGTCGCTTAGCAACGGATTTAAATCCAATGTGTTTATGCGGCAGACGATTTTTATTAAATCCTTTCCGATTTGAATAATGAAGATATGTATATAAAATAAATTTCATTGCCATTTCAGTTTGGACTGGATAATATCAATTATACTCTTCAGGTTTAAACATTATTATTATTGATATTTTCCGGAATTATTGATTCAGTGATTATTGATATTTTTAAGTTATTACGCCATTGTTTTATTGCGGCAAAAATTGCTGACACACGCATATTGTACGTTGTACGAGTAATCTTCTAGGAATGCACGGGTATATCTTCTAACCTACGAGAATATAAGTAGTACAGGTATATTGGCATATATTTTGACATATATTGGCATATATATTGGAATCAAGTACAGTCTTCTGGTATGAAGATTACGGGGATTAATTATATATTCAATTTATTACGTCGTCTGTTGTATTTTACCAAAAAACATTTGAGACTCATATTGCAAAACGGGTAATCTTCTACTAATAATCGGACATTATAAGTAGTACGTTTATATCTTCCCATATAATTTTAGCACTTTAATTTTGACATATATTGGAATAAATGACTGTCTTCAGATTTAAAGATTACGGGTTTATTGGTATTTTCAATTTATACATGTAATCTACTAATACAGGTTATATTTTCTAATATTCGCGTATATAATTAGTACGGGTCCCATACAATTTTAACGCTTTTATTTTGCATATATTGATTCAATTCCATATTTTTTTTTTATATTTGCTTACATAAGGGGTCCAAGATGTTTCATTCTTCAGATATGTCCATGAAGATAATTTTATATAGCGAGAACAGAGATTCTTAAACTTCTTTTTAGGAGCATTATATCAAATATTTTAACAGAATATTTTGATTAAACATGTCATTTAGTATACTATAAGAATTTGGGCATGATTATGAATTTCAAGTTTCTTTATATTATATACTCCGTACGAAGAACGGGTATGCTGCTAGTCTATATAAATAAAAATGAAAATCTGTCTGTCTGTCTGTCTGTCTGTTTGTCACACCATCACGGGAGAACGGCTGAACCGAATTTGATGAAATTTTGTGGGTAGCCCAGAAATAGCCCCACTTAAAATTATATCCGTGTTTTGAGTTTCTACGACCAGTGGTTCTCGAGATATTAGTAAAAAACGAAATTTTCGTTTGTCTCATCATCACGGAAAAACGGCTGAACCGAATTTAATGAAACTTGGTGAATAGCCTTGAAATATCCCCCCATAAATTTTGTCCAAGTTTCGAGTTTCTAAGACCTGGGATTGTCGAGATATTAATGAAAAACGGAACTTTTTCCTAGGAGTTCTACTCCCTAACTCCGTGGTTTATCCAAACGAAAAGCTTGAAAATCGTTTGAAAGTGAATTAAAATTTAATCTCTGAGTTTGATGGGAGATTTTTTGCGTTAATTGGTCACTTTCTGAAAACATGAATTGTTTGAAACATGATTTAAAGGGGAAATCTATCTCCATGGTTCATGGTTTATTTAAAACACGCTTTTACGGAACAATGAGAAGTATAGAGAAATCAAAATCGTTATTTAATTTCGCAGTTTATGTTACAAGACAGGACATATTTAACATGTTATAAGATTCTATCTTATATCATGTTACTCAGAAACGCAATTAAATTAAATCTGTCTGTTAATTTTAATAATTATTTTTTCGATTTGAATAATAAATAAATGGATATAAAAATATATTTTAGAAAAGAACGATTTGATTTTTCTTATAGCATTTTTGACTGGATAATATCAATTACGCTCTTCAGGTTTAAAAATTATTGTTATTTATATTTTCGGCGATTATTGATTCAAGGATTATTGATATTTTCAAGTTATTATGCAATTATTTTATTATGACAAAAATTGTTTAAACTCATATATTGTATGTTGTACGAATCTTCTACAAATACACGTGTATATCTTTTAATCTACGAGAATATAAGCAGTACAGGTATACTGACATATGTTTTGATATATATTGGCATATATTGGAATCAATTACGACCTTCTGGTATAAAGAGAACGGATATTATTGATGTTTTCAATTTATTACGTCATCTCTTTTATTTTGGCAAATATTTTTGAGACGCATATTGTAATACGGGTAATCTTCTACTAACACATTGGCATATTTTCTGATCTGCGACAATATAATTAGTACGGGGTTGCATATATTCATTCAATTCCTATTTTTTCTTCTGTAAATTTGCTTACAAAAGGGGGCAGGATGTTTTATTCTTCAGATCTGATCGTGAAGATAATTTTTCATAGTGAGAACATATATTCTTAAGCTTCTCTTTAGGAGCAATAAATTTAATATTTTAACAGAATTTGCACATGATTGCGAACTTTAAGTTTCTTTAAATTATACACTCCGTACGAATAACGGGTGTGCTGTTAGTGGTTAATAAATTTTAACATTTTTGGAGGATATATCATGTTGCTCGGCATCACAATTAAATGAAATGTGTTTGTTAATGTTTTTATTTTTTTTTTTCGATTTAAATAATAAATAAATGGATAAATGGATATAAAAGTATATCTTATGAGTGGACGGTTTGATTTTTCTTTTAATTATATTAATTGCTGACTGCGTACATCAATTTCATTTATTTTGGCAAAGAGTTTTCAAGCTTATATCGTATTTAGCTACTAAACTCATATATTGTGTTTAGCCAATAAATTCATATAGCCGATTGTTGAAACAGAAAAAGAGTAGAGCGGGTATATCTTCTAATACAATTGTAGTGTTTTCATTTAGTATATTGAAACGGGATAAGAATGTTTCATTCAGATCTGCAAATTCAAAGCTACGAATTTGGAGGGATATCGCTAATTTGACAACTTTTCTTAAACTTTGCCAAATTGACGGAAATGTCGCCAAATTGATATAAACGACACACAAACAGCTGCCATAAACCTTCGGGTTGGTCGTGTGGCTTGGGTCTTCTACATATCAATGAATTTTTTTTTTTGTTTTGTTAGAAGAGAGTACTGAAATGATGTTTAGTTAGCATTTAACTGTCAGACCAACCATCCTACTTAGTAATACATTTAGCGAATTTTTAAAATGTCACCAAATTGATAAAAATGTTTTCAAATCTATAAAAATATCTAGAAATTGATAAAATTGCGCTACATAAATGATATTAATTATTTTTTGTTAGGGGATAGTATTGTGATGATATTTCGTCAATTTGTCGCAAAGTGGAACTGTCAGTTCTACAGTCCCACTTGGCGATAAATTTGGCGATTTTTTAAAATGTCGCTAATTTGACGAAACTGTCGCCAAATGTTCCATAGAAATATAACTATTTAGACGATATTTTTTCTACCAATTTATTTGAAGCAAATGATATCATGTCGCTTAGCAACGGATTTAAATCCAATGTGTTTATGCGGCAGACGATTTTTATTAAATCCCTTCCGACTTGAATAATAAAGATATGTATATAAAATAAATTTCATTGCCATTTCATTTTGGACTGGATAATATCAATTATACTCTTCAGGTTTAAACATTATTATTATTGATATTTTCCGGAATTATTGATTCAGTGATTATTGATATTTTTAAGTTATTACGCCATTGTTTTATTGCAGCAAAAATTGCTGACACACGCATATTGTACGTGGTACGAGTAATCTTCTAGGAATGCACGGGTATATCTTCTAACCTACGAGAATATAAGTAGTACAGGTATATTGGCATATATTTTGACATATATTGGCATATATATTGGAATCAAGTACAGTCTTCTGGTATGAAGATTACGGGGATTAATTATATATTCAATTTATTACGTCGTCTGTTGTATTTTACCAAAAAACATTTGTGACTCATATTGCAAAACGGGTAATCTTCTACTAATAATCGGATATTATAAGTAGTACGTGTATATCTTCCCATATAATTTTAGCACTTTAATTTTGGCATATATTGGAATAAATGACTGTTTTCAGATTTAAAGATTACGGGTTTATTGGTATTTTCAATTTATACATGTAATCTACTAATACAGGTTATATTTTCTAATATTCGCGTATATAATTAGTACGGGTCCCATACAATTTTAACGCTTTTATTTTGCATATATTGATTCAATTCCATATTTTTTTTTATATTTGCTTACATAAGGGGTCCAAGATGTTTCATTCTTCAAATATGTCCATGAAGATAATTTTATATAGCGAGAACAGAGATTCTTAAACTTCTTTTTAGGAGCATTATATTAAATATTTTAACAAAATATTTTGATTAAACATGTCATTTAGTATACTATAAGAATTTGGGCATGATTATGAATTTCAAGTTTCTTTATATTATATACTCCGTACGAAGAACGGGTATGCTGCTAGTACATAATATAATACAAAAGTAATCAGATGAAGAAAACGTAAGCATACAAAAGTATGAAAAAAGGCTTAACGTAGATGGCGCAATGCTGCACAAGTACGTAAAGCAGTTATATCTATATAAATAAAAATTAAAATCTGTCTGTCTGTCTGTCTGTTTGTCCCGTCATCACGGGAGAACGGCTGAACCGAATTTGATGAAATTTTGTGGGTAGCCTAGAAATAGCCCCACTTAAAATTTAGTCCGTGTTTTGAGTTTCTACGACCAGTGGTTCTCGAGATATTAGTAAAAAACGAAATTTTCGTTTGTCTCATTATCACGGGAAAACGGCTGAACCGAATTTAATGAAATTTTGTGGATAGCCTTGAAATAGCTCCCCATAAATTTTGTCCAAGTTTCGAGTTTCTAAGACCAGGGGTTGTCGAGATATTAATGAAAAACGGAACTTTTTCTTAGGAGATCTACTCTCCAACTCCGTGGTTTATCCAAACGGAAAGGATGAAAATCGTTTGTTTTAAACGCCAAAATGAAATAAAACTTCATTTCCGAGTTTGGTGCAGGATTTTTGCATTAATCAGTCACTATAGGAAAACATAAATTTTTTGAAACATGAATTTAAATGGAAAAATCTACCTCCATGGTTCATCTCTCACAAGCTTTTACTCAACGATGTAAAGTATAAAGAAATCAAAATGGCTATTTAATTTCGCATTTTATGAGGAAGATTCTATCTTATATCATGTTGCTCGGCAACGGAATGAAATTAAATGTGTTGTTAATATTTATTATTATTTTTTTTATTTGTATAATAAATAAATGGATGTAAAAATATATTTTATAAATGAACGGTTTGATTGTTCTTTTAATTATATATATTGCAGACTGCGTACATCACTTTCATTTATTTTAGCAAAGAGGTTTCAAGCTCATATATTGAGTTTAGCTAATAAACTCATATATTGTGTTTACCCAATAAATTCATTTAGCCGATTGTTGAAGCAGAAAAAGAGTAGAACGGGTGTATGTATCTTCTTATACAATTTTACTGTTTTCATTTAGTATATACAAACGGGATCAGGATATTTTATTCTTCAGATCTGCAAATTCAGAGCTACAAATTTAGAGGAATATCTCTAAATATCTTGGTAACTTTTCTTAAACTTTACCAAATTAGTGGAAATGTCTCCAAATTGATAAAAATGACCCAAATCAATGAAATTAAATTTGTGTTTCTTAGAATAAAGTATTGAAATGATGTTTCTGTAGCATTTGTCGGTCTGTCCATCCATCCTACTTAGTAACACATTTAAGGAATTTTTTTAATATCACCAAATTGGTAAAAATATATCTAAATCCATAAAAATATCATGAAATTGATAAAATCGCGCATAATAAATGAAATTAATTGTGTTTTATTAGGGGATAGTATTGTGATGATGTTTCGTCAATTTGTCGCATAATGGTATTATCAGTTCTACAGTCCCACTTGGCGATAAATTTGGCGATTTTTTAAGTTATAGCTAAATTGACGAAAATGTCACCAAACCTTCCATGGAGATTGCATTATTCAGATGATATGATTTCCATCAATTTATTTAAAGCAATTGATATTATGTCGCTAAGCAACGGATCCAATATGTTATGCGGCATATATGATTTTTATTAAATCTTTTCCGATTTGAATAGTAAAAATATGTATATAAAATAAATTTCATTAACATTGAATTTTTGACTGGATAATATCAATTACGGTCTTCAGGTTTAAACATCATTATTATTGATATTTTCGGGGACTGTTGATTCAGGGATTACTGATATTTTCAAATTATTATGGAATTGTTTTATTATGACGAAAATTGTTGAAACTCATATATAGTACGTTGTGCGAGTAATCTTCTACAAATGCATGGGTATATCTTCCAATCTACGAGAATATAAGTAGTACAGGTATATTGGCATATATTTTGATATATATCGGCATATATTCGAATCAATTACGACCATCTGGTATTAAGATTACGGGGATTTTTGATACTTTCAATTTTTTATGTCATCTCTTTTATTTTGGCAAATATTTTTGAGACACATATTGCAATACGGGTAAGCTTCTACTAACACACTGGCATATTTTCTAATCTACGACAATATAAGTAGTACGGGGTTGCATATATTGATTCATTTCCCTTTTTTTTTGTAAATTTGCTTACAAAAGGGGCCAGGATGTTTTATTCTTCAGATCTGCCCGTGAAGATAATTTTGCAAAGTGAGAACAGATATTCTTAAACTTCTCTTTATGAGCAACAAATTTAATATTTTAACAGAATTTGCACATGATTGCGAATTATAAATTTTTTTATATTATATACTCCGTACGAAGAACGGGTATGCTGCTAGTGTTTTAATAAACTCAAATTATAATGCTGACGATATTTTTTCCTCTAATCTGAATAACAAAGAAAATATTGGATAAATAGTTTAATAAATTAACGATATTAATTTTGTTTTATTGGTTCTTGCAACAGCGACATAATATAAGAATAAGAGACTTATTTATATTTTAAACTATTTACTAAATCATATACTCTATTATGGTTAAAAATAATCAAGCTTACATAATGCAGATTGTACTTAATTGATTGTTGTAACGAAATAAAATGGTACGGAGATTTAATTTACTACTATTTTTTTTTTGCAAATATGGGCCAAACTTTATAACTCTATATGTTTTTATAAAATTATTTCCATACAGGACCTGCATATCTTATTCTATCCACATGATTGTGATAATTATTTTGTGTAGTGATAACGGATATGGTCATTACTTTACCTGCAATACATGGTAATGTATAGGGAAAGTATTGGAATCATGTCGAAAATAGCAACAGGAGGTTTCGATGGATCTACACGTTTTGACACCGCTAGAATAATAAAAAAAAAAACATTTTTAGCATGACGTCCATGTGTGCGTCTGTGAGTTTGTCTGTGCAATGTATGTATCCACTCTAATTGAAAATTTTATCGATCGAATTTTTCATAAAATTTGGTTGGTAAGTCCCTTGTGGGTGGCCCTGGTGCTGGTTAGATTTAGAACGATTTGGGATAAAAGAACCTGCCTTTTTTTTTCCAAATGGGCCTCAAAAGTTACCTGTATCGATTCTAGCTGAAAAACTATTAGACCAAATTTTACAAAATTTGGTAGACAAGTCACTTGTGGATTGCTCTGGTGCTGATTAGATTTTGGTGCTATTCGAAAAAAAAAAATAATCTGCCTTTTTTTGCGAAATGGCATGCAAAAATCGTCAAAATCTAAAATATAAGTATAAATATATCAATCAAATGCTTGTTTTATATGTAGTTTTTGATGATGAAAAGAAAACGATAAACATAATTACACTAGAAATAGCCGTTCTCGAGATACTTCAGTTTTTTCGCATTTTCGTTACGCCACATTTGGAAAAAATCTGATGAGGGCAGCACATGACTTTCCTTATACATATAATGCTATGGACTATTTTTACAATAAAAAACATGTTATATAAGATCCACGGTACTGTGTTTTTATCGTTGAATTGTACATTTGGCGATTTTCCGGATGACAACATGTAAAACTATTTCAAAGTACTCAATTAACTTATATTTCGCGCAGATATAAATGAGCAATTATCAATTATCATCCTCAATAAGCGATATAGTCCGTATATATTTAAATATTTTAATAAATAATTCATCAATTAGGCGTCATTTTCATTAATTTAGAGTCATTTTTGTAATTTTAGGCGTTATTTTATTCAATTTGGCGACATTATTGTCACTTTGGCAACATTTAAAAAAGTCGCCAAGTTGGCGACGTCCTGCTAAATTTCTAGCCAAGTGTTATGGACGGACGGACGAAGAAATGGGTTATTTTTATAGTTTATTATCATGTTCTTTCCAGGATATTTAACTTTTATGAATTAGTCGAAATTTTCATTGATTTAGCGTAATTTTTATCAATTTGGAAATAGTTGAAAAGTCGTCAAGTTGGCGATAATCCGCCGAATTCGTCGCCAAAATCTCGTCAAGCGATAGGGACGGAGAAATAAGTTATTCTTATAGCAGATAAATGACTATTAGCGTCCAAATACAAAAGTATTACCCGAAGTATATTTTCTTATGAATGGAACCAGCTTGATCCACGAGATTGATATCATCAAATTCATCGCAATATATTACATATAATTAGTGAACATATTTCACAATAGTTAATATTTATTTTTATTTTATGTGATTTTTTGATACATTTATTTGAAACATGTGCAATATCTCGAGAACGGTTCATGCTGGCGTTCTAAAGTTTATTTCAATAGTTTTTTAATTAAAAGTTACATATGAAATGACTATGAAAAAAGGTCACAATGAGATGATACCCTTTTCAATGGGTACGATCTCATTGTGGCTTTCAAGGAAATGAGAACGCGGATTTTCTAGCAAAGAAGTCAACTGGTATCCTTCAAAGGACTTGAAGAGACTTGCCAATCCATTCTGTTAAATTAGAGATTGAAAGAATATTCAAACAATCGTTTCGTAGTGTGGTTTCTCACTCTTCTAGAGACAAACATTGGAGATTGCTTTGAGGATCTTATTGTGTTCCCGATTCACCTCGTGCTGCAGCAGTGGTACTGTTTAGACTTTTGACCGGACATGACTGTCTTGGTGCCTATTTGTATCGTTTTAATTTAACTACTTCGCTTGACTGCGCTTTGTGTACTTCTGGACAACTCATGACTGCTGCTCATCTGGACGAGTGTTCTGCACTAAATAATTTGGACTGTATTGTTGAAAAGTATTGGAGAGCTCGTGGCCTAATGACCTAGTGGTCAATGGCTTGACATTTGTTAAATAAAAAAATAAATGACTATTTATGTATCTTTATTAAAGGTTTTGATTTTTGATGATTTTTTCAAAATTTCACTCCAAAATTTAAGGGGGTTCTGAACATTCGATTGCTTTTAAAAACAATAGGCTTCCAGTATTAACGGTTTGTGATTTTTATACCAAATGTCGTTTGAATATTGTTCGTTCGTAAGATATCGTTTCCACAGACTCACTGACACAGACACACACACACATACTTTCACACACACATACACTCCCCCACCCCGCACACACACAGACATCACATCGAAAATGTTTGATTCGTGTTCAGGGATACTTGATATGTGCTCACCCGTCGAAAACTCGAATTCGAATTTTTTACTCCATCACAATACTTTCCTCTAGTCCTTCTGAGAGGCTGGTGGTAAGGGAAGGAGGGTACGGTCCCTGTGGATGCCTCCTCCACTTGGTTCCGGTCTAAATTGGGTGGCACTTTCCGGCCGTCCAAACAGTTACCTTACACCTTTCTGGTAGGTCGGACGGTCTGGGTCTCAACAACAACAACAACAATACTTTCCTCTTGCATTATACTGTATATTAATAAATCCAGTTACCAAATGAGAACGAATATTGAATTAAAATTGTAAATTCAGTGTAATTTAAAGTAATTCTGGGTGGTATTTTGTGCAATTAAACTTAATTTAATGAATTATTGAAGAAATAAAGAGAACGTGAATATGAGTCTGCAGAGAAAGCCATGTGCTGTCCACATTAGATTTTCCTTTTTTATTGTTAGAGGGAAATTAATTATTTCATTCGGAATTTTTTGAAAGACATTATAATTTTGAATGCTATTAGAATTTGTACATACCTCACATACTGAAAAGTCACAGAAAGGTATAAAACTTTTTAAAATTAAGTAATGAATTTCAACAGTATTTTGGAATCCTAATTACACCGTAGAGAAGACTAATCAAAATTGCAATTGTGTTTACTCTAAGCTGTTTCAAAGATTATCCGAAAAATTTTAAATGGAAATTCGATTTTAAGTGCCGAGAATAATCAACTCATTCAGAATATGTCTTTGCACTTCTGTGTTACTCCATTGTTGTTTCTTAGGCTAATTGCACTTGTTTGAACTCATTGTGTGGTTTATGTCTATAATAATGATAATGACTCGTTTGAGAAAAAATATGTATAGTCTAAATTTCATGCATGATACAGATATGTTTCCAATGTAGTAAACATGGAGCTAAAAGTCAGAAGTTAAGACTTCATATTAAGAAAACGCCATTATTGTTAAATACAATAATTTAGGTGGCGCTGGGATAAGTTAAGTAGCCCTGTATTGTACGCATTCCATAGCGACACCTGGACATAATTCTCAAAGAATCCTTTCATCCACAGGAGCTTTATAACCTTCTTTCTAACTCCATGGTAGATTGGTAGTAACAATATTGAATTTAATATTTTCATTTCATGATGATTTGATAGGATCAGAAAAGTAAACACAGAAAATAAATTCTATAATGGAATAAATTTTTTTTTAGATTTTAAGTAGTCATTGATTTTAATTAGACATTGAATCAATTTATACCAAATATTGCTTAGATTGTAACAGTTTCATAAAATAAATACCGAAACAATTGCCGAGTATGCATGATTAGTTGCTACACGGTAGTTTATGGATATGCAGTATTAAAGAGCTATCACAAGAAAAATTCGATTCACCAATGCAAGTTGCACACTGAGAGTTTAGTGTCTACAAGTAATCCAGTCACTCTACCCAGAACATGATTTCAGCATCTAGCGCCACCTGTTGGCGGCATATCCAATGATAGATAACCTTATCATCTAAGAGTCTATACCGTTTTTATACCTCATAATGACCATAAAATTTGACCTGGTTACATGAGGTGGAAAATACGGTCGGTCTTGTGCACTGCTGTTGGGGCTTTTGGGAGTTATTTTCAACAAATGAAATCTCATGGAACCAATTTGTGTGATCATTCACTACGTGCTGAGACAAACTTTGTGATCAAATCCATTGTAAACGTGGGGAATATTTATGTTACTAACTAACGGCTTGTAATGCGTAGAGTGCCATTGAAACTGTTGATAAAGCTACTGACAGAGAAAAGAAAAATATAGAAATCAGCCAAAGAAGAAATGAAAAACATAGAACCAATTAAATAGTTTTCTTCCGAGTCATATCATTAAAAAGTGCATAGATGTCCAGAGCTCAGATATTCTGCGTGGGTATAACAGCTAGTCATGAAAGCGACTTCTGCTCTTGGACAGTTATGAGTTAAATACAATTAAAATAACTTCATTCAAAGCAGCAGAAAATCTATATAAATAAATTTGAAAATCTGCCTGTCTGTCTGTATGTTTGTCTCATCACCACGGGAGTACAAACAGATGAACCGAATTTCACGAAATTTTGTGGGTAGTCTTGAAATGGCCCCAATTAAAATTTAGTCCATGTTTCGAGTTTCTAGATATTAATTAAAAACACATAGTTAAACCTTCTATAGACATATCATTACGTTGACAATATATTTGAAAAATTGATATTTTTGAGAAAATGATGTCATGTCGCTTAGCAACGGATTTAAATCCAATACGTTTATGCGGTAGACGATTTTTATTCAATCTTTTCCGATTTAAATAAATAAATTAATATAAAATGAATTTTATCGAAATTGCATTTTTGATTGGATTATATAAATTACGGCATTCAGTTTAAAATATTACTGGGAGTATTGATATTTTCAATATAGTACGTCATCTGTTTGTGTTATTCTATTAGTACACTGGTATATATTTTAATTTATGATAATATATGTAGTACGGGGATATCTTCCCATACAATTTTAGCGCTTTCATTTTGGCATTCAGATTTAAAAATTACGGGATTATTGATATCTTCAATTTATTAAGTCATCTGTTTTATTTTGGCAAATATGTTAGAAACTCATATGTTGTAGTACGTGTAATTTTCTACTAATACACTGGTATATCCTCCGATATTCGCAAATATAAGTAGTACTGGTCCCATACAATTTTAGCACCTTTTTATTAACACTTTACAACATAGTTGAAAAGTGTTTATGACTTTGGTCTTTCTGTCTGTCTATCCGTTCGCACGATAACTGCTGTAAAAATGACTTTATCAAAATGAAATTTTAGTACGTTGTTGAGACGGTCTGTGGAACATATGGGGATGTAGATGAATAATATCACCCTGGATTGCACCCAGGTTGCAAACATGAAATACATTGAACCCTATGGAGACCTAATTCTTCAAACAATTTTTAAGCGAAATAAAATAAATTATTGTAGTTCTGTGATAATTAAAAAAATATTATCACTGAATGTATCGTATTTTAGAAATGTTTAAATAAAATTGGATTTCAGTTGGAAAGTGTTTCATAATCAATGCTTTATGTATGATTAGTCTTTCTTGTTTTGCATATATTATTTCAATTTCATGTTCTTGTAAATTTGTTTACAAGAGGGACTAGGATGTTTTATTCTTTAGATCTGCCCGTGAAGAAAATTTTGTATAGCGAGAATAGAGAATATTACACTACTTTTTAGGGGCATTGAATTAAATATTTTTAAAGAATATTTTGATTAACAATGTCATTCAGAATATTATAGGAATTTGCATATGAATGCGAATTTTAAGCTTCTTTATATTATATACTCCGTACGAAGAACGGGTATACTGCTAGAATAAAACAAATTTTGTATATATTCTGCTTTTAACAAAGTTATTTTAATATTATTCTTTAGCAGCACTTTGATCTGTATGTGTTATGGGTTGCTTCAATTGTAGTTTTTGTTCTAAACAACTACACACTTTTAGTTGTCTAAAACAGATTAAATTTGAAAATAAAAATGGCTATTTCTGTCGAATGAAACGTAATTTAATTTATAGTAAAAATATGTATATATACTAATTTCCAAGTGTCCGTCTGCCTGTCCATCTGTCTGTCTGTCTGTCACGTTTTTTCAGGCACTTCCCGAATAGATAGAGACTTGCAATTTGGTACATGGATCGATCGTTCGAGAACCCCTCCCACCTCCCCTGGAAAAATCGAATTTTTCAAAAAATGTTCTGTAGAGGGGGTGTTCCACACAAAAACGTTCGAAAAGTGAAATGGTAGGAAATCATACTTTGCGCTGAGATAGAGACTTCAAAATTTGTGTACTGGTAAATGTACTGGTACGTAATGGTAGTGTACTGGTACGAAAGGAAGAAAGTGTGCAATTTCAGATTTCCAATATTTTCAACTATAGGGGATGCCGCACACCGAAATGTTCGATTTCTCGAATAAATGAGAAACGCCTCCTTTAAATTTTGTTAGAGGCTTGGAATTTGGCATATGCGCTAATCATTTAATGAAAACACCCAAGGTGAATAGAGTTTCTCAGAAATGTTCTATTAAGTGGTTGCTCCACACACATACACAGAGAGAAAACGTCCGAAAAGTGAAATGATGAAAAACATTCTTCGGGATGAGATAGAAATTTCAAATTTGGTGTACAAGTAGAAAATTTAGAAAGTCGAAAGTGTGCAATTTCAGATTTTCAATATTTGCTACTTTAGGGGGTGCCGCGCACCGAAATGTGCGATTTGCCGAACAAATGAGAAACGCCTGCATTAAAATTTGATAGAGGCTCGAAATTTGGTATATGGGCTAATCATTTAATGAAACATTTAAGACGAATATATTTTTTCAAAAATGTTCGTTTAAGGAGGTGCTCCAGAGAAAAACGTTCGAAACGTGAGTTGATAAAAATAACATGCTTCGGGATGAAATAGAAATTTCAAATTTGATGTACTAGTAGATAGTTTGAAAGGAAGAAAGTGTAAAATTTCAGTTTTCCAATATTTTCCATTTTAGGGGGTGCCGCCCTCCACAATGTTCGATTTTCAGAATAAAGCAGACCCTATTGAAACGTGATAGATGATTGATAATTGGTATATGGGCGAATCATCTGATAGAAAACCCAAGCAGAATGGAGACTTTTAAAAATGTTCAATTAAGAGGGTGGGTACTTCACCAAAAAACATTCGAAAGGTGAAATGATAGAAAAATCATGCTTCGCGATGGGATAGAGACTTCAAATTTGTGGTACGGTTAAATAGTTGGAAAGGAAAAAAGCGTGCAATTTCAGTCTTCCAAAATTTGCTATTGTACGGGGTGCCGATCACTAAAATGTTCGATTTGCCGAACAAATGAAAAACGCCGCCTTTACAATGTGATAGAGGCTTGAAATTTGGTATATTGGCTAATCATTTGATCATTTGATAAAAAATCCCAAGATGAATACGATTTTTCAAAAATGCTCACTTAAAGGGCTGCTATACAGAAAAACGTTCTAAAGATGAAGTGACAGAAAAAGCATGTTTCGCCATAGGTTGGTTAGAGACTTAAAATTTGGTGTACTTGTAGGTAGTTAAAAGGAAGAATGTGTGCAATTTCGGATTTTCAAAATTTGTTACTTTAGCCGGTTCGGCACACAAATATGTTCGATTTTCCGAATAAATGAGACACGCTTCCTTTTAAATGTGATAGAGGCTTGATATTTGACATATGGGCCAATCATCTGTTAAAAAACGAAGACAAGTAGAGTTTTTCAAAAATGTTTGTTTATGGGTGTGCTCCACAGAAAAACGTCCGAAAAGGGAAATGATAATATAGCATGCTTCGGGATGTGATAAAGACTTTAATTTGGTGAACTGGTAGATAGTTCGAAAGGAAGAAGTATGGAATTTAATTGTTCCAATATTTTCTTCTTTAGGGGGTTCTGTACACCAAAATATTCTATTTGTCGAATAAATGTGAAACGTAAATTATTCAAAAATTTACATTATTCCGGGGCTGCTTATTGCGAGGCTGTTGGTTTTCAACAGGTATTCGGCTAGTTTATATTTATTTGAGTAACAGAACATATAATCCACCTAAAATTAGATAAATTTATATACGTCGATTTTTTTATGGTTTACAAAGTACTGCATATTTATAATGAACAATAACAGGGAAGATAAAAAATAATGAAAAATTACTATTATAACTTAACATTTTTGTTCATGAAGATTTGACAAAAGAAAGTAGTAAAGTAATAACATGTTATCATAGGAGTTATAAAAGGAAAATTTTTGTTTCAACAACTTTAACAAAACGTCTTTACGTATTAAGAACGTTATTATCTTGAAAAAGAAATAAAAAAGAAGGATTTCAATAATTTTTTTCAGAAGCATTTTGCTACTTATAAACATTTTATTAAAATGGTGCTTTAAGCTTTATTTTTTAATTGAATATAATTTATTCAAGAAACATAATATATTTAAAATCTTTAAACTTTGCCATTTTGAAGTTTCTGTTTGAGTATTATTCCTGAAAGACATACTATCAACAAAGCAAAATTGCTAATTGCTTCATTTTTAAATGTGTATATAGTTATACTATATTTTGGGTAGAGAAATATTTCCTTTAAAAATATTTTATATAGTGCAATTGAATTTTATTTCATTTGTAATTAATAAAAATAATGAAATAAAATTGTAATATAACAATATACTCATTTGAATTTGCTGTGCTTATATATATATATAACATAGTAGAAAGATTAACTTGGTTTCAGAATCAAAGTTAGAATAATGTGTTCTTATAAAATATGTGCTTCAACTTTGAAACTGACAATTTAGGGAAAATTTTTGATAGCACATGTCAAGTTGAGAATCGTGAAAAATATCTGGACAAGAAAGGTGCTAAGATTGTAAAAATTGAAAATCTGATGTAGGCAGCACATGACTTTCCTTATATAATGCAATGAATTTACTACTTTTACAGTTAAAGAAATAGGTTATTCTTATAGTAGATACTTATGTTATGTCCAAGATATTGAATTTTCATCAATTAGTCGTCATTTTCATTGATTTAGTGTCATTTTTATCCATTTGGCGAGATTTTCGTTAATTTGGCAACATTTAAAAAGTCGCCAAGTTGGCGACATTCCGCCAAATTTGTTGCAAAAATCTTGCCAAGCGTTATGGACGAAGAAATAAGTTACTCTTATAGCAGATAAATGACTAATGGCTTTCAAATACAAAAGTATTACTCAAGGTATCTTTTCTCATGAATGGAACGAACTAGATCCACGAGAGCGATGTCACCAAATTTATCGCATTCTATTACATATGAAAAGTGAACATGTTAAACAAGAGTTAATATTTTCTTTTAATGTATGGGAGTTTTTGATAAATTGATTTGGAAAATGTGCAATATCTCGAGAACGGTTCATGCTAGCGTTCTAAAGTTTATGTCAATCTTTTTCTAAGGAAAAATTACATAAGAAATGCCTATTTGCGAAACTTTATTAAAAGTTTTGATTTTTTGATGATTTTTTCAAAATTTCACTCGAAAATTTAGAAGAGTTCTGAACATTCGATTGCGTTTAAAAACAATAGTCTTCCAGTATTTACAGATTGCTATTTTTGTACCAAATTTCATTTCAATCACTCCATTCCTTCATGAGATACCGTCTCCACAGACTCACTGACACACACACGCACACACATACTTTCACACACTCACATACTTTCACACACACTCATTCACACACACACACACACACACTCACACACACACACACAGACATCATTTCAAAAATGTTCGAATCGTGATCAGGGATGCTTGAAACGTGCTCTCCCGTCGAATACCCGAATTCGAATTTTCGACCCCGTCACAATACTTTCCTTATACATTATGTATATAAGGAAAGTAAAAATAATGAAATAAAATTGTAATATGCTTATTTGAATTTGTTCTGCTTAAATATATGTAACATAGCAGAAAGATTAACTTGATTTTAGAATCTAAGTTTGCATAATGTGTTCTTATAAAATATATGCCTCAACTTTGGAACTGACAATTTAGGGAAAATGCTGGGATATATAACTTCTGAAAATTTTTGATAGCACATATAGCACATGTTATGTTAAGAATCGGGAAAAATATCTGTACAAGAAAGTTGCTAAGACTATAAAAATTAACAACAGTACGCCCATTCTACTAGTATAGCATTTTAAAAATGATTTCATCAAAAGATTCCTTCCAACACAAAAAATTGTTTATAATACATGTTATATATGTTTATATAAACATGTGGGATCGGTTTTCATATTCCCCAGTATTCGAACAGGAGCACGAGTCTGTTTGCTATAAGGGGTATTCGTCCGATTACAGGTTGTTTCGATTATAGGTAATCTTTGTAAATTATACAGCAGCTTCCCCGATAATCTTGATGTTTTTTATTCTAAAAATCCTTTGTTGTAAATATTTTATATTTTAATGTATTTATTAATTTGCAGGTGTTTTCGAAAATCATTTGTTGTTAATAGTTTGTATGGTATTATATTTTAATCTGTATATTACTATTGTGGTATCGAGATCTGTGAAAGTATATTTTTGTTTTAAAATGCTCTTTTTCATGTCATGTAAATGTAGAATCCCTCAGCCGATTTTCAGTGGAAATAGGTCAATGTGTGAAGTGTTGGCGACCTTGAAGGCGCGACAGCCGGCTGAGAGAGAGAAAAACCGTTGAGGTTTTAATTTGGTTTTGTTGATTATTTCCAACTAGCCGCCTTTGGCGACCAGCCTGTTCGCTACCCTTGAAAATTCTGATCGTGGCAAACTCGTTGGCGCGACCTACCAGAAAGGTGTAAGGTAACTGCTTGGAAGGCCAGGAAGTGCCACACAATTTAGACCGGAACCCAATGGGGGAGGCATCCAAAGAGACCGTACCCTCCTTCCCCTACCACAAACCTCTCGGAATGACTTGCAGTCAGACACGTTTAACGTGATCGTACTCCGCGTGAACACGGCTGCAGTTTTGGCAATGGCGGGAATCGAACCCGGGCCTACCGAGTGAAATTCCCGCGCGCTAACCACTGGGCTACCGTGCCATCCGCGACAATCTCCATAACTTTATTTTTATTCGGCAATTTTGGGAATCGAACCCGGGCCTACCAAGTGCAAATCCCGCGCTCTAACCACTGGGTTACTTCGTCCTCCGTTACATTCTCCACAACTTTCTTTTTATTCACCCAATTTAGACCGGAACCCAGTGGGAGAGGTATCCACTGGGACCGTACCCTCCTTCCCCTACCAACAACCTCTCGGAAGGACTTACGGACCCACATGTTTAATGTGATCGTACACCGCCTGAACACGGAGGCAGTTTAGGCAGTGGCGGGAATCGAACCCGGATCTACCGAGTGCGATTCCCGTGCGCTAATTTTAATTTTATAATGACCATATGGTATTTAAAATATCCATAAAATTAAAATATCCATCGTTCCATCACTTAAAATATCCATAAAATTGAAATGTCCATTTAAAATATCCAGAAATTCAAATATTCATTTAAAATAACCATAAATTAAAATATCCATTTAAAAAATCTATATCATTCTATGAATCATCCATATCGTTCCACCAATCCATAAATATAATAATTTCAAATACATCACCAGAATTCTATCCACCATAATTCAATCATTTAAATAATTTAAAATATCCATTTAAAATATCATATAAATATAATAATTTCACCCGATGTATCTATCCAATACATATGCTAAGCTCTTAATACGTTTAAAACCCGAAGCCTGGTCTCCATGGAAACGGGGGAAAAACTACTGCGGGGGGAAAAATGTCGGGGAAGAATCGGTTCTTCGCCGAGTATTGGGCAAGAAATATAAAATCATCACGTCTTTAAAATTGCGATCCTGCAGGCAATTTTCAATATTTCTTAACCAGATTAGACTTGTAAGAATGCCAGATCTTTGGCCTTTCTAAAAATGTAAATTATTAGTCGAAATTATGAGTAGTTTTTACGATGGAAGGATTTAAAAACAAAAGTTGGTTTTTTTGAACCGAAAGTGACTTTTGTTTTAAAATCTTTAAAAAATATTAGAAATCGAAATTGAAATTTGAAATGTATATATTTTTACTCGCAATTGTCTGCTCTTTCCGATGGTGTGATTTGTTTATTTCTACGACGTCCCGATCGTGGAGAAAAAAGTACAAAAAGGGCAAAAAACGGTCGAAATCGCATAAAACATTAAATAAATAAAAAAATAATTAGAATTTTGAAAATCGGTTTTCACGTGTCCCCTCCCCTCCCCCCCGGGTCTCCGATTGCCAAATTTCGTAGCTCTCCGACGCGCGGTCGCGAAACGTATAGTGTATAAGACAGACAGACACACACACACACACACACACAGACATTGCCTTTTATTATTTAAGATGTTCTGCATGTACGTGTGCTATATGGATATGTGTGTTGTGACGTCAGAGTGAAATGTAAGTGTAGAGGGACGCGCTTGGAAAAAGACAGAGCTTACCATGGGCTGGAGATCTGTCGGTCGCATATAGAAATTGTTCCATAGTTTAAGAATGAAAGTATTTTAAATTTAAAAGTAAATTTACTAAATTGCTCTCATGATGTGTTCCGACCGACAGAGCCCCTCCGAACCGCAATTTAGGTTCGTATGTATTTTTCCTTTAATAGGGAGATTTTAAATTATTTGCTGGCGATATGTCTAGAGAAATTTTCAATGTAAAAGCCAGCTTAAAAGTAAAATATCTGTATCAATCTCCCTTGGCATATAATATTGAATGATAATATTATTAAGATTGAATAATGTCTATACTTAAAGATTTCCAAGCTGGTTATATGGATTTGAGTATATTTTTAGAAAGTCTAACTCATGATTAAAGGAGTTAGACTTGCCATTTTGAAAAATGTGTTTGAGTTGAAATAATATCTTATCTGTGTTTCATAAAGTCAATTAAAGAATGTTCCTTTAATATAATGAAAATTATAGAGTCTTCTTTTCACTTGTTGTTCTACTTGCTTTTGATTATTCCATGCCATTGTGGAGTATTTCGCTTCACATCAGGGAGACGGATTCGATTCTTTAGTTATAAGTACTTACCACTAATTAATGATCACTGACTATCTTTAATTCAGTTTCTACATTTGAATGTGAAAGGCAAAACGCTTTTACACTATCCTCATATATATAATGTATAAGGAAAGTATTGTGACGATGTCGAAAATTCGAATTCGAGTTTTCGACGGGGGAGCACGTTTCAAGCATCCCTGATCACGAATCGAACATTTTTGAGGTGACGTCTGTCGGTGTGTGTGTGTTTGTCAGTGAGTCTCTGGAGACGATATCTCACGAACAAATAGAGCGATTTGAATGAAGTTTAGTACAAAAATCACAATCCGTGAATACTGGAAGCCTATTTTTTAAATGTAATCGAATGTTCAGAACCCCCCTAAATTTTCGAGTAAAATTTTGAAAAAATCATCAAAAATCAAACCCTTTAATAAAGTTGCACAAATAGGCATTTCTTGTGTAATGTTTCCTTCGAAAATGATTGACATAAACTTTAGAACGCTAGCATGAACCGTTCTCGAGATATTGCACGCTTTTTAAATAAATTTCTCAAAAAATCCCATAAATTAAAAAAATATATATATTAACTGTTGAGAAACGTGTTCAATTTTCATATATAATATCATGCGATAAATTTGGTGACATCATTCTCGTGGATCTAACTCGTTCCATTAATGAAAAAATATACTATGAGTAATACTTTGTATTTGAACGTCAATAGTTATTTATCTGCTGTAGGAATAACATATTTCTTCGTCCATAACGTTTGGTGAGATTTTGGCGCCGAATTTGTCTGAATGTCGCCAACTTGGCTACTTTTTAAATGTTGCCAAATTAACGAAAATCTCACCAAATGGATAAAACTGACACTAAATCAATGAAAATGACAACTCATAGAAGAAAATTCAATATCTTGGAGATTATATAAATATCTACTATAAGGAAAACTTATTTTTTATTGTAAAAGTAGTAAATTCATTGCATTATATAAGGAAAGCCATGTGTTGCAAACATCACATTTTTACTTTCCTTATATACATAATGTATAAGGAAAGTATTGTGACGGGGTCGAAAATTCGAATTCCAGTTTTCGAAGGGAGAGCATGTTTCAAGCATCCCTGATCACGAATCGAACATTTTTGAAGTGAGGTCTGTGTGTGTGTGTGTGTGTGTATGTGAAAGTGTGTGTGTGTGTGTGTGTGTGTCAGTGAGACTTTGGAGACGATAACTGACGAACGAATGGACCGATTCGAACGAAATTTTGTACAAAAATCACAATCCGTAAACACTGGAAGCAAATTGTTTTTATACGCATTCGAATGTTCAGAACCCCCGTAAATTTTCGAGTGAAATTTTGAAAAAATCGTCTAAAAATCAAAACCTGTAATAAAGTTACGCAAATAGACATTTTTTATGTAAATTTTCCTTAGAAAACGATTGACGTAAAATTTCGAACGCTAACATGACCCGTTCTCTAGATATTGCACATTAAAAAAATTAACAAAATGTTATATAAATTAAATAAAAAATTTTCCTATTGAGAAATATGTTCACTTTTCATATGTAATAACACGCGATAAGATAAATTTGGTGACATCATTCTCGTGGATTTAGCTCGTTCCATTCATGAAAAAAGATACTTTGAGAAATACTTTTGTATTTGAATTCCAATAGTCATTTATCTTCTGTAAGAATAACTTTTTTCTCCGTCCATAACGCTTGGCGAGATTTTGGCGACAAATTTGGCGGAATATCGCCAAATTGGCAACATTTTTAATTGTTGGCAAATTAACAAAAATCTCGCCAAATTGATAAAAATGACTCTAAATCAATGAAAATGATGACTAATTGAAAAAAATTCAATATGTTGGCAAGAATATAAGTATCTACTATAAGAATGACTTTTTTTAACTGTAAAATTAGTAAATTAATTGCATTATATAAGAAAAGTCATGTGTTGCCCACATCAGATTTTTTTGTAATGTATTTCATCTTCAAGCTGTTACTGGAACTTTGTCCTGTAGCGTGTATTCTTTTAAAATAAATAAATAAATAAAAAATAAATAAATGAATAAAAAAAAAATAAATAAATAATTAAATCACGCATTTAATATATCAGTCTGTATATACATGTGATATATACATGATACAGAGGGGTCACATTGACGCTAAATAATAGTAAATGAGAAGTATATAAACAATTTTTAAAAGGTCAAAATGACCGCAAACATGGAGTGACTTTGATATTCCCATAAATAATGTTTTGTTGTTTTCCGTATACCCTTCCTATTTTTAAGGGTCATGGGTAAAAGTATATCATTGCGTCATAAAAACGTACTGATTGGGGACAGCACATGGTTTTCTCTATATAATTTGCGAATTTACTTCTTTCACAGAGAAAAAATGATGTTACGATAGAATGTTTAAAATATTGAATTATACATTTAACGCTTTTTCGGATGTTAATAGTTTTACATGTTATCATGCAAAACTATTTTCCAATTAACTGATATTTCACATAACTCCAAAATGACAAATATCAATATTGATAGTATCCGCATAACGCAATATGGTAGGTATGCTTAAATATTTTGATAACTAATTTATCAGTTTGGCGTCATTTTCGTTAACTTGTTGTTATTTTTGCAATTTTAATACTATTTTCTTTAATAGGGGGAGAAATATTGCAATGTTTGGGATATTTTATTAAATTAGTCATCAAAGTCGCCAATTTTATCGCTAAGCGTTACAAACAAATGGAAAGAAGGGCATTTCTTATATATAAATTACTGTTGGCGAATTATTAGGCGTCAAAATAGAAAACTATTACATAAGTATCTTTTCTCGTGGATGAAATGAACTAGATCTACGAGGATGATGTTATCTAATATATCGTATAATATTACATGTGAAAAGTCACACATTTCCCAACTTTTTCAATTTTATGTGATCTTTTTTATAAATTTGTTTGGAAAAGTACTATATTTAGGGATGGTTCATACTAGCGTTTTGAAGTTATTATCAATCTTTTTCTAATGAGAAGTTATGCAAGAAAATGTTATTTTCATAACATTATTGAAAGTTAATGATGTTTTCAAAATTTCCATAAAAAATTTGGTTGTTTTCTGGACATTCTATTGCATTTAAAATCAACAGGCTTAAAGTATTAATTGATTGTGAATTTTGTTCAAAACGCTCCATATCACCTCCAGAGTCTCTCTCTCTCTCTCTCACACACACACACACATGAATCACTTCATACGTTCTTGAAATATCGGCTCCACAGACTCACGGACGTGTGCCCACACACATACACACACACAGTACTTACACACACACATACATTATCTCTCAAGTGATTCATTTAAGTTCAGAGATACCTGAAACGTGCTTTTTCATCAAACACTCGAATTCGAACTTTCGACTCCGTCGCAATACATTCCCTATACATTATGTATGTATATAGAGAAAGTAAAAACGAAATATGTTTAGAAATAAACCGTAGCTTTTTAAAAGATGTGATGAAAAGCAATTAAATTGACCATATTTCATGGCACAAGTTGTATTTCAATGTTTTAAAATATAAAGCAAATATTAATATTTTCCTAGTAAACACATTTTTCAGTTTTTGTAAGCATTTAGAATGCAACAAAATATTTGTTTCGCAATGCCTTAAATTTTCTTCCAAAAGCCGAATTCTGCGAAGCTATTAAAATATTTTTAAAGTTATATAATATTTACTTCCTCTAAGGACATAATATTTGCCATCCGCTCGAATTTTAAAAGCATCTTAGATTTCAAATGTAAGGCGGAAGTTCGTAACGGAAAGAAACAGGTAAGGGAGTTACGGCTAAAGTTTGGGAATGGACACCGTTATGTGTACAAATATTCCAAACTTCAGTTTCTGAATAAATTGAAGAGAGCAGTATAAAAGTATGTTACTGATGAGTACTGAAAATAATATTTAGCAATAAATGAAGTGAGTTTTAATATTTTAGTAGACACATATTGATTATACACACACTATAGTATATAAAATTTAGCAAAACTAAACATATAATTGGTTCTGAAATGGAAGCTATGAAAAATTGTACCGTGTATTTGAATAGAAATTGATGTTCTCGTGTTGAATTTCTCGGAATACAAGTCGATTTTTAATCTTTATATCAGTAAGTATTTTAACGTTAAGCTTGAGAATGTTCCGTTCGAAGCAATCCCTTATTCGTAACAGGTCTGAGTGCGGCTTAACACGCTCTGCCACTCCAACTTTTTATTCTCAACAATAGTGTTGCTCTGACAGAAAAATTAAAAATTTAGTTCTGTCTTTAGTGAGCACCTTGGATGCAAGCTATAGTTTTTTCTTGTGATGGAATGCCGTGGCGTGATATTTCAATTTCGTACTGCAATCAAAACTCATCTTCTTTCAGAAATCGAACTTTTCCTTAACAATGAAAGCTGTGTTTCGACAGAAAATTTAAAAATGTAGTCAGGTCTTTAGTGAGCACCTCGGATGCCGGATACTGTTTTTTACTTGTGATGGAAAGCCGCGGCATGGTATTTCAATTTCGCACTGCAATCAAAGCTCATCTTTTTTCAGAAATTGAACTTTTCTTTAACAATAATAGCTACGCTCTGACAGAAAATTTAAAATAATTGTCTGCTCTTTAGTGAGCACCGCGGATGCAGGCTACTGTTTCTTACTTGTGATGGAAAGCCGCGGCATGGTATTTCAATTTCGCACTGCAATCAAAGCTCATCTTTTTTCAGAAATTGAACTTTTCTTTAACAATAAAAGCTACGCTCTGACAGAAAATTTTATATATTATTCTGGTCTTTACTGAGCACCTCGTATGCAGGCTACTGTTTTATACTTGTGATGGAAAGCCGCGGCATGGTATTTCAATTTCGCACTGCAATCAAAGCTCATATTTTTTCAGAAATTGAACTTTTCTTTAACAATAATAGCTACGCTCTGACAGAAAATTTAAAATATTAGTCTGCTCTTTAGTGAGCACCGCGGATGCAGGCAACTGTTTCTTACTTGTGATGGAAAGCCGCGGCATGGTATTTCAATTTCGCACTGCAATCAAAGCTCATCTTTTTTCAGAAATTGAACTTTTCTTTAACAATAAAAGCTACGCTCTGACAGAAAATTTTAAATATTATTCTGGTCTTTACTGAGCACCTCGTATGCAGGCTACTGTTTTATACTTGTGATGGAAAGCCCCTGCATGGTATTTCACTTTCGAGGAATCTCTTGCAAAAATTGCTTTAACCTCCGATGTATGCCAATATTTGTATACATGACATTATTTGAGCAGAACAGATTCGAGCTTAAGATTAAAATTGCTTGTGATGGAAACCAGCGTTTGTGCATAATGAAATTAAGAATTTAATTATTTTTTTGGTAACTATGTATTTCGCTAATTTGGGGTGATTAGTTATCTACGTTATACATTATGTTGTTTATATTTGCGATACATTAATCCACATACAGTATTCAGTTTCCTAGTCAGTGGACTTTCCAGGCTTATTTTGTTACAGTAAATATCGAATATTATCTTATTATAGACATTACCTAATTTGCTTCATTGTTTTGTAACACACAGATTGTTACGAAAATAAATTAATTCACAAAAACATATGTAATTATTATTAAGAATGCATTATTGTCAAACCAATTGGTCTGAATGCTTTTGAAGTACAATACCACTCATGTAACGTCATCTGAAATCTCCTCCAATATGCTTTAATCTTTATAATATTATAATATATACAGGGAATTACAGTTTTAAAATATAAAATTGCATATAAACTAAACGGAATAGCAAATTAAGCCATTTTCTTTGGGAAGAAACGTTGCATATTTAGGTTTTAAAATACAACCAATTAATAAATACAATATTGAGAAATGCAATACAAATTTGAGAGGGATTGTTTCTACGCACATCGTTGCTGCGCACATAGTTTCTATGCATCAATACTGCACAATTTTTTCCCAATATCCCATCTTAAATTAAATTACCTTTTAATAAAAAATCTACATGTCATTCAAACCTAATAACCTAGATAACTCTTTCATCAGATGCTGATTTGTATATAACGTCATAAAATTTTGGCCGCTTTAGTTTGATGAGTTTTATCCTTGTTGAAAAAACTGAAAGACATTGTAACGGTTGTGAAACATATTATAAAAGTAGAACAATTTATTCTTTCACATGTATAATAAAATAATTTTAGCAGTAATCAATTAGATTTTTCTTCTGAAAATGATTTTAATGCCTCATTTAAACGTAAATCACGAAAATTATGGCTATTTTTTGAATATATAAAATTTATTTGATTTGCATGCTACAAATATAATGTTACACTCGTATGACATCATTCCTATTTAGTTTTAAAATACATTAAAGTACATGGTATTTGCTGTTATATCTATTACCACTAAGAACGTAATATTTACTAGACTGACTTTAAAAGTATCTAACATTTCAAATGTAATCCAAAACTTCGTAATGGGGAAAAGTAAATATAGTTTGAGGCAGAAATGTTGCTGGAAATTTTACGAGTAAACATAGTTTTCTGTTCAAATATTATGAAAATATTTTTCTCAGCTAATTTTAAGAAATAGCGTCAAATGTCGCCTGATGACTGTTTGAAATAGGAACATTGTAAGTGATGATAGTTTTAGTACTTTTAATGCATTAAAATAATTTTTGGGGAAACTTTAAAACAATACAAGAGTAACTTTGATTTTTAATTAATTATTAGTCGTTGCAATCAGTGGCATATGTGTTAAGAGATTCGATCAACTCTTAGAAATAAATATTTCAATTAAGTTACCAGATTGTGTAACCTCAAATATATCAGCTTGATTTTTATACACATTTCGAGTTGCGCAATAAATAGGAACGTTTATCTACAGGGTGTCCCAAAGAGATTGAAACGCGCTTTAATTCTTTACCTGTTGGAGATAAGAGGGCAATGTAAATTGCAAAACGACCCCCTTAGACAAATTTGGTCAATCAGAATTTTTTATTTTTAATGCAACAAGATCGTTAAAAAACGCATATCTGTAGCTTTAAAATTAAATGAATTATGATAAATTGAAAAATCTGACTTATGCCAATTTTTCCGTACCATGTGAAAGGCTGTTTCATTAATGGAAGTAGGGATCATAAATTGAGGATGAAAATTGTTTAGATCAAAAATACGTTAATATGTGTCAAATTTTTTTATCACAAATACATCTTAAATAAAGCATTACACAGACAGAGATCATATAAAGCAGTGGTACTCACTACGCGGTTGGGTATCCTGTGTATTATCATCCAGGTTTTCTTTTTTGTGATACGTCACAAATTTACATTTCTAATTTGATATATAGTCCCCATTCACAATGGTCAATTTTCAATTAAATTTAACTCGTTCAATTTTAAAGATACAGTTCTTCCAAAATTTAAAAAGTGTAACAATTTGAAAATTAATGGGAGGACTATTTCATTAACATAGTCTTATTTCCTACTTTATTTTCAACATTTTTGCAATTTACATTGCTCACTTATCTCCAACAGGTAAAGAATTAAAGCGCGTTTCAATCTTTTTGGGACACCCTGTATATATAACAATTGTGTAATGTGTTTTCTCTTTCCAAGCTATTGAATCTGAGTACGCCAATTCTGTCATCTCTGTCAGATTAAACATTCATACACGTGACTGATTGATCTACTTTTTGTCACTGCGACACCGGCAAACTAATAATATGGATACTTTCAAATTTATAAATAGAGTTTTAGTTCATAATTGCTATTAAAATATTTATAAAACAAAAATCCAGTGTCTGTTATAGAAATATATAATCAATGTTTTCAATTCTTTCGCAGATTAAAACTCTTTTATTGGCTTTATAAAGTAAGATATCGAAAAAACTATTTGAAAGTTGAAATTCGGAGAATATTTTTATTCATTTTACTTAAGAAGAACAAAAGAGGAAATAAAGGAAAAAATAAAAGAAGTGTTTTAAATTCATTCATTGAAATTTAGTATTTTAAATTGAATTCATTAGTTTTTAAACGATTGAAGAAATACATTTCCTTTATAATTTAATATAAGGGAACAGCCATTTTCTTTTTTAAGTATATTATAACTTATTTTACTGAATATAATTATTTCTTTATTAAATTTTGGAAGATGTGTGAAATAGCATTGATAGGATTGTATTTTACATTTTCTTTTTATAGTTTTATATATTGGCGATCGAAATAAAATGTTTCACAGAAATTCGCAAAATTTTTCTTTTGAATAAAGGAATAAAGGACTTATTCTTTGTGTTTTATATCCGTGAATAAATGTTAAATACATTCTGTTGTAAAAAAAATAAATGTAACCATAAGAAATTGAACTACAGCCGTGAAGCTCGGCATGTATGTATCGTTTGTAGATATATTCAAATGAATTGAATTTGGGAGAAAAAAATAAAGTTTTATTAAGATATGGTGACAAAAAGAAGATGACATTTTAGTCAGTGGTAAATCCTCCTCTGGCAGTTATACAAGCCGGTATTCGGTGCAGCATTATGTTGCTGATGTCCCTCTGCGGAAGAATATGCCACAAATGTTGCAACTGGTCAGCCAATTCAGTGTGTATAAGGCTGTAATTGTCATCGAAGCACGTCCCAGACATATTCTGTTGGTGATAGGTTGCGGATGACTATGGGAGCGTAATAAATTCTCGATGATGTTATTGAGTAAATGGTGCAGTATGTGGATGAGCATTTACTTGTTGGTTAATGGATCCCGAGTGGCTTAACATCATTGGCCGAACAATAGACTGCAGATTATTTTCGACACTGTCCAGGCTGACCGATCTCAGCACTAATCCTATCGACTCTGAAAATGCTCATGGGTCAGTGGTAGGCACCCTAATGGACGTCTATATTTCAGCTCCATCGAAGTGCAGCCACCGCCGATTTTATAAATGATATAACGATACGAGTATAAGCTAAAAACGTTCCAAATTCAAAAATCATTATATTACATGCTCTACATACATAGTATAATGTATAAGGAAAATATTATAACGGAGTTCCAATAAAAATTCGAATTCAAGATTTCGACGGAATGGCACGTGTTAAGCAACTGTGAAATCGAACGTTTTAGAAGTAATCTCTGTGTGTATATGCATGTTAATGTGTATGTATATAAGTGTTTGCGTGTAGGGTGGGATAGACCAGTGGTTAATGCACGGAGAGTGAACTCTGTTCGATTCAAGGCTCTGCCAAAACTATTCCGTGTTTACGTGGACGTTAAGTGACGTTAAGACTGCATTTTGGGTGGGCATGATAAATGTGCCACACACGACTACAGATGCATAATGTGCAACCGATGTGCTACCGATATGTTATTGTGTGCAAACATTTATCCCACATGAGATACATTTTAATCAGCGGTATAAAAAATCGAATTCCGTAAAAATCGCGTTTGCCGTCACACGAGTCCTGAAAAGGTTAGAACATAAAAAGTGTATTTGCAATAGTAATTATTATTAAGTACTCTTGAATACTTTAAATAATTTTAAAGCATAAGTTTAAAATGAAACATAATAGTTTAAATAAATAAAATAAATACAGATTATAACGTGTCATCTTCTTAATATCCGTTTTTTTAGAATATTTAGCTTTTGCTAGGTGAAACCGGACTGCAATAGAAGTGGGTTAGTTAGAGGTCCACATTATTAATATCACTATATGATTCTAACATTATTTTCGCCACAATATTAATGTTTGTTGTTTGTTGCTTCAAACGAAAATGTAAAATTTGAAAGACACTCCCACTTCAGCTGACACTCGGCATATATGGACCGGTTTCGCACTTATTATTCACTCATCAGCATGGAATAGCCAGTATATACAATGGCAGCAAAGAACTTGCTTTAAGCCACAATTTTATTAACTTCCACGAGAACTGAAAACACGTAGTCTTCCACCCAGCCGGTATCAAATTCTTATCCAATTCAGTTGATTCGCTATTGGAAATCGCTCCTGGATGTCCAGATATGCTTTTCATTTTTTTCTGCATTATTTAAAAGTTCTAGTCAGTTTTTGATCATAATTGCTTTAAAGTTTTACATGTCAATAAAAAATTACATTATTATGGTTAATTTTTTATATATTCACCATATTTCTCCGCTATGAAAGGAACAAGTTTAATTTTTCTCTCTACCGAATTATTTTACTGCATTTATTTTTCATCCAATTCTTATGTATTTCGATACGATTACTTCTTCTCCCTCTCTTAATTCCCACTTTATGGTGAATTGATGATGTCTTTTCAGGTCCTTCAGAAGCCCTCCGGTAATCCAGAAGACTAAATCTGTGCACATTTATAGAACTACGATACAGAACCTAACAGAACTACGATACAGAACCTAAAGGAGCGGGGTTTTCTATTTACAACCTCTCTCCTTCCAGGGAGCATAAAAAGGAGAGGTTTCGAAAATTATTTTCAAACTCTCCAGAAGCACATATAGTGACTTAGAAGGGAGACTCTTTGCCGGCCTATAGTATCGACCATTGCACAAGACTTAATGCAGCCGGGTTTTGAATTTACCCCCACGGGGTGAAGGAAATGTTTTTTTTCGAAAATACTTTTCAGACCTAAAAGTCACCTGATATACTAGAAGACTGAATCTTTGCACACTTATAATGTAGACTATCGGACATAATTTATCGTTGTTGAATATTCGATTATTTCCTCCACCCTCTGAACGGATATTATAGTGTTAGTCTTTCAGTCCTTCAAGCAGCTCTCTAGTGGCTTAGAAGGCTGAATTTTTGGAATATATTCACTGGATCGAACCTAATAGAGTCAGATTTTCTATTAATCTCCCGGAGTGGACAAAGTGGATTAAGAAATAAGTGTGTCACACCCTTCTAAAGTCCCACACGCGGGATATAAAAGGCTGAAACTCGACTAAGGGGCATAACCTAAATGCACCAATTTTCAATCGAGGTAACTATTTTTGATACAAGTACCATATATTGTTGCTTAAAATAAAACTTTACATAAAACTGCTGTACCGGCCGCCCAAATAGTTGCTCAAGTCTTCGGACGAGTTGGACGGTCTGGGTCTTCAATATAAAACTGTTGCATGTGAGAATAAATTTTCAATACTTACTTAAAGAAACACGCATATGAAAACCAGTTTGTTACAATTGTTTCGGCTGCGTTTTATAGCATTCTTCTTCAGGCTAAAAAATAGTGTATTATTTTCACACTGGAAGGTGATAAACAAGCGAACAATCGAATGAATTTTATATATGATTATTGTAATTTTTATGCACTTTATGTTTTTATCATTTTTCACTCCTTAGTATTTACTATTTTACAATTTTGCTATCTTACAAAAAATCAGCAATTCATATACAACTCATCTTACAATCACTTGTTTACATTCTATATCTATTAAAATTAGGCTGCGTTGTAGAAATAATCAAACTTTGATGATTATTTAATCTAAAACATATTGTAATTGCGTTGGCGCAGAATATAGATGCACAGAAAATACGCAAAAATAAAGTTTTTTTAGAACGGATGCAACACTAAATATAAATTTAAAAGAACTTTAAAAATTACGATTTTGACACTGGGAAAAAAAATCGAAGCCATATTTTATTTTGAAGTGGGTTACGTGATTTCTTCATATAATATGTGTGTAATTATTATTATAAATTTTGTTTAAAAAACAACCAAATATATATTTTGCTGATTTTTTTTTTATATATTTTATGAGATTTGAATATTACCAAAAATTTTCGAAATAATTTAAGAATTTTAACTTGGTTAAATAAATGTTTGTAAACTTAGGTCCCATAAGGTTCAATGTACTTCACTTTATCAACACTGGTTCAATCCGAAAGTAATTGGGTGGTAATATTTATTTACATTCCAATATGTCTCAGACCGTCTCAACAATATACAAAAATTTCATTTTGATAAAGTCATTTTTACGGCAGTTGTCGTTCAAACGGACAGACAGAATGAACAACGTCTTAAACACATTCAATAATGTAGGAAAGTGTTAACAAGAAAGATCAATCATGCATGAAGCATTAATTATGAAACACGTTCCAACTGCAATGCAATGTCATTTAAATATCTCTAACATGCAATACATTCAGCAGTAATATTATTAAAATTATCACAATACTACATTAATTTATTATATTTGAAAAATTAAAACTTCATCGAAAAAAAATGAACTTTATTCCAATGACATCATTCAAGTATTTGTCGTCTGGTTTAAACATCTCTAAAATGCGATACATTGAGCGGTAGTATTTTTAAAATTATTACAATGCTACAATAATTTATTACATTTGAAACCTTAAAACTTCATCGAAAAAACTGAACTTTATTCAAATGAAGTCATTGAAATATAAATCGCCTGGTTCTCTATGTAAAAGAAATTAAGCAAAAATAAAGCTGTTTTAGGACGCATAAAATACTAAATATAAATTAAAAAGAACTTTAAAAATCATGATTTTGACACAAAATGGATGGCATTGATCATTTAAACTTAAATATACTTTAATTGCGTTGTTTCGGAATATAGATGTGTGGTGCTAGAAAAAAGAGGTACTTAAAGTTACATTTAAGAAATTTATTTAATTAATCTTAGAACATATCCGTAATCATCGTAAGTCGTGAAACTCATAAACATACATTACGTTGTATGGCGCTTAAACCCACCTTATTAATCTTCAGTGCGAGTTCCTGTAATAGAATAATTATTAACATAAAGCTACTCAATTAATTGCACCATTTTCAACTTTAAAAATAACATTATTTATTAACAACATTTGTTTAATTAACAAATTGATTACAATACTTATCATATTAATGAGGAAAAGATTGGACATTTGAGATTGAACGTGTACGATTGGACATGTGAAACCAATGAGTAAGTTATTATTACCAAAATGTTCTATGACCTGCTACAATAATTAATGGGCATACACCTTCAATTTCGTCCTTGGCAGTTGACCACAATTCTCGCACCAGTGTATATAGTACAAACAGAAACTCTAAGTATTGTGCTCCTACTTGTACTGCACCTGCTCATTTCGTTGAAGTCTAAATTAGGGCATTCTTTATGAAATCTTTGTGGAATCTCTGTGGAACACACTCTTATGGAATCATCATGGCATTCTACTGAATTTCTCCTCCAATGTCTGTGTCTATATGTAGCTGCATACTCCTCTACTGCATCTCTGCGGATATGAAACTGTTGCTGTGTCATTCTGTTGTCTAATATGTCGTCAAATTCGTTCATTTCCTTTTTTAAAGCATTTTGGTTGCCGCCCTCTTTGCCTGAGGTATGTAACGTCCATTCGGCTACCCTTGGCCGACACTAGGGCAACGCGATCAGACTTCATCCATATTGAACAACGTTTTTAGCCATTCTTGTGGCTACAGCTTAGCTTCTTAGGTTTATGGCCTAATTGACCTCACGGGTCAAAGTGCTGTAAAAACTGGGGTCCTTACGTTTGCTGCCGTTGTCCAAAATTACAACCTTAATAAGTAAAGAACATCAAACTGTCTCACACATCCTTAATAAAGAAATAACGCAAAACTGTCTCATATATCCTTAATAAATAAAGAACGTAAAACTGTCTCACATATCCTTAATAAATAAAGAACATAAAACTGTCTCACATATACTTAATAAATAAAAAACATAAAACTGTCTCACATATTCCTGGTCTTAATCTGGTCGCACAAGATGCACAGAAATTGAGTAAAAATAATGTGGATTTAGGAAGGATACAGCACTAAATATAAATTAAAAATAACTTTAAAAATCACGATTTTGACACAAGATGGATGCCATATTTTATTTTGAAGTGGGTCATGTGATCTCTTCATATAATATTGGTGTAATTATTATTTAAATTTTTATTTAAAAAACAACCGAATATATTTTGCTGAAAAATTTTCATATTTTTATGGGATAATTTGAATATATCCTGAAATTTTCGAAGCAATTTGTGAACTTCAACTTCGCTTGACAAATGTTTGAAAAATTAGATCCCATAGGGTTCCATGCATATCATTTTTTCAACCCGTGTTCAGTTCAAAACAAATTGGGTGATATTATTCATTTATATTCCCATAGGTCCCACAGACCGTCTGAACAACATACCAAAATTTCATTTTGATAAAGTCAATTTTATAGTAGTTATCGTGTGAATGGACAGACAGACAGAATGAACAAAGTCATAAACACTTTTCAACTATGTTGTAAAGTGTTAAAAACGAGAAAATATATATTTCAGGTATTGCAATCTCATGAAAATCTTTTAATTGTTTCAAGTTGTATCACGCTCAGTGTAGAAAACTAGTAAAAATTCTTTGCGCCTCAGAAAATAATTGACATGGTGTTTAAATAACTGTTTTCAATAATTTATAACGTATTTATAAGGTATTTATCCATTTCAAAAGGGCGGAAATATTTAATTTTTTTAACGATTACTTACATATTAGATCAAAAACGTACAGCACATCTCAAGCCGTTCAGGGAAATGGCCTGTGAATGCTGTTAAATTAAAGAAACACACAAAATTAATCCATTTTGAAATATTTAAAAAAATTATATAACATTCTTTTTGTATATTAAAAGAAATTGAGGAATTTTCCCTTTTGTTGTTCACACCAAGGATAAATACCCCTCTGACGTTCATTAAATGAAATAAATCCCATTCGATTTTTCTTTTCAGTTCTGCTGAGATATAACTTGTCCAGATGAGAGTCCATGCAGGTACATAAATTTGACTCATTGAAAAATTATTGATAATCAATGTGGGATTGTCAAAACGCGTTAATTGATCAGAACGTGAGTTGGGATTTTGACACTATAAAAATGTTTTCCCTTTACATATATTGCGCATTGCGCGGAAAGCAAAAACTTAAACTGGAAGAACTCGCAAAACTTTTATATAACAAAATTTATGAAAATATTAAATAAAGTTTATTTAAATTGAGTATTTTGATGAGAAAAGCATTATAATAATGAAACGTAAAGTTCTCATTTAGCTTCTTGATCAGAGAAAAATGGTACGATGCGATAATTTTAATTCCCATTTTTATAAATACCAAACATTCAAAAAAGTAGTTTTCAGTTTACTCTTAATCTCCTGAAAAAATTAAGTATTTAGTGCTATTCAAACTGTGAAAGTTAAAATATTATTTCTGCATCTTAGTTCGATAAATATGCAAAGCAAAATTTCTGTGAACTTTTGTTTATTTATCGGGGAAGTTTAATCAAAATGCTCTTTTGTTATAAAGCTGGATAGTCAGCTTTATAGATAATAGAATATTGCTATTTCAAAGTTTATGCAAGCATTTTCATAAGATAAAGATATTATGATTTAGGAATATGATAATAAATCGCCAAAAACATATTCTATCTCTTTCACGAATAAATTCATAAAACATTTTTTATGCTTTCGCATATAAGCGAAAAATATATATTTTTGCCCGTATTTATATTTCATAATTTATGGAATAAGGAAAAATTGTTTTGGTGGCGATATTAACCAACAGGATAGACTTGTATGTACTCTCATTGGTACTAGAGCTGTCTGATTGATTCTGAGGATGAAGGCTCTCTTTGGTTTTTCAAACCAGCCCATACATTACTCAGCTTCTTTATTTACGTTTGTAAACTACACTGTGAAACATTTGTAAGCATGCTACTGAAAGCTTTATAGGAATCAGTTGATCCTCAGAGTTATGAATATATATATATATATATATATATATATATATATATATATAAATATAAATAGTATAAAAATAATTTTTGAATTGAAAAAAGAAGGAAGGCTTAGCGAGAAGCTTACTTAATGGCGGTAAGGGGTTGTGACCTTACACACCAGTTATCAACAAGCTTGTCATAAATATATATATATATATATATATATATATATATATATATATATATATATATATATATATATATATATATACATATATATATATATAAATATATATATATATATAAATAAAGATTGAAATCTTTTAAAACGAAAGCTATGCATAAACTAAGGAAAGTACTAAAAACCCATCTCTAGCATATCTGCTACAAATAAGTAACTATAGACCAAGACTAAGGATAAAAATAGAAGGTATAACTTATCACTATAATGGAAAGGGAGTGAGGAGAAGATGAGTATACAAAAAATCATAATTAAAAGGTATATATATATATAAATGTATATAAAATAAAAAAGCAAACACGGCAAAAATGAGAAAAGGCAATAATAAATTGCAGAAGATTGAAGATCAAGACATGGAGAACAATCAATTGAAAATACACAAAAAACGGCGGTAGTTCGAAATTGCATTCTCATCAAAACAGCCCTATAATTCGTATTAAAACCGAAAGAATAGCTAGTTTCTGACAATGACGATAATATTTACCTATGGAAACCATTGGAACTGTCTACTGGCTAGTGGAAGGACAAATAATAAAAATCAAGTGAATTATAAACCAGAAATATAAAAAACAGGAATATTAACTCACAGGCACAGCCACCAAGTGGCAGTTTACACGTTCGTAGGCCAACATTCGACAGTGCATTTTACATCTCTTCGTTTAAGCAAGTGGACACCGGAATGAATATACTTGAACGAAAAATAATGTGTATGAAGACTTTCAAGCAGAAGAGGGATATATATATATATATATATCCCTCTTATTTTGAAAATGGTTTAGTTAAAAAATTTAGATTAGCTGGATTTTCATGAATTTTATTCATAGTTTTCATATTAGCCGGACATCTCCATACTCTTGTTTTAATAATATTTTATTTTTACATCCAATTAAATATTAGCCTTTCTATTATTAGTCCCTCCTTTTTGTTGCTGTGAATGTATATTATTACTTATTATTGCCTTTTCGCATTACTGTTATTTATTTCTTACGAATGGCAACAGTAGATCTTTTCTTTTTATTTTGAGAATGGCAACACTGGTCCCTTCATTCTGGGTTCCCGGGTTCGACAGGTTCGTGCATTTGTTGTGTTATATTCCAGGTATTCTTGTTTCCTTTTAATTTTTCTTCTTTATGTATGTTGTCCAAATAGAAATAGATTATAGATATAATCTATCTATTTCTTCAGAAACATACGTTTTTTGTGTTTGCTTCGACGAAGTACTTGGACCCGAGGAAGAGTTTTGGAGAAGTGAACAAATCCATGATTTAGGCTTAACCCTTGTCCACGTGTATAGCATTAATTCTTGGATTTCATCTGTTTTACTTTTATCGATTCCATAGCATTGAATTTTGATCATTTTCTTTAACTTGATGATTCGAAATTTGTATTTTTTTCCATTTGATTGAAGATTTGCTGATTTATATTTTTATTTTGTAAGCTAGTTAGAAAGTTAGGTTATTCGAGTTACAGATTCTCACTTTTCTTTCATTGGACTTTCAAAATGTTATTATATATATATATATATATATATATATATATATATATACACGATAATTAGCTGAATATTTCAGAAATGAAGTTGGAATTTCCATGAACCTGTAATTGTGGCTTGTCTTATCAGTTTGATGATGTTATCAACAAAGTAACTGAAAAAAATGAGCGAAGGTTGCAGAATGTTTTAGAGTGTAGTACTTATTTAAATATAGAAATTCGCCCACGCTGTAGTCCGAAAATTTTTTTAAATTAAAAACTTCCATTAGACTTAGCATGTAAATATTGAGAAAATTATCAGACAGTTTCAAAGGTTCTTCTCCCAAATAAATTAGTCAAAGCTCTAGTACCACAATTTTGGCGCTAGTACCACATTTCATGCATATTTTTAGAAAATAGCTGATTATGATTCTCATGTATGTTCCGTAATAATTTATTCCCCTAAATTTCCATAGGCCTCTTAGTCTGTAGTTTTATTTACTACAAAAATGTCATGATTTATTTTTCTTCTTAATTCTTTCTTTTAGGTTTTTCTTTTAATTTATCGAAATATCGTCTGGCAGTAGGTGTAACATATCTATTTTTAGACAGGTCTATTTTAAACTTTATTGGCATTGGTGCTTTGTCCTGTATTTATCTTAATAGATAATCTATTGTGGAGTTTTTGTGCTTGAAATCAGTTAATACTTTACTTATACGATGGTTATTTATATAATTTAGGTAACTTTTATATAATGAGTTTAATAAAAGGTTTTACTTTACAAATAGTACTTAATAGTTTCGTATAACTTTTAAATGTGTGCTTCAGAAATACATATATATCACTATTTCATGTAAATTAAAGCTGATGAATAGTTTTTGTTATGTAAATTAAAACTGATGAGTAATTTTTATAAAGATTGCAGAGTCCACATAAGGTCATGTGCTGCCCACGTCAGATTTGTTTTTAGTGCAGCAAGTCAATATCCCACACACTGGAGCTTATATCTCTATCATTCAGGCATCAATATTCAAACCACTGGGCCATAAATACCGATTATACCAGTGCCTTTCTGCTCTAAGTAAATTTTCCAAGGCTTTTGTGTCGTAATTATTCTATTTAGTTTCAAATTACCTTCAAAAATAATGGTCAATGCGTTTCATTATTCATCATCAATTTTAATTCGTCAATTCGTTAATAATGAAGCATCTGTCACTAAAAGCGCATTAGGCTTATGTGAGGTTTTTTAATGCTTCATTTATCAAGAGAGGGAAATATTTTTAAGCAGCCTAGTTTTTGCAGACACGATAAAATTTTATTTCTCAAGAATGTGAGGAATTGACTTAGGATGTAGTTATTATTCATCGCAGCGAATTTTTATTTATTTTTTATTTTTAATGTTTATACTTACTGCAACATTTTCGTATCGATTTTTATTGCCATGTAAAGTATCAGCTTAAAAAATTTAGTTTCATATTCTTAATAGACAAAACGTAATATGGAATAACATAAAATCATTTTAAAGTGCATTTATTTGTATTGATAAATTTAGTAATTTGGAGTACAAAATTGGACAGGTAGTCTTTTAACACTTCTTTCACTGATTAATAATTTTTTTAAAAATGATTTTAAAGATATTAAGCTACTAGGAGATGTTCATCATAATACGAAACAGCGTTTATATTGAGCGTGTGCTTGAACATTTGAAATGTATTTAAAATCGCTTGTGGGGTTTTTAAGCATTATAATAGATTTTTCCTACACAGTATAAAAAATTATGGAATCTCTATAACACGAAACGACAAATTTAACAAAATGTATGTAGATTCATGCAAGTGTGGAGCTGGAGAAGCTTACAGATAACTCCAAAAAAACATTAATTTAAATAAATATTTATATGGATACCAAACAACATTAATTTGCAATTACCATACTGAGTTACAATTACCATGCGCCGTTTTCGAAATATTGCACGGTTTTGATCCAAAATGAGTGAAAAGTTATATATAACGAATTTTAAATAATAATGGAATGGATGCTTAAAAATATTTTTTAACAGAATGTTATTGAAACCTTTACAAAATAATTAAAATAAGTGTTTGATAAGAAACTGGAAATTTTATATTCTCTTCATGCGTGATATTTCCTATAAGAATTAATCGATTTAAATGGAATTTGATGAGTGCAGGGAAAAATTAACATATTACAGAAACTGAAATTTCCTAGGGTAAAGAAAATAAATTTTGAAAAAATAAACCAAGAAACTTATGTATCATTCTTAGTGAAATTACTTTTTAAACGTTGGTTTCGTGCTTGCTGTTTTCACCTGAAATTACATTAACATTAGGTTTTAATTTACTTCAGCAAATATTTAATTGATCAGCACCCTATTTTAGATAAACTGTGTTGGTATCCTGTCTGTCCTCGGTTTCCGTATCTTTTATAGCTTCTCAGTAGGTTATTCTCCCTTGCGAATTGCCATATTCAAACTACCTATAAAAGCACTGCCCAATGCCATAATCCGCTCCCGGGACGGCTCACTCTTTGAAGTGGTGAACGGATCTTAGCTCTGTTGCTCTGATCCTCCAACCTGGGGGGCATATAAATCGGGTTACCTGGATGTCGATAAACCGTCCGTCGAACCGGTGAGGCAATCAGGCCCCGACTCTTTCGGGTGGCTGTGACCACTGGACTGTGCCATTTCATGGCCTGAGCCAAGGTCCGGCCGGTGACTGGGGTTTGGCTTAATGGGTGTTCTTCGGGACCCTACCCAGTGAATGATTCCATAGAGAATGTGGCCCCCAGCGGCGGCTTTGCTAGATGTGAGATTTTGCCTATGTGCCTCCTCCCCTTGTAGCTGGCAGAAACCGCCAGGTTGCCGCGGGAGTAGGACTTTACTCTGCTCAATGCCATAATGATTTCATTTTTAGATTTCGCCGTGTGCCATTCATTTGATGCGCTTATTGTTGTAATCTGTAACAGTAATTAGCCTTGACCAAGTAAAAATATCTCAAAGTTTTATTGTTGAATCGGAATATCGACATTCGTTTAGGAAAAAGTATGTTGGGCTCAGAAGACTTTTCATAAGACGGATGACTTGATGAGTGGATTGCAGTTTTCCAAGAATTTCGAATCATTACGAAGATACATACCTAGCGGTACACTACTGTAGATGGAATAAGAAAACCTAGCAGCTATTGACCTAAAGGACACAGTAAACTACCTTTTGTTACAGGTGGATTTGCATTTATAGAAATACGAGAGAAGTTTTGTGAAAGAGGTCATGAGGTGTTCGCCATATTACCACAGTTGGGATGGTTTGCAAGGAGGAATTTCTATGGAAATTAGAGAGGTACTTGAAATGCTAAAAACTGTTCGAAAACCCAACGAACAAATATCTGTCAGTACAATCTGATTGAATGCATGAACTCAGGATTTAGATCATAAACCTGCTTATTCAGTGATCCGTTTTCTAATCACTCTATATTCATCACTCTATATTCATATGCACTTGACACTACTTAAATGAGCCAGCACAACATCCTGACCTTTCCTATTCTTTTAAATGTATTTTTAAAAATTGAAATTAAATTTGTGTAATATCTTAATAATATTATATAATCTGCGTAATATTTTAATAATAATTTAATTTTCAAACTTTATTTAACGCACAAATCAAATATTCCGAAATTATCGACAAAGGAAGATTGCATTTTTTTAGATTAATAAAATTCTTTGTTTAGTAAAAGTAAAATCAATAATGCTTTTACATTTTTTCTCCAAATAAAATGGCTTTAATTAAAACTCTGTTTTGGAAAGAAATGAAAACTCTATTTTTTCACATTATGTACGAGAATTTTTATAATATCAATTTTCTTAAATGAGATTTCTATTAATTAAAGAGTTGTCAAGTAAATCAGATATAACTTTAAAATATTTTTATATTAGTTCTTCTTTAAATATGCGTTTTTATTTTTAAATTTCAATAACTATGCATGTAGATTAAGTATATAATCCATTGTTTTAATAATGTATCATTTACTGTATAAAAATATAAAAATCATCCACATAAAGTACAATAAAGCTTAAGGGGACGGTGGACGTTGAAATTTTTTTTATTTATTTATTGACGTAGAAACGTGAAAATTTGTATAAATATTCCTCTTAACATTACTATATACAATACCATTCATTTTTTTTTTCAATTTTTTTATAATTTAGTATTTTTTTAAATTTTTTTTTAACGAAAATTTGAAAATGCTCCTTGCGTGCCATTTTTTCACATTTTTGATTCATTTTACATTATGATCACTCAAAAACACATTATGAACAAATTTGGGTATTTATTTTTAAATCCCTTAGAAAGTTATTTTTTTAAACATATTTTTCTGCATTAAAACTTAATTTTCATCATTTAATTAGGTTCTTATTCACTTTTAATTACCTTAATAAAGTCCAATTATAAAATGCATACCCAGTTTCATTAAAAAGTATGAGAGGTGTCTTCTTGCCAAATTTCATGTATCTCAGACAAAAATTAAAACACATGGAGCATTTTAAAAATGTAAAACCCTTGAAAATTCCGTTTTGAAAAAAATGCTTTCAACCTTTTGCTTACGGGTGGGTGCAACGTTTCTGCCGGCGATTTCCCCAATGGACGACAATGCCTGCAAAGGGGGATCGAACTCTTTGGAATAGGGTATTTCAAATACCTGTGTTTTTGGGAGGCTCTTCGTTTGGGATGAACGCTGTCCCACCCGTAAGCAAAAGGTTAAATGTGTAAAATAATGTTATATATTAAAACTGCTTTTCGTTGATTTTTGCTCATTTCAACGTCCACCGTCCCCTTAAATTAACAAATGTCAAATAACTGGAATTTCCAATCGCTTTTATAAGTTTTATAAGGAGAAACATTAGGTAAATATATTAAGTGTGTGTGTTCTTCAAATGATTAATTTATGCTCTCGCTTTGCCAAACTTTGATAGCTGTTTGAATTGTAATTTAAATTTTGTATTTTCAGTTTATGTATTCCGTTTCAGGCAATGGGTTTGAAGCGAGGTAAATAAAAATAATCCGCGTCATATGTAACATTGTAGCTGCTGTATTAGCAACCTTTGCTTTGCGTGCAACATCTTTATTAATAATTATGTCCCGCGATATGTATAGAGCAATCATCAACCTCTTTTTTATTATACCAAATACATATATTTTAAAGAATGATCAAAATATTTTAAATAAACTTATAAATCTTATTTTATTTCACAATCAAGGTCAAATACGTACAATTGACATATATTGTCCTTAGTTTTGAACTAGTTTTTTAATCAGTCTAATCGTGATCGTGTCGACAAGTTATTAGTTATTAACGATCAAAATGTTGATACATAAAAAATAAAATACAGTTTATATGGGTTTATATTTAATTAATATAAAAAATAACCATGTTTTTAGAAAAGGATAATTATACAGGCGTAATGGATATTATAATTTCTTTGACCAGTCACAACGCTCCACTCAATACTATAGATGCATATAATATCCATTGTGGAACTGAGACAATAGAGCTCATTTTACCGAGTCCTAATTCCTCTGCAATAGTTGTCAAATATCAGTGGGTTCAAAACATATTTGTATTAATTGTACTAAACACTTTCGTTTTTAGCATTTCAAGATTTATAACTTTAGCTGACTTGATTGAAGAAAATCCTCTTTTGGGGCTTTTTCTCTCCTGTTGGACTTCGGCTTTTTCCGTCATATTTAACTTCACATTCTATTAAATTTTAGCCATAGTTCATCTTGTTTCCATTGTTATACCAGATATTCCGTTATCATGTTTTAATCATACAATTATCACCCTTTCAGATTATTCACTCGTTTGTTGTTTGTTCATATTTATAAGCCGATGTCATATGTCCTGCTGGGCATATCCTCTTTGGATTTTGTGCCAAAAAACTCTAATCAACCAACTAACTAACCGAACTTATTCCATTCTGATTCATTATCAATTTATGCAAAGTTTCATGATTAGAAAGTCGGTACTTGCTTGAAAAGAGAGACAAATATCTTTTGGATTTAAATAATATGCAAATTAGGTATATGGAAAATCATAATACATATTCAAATTAAGCATCATAGTTGCACTTTTTTTTCATGGAAAATTTTTGTGTGTTATAAAAACAAGTAGTTTTCAACAATATTTCATACATCAGCAAATTGTTTCTTTTAGCATGTCTCTAAATATTTCGAATATTCGACATGAAGATAGACAGTTTGGGTTGCGCATTTCTTTATGTTTCGCCAATAGATGATTATGCTAGTACATCCAGATGTCAATCAACATTTCACGCAAATGATTATTG